>CM042066.1:15769503-16422982 GCA_023512825.1 Liposcelis brunnea | reverse complement strand
GTAACTTGAGTGAGCCGATATCAGCCGAGCCTACGGTTATAAATGCCTTAGACGGAGTCGTTTGTATTGTCGTGAAGATTATATTTTCCGCAAATTGGGACTTTGGGCTGGGTTTGTTGCTTCAAGGTCATCCACATCGTATTATGAATTAAATCGCCTTGGAAGGGAAAATTTTAAGTCGGTCGAAAAAAGGGTCTTTGTTCAAGCGAGGAAATAAAGTATTACCTGGATTAGTGGTTTTTTTGTTAAAGAAAAAGGTCATCATATTTTAGAAACCAGTTGGCTCTTCAGTTTCGGTCTGCGAGCGAGAATTGAGTGTGAAAGGCAGTGTCGTTTTGGATGTCGATGTACGTACAGCCTTGTGTGATTTTGCTTTAGTTCGTGAGTCGGTCATTCGAGGTAGTCTCAGCGTCGGATCATTTTATGAAATAGTTGTTGGGAGTGACGAGCTGCAAAGAACTACAGGAATCAAGGACATGAACCGCTTAGTGAGATCGAGAAGAGTGGCACTAGCACGTGGATAAAATGGAAGACCACTGATTGGAGCAAAGAGCATGGCAGGCAAAGCCAGCCAAGAAAAACCTTCAAAGAGATGGAAAGAGTGCTGGACAATCAAGTACCAGTAGTGGATCACTTGCCCCCAATTAGTGATAGTGGTTCATAGACGAGTGACTAAATTATTTGGTGGCAAGAGATCCACTGCTGGTACATGATCCATAACTGGCACACGGACCCTAACTAAATTTTGGAGGTTAGTTTACGGAGATGCTCGTCTACCGAAACTTGTCACAAATCTGTACATCGACTTTTTAGACCTTCAAAATTTACTATTACCAATTTTGTTCTTTTCTAAATTTTTAACCGTTATTCTAAAACAAAACATTAAACATTTTGTTTCTCACAAGAAAAGGGATTAGCCGGGAACAGGTCAAAGCTCGGAATGAACAAAAGGCGACCAAACTACCGCGTTACTTCGAATCGTAAATATTGCGTGGAAACGAAGTTGGGGAAAGTAAACACTGAAAGCTTCACTGACAAAAAGCAAAGGGAAAAATCAGTTTTATCACGTTAACCGTTGGGAACAATGTGTATAAAAGATGTTACTTCAACACAGCAAACTAACTATCTCTAGTTTTTTTTTTTTGAAACGTTTTATTCCAATACATCTCGAAAACTATATCTTTCTTTGTAAATAGCCAGAAATTTTTTTACATCAAAATTGAAAAAATAAAATTTTATAAGAACAAAACTGGAATTCCGCTCACGTAAACCGAGGGAATACAAGAAGAGGCTAAGATCATATTCTCTTTCGGTATATATCTGAAAGTGAAACTTTTCAAATCCCTTACAAGCTATACAACCAGGAAACTACCTGAAAAGTAAAACAAAAGAGCTCTAATAAGTGCCGGGCGAGGAAATTCATGTGAATCATCGTCATGTCCGAGCTAACGAGAAGCGGGTTCTCAAAATAGAAAACATGTAAGGATTCCCGGTTTTAAAAGAGGAAGAATAAAATCCTCGGTTTTGATTTATTAGAGTTGAAACAGTTGCGGAATTATTATTTAAGAAATGAAAGGAGAGTTTTTGGGCGGAGTTTACAACTATAAAGTTGAGAGGATCTGGATTATGATTTCAAGTTGATTTAAATTCAAAAGGCATCTTGAACTAAGTGAAAATACAGACTTTGGTCAAAGGGAAAATTCTCGGCGCTCTCTTTTGCACAATTTAAAATAAAACCGCTAAAAGGGTGGGCTTTATATATAAATTATACCGAGAAAGGAAGACAAAGTAAAGCTTCTTTTAGATCGACCCCACATTAGAAATCAATTTTCTTTCAAAAATTCAACAAGTGGGGGATATTATGCAAAATAAAGAGAAAAAAGGAAAAGCAAAAAGATCCACTCTCTTCCTGCCTCATATATTGCCCGAGTCAATCTCGAAGCTCTTGGCTCCCGCATCAAACGCGAACCGCTTGTTTTCTTCATTTTTTTTTCTTCTTTATTAGGTTTTAGCAACGAGAATTTTGCTGAGAAGGGGGTTCGCTTTTTTCGTACGAGAAAATCCGTTCTGCTCTTTTTTCTCTTCCTTAATATTTTATTTCCAGCGCAGGTTTCCTTTTTTTTTTCAAGAGGAGGAAAATTTTTAAAATGGAGGGCGATATCATTGATCACGATGTTAAATCTTTGTCTTTAATAAATGGTCACTCGGTGTCATTGCTTAAGAACCCGCAAAACCCCATCTTCCTTTTTCAAAATCTAAGATTTAGAAGGAAAGGAGCGCATTTAATGGGATTTACGGTTCACTAACTTTTAAATTATGCGAATTCTTTTTGTTCCTTTTCCCTTTTTTTCGGAAGGGATAGAAATTTACGGGATCGGTTTCTTTTTTATTCGGGAAAGAAGCTTTACCAGATGGCAGTCGGCGGGTTATCAATTTATTCGGATGACTTGTTACTCTGTTAAATATTAATGGAATTTGTTTGAAAAGTTTGTTAAAACATGAAAATATCGCGCTATAGTCATGGGCGTATTTCCTTTCTTAAAAGAAAATGTTTTCTGAAAAAGTTTTTTACGAAATGCCTCCGAGGAATATTAAAATATTCTTTTCTTCTTTTTTAAAGGGAAAGTTTGAAAAAGTCGGGAGCATTGTCCAGCGTTATTACCTGGGTTTTTACGAGTTTCTAAAAGCCGCTGGTCTTGACACTGATATGACAAATAATTATTCGGAATTTACAGGCTTTGAAGCTCACAACAACATTTAAATCTATTCTGATAAGCTCTGTGCCAGTTATGGCGTCAACAAAGTCAGCACTAAAAGAATCCCAAACTGGCTTGAGCGATCCATCTAGGTGGGAAAAATGATTTTGAATTTTAAAAAAATTTTCTGCTGCCAACCGTAAAAGTCAATTAAACGTAACTAATAAATTACGATTTGTAATTACAAATAATAATATAATTTCTTTTTTTCTTGCAGCAAACGACATGTATTTCCGAACTTCCAGACGTGGCCCCTTCCGGACCTGGATCGGGACTAGCTCAAGGTTTCTTCCGGGGTCAAAACGGTTCCATTAGATGTAACGGCCGATCGTTAGGAACTAGAACTGCCCAAATCCATCACGACTCCAGTAGCTGTTCCAGTAAAGAAGACAGTTTGGATGATCCGAAAGGTAAGTTGAAAAAACTTACACATTTCTCTCTCCCTCTCTCTCTCTGACATGACTTCCAAGAATGCGGGAATATAATATCTTAACTCTCGTCGTAATTAAGTGTAATAAAAAGATTAGAGCAACGGTGAAAAAGCAGTGCTTTCTGTCACTATTTGTCACCCTAATTTGGCATTTCACTGAGCTAGATGAAAGAGAGCGAAGGAAAGAAGTATTTATTTTGAAGGAGTTAAATGAATGGAGGGCAATTTAACAAAGTACTTGTTAGATTTTCCAAAAAGAAACTTTCTTCTAACTATTTTCTTCCTCCGTAGCTTCCTCAAAGGGAACAAAAAAAAAAAGAATATATGGGGGAAAACTTGATGGAAAATAAAAAGAAATGCATTTTTTATTAGCAAAGAATCAAGTTTCTTGCTCCCTTCAATTCACATTTTTTTCCGCTTGACCCTTTCTTTAAAGTTAATACAGAAAGAAAAATTTGCCTTCATAAAACGTCAAATGAGAGCAAAAAAAAAGAAAACAAAAGAAAATATTCCATTCACGGATGAAATTTGACGTTTTTTTCTTCTTTGTATTGCCGACAGGGAAAATGAAAATAAACCTAACCTTAATTTTAAGCTAGAGTTATCTTAACATCCTTATAATAACTAAAATATAGAGAAAATGAGGTTTATTTTTAGATTAACGATGAAAACAAAAACATTTTCCTTGGCACACTTCGCAGATTGTTTTCTTTTTCAGATTATCTTTACAAAGATGTATTGTTCGGTGGGGTTGGTGGTATCTGCAAGATTTACAAGGAAAAGATTTACGAGAACAGTTAACCTCCTTTTTATTATAGTACAATTTTTATTTTTTCCTTCGCGTTATTTTTTTTTGTGTTGTGAGGGAACATGTGTAGTATTTCGTTTTTAAAATTGCAAGAGTGCAAGAGAGTTTAAAGGGGAACTTCCCAAAAGTGAAAATAATTCTTAAAAAAAGCGTTTAGGCTTTTAAAGTCGGGTTTTGGCGCGAGCTCAATTTATATTGTACGGTTCATAAAGTCGTCTTTTGCATTTTAAATGAATTATGTTCGCGACTTTGCTCGTTTTAATACGGTATTGTCAGTTTTGATAATTTTCAATTTTTTTAAGGGAAGTGAGTTTTGCCGATGGTTAATCAACCGAACTAGCGGTAAATTTTGGTTTCAATTCTTTGAAAAACGTACGGTTCGTTCGACGTTTCACAGACAAGGGAAAGTTTTTGAATTGAAAAGATTTCAAATGCGATGAATTTTTATTCAACGAATGAAATGGATACTTCATGAAAGTTTGCGATTTTTATGGAGGAGAACGTCTTTGGATTTAGATCGAGGCAATCGGAAATAGGTGTTATCAATGATTTATAAAATATTGACGAGCCGTATTCTCACCAAAACTCATAATAAAGATATGGTGCACAAGCGGCAGTTTGCATTTTTGATGTTAAAGTCAATGATTTAGAGTTAGTTACCACTTTTGTGCTTTAACGTCAATTTGCAGTGAAAACACTAAAGTCGTTTTGTGGTTTAGCATCCGTTTGCATTTTTTATGCTAAATCTGATGGTGTAAGAAGAGAATCCAGGCTGGCGTTGTCTTTTCCATCGTTCTGTATGCAACAGCGGTATGGGAAGAAAGCCTAGAGCGCTGTCTTAGACCGCTGTCTCAGAAGAGTCATTTCTTCGTGTTTGCAGCGGCTACAGGACAGCTGCAACCAGAGACATTCAGGTGTTAGCTGGAGTCCCCCCCACCAGCACACCTTCTAGTAGAAGAAAGAATCCGCAAGCAATGGGAAATTGAGAAGAAGCGATGCAATGGGTCGAGGACAAGTGACAGGCGGAGTGGGAAGATGCAACTGCAGCAACAGCTTTATGGACCCGATGACGCCTGATACCAGATATTTATCTCTCACAGTTCCTAACCGGCCACGGTGTATTCGGAACCTTTTTCCCTAAGTTGGAACTAAACTCTACAGATGCGTATTGGTATTGTGGAGATCCTAATTCGGCGGAACACCATGTACTGATCTACAATCTGCTACCGGAAAATACAGTGGACATCATGTTAGAGTCAAAAGAAAACTGGAGTACAATAGCAGATTACACAATACGAACCAAGGAGGCTGAGAGAGCCATGGAAAAATATGGTGAGGCCGACCCCAAAATAAAGTCACCAGTGGCGCTTAGCAGAAGAAGGTGGGTTATCAGTCAGTAGAAGTCTGACACTACCTGCAGGATCACGTCCAAAGGTATCCAATGAAAGATTTCTCTACCTCCCCTTCAAAAAAATCCAATGGTCATTTACTCGGATTAGTGATTTCGATGTGAAAGTTGTTCGTGCTTCAGCGTTGATTTCCAGTTTTGTGCGTTGGCGTCAATTTTTTATTTTATCCATGGTAATATTCATCCTGAATACAATCAACAACCGATTGAGATTTACTTATACAACCGTCACTTTCGATTCTGCGAATTTTTTTTAAAATAGGCTTCCATATGAAAACATTTATTAGGACTTCGTGATGAAAACATTCGTCGAGTGGAAAAAAAATCGCGGGAAATCAACCGTTTATCTTCCTGATTAACCCATTCTCTAATATTCTAATCTCTCATGTAAATACTTGCCAATATCCGTGGTGTCATATCGCTTTGATTGCTGTGAATTTTACACGATGCAAGAATATTAAACCGATTAAGCTGGATTTTGTTTATTTTTAGAACGGTATGACTCTGCGGTTTGATTTTTAATTAACAAAGCAAAACCATCTGACTTGGCATTATCCACTACTAATTCGTCAATCGTTTCATAAAAAATCTTTGAAAACCGATGAGTTTCTCTTTACGCGACAATGCTTTTCAAAACATTATTTTCCTCTTTATTTTCTTAAGTCAGCCATAAATTTTTTTTTTGAGGCGACTTTTCGTCTTCGAAAGAAAACGTAAACAAGGATAAATATATCGTGATTATTTACCGAGATTACAATTAAAGTATATATATATTATTCTTAGAGAAAAAAGTCCATCTGACAAAAAGTAAAAAGTAAACATACGCGCTTTGTCCAGATTTTATACGGAAAACTCTTTTTTTGTCTCTTACAATTTATTGTCGGTACTTTGTTAACATGAAATGAATTTTGAGGAAAATACCGCATAAAATGTTTTCCGGTTGTTTGTCCAAAAAGACATTTGTTATCTTTCGAATTAAAATTTTACCCGTTGACGATTTCAAGAAAAGCTTTTTAATTTTTAATTTTTTTCCTTGTTTTTTTTTTTAGGAAGTCCAGCCAAGTTTCCTGTGAAAGGATGGTGCATCGGGATTTTCGTTTGTATCATATGTACCTCCGTGGCGCTTGGGATCGGCCTTCCGTTGTTCCTAAGCTCAGGCCGTCCGAGAACTTACGAAGAAAGACTTTTGCTGGTGAAAAGAATACTCAGGGATGTCCCTCTAATAGATGGGTAAGCGCAAAATTTTGAAAATATCGAAATAGTCTCGTCGGCTCCGTTTTGGAAACCGGTTTTCATCTTAATCGATGCAGAACGACCCTGGAGGAAGTCCATTAATCATCCGAGGAAAAGTTTGACCAAGTTTGGTATAGTTCCAGAGGAGCTTTCGATTCCTTCTTTGACGGGCCTATTTTATTCCCCTTTTAAATACTCGAAATATATTGCCATTAAAATTCAAAACATTTTCAAAAGAAAATGTTTTATATTTCTTTATAACAATATGATTTTCTTCTGTGTGCAATATTCCCTTGGTCTTTTTCGATTATTCTTCATTATGTCTTTTCATAAATCTTCTTGTCAACAATTCCTTCCCCCTCGCCTGCTTCCTGTTTCCGGATTCGTCATTCGCACTCGAATGGATATAATTTATTCCTGATTCGTTTCAATTTATGAAGTTGGAGCGGGTCTCAGTTTTAAAATGTAGGTCGTGATATTTGTCGTCTTGTTTTCTTATCGATTTTATTGACAGACTAAGAGCAAGGGAATATTTTAGTTTGTGCGTTTAATCATGATATCGAAAAGATTTTAGTCGGAAGAAAAAAGATTCGATTTCGGTTTCGGTGGATGAAAATATGAAAATCCATTTTTTTTAAATCCCAATTTTTCAGTCGGGTTTTCCCAGAGCGAAAATTTCATTGTGTTCCTCGTGTTGAAATTTATTTCTACGAAGTAACAGTTTGCGTCGTGGATTGGTTTTTCAAGTTTAGGAAGAGCTGATCTCGAAAAAATTAGTTTGTTGTTGATGAATAATTTGTGATTTCGGGATTCTGTTCAAAACTTTTTGCTAAAAGAACCTTAAGAGCTTCAAAAAATCTTTAACTTTTTCGTTTTCATGAAATTGCTCTAAGTAGATTGTCAGACAATATAGAATCAAACTAACTTTTCTTCATTGTGTAGTTCAATTTTAAAAATTCCATGCACTAATTGCTTTTTGATCGTTCAATCATTGTCACCACTGCTTGATCGGTCAACAATAACAGCATTGTTTTTATTTTCACAAAATATTTGCTCAGAGATTAAAAACAAACTTCAAAAAGCTCATAACAGTTGCTTAGTTACATTTTTAATCTTCCAAAAGGGAAAGCGGAATACCTTATTACAATTCCCTTGGCTGGCTTGAATTTAGTGAAAAGAAGAAAACTCTCGAGAGTTCCAGTAATTGTTGAACCTGCTTTTAGATCCTTTACTTTGCTTTATTCTTTTTTTCTGTTTCATAAACATTGTAGCGGCATTTTTAGTACGTTGAATAATTCCCAACATAAAATCCGGTGTTATAAAAAAAAAGGCAGGTACTTTTTTATATAAAATCAACGTTGCGAGCTTAGCATCTTTTTGAAGAAAAAAATCACTTTTCCTCTCGTATATTTCACTTGAACTAATTATCCAAAACCGCAATCAACTTTGCACGCAATCTCCTCTCGCGAATGCTTTTACTCTTTTCCTCTTATAAAGCGTATAATTCATTATTCGAAGTAAATGGATCGAAACTTTTGATGTACTTCAAAAACGGGGGGAATATTCCATCGTTATTTAGCCATTTTAATTTCAATTAATGAATGCCACAAAGCTTGAAAACGCGATTACACTAACCCCTTCTATCAATCGTAGAAAACAAGACAAAGAAACCGGAAACCGCGAAATCCTTTGAATCGCCGATAGTTCCCTTCTTTATCTATAATCCTTCGATTAAACCGATAATTTTATGTATGTGTTGACGTTAATGATGTAATTTACCTTTTGAAAGAGAATCTTTCGAGCTGGCGGGTTGTTATAAACTTGTAATAATTATTTCATTTGTTTTGATTATTCATTTGTCGTGAGAAACTTTTATCTCTTTTCACAATGGGAAATTGAGCAAAAGACGTCTTCGGTAGTTTTTTTTCTTGCCGCTTGTTCTTGCCTCAAAAACTGCGAGACATTGAAATCAACTCATATCCGTTTCCGGTTCATTGCCGATGAGAAGCCTAACCACTCGGAACTGACTTAACGTCGACGCTAACGGAGCTGGACGTTTTCTCCCTTGTCGACTGAATGAAAACCTTTTTACATAATAAAATGTTTTGCGAAAATTCCATGTATAAAAGGAAGAAAATTACTAAGGAGATGAAATAAAAATGTGAGAGAAAGAAATACTGAATGAAAGGGACAGGGAGCGAAGGAAAAAATTTTTCAAATCGTTCCCGATTTTTAATGTGCAAGCATTGCTAAAACATGACAAGATTGAAAAAAAATGGCGAAAAATTTATTTTATCTGATAAATTGCTAGTTGTATGAAAGGATTAGATGAAGGCCGGGCGCCTCGTCGAGATTACTAATTGCATCGCTAAGAGATACCATCAATCAAATGGCCGATCGATCATTTGATGACAGTTTTAATAATAAAAAGATTTTGCTTGATTCATTTTTTTTTCGTGTTTTTGTCCACTATGATAGGTTTAGATGTAAACTGTTTGCGTCAATAGTTTTGCAGCATTGACGTATTTGCTCTTATTCATGGAAACCCTGAGATGGAAGATAGGTCAAGTTAGGCTTCGAGATATGAAAGTGAAATTGGGTGGAAATGGCTCGCGGGTTCCGTTCCGGCAAATTCGGCGTCCGCATGTGTAAACGGTAAATAATTTTCGCTGAACGCACATCCAATTTCGGCCAAATTCGTGCCTAGTTTTTCAAGCTCTAACTTTGTTTTTTTGAAATCGACCAGTCCTCGCCCTAACGTTTAGGGCGGTGCTTGGCTTTAATTTCCTTTGAGAACCCATGAATCAATTTTCGCGTTTTCAAATAACCAAAAACTTTTTTTTATTTTTCAGACACAACGATTTGCCTTGGAATATCCGTAAATTCGTGTACAACCAAATATTAAATTTCAACTTTACATCCGATCTTCAGAAGGTGGAGCCTTGGTCGAGAAGTAATTGGTCTCATACCGATCTGCCGAGACTTCGTGCCGGTTTAATGGGCGCACAGGTAATTAAAATTACTTATTTCAAAACGTTCCATTCAGTAATTATATTCCACAAGCTTTTTTTTCAAATAACCGAAAGGCTTTCTCTAAAAAAGCTTTAGTTCCACTGTCTGCATATTGACCAAAACGAGAGGAAAAAAATTAAAAAATGAAACAATCCGGATTAATGTCCATCAGTCGACCGATTCCTCTATCACAGCAAATCTCCCTATTTATTTACTTTTTTTTAACGAAATTGGATTTTTGATTTTTAATTTTCTCTTTCGTTTTTGAAAAACTTATTTTTCAAAAAAAAAAACCAATTTTTTCCCGTTGTCGTCTTCTATTTCGCACTACATTTTTTTTTTTTTGTTTTATCCGGAAAACTGATTTTGGTCTTTTAAATCGAAACATTGAACGATCGTTTCGTTTTCATTTAGATTTCCTCTTTGAATGTAAACGATGGCCTAAATCTGATAGCATCTAATGTGGGTTACAAGGGATTTGTGCTCAGGCGGAGAGATTAGTTTTGCAATTTTACGTGGGTGAATTCGGGTTTAAGAGGAGAACGAAAATAAAGTGAGGGTGAAAAGGCTAGCGGGAAATCGGTTTAAATGAGCTCATAATTTTTATAATAAAAGAGTCGCACTTGGGAGTCAATCAAATTAATTAGGTCTGGTAAACTTTTCACCTTATCAAGGGTTAAATATGCAAAGAGCTCCTGCGTCTTGTCACTGGCGGAAATGTGGGTCGCAACTATTTTCTGACGCGAAAGAAAAAAATATCAAAATAATTTATTCAGATCGTCTTAAATTTTGAAATCTTTTCCCAGACGTCAATAATATTTTTGAATTTGATTTCTAACATTCTCCCGACAAAAAATAATCACCGTTCCAAATTCCAGTTTTCCGAATTATATTGTTGACAAAAAGTTTAGTAATTAGTAAAAATGTTTGATCGCAAACCCATCATCCAACATCCGTCATCGTGTCCCAACTCCACATCATTTCTAATTTTTTTATCGGCGAAATGTGACGTCGTTTCAAAACGATGGCTGCAACTCATTCCGAATTCGAAATCTCAGGGTTTTGCTATTAAACAAAACTCTTACGGTGAATTCAACTTACAAAAGCAATTATCTAAAGCTTGCGACTCTGTTGCTCGTTCGCAGATATCTATTGTTCCATCTATTTTAACACTTCTATGGCAATAGGTGTGAGGACAAGAGTTAAACCATTATTGTTTTTAATTAGAACAAACCGTTCCTCAGTTAAGCCGTGACAAGCACTCGAAACATCCACAATACAAAACTACATTCCCTGGAGTGATTTAATTTTCCCCACATTTCCTACGGGATCGGAACAATATACGAAAAATCTTACAATTTCCAAAACTTGGCCCCTTTTCAATTTTATAACACGAAAAAAAAAAACCGTTTGACCGATGGTGTTTCCAGATAAGACAAACTCATCAATCCGGGGAGTAAAAATGGAAAAACCTGGCAATTGTTCAAACATAACACGAATTTTGATCGTATAAATCTCCTTAGAAAGAAAAAGTGATATCCTTGCTTTTTTTTCTCGTGTTTAAAGGATTTGAATTTATTTTGCAGTTCTGGTCAGCTTACGTGCCTTGTGAAGCCCAAGGACTAGACGCTGTCCAATTAACGTTAGATCAAGTAGACGTTATCAGAAGACTGACCGATTTAAATTCTGATCACTTGACGCTGGTTACGTCTGTCAAAGGTGTTCAGGAAGCTCATAGAAACGGGAAAATCGCCAGCCTCATCGGAGTCGAAGGTGGCCACAGTCTAGGGAACAGCTTAGCCGTCCTGAGATCTCTTTATAATTTAGGGGCTCGATATTTGACCGTCACTCACGCTTGTGATACTGCTTGGTAAGTTAAATAATCCTTTTTAAAAATAATTAACAAACTAACGAGCATGATAAAGGACTGATTTTAATGAGCTAGAACAACGAAAATCAAAGGAAAGCATTCAAAGGCCAAAGAAGACAATATCGAAGAAGAAAATAAAACATAAAATCAGTAATCTTTTTAATTGAATTTTCTCTTATACTTTTAAAATGCGGTAAAAATTACATCGTTTACAATTCCTTTTTTCTTTTAACGAAAACCTTTTTAATTCCCTCTTTTACTTTGTGAACTTGATGCTGCGATGAAAGATTATCCGCCAATTCAGGAAAAGCTAATCGATCGGCTTATAGATTTATCTCAACGGTAGATACATTTAATAATCCTCTCGTGTTTAATAAAAGGGATATATTGAGCTACTAAAAGATGGAAGATAATGAGAAATTGAATCTTAAGCAAAGTTCGAAATTTTATTTCGAAATAATCAAAACAATATTCAAACTTTGTTAAAGCATTAAAACAAGCTGTGACGAATATCTCTTGTCTTACTAATGTTTCTAAATTCCTTAATTTATAATCCTTCATACAAGATTTTGAGGCGCTTACGTTAGAGGTTAATTGGTTCAGTGATCACCACACAGTAATTTTCTGTTTACTTCGCTTAAGGTATAAAACCGGTCTCGTACTCTTGATGAGCTAAGAGTGATATCGGGTATTTCATTATTTGTGGTGTTTACATGCAATGTTGCGCAACGCCTTGCAACAGCTAAGTGGCAATGGACAGGGAGGATCCGGATAGGTGGAAAGTACGGATGGTAAGATGGAAACCTCGAGCGTCGAAAAGAAGTGTCGGTAGGCCACAAAAGAGATGGTGTGACGAGGGTGACTGGACTGAAATGGTTGCAAAGAGCCCAGGACAAGGAAGTGTGGCAAAGTTTGAGAGAGACCTTCGTTCAGGAGTGGACGCACATAGGTTGAAAGAAGAAGAGGAGGACTTGTAATGTTTATCTTATGGGTAGTTTTGGCAATAAGGAGAATAAGAGAAGAATATATAACACCATCGTTAAAAGCATTTTAAAATATGGATCTGAAGTGTGGCCCCTGAAAGTCCAAGCGAAGAAGTCTTTAAAAGCCACTGAAATGGACTATTGGAGAAGATCAGCTAGGAAGTCTCGTATAGAAAGAATTCCGTACGCCAGGATAAGAGAAATCATTGAGGCTCTGCAACCAATTACCGAGGGAGGACATTAAAACGAAGCAGTTATTGTAGTTCGGAACGGAACGGACGTCCGAAGATTGAAAGCGTTTAGAATCCCAAAGCAAGTGTTTAAATGGCAGCCTTTGGGAAGGAGGAGGCAAAGTAGGCCGAGAGCTAGTTGGAAAAGTGGTGTGTTAGAAATGAGTGCTTTCAACTTGGGGGAGGAGGACTGTCCAAACCGAGAAGGATGGCGCTTGGCAGTCGGAAGACCGTTGTAAAAACAAAGAGTATGATTATGGCAATGTCAACCACAAAATATTGACCACCCGGTATGACTTTACAAACTCTTCTGCATTCTTCAAGATACAGTCCTCTCACATGCCCACCGCTAAAGGAGATCTGGAGGATGCGGACTGATTGACTCATTGTCAAGTATATTGTTGTGCACAACTCTAAGAAAGAGAATCTACTCATCTCGCACTTAAGAGTATCACGTTCTACGTAATCTGCAAGCAAGGGCAAGCACTTGATTCATGAAAAAAAAGCTCCCAAAATCAACATTTCTCTGATAGTGTGCATGACCTCAATTTAAGACAAATCGAAAACTCGTGAATGACAACAGCGACAGAAAACTCTCATCTGATCCGTAACCTAATTGAATGCGGTAATTACATCCCAAGTGGGACAGACGTCAATGAGTTCAAAATTATATAATTTATCAATAATTAGGAATCCTTATATGGTTAAACCTATAACGCGGCCGCAACTTTAATTGATTGCAATCTAATGCTAATTGACGGTTTAGCTCGATCCCAACGGAAAACGACAACCAAAACTTTTTTTATGTCCTTAAAAAGAGCAACGATAAATATTTATTTTCATTTATTCGAATGATGTAAAGCTTCGATTGATTTTTTCTTTTTGTTTTCAAAATATACATTGATGGTCTCGAATCGACCCAGATGTCGTGACAAGTTTTTATGGAGTCGGTTTGTGTTTCGAAAGCACAGGTCATTTAAAATGGAAAAAGCACTTTAAAATGTGCAATATACTCGGCTAGTTTAAAGGTTTTCATGACTAAACTGTTTTTCCGATATATCTAAACCGTTTGTACAAGGTTTTTTTTTTGTTAAGCTGAAAAAAATTTTGCCTGCTTGCTGACTTGTGTAGTTTTTCTTTTATTCGATAAACTACTAACGAGTTTTACCGTTGTTAAAAAAGAAAATAGCTGGCGTACGTGATTTTTTTCCCAGAATTTCTAAGTACTTTTATGTGCTAATAACGAGTTTTCTAAATTGGCCGATATAAATCGGAGAGGCCATTGTTGAGGATTACAAAAAGCCTCGTCGAATTTCCTGGAGACATTAAAATTAATAGAGCGATTGACATTTACTTTCTTAACAGAATCCAGGCCTGGAAAATCCAGGTTAATTTAGAGTTGTGAAAATGAAAAGCAGTGAGCCGGAAAACTCATATTGTCACTTGCATAAGTAACGAGGAACTACAGTTAGTTCTTGGTTTAGCTTTATGTAAAGACAAACAAGAAGGGAAACTTCTCAAAATCTGATATTACAATCATTATGACTGGAGTAGAGAAACTTTTTACCACTTTGAAAAGAGGTCGTTTTTCTTATTAAGCGAATTTTACGCAGCAGTGGCGGATATAATCGTGAAATAGATTTTTCTTCATTTTGAAAGTTTCTAACTTGAATTCTTGGCCAATGCTGCTGAATTTGCTCTCACCAAGTAGACCTGGCCTTGGTAGGCATAGTGACGGTCTCTAGTCTATAAAGATTGTTGTTTTTTCAAGTTCCGCACTAGGTGGTTGCTTGCCGATTGTTTGCAAATAAAGCGAAGACCGAGCGAAATCACACATTAATCGTTTATATGGAGCGGCTGCTCGCCCAATGGCAAGCTCAGTAAATACCTATGCAAGCACCCCTACATTTTATTTTATTTGTTCACCTAGCTTTCATTTTCGTTGACCTCGTGGCCAATCCGCTACTGTTTTTACTAGACTTCTGTTTTTCTTACAACTTAACTCATTTGTTTTTTTTTTATTTGTTAGGGCAGACTGTTGCGTGAGCGACCCGCCTACCTTCGCTCCTGGCGACCCCCATCTACCCCACAAACCAGGTCTTTCAGAATTCGGAAAGGTAAGTGAAATCTTTTTTTTCCTATTTTTCGTTTTTGAAATGCAGAGCACACAGAGGAAAATGTTATATTGTTTTATTGCGACTCCGTCTCAAGCGCCCTGGCAGCAACATTGATTGAATTATATATTATTCGAATCGGAATGACTAAATTATTTTTTTTTTCTCTTGAATAAATCGAATCACAACATAATAAAGACGTGGAGCTCCCTCTTTTCCTAATATTACAATTTCGACGACGGAGGGATATTTTTATATTTAATTTCACAGTTTTGTTATTTCCCTGACGATTTAATGCCACAGTGCTTTTCCGTTATCCGCAAAACCCTCGAGGATACATCAGTTTCTCTTTTTTTATTTTGTTAAAAAAATTATTCGTGAGTGATTTAGATTCCCTTGAACGAGCAGTTTACAAACAACTTACATTATTTTGTTTTAGTACCCAAGCAACCAAAATGGTCTGATTTACGTACTTTGGACGTCTTTTATTAACGTCTGAAGTACGTCTGAAAAGGTCGTCCGAAAGACCTTCTTTAGTGTCACTCCTAAGTACGTCGGAGCGACGTCATCTTTAAGCCGTTTTTCCGACGATTCTTCGACGTGGTTTTAAGAGAGTAATTATTTTTAAAAAAACGAGTAAAATGAATATAAGGTTATTATATGGTAATCATATTTCTTATATATCAATTATGTTCTTTGAATTATCCCAGGCCCCAAGCCCTAGACTTGTAGGCCTAATGGTTGAACAGCTGTTAAGCCCTAAAGGGGCCCTCAGATGTCTTGGATAAACATCCCCGTATTAAATACATGAATTAGTCCATTGAAAACGGACTTGCAGTTTAATTACATGGCTGGGGGGTAATGAAATCAGCAACACAAACTAGGAGCTAAATAATTTTAGGTTTTAAGCCTCCGGAAGGCTTATTAAAAGGAAATTTTGAAATGTCTTAACTTGATGCCAATTTTTAGGGTCTCGGCTGTCCCGCCACACTATCAGAATCCGCCTAGCACGCTCCCCTGATTTTTAAAACGAAAGTGTCTTTTTTTTCAGCAATATTTTATTTTTTTTTGAAATTTTTTAAATTCTAAGTCCCGATTTTTAAAATTTGGTATATACATAAAAAAAACTTTTAAATATTTTAGAGGTGCATCCCATTATGTAAAATTTAAACTTATTTTGTGCAAATTTCCACCATGCAAGATGTCTTGCAAAAAAAATTATTTTGAAAAAATTTTATCACTGAGCATATATAAGTTTATCAAAAATGAATTTAAATATGCTTATTAAAATTTAGGAAAAGTTATCAAAATAAAGCTCGTCGAAAAATAGTCTTAAAAGACATCTATTAGACATGTCTTCTGACGACCATTTTCAGACGTCGCGACGACGTCCTAAAAGGACTTAAACCAGATTTCGACCATGGAGACCAATTTAAGACGTCATAAAGACGTCTTTTTGGTCGTTTTGGTTGCTTGGGTATGCAAGAAGAGAATATTACCGATTTTTAAAATGTTGCCCTAAAGTTTTCCTGGATCTTTTTTTGGCGCAAGAGAGATATTTCCACTGCCCCAATGGCCCCATCCTTGTTTCGACAGTTCATATATTTAACAATTTCAAACTTCTGCAAGATTTTCTTTTAAATTTTGGGATTCATGTTTTCCTGGCATTGACTGTTTTGAATCTGACACTTTTCATTCAAAATTAATGGCAGGATAATGATGAAAATAATATTTCTGGCTTTTTTTTTTCGAAAGCTCTATCGTTTTGAGATCGTTTGCAGGGTTATCAAGCTTAAACGTTTTCACTGGGTGAAATAATAGTTTCAATGATGAAAGAGGTTTTGATATATGATCTTCGTGCCGTAGGATTGTTTTTGTTTTGCATATACATTTAGACAATGCTTTAAGTTCTCTTCATGCTCGCTCAAGTGTTTTCGAGTATTCTCATCATTGCCGGAGTAGTCCCAACTTAACTGAGAATTATGTTCGCCTTTGAACCGAGGTGAAATTTATCGTTCATTTGTTTACTAAATAAAAATACGCAGGAAAATGATTTTGACAACTAGGTGTTCGTGGAAATGGAGTCTATCAGACGGCGCAAAAGGAGAAAAATCAATTTTTCTTGTCACTTTTTTTTCGGCTTCTCCTAATAAACAAAATCTCAATTTTTTAAATTTTAGCAGCTTCCACAAGAATGAAAAATTTATTGGATGATCCAAACCCATATCATCCGTAAGCTTTTTTAATACCTACCTGATCACCCCAACAGATAACTTTTTTTTTATTATTTATTTACAAAAAATCCATCAAATATAAGTTGGATATGTTTTGTATTCATTGAGTCGTTAAAACTGATAATCGCAGTGAAAATGAAAACGTACATTTCAATATCTACATGTTTCAGTAGACTGAATGTTTTCAATACGTCATTCCTGTCAATGATTATTGCTAATATCAACCTCCCCGGTGACGGGGAGAATAATATGTGTAAAGCCGATGTTTTTCGAGATATTTCCAGGTGTTGCGAGGACGACGCTTGGAAAAAAAAATAACGCGAACGATTTTATAGATCGCTCGTGAGAATCCCAAGAACTATCTGTTTATTAAAATACTTCATAAGCAGCAGAGAGTTAAATCGGAAATTCGATTAACACTCTCGTAATTCATGCAAAAAGGCGATAATCCCAAAACAGAACAATAGTAGTGTAATTGGCTGGCAATTGGGATTAAAGGAAAATTTATTCGGAGAGTTTCAACATAAGTTAAAAGGGAGTAAATATTCATTCCCTTTTGGAATTCGTATTGCTTTTCATTCGATTAATGCTTCGTTTCATCCGTTGAAAACCTAAATATAAACTCGACCGAATAACTCTAAGAATTTCCCTTTATCATTATTATCCTCTTCTCCTTTTATATTAGCGACTGCATTTTCCTTTAATTATTTGCATCGGAGCCGTCAGAATATATGTGAAAAATGTAACCGTTTTTTTGGGGGGAAAAAATATCAATTTTATTTTGGGAAATTCAATGGGAAAAACAGAATGCGAACGTTTTTATGTTTTAAATACGTAATCGAGAAAGGGAAGGGAGATAAATCAATGTTATCGACATGGATGTTTGTTGAATGAGTCATACGGTTGAATTGTTTGTCATAAAACCAGAGGCGGCAGCGATGAAAAGGCAATACAACCGTTTGCATTCACTCGCAACACGACATTGCCTTCTGCAAGCACTAAAATAAACCGAAGAGAGGAAAATTGGAACGCGGGAAAGTTTTAAATTTACACACGTTCGAATAGTTAAAATCACGGGATTAATTTATGCGTTTGGGCTAATAGGTTGTCGGATGTGATGGAAATATTTTGTTAACGGGAATTAAATGAAAAATGAATCCGAATTTGAAATTTTAAAAAATTGGGATCGAAAATTCGTGCACAAAAATTTGAGAAATAGATTGACTTGCTAGTGAATTTGCTGTTGTTTGCTTTCGAGACAATTTTACTGACAAGAACAGTTTCAGGACACAAAATTAGAGACCGAATAATCGTCGATTAATTTTGCACGATGCTTCTGTGATCGACGATATTTCGAGTGAAATTTTAAAACGTTAAAAACAATTAAAAATCTAAAAGGTCTTAATTTGACGGCGACAGTTGCTTCTTTGATTCATTTCGATCGTTTGGTTCTCTAATCAAAACTTTAGAGGAAGTTTGACAAACGAAATTGGTTTTACTTCTACTTTAGCAACCGATCGCAGCTATTCGAAAACAGGATTTCTCATCCTATTCTTGCGCCGGAATTGAATTTAGCCTGACCAAACGTTTTAAGATTTAAAGCTGACATTTTAATTTAGGATTTTGATCGGCTGCTGGTATTCTTTGGAGTTGCCAATTACAAAATTTCTAAAAAAAAATCTGTAGCAATTATTTAATGAATAAGTAAATACTTTTAACGGTTTTTAATAAATAGATTAAAAAATTACATTGTCGTATTTTGAAAGCGATGCTGAAAAAAATCACAAAAGAGAACCAAGATTCATAGAATGTACTTAAACGTTTTTGAAAATGGCAAAAAAGGGAAAAAAGAACTACACGAGAAAAAAAGAAAGATTGAAAAGGAGAAGAAACCCTTTAAGAAGATTTATAGCCTACATAGTTTTCATCTGTTAAGAAAAAAATCACGAAATAAAAGCACATCGTCCTAAGAATTGAAAGGAAATATAGAAAGACTGTCAAAAAGCTAGCAACATTTCGTAGGAAATGAAAATAAATGATGAAAGATTGATCAAAGTTCTCGAAGTCTGAGTGAATTTTTAAAACTGTAACATGCAAGGAACGTCATTTTCAACTTATTTGGTCTTCAAGGTTTTAGCATACGCATGTACTCAACTTTTCTGATAGTTTTAGAAGTCAGCATGAATCAAGCTCACTTCTCTAACTCGACCAAGTTAGAGAAGATCTTCGGGTTGAAAAAGCGGGTCAAAAACATCCTCAGTTCGCCGGCCTCAGTTAGCAAAACATCAGAGAGTTACAGCTGTTTCAGATGGCGGTTGCGTGTTACGGTTTAAATCTTGAAAAATCGAGATATTTGGGGAAATGTAGAAAGAACAGAGGAACTTCTCATACCATCCCCATTCTTTTATAAAGTGAAACCGTGACCCCGTATCAGAAATCCGTATGTTTCTTTTTCTCCTATACTCAAATTTTTCGGCGAAAAGAATGTTACAAATAAAAGGCGGGAAGGAGGAAAAAGATGAAAATTCTTTTGGAATATAAACTCGGATTATTTAAATTCTCCAGTTCTTAGAAGATAAAAAAGACATTATTGTCATTTTCATAGAAAAAATAATAATGTACAAACATTATGAATTATTTAAAAGGGAGGAGGAAAAAAAAGAAGATCCAAGATATTTCGAAAATATTGTTTTCAACATTAAAGTCAGCGTATGATAAAATCCATCTAGAAAAAAAAAGTTTTCCAAGACATGAAAGTTTCGAGTATATCTCAGTGGGAGAAAAAAGAAAGAAAAAAAATGTGAGTTGTGTCAGGCCTGGGGGACCGGATGCCGGGGGCCCTCAAACCAATCATTATTTTCCCCATACTTTTTTTTTCTCTTCTGCCCTGCCATCGCTTTCTTTCTTTTCAATCGTCTTTCCCCGTAAGTGTGGATATTTTATGATTTATAAACTCATAAATAACGGATACACCGCGGGATCCACGGGTTTCGTGTTTTATATTTGATGTATTCTGCCAGGAAAACTGTGTTATGGATTATATTGATTTCTATCTACCGCTCTCTGAGGCATTTGCTGATTCAGTTTTACGACGTCAAATATGAAATAACAAAATACGACAAGAAAGCGTTGGAATGTTGCAAAAATGAATTATATTTTCCTTTCGTAATAACTCCTGCGAGGATGCGATAGTCAAAAAAAATGCTGACAGGATGAAATGTGATTCGTCGAACGGCCCCAAAAAAAATATAATTTACGAGGTTTTAGCCTGGAAATAAATTTATCGAAATGTAATGAATTTGAAACAATCCGAAATTTAAAAGGCAGATTCTTCCTGTTTAGGGGAACATTTCGCAAGCGTTTTCATAATTTATGAAATTCAATTAATATTGTGAATTGGTAAAATAATAAACAAGCGGAATTTTTATGTAAATATGTGAACATTTTTTGTAAGTATGCAATCCAGTCGTTGATGTTTGCGTGACAACAGCAGAGATCGGACCTATTCGATACATTTATGAAATTTTTTGTGTTCGTACAAACAGAAAACGAAATCCGTTGCAAAAGGGAGATTTCCTGAAGAATACGGTAAAGTTGCATATAAATTTATTTCGAAAAAATTCGGAAATAGTAAGAAGTGACGGTTTACTTTGAGGCGTGTCCTCAGTGAATTCACAAAGCGTTATTTTGAATGTCCAATCGCGTAAATAAACTTTTTGAATGTAGACGCAAACCAATCAACTTTTTCACACTTGGTCTTGTAAAAAGCAATCAGATTGGAATAACGCTGTTTGTTTACCAGTTAAATCTCGTGAATTTGGGATTAATTTTTCTGCTTTGTTGCGCCAGGTACAGTTAACAAAAGAAAATTGCTTAAATTTTTTTTTGTTGTTGAAAAGTCATATTTTTCCTCAAGTTTGTCTTTAACAAATTAAATTGATTCTTTGAGCCATTCTTGTGAAACTGCTTTGCAATTTTTTCTCAAACTTTTCTAATGTTGAAATGAAACCTCATCTTTTAAAGTTAGGTCTAAATATTTTTGCACAAAGAAAATCTTGCAACAGAAAGCAAAACCATTAAACTAAATGACGTGAAGACGTTGAGAATGCTCTTTCCTCTTTTCCCGAAAAGAAAACAAAAACTGTTAAAAGAGAAATCGTCATTTTTAAAATTTTTGACTCTCGTTGAATAATCATTTGATTTTAAAAACAGAGAAACTGAAATGGAAAACAGCAAAAGTAAAATGCAAATCATGAGATGAATTATCCAATTTAAAATGCAGAACAAGGAGAAACAAAATACACAATAAAGTATTTTTTAAAAAAAAGTATATTTTTCAAAAGAATAGCACAATTATTATTCATTTTCACTAAGTATCACGCTGTTTACTTTATAAAGATTTTGTTTGTTTTCAATTTAATTCAAGCTTGTTGTACATGCAAATCTCTTTTCGGTTTGACTTTGATACAAAAACCCTCCCGAACTATTGTCGCTCCTCCGACCGCTTCATTTTCCCTTTTTGTTATTATTTTTAGCTCGACGGGAGTGTGTGTATACGATATTTTTTTTTATAACGTAAATAAAAAGTTAATTCATATCAGTGACCAGGTAAATTTATCCGGGGGATGCTGAAAATAGATATAAAGAAAAAGGCGGGTAAAAATAAACCATTACAGGGGAAAATATCGAAATGAGGAAAGTGTCAGCATCCCGATTTTCCATGTTCTTACTCGAGAAGCGGGGATCCTCTCGGGGAAACGCGAAGAAAATTCCAAAGGAATACGAGGACACGAAATGATTTTTAATTAAAATTCTATTCGGAATTGAGATGTGAAAATGCGCGAGATTTTCTTTCCTTTTTTTTTATTCTTTTCCTCGTCCTTTTTAATCGGAATCGCGTTTTGGAAAGGTTTAGTTTTTAACTTTAGCGAAGTTTAAACACGATACGGCAACAGGTTTCCTGTTATTAATGTATACTGATTGCAACAAGTGACTTATGGAAATGGACTTTAATTTTAGCTCGCTTAAAATACTTTTTGAAGACATATTTATTTAATCACTAGAAATTGATGAAAACTAGCTCCTGCGATGAATCTTGATCATTTATGTGTCAGAAAATGCTCCCAAATATTGTGATTTGCATTTCATAATAAATTTTTTTCTAACAATCAAATTCAAAATTTAAAAGCATTCTTATTTGACTTTTCAGAGACGTTTTTACCTAACCGCCATAACATTTCGAAACGTCTCTGGAACGTTCTTATGATCGACTTTTGAAACCACAAAAAACCGACAATTGACAATCGGAACCACTGTGGAACGTTAGAAGAACCAAGTGTCCTTTGTTTTATATTAGGATTAGCTTAGGCTGAATAAAGGGTGTAGCTGATCTTGATATCTCTTGTTACAGTTCATCACTCGACCGTTGAAACTCGGCTACAACAGTTTTGCTCCATTAAATATTACCCGTCAGCATAAATATTTCACTTGTCAAACGAGGAAAAAAAAAAAGGAAAAGATCAAAGTAAATCAACGAATTACATTTTACCCGAAAGCTTTAAATTCTTTAAATCGTTGTACTGTTTACATTTTACACGACTAAAAGACCGATGGGAATAAGTGTGGGCGTACTAGTATCCATCCCGTGAATTAAACTTTAAACGGCCATTTTCACAAATTCACCTCTTGTTTTCTTTTAAAAGTTTTTCAGTTGCACGCTGAACCGGAAATAGTAAAAAAGCACGAAACAAGTCGAGCTTGTTTCTGTATTAATTTAGTCTAATTTTTTGTTGTTGTTTCACAGTTGGTGGTTCGAGAAATGAACAGGCTGGGAATGATGATCGACCTTTCCCATGCATCGATCAAAACTATGAAGGATGCGTTGGCCACGAGTCAAGCGCCTGTTATTTTTTCTCATTCATCTGCCTATGCTGTCTGCAATTCTTCCAGGAACGTACCAGATGACATTCTCAAACTTGTGGTAAGAAAGATTATATATTTCAGTCATTGCCAGATTTCGTAGGAGCAACGCTAGAAGTAAAAAGCATTGGCCATAAATTTTTTTCAGGTTTGTTCCAGCACATTTTTGAACTTTTCTCGGCTTCATATATGCTCAAAACTGCAAACCCAATTTAGAAACTTTAGCGCGCAAGCGTAGCAAGTTAAAAAGTGCGTTTGTACAAACGTCTTGACGGTTATCGGTCAAGAGCAGGATCGGTTGGACTGTTCCGCATCAGCTCGCAACGGATGATCCTTAATTGAGTTCGAGCACTCGCCAGAACTGCCCTTCTAAGTTTCCTGAAACTCTTGCTACCCTTTAAACTGAGAATGCCCAAAACAACATCAAACCGATTCTCATTCGCATTGGAACAAACCTGTGAAAGTGTCAAAACGACTTGATTAGCTCCTTGCGGAGGAAAAACCCACTTTGTGGTTCACTTTTTTGTTTTTTGCTTCGGCGTTTAATCATCCAGTTATCTCTTTAAAAAACTTTTCTTAAATTTTAAATCTCTCCGAGAATGCTTCACCCGGCTAATTATATAAAAGTCTATAAAACCGAAGGAGCCGCGCAATAACAATTAAAAATTATTAAAAAGTTGCTTGTTTGTTGAAAAGTTAATTATCTCCTTACCGTTATTTTTTACAGGCCTTAAACGGAGGTTTAGTTATGGTTAGTTTCTACAGTTATTTTGTAACGTGCAGCAGTTATGCAACATTGCACGACGTCATAACGCACATTAATCACATTCGAGCCGTTGCCGGAATCGATCACGTCGGCATCGGAGCCGGATACGATGGAATCAATCAGTAAGTCATCCGTAAATTCTTTTCTCTTACACAGAAGTTATGAGATATTTTTCCTCTGGGTTTTTCTGTGCATTTTCTGTGTTTTAATTAAGTTTTAGCCGGGAGGTAAAAGCTGCGGCTTTTATTCCCGGGTAAACTACGTTAGCCTCTAATTGTAATTATCGGTCATAGTCTGTTTATGTAAAGTTAGGGAGGTGAAATGCGGTTTTCGGTACAAATATTAGACTTGTACATAATCTACCGTCCCGTCCGATCTTTTGTAATTAATCGATGTCCTTGGGATTTAATGAATAGGAAAATAAGCGTTGAGTTAAATTTTCTCAGAAAGAAAAAAATCAAAATTATCGGAAAAACTAAAGCAAGAACAATGTAGGAATTTTTTACTAAATTTTTCCGAAGAAATAATCTTAAAAAAATCGTTTTCGTTTATATTTAAAAAGTAAAAAAAATTATTAGAATTATTAGAGATTTCTTTGAAAAAATTCAATGAATTAAAAATCAAGGATTAAAAATATTTAGTTTCACTTTAATGTTTTCAGATTGTAAAAAAGTGTATCGACATAGAGTTGGAATTATGCGAAATATTGAAAATGAGCTACCTATTTTCCATAAAAATATGAAAGCAGCTTTATTAATAAGCTTTCAAATTATTTCCCTTTTCGAGATAAAACCATTTTTTGGGTCGTATCACTTTCCATATATTAATCTATGCTTAAAATCTTAACTTAAACTTTAAACATATTGTCTTTGAATTAACATAATTCCCTCTAAGTCGGGGGTAAGATAACTAAGCATGTTGATATTTAAAATAATATGAAATTAAGACTCTTCTCTCCTCAAGTATTATTAGAACTTTTTTTCGAAAACGTTATCGTTTTTTTTTATTTTTATTAATTATAGAATTTTTTAGACATGATGAATTTTCGATAACCACCAATTTCAAAAACTAGTTTTTCGTTCCTAATTTTACGCAAACAGAAGTATCAAAACAATAGCCCAGTCTATATCCATTCCTTAGCACTAAATACTTCTCTTAGTATATGTTTCAAATTAGTTTAACTCATTATAACAATAAATTTGTATAATTAGGATTTCCAATGCGATCAAAAAAATCGGTTTTTTGCCCATAACATTTTAAAAACGAAAAATTGAGTGTTCTACCTAATCTCAATCGCTACCTCAGATTGAAATACAACTCCCAGTATATAATTCAACAATATTTGGCCCCGGTTTTAGCCGGAAAATTCATAATTCGAAAATTGAACATCGAATTTTGAACATCGAAAAAATGACAATTTTTTTCGTTTCAAAGAAACTAAAAAATGCAAATATCTTGAGAACGCGGCCGAATATTTGAATTCTGTAAATTGCGCTAGATTCCTCGCATCGAAATACATCTGCTAAGTTATAGTTTGGGCCTTGAAAGCGTAGGAAAAATGATTTTTCTGTAAAAATAGATTTTCGATCGAGTTGGTTTTCGAAAATCGGTTTTTTGCCCATAACTTTTTGAAAACGAAAAATTGAGTGTTCTACCTAGTCTTAATGGCTTCCTCAGATTAAAATACATCTCTCATTATATAATTCAACAATACTTGGCCCCGGTTTTAGCCGGAAAATTCATAAATCGAAAATTGAACATCGATTTTTAAACATCGAAAAAATGACGATTTTTTTCGTTTCAAAGAAACTAAAAAATGCAAATATCTTGAGAACACGGCCGAATATTTGAATTCTGTAAATTGCGCTCGATTCCTCGCATCGAAATACATCTGCTAAGATATAGTTTGGGCCTTGAAAGCGTGGGAAAAATCATTTTTCTGTAAAAATAGATTTTGGAACTACTCGGTTTTCGAAAATCGGTTTTTTGGCCATAACTTTTTGAAAACGAAAAATTGAGTGTTCTACTTAGTCTCAATCGCTTCCTCAGATTAAAATACATCTCCCAGTATATAATTCAACAATATTTGGCCCCGGTTTTAGTCGGAAAATTCATAAATCGAAAATTGAACATCGATTTTTAAACATCGAAAAAATGACAATTTTTTTCGTTTCAAAGAAACTAAAAAATGCAAATATCTTGAGAACGCGGCCGAATATTTAAATTCTGTAAATTGCGGTAGATTCCTCGCATCGAAATACATCTGCTAAGATATAGTTTGGTCCTTGAAAGCGTAGGAAGAATTAATTTTCAGTAAAAATTGATTTTCGACCTAGTTGGATTCTTAAAATCGGTTTTTTGCCCATAACTTTTTAAAAACGAAAAATTGAGTGTTCTACCTAGTCCCAATCGCTTCCTCAGATTAAAATACATCTCCCAGTATATAATTCAACAATATTTGGCCCCGGTTTTAGTCGGAAAATTCATAATTCGAAAATTGAACATCGATTTTTAAACATCGAATAAATGACCATTTTTTTTCGTTTAACGGAAACTAAAAAATGCAAATATCTTGAGAACGCGGCCGAAAATTTCAATTCTGTAAATTGCGCTAGATTCCTCGTGTTGAAATACGTCTGCTACGATATAGTTTGGTACTTGAAAGCGTAGGAAGAATTAATTTTCAGTAAAAATAGATTTTCGACCAAGTTGGTTTTCGAAAATCGGTTTTTTCCCCATAACTTTTTGAAAACAAAAAATTGCGTGTTCTACTTAGTCTCAATCGCTTCCTCAGATTAAAATACATCTCCCAGTATATATTTCATCAATATTTGGCCCCGGTTTTAGCCGGAAAATTCATAATTCGAAAATTGAACATCGATTTTTAAACATCGAAAAAATGACAATTTTTTTCGTTTCAAAGAAACTAAAAAATGCAAATATCTTGAGAACACGGCCGAATATTTGAATTCTGTAAATTGCGCTAGATTCCTCGCATCGAAATACATTTGCTAAGATATAGTTTGGGCCTTGAAAGCGTGGGAAAAATCATTTTTCTGTAAAAATAGATTTTGGAACTACTCGGTTTTCGAAAATCGGTTTTTTGCCCATAACTTTTTGAAAACGAAAAATTGCGTGTTCTACTTAGTCTCAATCGCTTCCTCAGATTAAAATACATCTCCCAGTATATAATTCAACAATATTTGGCCCCGGTTTTTGTCTGGAAATTCATAAATCGAAAATTGAACATCGATTTTTAAACATCGAAAAAATGACAATTTTTGTCGTTTCAAAGAAACTAAAAAATGCATATATCTTGAGAACGCGGCCGAATATTTCAATTCTGTAAATTGCGCTAGATTCCTCGCATCGAAATACATCTGCTAAGATATAGTTTGGGCCTTGAAAGCGTAGGAAAAATGATTTTTCTGTAAAAATAGATTTTCGACCGAGTTGGTTTTCGAAAATCGGTTTTTTCCCCATAACTTTTTGAAAACGAAAAATTGAGTGTTCTACCTAGTCTCAATCGCTTCCTCAGATTAAAATACATCTCCCAGTATATAATTCAACAATATTTGGCCCCGGTTTTAGTCGGAAAATTCATAAATCGAAAATTGAACATCGATTTTTAAACATCGAAAAAATTACAATTTTTTTCGTTTCAAAGAAACTAAAAAATGCAAATATCTTGAGAACGCGGCCGAATATTTCAATTATGTAAATTGCGCTAGATTCCTCGTGTTGAAATACATCTGCTACGATATAGTTTGGGCCTTGAAAGTGTAGGAAAAATAAATTTTCAGTAAAAATAGATTTTCGAAGTAGTTGGTTTCTAATTTTTTTAAATTCGAAATTTTAAATTCGATTTAAATATTTACCTATTTTTTCCGTAGAGCGTGATTTAAATTTATAATAAATATAATCTATTTGCCCATTGCGCCCAAAAATCGCATGGTTTTTCATCCTTTCAGGGAAAAACCTTTTAGGATTTCTTGTGAAAATTCTCAAAGGGACTTTTAATATTTTTTCCTAAGCCTTAATAATATTAGAGATCCCTGTTTTTCATTCGCTTAACTAAATAACGTAATTAAAGTATTTATCTAAAATTAATTCGATTTAAATAAAACTCAAAGTGTTATTTAATTGCTTAATAATGCGGGAAAACTAACCGTTAGCTAAGAATAAAAAACTTTTTTTCCCCCAAGCCGATAAGTTAAATGAGGCAAATTTAATTGATACACCTCCAGAATATTAATATCCCGTTAAAACGTAGAAGCAAAGTGGTCAAAGAAAAAGGCAGGAAACCATAAGGTTGATTGTATTACTCTGTGAAAGTTAACTATGCTGAAGTAATGTAATTAAAAATACCGAGGTTGAAAAAGATCCTTAGTAACTTTCTTTCTTTCTTTCTTTCTTTCTTTTAATGAAAGCAAAAATTATCGCTGGTTCATTTTCTTCGTTCATAATATAACCTCCTTGGGATTTACATTTTCCACTCTCGTATTATAACATCCCTGAGATTTACATTTTTCCTCCCTCATTATGGTATAACCTCTTTGGGAGTTATATTTGCTTCCTCCTTATCGTCATCAGAGAAAAAAAAATTCTTTTCGGAGAGTTAAATTTTTTTATCATATTTATTAACGTCTTCCTTTTCTCTGTTTTAGCACTCCCGAAGGATTGGAAGATGTTTCAAAGTATCCGGACCTCCTAGCAGCACTTTTGGAAGATCCATCGTGGTCGGAAGAAGATGTTAAGAAATTGGCAGGTCTCAATTTATTAAGAGTTTTTGCTCAAGTTGAAGAGGTAAGTCTTAAAAAAATAATTTATTTACCATTAAGCTTTTTTTTTTTTAAAAAAGCTAACGTGAAAAACAAAAAGCGACAAAAAATTTACCATAAAATGTTTTTGGCAAATATTTTTCGGGTCAGTTTTTTATTTAATTTTGTCAGTTATTTTTTATTTTCTTTTATAAGAAAATAATTTTTTAATTGAATTATTTCTATGAGAAGAATTTTTTCTTATGGAAATTGTTTTACAGAAAAAATTTTCTTATAGAAAAAGTTTTGATGATAATACTTTGGACGAACTTTCCTACCGATTTCTTTGATCAGTTTCCAAAATTTTTGAAAAATATATTCTAGACTCGATGAATTTTTATTTTTATTACACTTAACCAATCAATTTCCCCTCGCGGATAAATTTTTTCTAGTTACGCGACTGAATTGGCAGTCAAAAAGGAAAAACTTTGCTCGGGCCAAAAAAAAAGACTTTAACTGACTGCGGGTTGTTTATAAAAATAGGAAGTCAACTGAAAAATAAAAGAAAAACATTAGTTACCATGAACGTTACAAAGCTGGCGTCGGGAGCGATGCTCCACATCAAAGCAATTTCAAGATGGCTGAACAGGTAGAACACTTCCGCTTCATGGTTTTTTATTATCTACTTTATTTCCCTTCTGAATCCACGTTTAATATTCCCTCCCCCATACTTAGGCTGCTTATTTATTTTTTTTATCTCAACGTCCCCTCTAATGAAAATTTTACAAGAAAACTAATTCCGTTTAATTTTATTTTACAGGTGAAAGAAAAATGGCGATTGGCAGCAGTGAGGCCGGTCGAAGAACTAATACCCGGCGTGTATCTAGAAGGAAGAACAGACTGCATGTACCTTGGCTCTTGATCGGGAGGCGGAATTATTAATGAAATAAATTCACAACGAAACCATTTTAACGAAGATGAGCAGGAAAAGGAAGAATCAACTGGAAAAGAAAGGAATCATTTGAATAAAACAGAAAGAAAATCTCGAAACAAATCTCAAAGTTTTAACATTGTTAACATTGTGCATAAATTAAGATTTTTTAATTATGTTTTTTTTCAGGTTCAATTTCCATCAATTAATTTAATTATAAATCTCGCCCTTAAATATTTTTTGTAATTCCGATTAACTCCGCGGGGTAATTAAAGGTGAGAAAAAAGAGAAAAGAAATTTGCATAAAGGTACAAGAATTTTGCATTTTTAGCTGTTTCATAAACAATGGGGGAAAAGGAAAGTTATTTTTAAATCGAATTAGCTTTTGAGCTAAAGAAATCTCTTTTTTTAAATTTATGATAAAGTCGTCAAATTGGTTTTCACTTCGATTTAGTAAAAGTTAAAAAATATTTTAGCAAAGTAAAAAACCATGTGCCAAAGTTTAAAATTTAAAGATTTTTAATAACAGGATTATTTTTTTAAAAATTTATATCAATTTTTAAACACAAACTGTTAATATTGGTAACGCACGGGAGACAGTGAAAGTTAATTATAGCTCGATCTTTGTCTTATCAAATCCTGCCGAATTTTTCAGAAAACTCTTTTTCTTGGAGGCTGATGCTGCTGCATTTTCATATTTTACTTTTGTAAAATTTCAGTCGTAAAAAAAATTCTTCGATGCAAAAAGCCGTAAATTTGATCTCTTTTTATCATCTTTTTTTCCTCCAATAAAATCACTGATTTCAAATAAAAGTTAATCAAAAATTTATTTTTTACGATGTAAAACCGACGTTAAAAAAATATTGTTATCTCAAATCGAATCGAAAACCATTTTAAGAACAAAAATCAATTTAATGAACTGTTGTTTTATTAAAACGGTGCTAACTTTGAAATACAAAAAAAGAATATAGAAGAAAAAATCGCCGAGCTCGATATGAACAAAAAAAAATTAAACATAAGAAATTAGTTTAAAAACAAAATTAAAAGACAAAAACAAAATTTTTGTAAATATTGTAAATTATAAAGTAAAAACAATCATTAGTGTTGAAGAGATGTTGATTATAATGTTGTAGGATTATGACGGTAGTCTTTACGGGGACCATTAAAGTCCATTTTATTTAACTGAATTAGATTTTGATGTATAATGCTAAAAAAAATCGTTGTATAACAAAATCAAATCGTTTATATTTGCACTTTAAAAATAATTTTTCGATTTAGGATGATATAAAATTATTGTTTTAATTTTTTGTTTTGAAAAAAATTCTTAAATTAATTGTTTTCAGAAATTCCATTCATGAAATTTTAATTTTTTAAAATCAAGTTTCTTCACTGCGCAATCACTGCCTAGCTGTTAACAGCAAAGAGTAAAATTATGAAATTACCAAAGAATTGAAAGAATCTTTTAACAGAATTGGGCAATAATGAAGTTGTTTTCCATTTGAAATGCGAAAAAGTATTAAATAAAAATTAAAGTTTTCTAATGGCGTACTACGGAAGCCCTGAAGGGTCACACAGTTTGCCGGTTGTTTACTGCTAGTCGTACAACTGACACTGCTAGTTGATTAACAAGCAGTGTCAGTTCATCAACTAGCAGTGTCAGTTGATCAACTGGCAGTAAGTGACTGTCAGTTGATCAACTAGCAGTGTTAGTTGATCGACTGGCAGTAAGTGACTGTCAGTTGATCAACTAGCAGTGTCAGTTGATCAACTGACACTGAGTGACTGCTAGTTGATGAACTGACACTGCCAGTTCATGAACTGACACTGCTAGTTGATCAACTGACAGTCACTTACTGTCAGTTGATCAACTGACACTGCTTGTTAATGAAGTTGATGAACTGGCAGTGTCAGTTGTACGACTAGCAGTAAACAACCGTCAAGCTAGAAATGGTATGATAAGAACAAAATCACTGCCTATTTTTATAAAAATATCATCTTGACGGTTCATCAGCGAAAATGTGATAAAATAACGAAATTTTTCTTGAAAGTTTTACTAAGCAAGAGCGATCAAAATCCAATATTCACGTCGTTTATCTAAAGACAAACAAGAATCGGATATTTCACGAATATTAATGAAGTTTAATTTTCGTCAGCTCGGTTTGCTTAGTCAAATTATAAAAGACGAGGTATAAGTTTGAAAGTAACTTTCGTTTTAAGAAATAGCTCGCAGTAATTTAATTTTTTTAAACAAGGACCACTTTTAGATAAAATTTTACTTTATCGTTTTAGAAAAAAACAAACTATTTTAGGAACTCTAGATAAAACTGGTTTTCGTTTAAACATATCATATTCGAAAAAAGAAAAGGAATGCTATCTTTTGAATATAGCACTTTTATTATTATTATTTTTTTTAGTTAGAAAAATCTTTCACGTATTCGAATAAAATTCGAATGGAAAATTTTTTTAAAAAAGGAACTCCCTTCAAGTCAAACAAATTGTAGTTTGTTTATGTTACATGTTCATATATTTTAAATTTTTATTTTATGTTATTTCGTAACAGATTTTTCAAATCGATTAGAGCATAAAATCTGTTATGATAACGCCTTTAAGCTAGAGCTAAATAAAGATCAAGTAAAATTTATTTACTGATAAATTTCATATTATTTTATTGTAAAAAAAAGTAAATAATTTTTCCTTGATCTTTTAAAATTTAGCTTTATTGATAGAATTTTAGTTTAGACTTGTATAATTTTAGACTTAGTTGTTCAGCTTTAAAAACATAGCCGGTGTCAAATTTTATTTTGTTAAATTAATTTGACCAAAAGGGCTTTATGCCTTCTTTTACTTTTTCTCTTCAGAGGTATTTGTTTGATAACTGGTTACCTATATTCAAAAAACATTGCACAATTTTTCCAGAATTTTTATATATTTGGAGTTTTTATATCTTTAAAATTTACGTGGTATTGGTAAAAAGTCGATGCACCCGAAAAGGAATTTTAATTCCTGGGCCTTCTTTCGTTATATATGTAAATAAAATTAAATATTTAGCTCGGTTATTTTGCTTATTAAAGAAAGGGTGAAAACCGATGCTATGTTAGAGATGGTTTTTTTTGTGAATCGACAGAGCACTTAATGTAATTTTAAAGAAAAACCTAAAATGCACTAGTTTGGAATACCGATTGTTTGTAGGATCAAATGAATGAAATAGATGAATTTATATTTAATCTAAGAATTTTTTGTGTTGATTTTATTAATGAGTTTATACTAAATAAAGCAAATATAGATAAATTATTTCCAAAAAAGATGCACTTTGATTTATTGTGTCATTCCTCCATTCCCTGGAATTTTTCTCACCTCATTTCCCGGCAAGGAATAACATCGAGTGAAGTTGCGCTACTGACACTGTCTGTTGCGCTACTGACAGTATTGCAACTGCTTAATGCTAGTTGTCCAACTGACATTGGTCAACAGTGCAACTAACAAATAAAGGAAAAATACAGTTCATACATTAAAATACGGAAGCCCTGGAGGCTCAGACTTCTAAGTCAAATGTTTTCCGCCTAGAAAATCTTGGCGGAAAATTGGTTTTATTTATACGCCTACTTTAAGTAGGCGGAAAATGAATTTTCCGCCTAGAAAATGTTGGCGGAAAATTCATTTTTCGCCTAGAAAATGTTGGCGGAAAATTCATTTTTTGCCTAGAAAATCTTGGCGGAAAATTCATTTTTCGCCTAGAAAATCTTGGCGGAAAATCGTTTTTATTTATACGCCTACTTTAAGTAGGCGGAAAATTCATTTTTTGCCTACTTCAACTAGGTAGGCGTACAAATAAAAACGATTTTCCGCCAAGATTTTCTAGGCGAAAAATGAATTTTCCGCCAACATTTTCTAGGCGAAAAATGAATTTTCCGCCTATTTAAAGTAGGCGTATAAATAAAACCAATTTTCCGCCAAGATTTTCTAGGCGGAAAACATTTGACTTAGAAGTCTGAGCCTCCAGGGCTTCCGTAATTTCCACAGTCGAATAAAGTTACCTTTTTTTAACTTTTTTTTCTGCAAAATAAAAATTCACTGTTGTTAGAATGAGCCGTCTTCCTACTGATTAATATTTTCCCCTGATTTCTCAAATGGATTTGGGACTATTCAGGATGAATCTGGTAGATCTCGATGCTCTCTATTCATTGCCGCTAACAAGTTCCCGAAATTCCCCCGGGAACTGTGTCAAAAAATGCATTTTAAAATTGTGGCAAGGTTTGCTCGTAAAAATTTACGAGCAAACCTTGCCACAATTTTAAAATGCATTTTTTAACACATTTCCCGTGGGAATTTCGGGATAATTTTTGCGTCAATCGATAGAGGACGTCAAGATCTATCATTCAAGACCAAAATCTCCATTTTTTTGAAGGATTAAGTCCGAGGGCTTGGAAAAAATCATTCTCGACAACCCCCGCCAAAACCGATAAAATTCGAAAGGAAATTTGGTGAGGAAGCTTTTTCTAAGATTTTATGAAAATCACTCGTAAAGTTTAGGAGGTATGGGCAAATGAATTTTGCCCATTCGAAATTTTGCCCAAAGAAGTACGCTAGGGTCTAAAATGGCGGACAATTTTTCGCATTTTTCGAAATGAAATCAAGAGCAAACTTATGAAAATTTTCTAGATCCGAATGTTTAACAGGATTATTTGGGAGGAACATATTTTAAAAATAGTCTTTTATATGGTATTTTTTAGAAGTTATATTTATTTTTAAAGTACAGACACAGTTTTTCTGTGTACAAACATCAATTTCAAAAGCCACTAAGCATCATTTTCCCTTTTTGTATGACGATTTCCCTAATCGTGATAGCGCTGACTGAGTGGTGCTTCGCTGGCACAACTTAAACTTTGTTCCTAAAACAAAAGAAAATTTAAATTTTAAAAAAAAAATGCTTTTTTATATTTTGGGATGGAGAAAGAATGAATAAAATCAATTAATGTTTTTTTGTAGAAACCAATTAGTTTCGACCCCTTATTTGATCTTTATCAAGGCTGAAAAATGAAAACAAGTTTTTAACCAACTAAAAAACTTACTAATACGTAAAGGTACTAATGTTAACCAATTCTCAGTAATAGTTAAAAAAAAAAAAAATCGGGAGTCTCGCGTATGCAAACTCACGAAGGAAGTGGAACTTCCGCGGCGCGGACACGAAAATTTTGCGTTTTTAAAATAACCATTTAAAAAAAAATAATGTGGCGAAATGTGGGTTTCCACATTTTGCTATTAAATGTTGCGTGATAACAGCCACAAAAACTCATACTCGTAAATATAACCATTTTTATGAAAAGGGCCGAAATTAAAAAGGCCTTTTAATTTTCGGCCCTTTTCAATTTCATAATTTTTTTTCGGCCCTTTTCATTTTTGGCCCTTTTTATTTTCGACCCTTTTCATTTTCGCTCCTTTTTATTTTCGGTCCTTTTCAATTTTTTAATTTTTTTCGGCCCTTTTTATTTTTGGCCCTTTTCAATTTTTTAGTTTTTTTCGGCCCTTTTTATTTTTGGCCCTTTTCAATTTTTTAATTTTTTTCGGCCCTTTTTATTTTTGGCCCTTTTTATTTTTGGCCCTTTTCTCAGACAGATCTCAATCCATAAGAAGTTCCACTTCAAAAACAAATTTAAAATAAAAATCTTCACAACAAAAGCTTTTCACCTACATAAGCCTTTTGTTTTGATTTCACTTTATAAAAATCATCATTTTGAAGTGAATTACATTCGATCGCGATAAATGTTACTACTTTGAAGTATATCAAAAGTCTATACATATTTCCCAAGGCGATATCAATTTAACTGAAATATTAGCAAGTACTTACGCCTGTTATTAATTTACTCATCTTGGCGAACAATAATAAGGACCAGACTGAGGGTATTGATAGTATTGATAATTATTAAAGGTAACATCAGTACCACCGTGATAAGGCGGTGCCGGACCCCTTAAATGAGAGCCCGGAGTAGGATCATAGACGAAACTTGCAGGATGCGTTTTATACTGTGAAGTTTCTCCCATAAACTGATACTGAGTGTACGTACTAAAAATAAAAACAAAAACTTTTAGTATTTTTTATCAGAAAATAATTTTAACACTCAAAAATTACGCACCAATGATGCGGCGTTTTCTCAGCTTCTAACCTAAGTGTATCAGTTGCAGGAGGAGCGTCCCTTGGATCGTACATTTTGCCATAAGGGCAATCTCCTCTTGGTGATGTTTCCGGCACTTTCACTAACCTAAGAAAAAAAAATTAAAGTTCATTTTATTTGTTCAGTAATTTTTTTATGGGTTTTTTAAATAAAATTAAGATAATCTAATTCCTTTTTAATCGGTTTTACAAACTTCTTATTTTTCTTTTAATCGGGGGTTTTGCTATATCCGAAAAGCACTTCTTCCAAAAAGGGTTTGGGGTTAAGGTATACCTTAACCAATTTTCCTACTTTGCATTTCATCCAAATTACACTTCCTCGAATTTTTTTCCGGATGAACTGCAGGAAATACAAACGTTGGTTTTGCAATTCAGTAAAAGAAAGACTTAGCCTAACCTGAAAAGCAATAATCTTTTAAAAATATTTGAATTTTGGATTTGTTTTGTATTTTCTCCAATTGCAGGTCATCCGAAAAAAAATTGGGAGGGACTGCAGTTTGGATGAAATACAAAGTATAAAAGTATATGCTATAATGCAGTTGCTCCAAAATTTTTTCGAAGGAAATGCTATTCGGAGGAGACGCAATGCCGTTATTTTGCATCTCCTCCGTGATTTTCGGATGTAATGCAAAACCCCCACAATTTTCAGTTTGCATATGACAGTATTTCTATTTGCTAAAGCTAAAAATCTTAGCTCCATCTGCTAGGAATTTTTAAAAATTCTGAATAACATTGCTTATCTTGTGCCCAGAAAAGTAATCTTAAAATTCTTAGAAGACGGAACTGCAACTTTTTCGCTCTCAAATACAAATTTTTATACATATGACCTTTTAATTAAATGCTATACCTTGCCGAAGCTTGAGAATGTGTCTTAGAAGGCACCAAATGACTATCACATAACGAATGAATTTTCGGACACTCTCCAAAATTTCTTCCGTCCATGTAATTTTTAGGATCGCTAACGTAATTTCTAGAGTCGTTAACATTTCTTGAAGTTTCGTAAAACATTCTCGATTCCGATAAAGTCCTGCTATCGGGATAAGGCCTCGAAACATCAACGACGGACGTTCTGGTATCTGGCAAGCCGTATGGAGTCTTCGACGTGTCTGGAGATCTGGATTCGTTGCTATACGATTTTTGACTATCACCCAACGGTGATCGGGTATCCGAAAAAGATCGAGATGAATCTGCATCGTGATAAAGAGCAGACGGAGATGATGAAGATCCGGCTGCTTCGTTGTTACTTGAAATACTACTGGATATACTTTTCGGAGGTTTTCTTCTTCTCGGTTGATACTGAAACCAAAAAAAAAAAATAATATAAAATCGGCCAAAAATAAAAAGAAAAATTTGAAATCCTGTTCACTTACCTTGTAATCAGGATGTTGCTTTTTATGGGCACTGCGTAATCTTTCAGCTTCATCTATAAATGGCAATTTTTCTTCGTCGCTAAGAATTCTGGAAAAATTAAATTTTTTAAAATATCCTAACTTCATAAATGAAATAAATGAACTAGTAATTCGAATCGCGGAAAAAACATATTATCTTGATTTCAACCCGCAGTAGGCATAAAACCGATCCGAGGATTTTAAATTGTGGCTACAATTTGAATTTTTGCAATTAATAGCCGAATGAGCCAGTATTTTGAGCTAGAAAATTCGAAATTAATTCGGCTATCAATCGCAGTTCCACATACCTCCATAATTTTCCCAGCGTCTTCGAAAGCTCCGCATTATGAAGTTGAGGATACTGATCCGCTAATTTTCTTCTAGCCGCTTGAGCCCAAACCATAAACGCATTCATAGGTCGTTTGATGTGCTCTTTCCGTTTTGCACCAGACTTATGAGTGACAGGTAACATCGTCCAATCATAACCTAGAACAAAATCATTAATCATGAGTACGAAGACTTACGATAGGCCCGTCAAATGTTTGTCATGATCCCTCAAAAAGGAAATACATTGTTTCTGATTAAATGCCTCCTCCGTTTTAAAGATCCCGACGGGATTAAAAAAAAAATGGAAGCGAGTCTAAAGCATCGAAAGAAGCAGGAAACGTAGACCCACCACTCCTCGTACGCACTAGTAAATATTAATGTCATAAGAGTTTATCAAATTTCGACCTTGTTCCGGGCGAAATCATCCCGTCATTTATATGATGTCGTCAGATTCTAATTTCGAGCGGCATCCCTTTCAAGTCGTTCCTGATTTACTAATTTGTTCAATCAGGATTTCTGGGTTTGGCTGATTTAGGGTAAAGTTCATTACATCCCGACAAAAAATTTTAAAAAGTTTTTTCGTGGCTTTAGAGGGCACGGCATCCGGATTAAGAAAATCGCAGCGGCGGCGTCGGAATAAGAAAGCAAGCCAAAGTTATCAACAAGGCTTTCCAGAATTCGGCTTAATTTGGATCATAAGGATTCACAGATCTTCATGATTTGGCCCGTAAGCCTTCTAAGGTATCAACCGATTTTAAATGTCTACAGTTAAACTTCTAAAAGTCTTAAAAAGTTACCTCTTCATTCAATTTGAGCTTATATTAATAGCGAGAGGCACCAAAGAGAACGCTTTAGGTTTTTAAATGCCGGAGTCTTAATTAAAAAAATCGACCGCCACTGTGTAGGCTTTGCTGGATATGCAACAAGCATCACGGCTTCAACCGGCTTAGCCCCACCTTATTTTGAGCCTCAAAACATTTTAGTGGCTTTGACAAGATTAGCAATAGATTGGGGACAATTTTTTTGCACAAAAAATAAACTTCAGCCTTTGTCTTAAGCCTTCTTAACACAGCAATCAAACTGAAATAAATCATACGGACTCAACATGGTCAACTCCTCCTTTACCCCTGAAATAATGAAATAATTAATGATTGTTTACCCTAACCTCTGCTCGTTTTTCAAAAATAAAAAAAAATATTTTTTAATTAGGAGGAAGTAAATCAAAGCAGGAAGTTGGCCCCTCCGCTGGACTCTGTAGAAATTTCACGGGTCATTAAAATGTGAAATGCAGAACGTTCGCTAACGTTTACGTTAAAAAATTTGTTACGAAGAGAATAAGAAACGAAAGAGGGGAGAAGAAAATATCTCGAATGGATAGATGGATCCATGAAGTGAAGACACGGCAATGATCACGTTTGAAATACATCAACACAAGTTGAAATGAGCTATGAAAACGACGAAAAAGCGGTTAATGAAGCTACGTATCACTGATAACTACCGAGATAATTACGAATTTGATAGCTTTCCAAAAACTATAATATATTAATATGTCAGATCTAATGAAGTTACGACTCTAATTGCCGAACGGTTTCGATGCAATTTTTTTAAACACTTCCCTCTTTTTCCTTTTTTTTTTCTTTGTAAGCCGATCCAAATTCTTTTTTTTTTTTTTTTTTTTAATAATTCTCGTTGTATTTATCTCGGTTCAAATCTCTTCTATTTATTCTTCTTCGTGCATTGTTCGTTCCTATCTTTCATAAATTATATCTATTTCGTTTTATTTATTTTATTAGCATTTAGGATCTAAGTATTGGATTATTAACATATTATTCCAATCATAACTTTTATTGATAAAATTATAAATAAGAACTATGTAGCCTCTAAAGGCGCACACAAAGCCATGGTTTTCACGTTGAAAGTCATGTTCCTCCATCAATTTTAAATAGTCCTCTAAATTTGAGGTCAGTTTTTCGCTCATAAACTTTATTTTACAAGAAACTAAGAACAGAAAAAATATCAATCGTTTCTTCAGTTAAGTAAGCACCTCCCAGTATGCATTTAACTATCTATATCGCTCGATTTAAAAAGATAGTGAATAATAATTACCTAAAGAAAAAAATTTAAAATAATAATAATAATATTTATGATTGCAGCAAAACTAAAATTTTCCAAATTTTTAAGGAACACAAGGAAATCTTCATATCCAGGCGGTTCATCAGACTTTCTCGCCCCAAATTCATACAATGAGGAGACGTACTTTACGGCCTTAAAGTATAGGCAACAAGATTTACCAAATATCTTTAATTACCACTTATACCAAATACTATTTTTAGTCATAATTATTCAGAACCAAATAATTGAGTGTTCTACCTAGTCTCAATGGCTTCCTCAGATTAAAATACATCTCCCAGTATATATTTCATCAATATTTCGTCCCGGTTTTAGCCGGAAAATTCATAAATCGAAAATTGAACATCGATTTTTAAACATCGCGAAAATGACAATTTTTTTCGTTTCAAAGAAACTAAAAAATGCAAATATCTTGAGAACGCGGCCGAATATTTTAATTCTGTAAATTGCGCTAGATTCCTCGCATCGAAATACATCTGCTAAGATATAGTTTGGGCCTTGAAACCGTAGGAAAAATGATTTTTCTGTAAAAATAGATTTTCGACCAAGTTGGTTTTCGAAAATCGGTTTTTTCCCCATAACTTTTTGAAAACAAAAAATTGAGTGTTCTACCTAGTCTTAATCGCTTCCCCAGATTAAAATACATCTCCCAGTATATATTTTAACAATATTTCGTCCCGGTTTTAGCCGGAAAATTCATAAATCGAAAATTGAACATCGATTTTTAAACATCGAAAAAATTACAATTTTTTTCGTTTCAAAGAAACTAAAAAATGCAAATATCTTGAGAACGCGGCCGAATATTTGAATTCTGTAAATTGCGCTAGATTCCTCGCATCGAAATACATCTGCTAAGATATAGTTTGGGCCTTGAAACCGTAGGAAAAATGATTTTTCTGTAAAAATAGATTTTCGACCGAGTTGGTTTTCGAAAATCGGTTTTTTCCCCATAACTTTTTCAAAACGAAAAATTGAGTGTTCTACCTAGTCTCAATCGCTTCCCCAGATTAAAATACATCTCCCAGTATATATTTCATCAATATTTGGCCCCGGTTTTAGCCGGAAAATTCATAAATCGAAAATTTAACATCGATTTTTAAACATCGAAAAAATGACAATTTTTTTCGTTTCAAAGAAACTAAAAAATGCAAATATCTTGAGAACGCGGCCGAATATTTGAATTCTGTAAATTGCGCTAGATTCCTCGCATCGAAATACATCTGCTAAGATATAGTTTGGGCTTTGAAAGCGTAGGAAAAATGATTTTTCTGTAAAAATAGATTTTCGACCGAGTTGGTTTTCGAAAATCGGTTTTTTTCCCATAACTTTTTCAAAACGAAAAATTGAGTGTTCTACCTAGTCTTAATCGCTTCCCCAGATTAAAATACATCTCCCAGTATATATTTTAACAATATTTCGTCCCGGTTTTAGCCGGAAAATTCATAAATCGAAAATTGAACATCGATTTTTAAACATCGAAAAAATTACAATTTTTTTCGTTTCAAAGAAACTAAAAAATGGAAATATCTTGAGAACGCGGCCGAATATTTCAATTCTGTAAATTGCGCTAGATTCCTCGCATCGAAATACATCTGCTAAGATATAGTTTGGGCCTTGAAAGCGTAGGAAAAATGATTTTTCTGTAAAAATAGATTTTCGACCGAGTTGGTTTTCGAAAATCGGTTTTTTCCCCATAAATTTTTGAAAACGAAAAATTGTGTGTTCTACCTAGTCTCAATCGCTTCCTCAGATTAAAATACATCTCCCAGTATATAATTCAACAATATTTTGGCCCGGTTTTAGCCGGAAAATTCATAAATCGAAAATTGAACATCGATTTTTAAACATCGAAAAAATTACAATTTTTTTCGTTTCAAAGAAACTAAAAAATGCAAATATCTTGAGAACGCGGCCGAATATTTCAATTCTGTAAATTGCGCTAGATTCCTCGCATCGAAATACATCTGCTAAGATATAGTTTGGGCCTTGAAAGCGTAGGAAAAATGATTTTTCTGTAAAAATAGATTTTCGACCGAGTTGGTTTTCGAAAATCGGTTTTTTCCCCATAAATTTTTGAAAACGAAAAATTGTGTGTTCTACCTAGTCTCAATCGCTTCCTCAGATTAAAATACATCTCCCAGTATATAATTCAACAATATTTTGGCCAGGTTTTAGCCGGAAAATTCATAAATCGAAAATTGAACATCGATTTTTAAACATCGAAAAAAATTACAATTTTTTTCGTTTCAAAGAAACTAAAAAATGCAAATATCTTGAGAACGCGGCCGAATATTTCAATTCTGTAAATTGCGCTAGATTCCTCGCATCGAAATACATCTGCTAAGATATAGTGTGGGCCTTGAAAGCGTAGGAAAAATGATTTTTCTGTAAAAATAGATTTTCGACCGAGTTGGTTTTCGAAAATCGGTTTTTTCCCCATAACTTTTTGAAAACGAAAAATTGAGTGTTCTACCTAGTCTTAATCGCTTCCCCAGATTAAAATACATCTCCCAGTATATATTTTAACAATATTTCGTCCCGGTTTTAGCCGGAAAATTCATAAATCGAAAATTGAACATCGATTTTTAAACATCGAAAAAATTACAATTTTTTTCGTTTCAAAGAAACTAAAAAATGCAAATATCTTGAGAACGCGGCCGAATATTTGAATTCTGTAAATTGCGCTAGATTCCTCGCATCGAAATACATCTGCTAAGATATAGTTTGGGCCTTGAAACCGTAGGAAAAATGATTTTTCTGTAAAAATAGATTTTCGACCGAGTTGGTTTTCGAAAATCGGTTTTTTCCCCATAACTTTTTCAAAACGAAAAATTGAGTGTTCTACCTAGTCTCAATCGCTTCCCCAGATTAAAATACATCTCCCAGTATATATTTCATCAATATTTGGCCCCGGTTTTAGCCGGAAAATTCATAAATCGAAAATTTAACATCGATTTTTAAACATCGAAAAAATGACAATTTTTTTCGTTTCAAAGAAACTAAAAAATGCAAATATCTTGAGAACGCGGCCGAATATTTGAATTCTGTAAATTGCGCTAGATTCCTCGCATCGAAATACATCTGCTAAGATATAGTTTGGGCTTTGAAAGCGTAGGAAAAATGATTTTTCTGTAAAAATAGATTTTCGACCGAGTTGGTTTTCGAAAATCGGTTTTTTTCCCATAACTTTTTCAAAACGAAAAATTGAGTGTTCTACCTAGTCTTAATCGCTTCCCCAGATTAAAATACATCTCCCAGTATATATTTTAACAATATTTCGTCCCGGTTTTAGCCGGAAAATTCATAAATCGAAAATTGAACATCGATTTTTAAACATCGAAAAAATTACAATTTTTTTCGTTTCAAAGAAACTAAAAAATGGAAATATCTTGAGAACGCGGCCGAATATTTCAATTCTGTAAATTGCGCTAGATTCCTCGCATCGAAATACATCTGCTAAGATATAGTTTGGGCCTTGAAAGCGTAGGAAAAATGATTTTTCTGTAAAAATAGATTTTCGACCGAGTTGGTTTTCGAAAATCGGTTTTTTCCCCATAAATTTTTGAAAACGAAAAATTGTGTGTTCTACCTAGTCTCAATCGCTTCCTCAGATTAAAATACATCTCCCAGTATATAATTCAACAATATTTTGGCCCGGTTTTAGCCGGAAAATTCATAAATCGAAAATTGAACATCGATTTTTAAACATCGAAAAAATTACAATTTTTTTCGTTTCAAAGAAACTAAAAAATGCAAATATCTTGAGAACGCGGCCGAATATTTCAATTCTGTAAATTGCGCTAGATTCCTCGCATCGAAATACATCTGCTAAGATATAGTTTGGGCCTTGAAAGCGTAGGAAAAATGATTTTTCTGTAAAAATAGATTTTCGACCGAGTTGGTTTTCGAAAATCGGTTTTTTCCCCATAAATTTTTGAAAACGAAAAATTGTGTGTTCTACCTAGTCTCAATCGCTTCCTCAGATTAAAATACATCTCCCAGTATATAATTCAACAATATTTTGGCCAGGTTTTAGCCGGAAAATTCATAAATCGAAAATTGAACATCGATTTTTAAACATCGAAAAAAATTACAATTTTTTTCGTTTCAAAGAAACTAAAAAATGCAAATATCTTGAGAACGCGGCCGAATATTTCAATTCTGTAAATTGCGCTAGATTCCTCGCATCGAAATACATCTGCTAAGATATAGTGTGGGCCTTGAAAGCGTAGGAAAAATGATTTTTCTGTAAAAATAGATTTTCGACCGAGTTGGTTTTCGAAAATCGGTTTTTTCCCCATAACTTTTTGAAAACGAAAAATTGAGTGTTCTACCTAGTCTTAATCGCTTCCCCAGATTAAAATACATCTCCCAGTATATATTTTAACAATATTTCGTCCCGGTTTTAGCCGGAAAATTCATAAATCGAAAATTGAACATCGATTTTTAAACATCGAAAAAATTACAATTTTTTTCGTTTCACAGAAACTAAAAAATGGAAATATCTTGAGAACGCGGCCGAATATTTAAATTCTGTAAATTTTAAGAAACTGAATAATTGTGGGAGCGAAAACCTTTCAATTTCACATCGATCGAATCGAAAATCCAAACTTACGCTGAACTGTTATTTAAGCTTAAGATTAGAGCATCAGTTTTAAACATAGTTTTGCTTTTGAATTAAATCCTGCTGTCTGGCAAATAAATACTATCTTGCATTAAATCTTAATTAATAGCTTCAACACCCTCTTAAAATCTAAATCTAACATCAACATTGAAATCCTTCTTTCATGTCATTTAAGTAGATATTTAAGGCTATCATGTCCAATTCTTTGTGGGCACTCTCAAAGACAAAAACCGCTCGGACTATTTAATTTTTCATAAGTGAAGTACCTTGACAGCCTTGTTTTCTTAACCTAATCGAGAGAGAAGCCAGTAAGAAATGTTTAATATTTCGAATTTATGCCTTGAAACAGGTACTCAATGAGCCATGACCCTTTAATACCCTGACAATGATGATTGGGATTCGAATGTTAGAACAAAATGTTAAAATTAAAACGTTAAATAATTAATAAGTTAGATAAACAAATTGGACCGAGGTAACCTTAAGAAGAAGATGGTTCCGTTTGAAATCCGTATGAAAAATAAATGTCTTCGAAAGTTTCTATACGAGGAAATTAAGACCCATGACGGGGTATGCTGAAAGGAGTCTTTGTTTCCCATTCTGCACGCCTCATGTCCCCCAGTAATTTACAACTCTCATTTCAACGGACTTATTTTTGAGCTCAGACTTCTTGTTCATTAAATTCAAACGATTTCTAATTATTCGTAGACTTACTCGGGGCAGAAAAAATCCTATTTCAATCAGGTACGTACCCGCAAAATCCATAAAAAAAAAATTGCGAGGTTTATTGAAAATCGAACCGGACGAATTAATATTTTTTTTTCTTCCGGGTTCGAAGGAGGAAGTTCCGGCTAATAAATTAAAGGAATTCACTCCCGTTCGTTTCGTTCTTTAAACGTCTAATCGCGAAGGCGTTCTCTCTTTTTTTTTTTTTAAAAAAGGAAAGTTCCGTCGGGCCTAGTCACACTTGTTTCCCCATTTTGCTTTGGTTGAAGAAAAAATGAATTCTTTTGCCAGTAAAGATATAATTAGCGGTTCGGGAGATGTTAATTTGCAACAAAGTAGCGGCAACGTTGCTCGGTCTGAATTTTATTTTTGTAAAATTATTTGAAGCGAGAAACAAAGATTTTTTATTATTATTTAAATATTTAAATAATAAAGAAGGCAGGGGGAAAAAATTATATATGCGCGATATTGACTTTTCCCAATCTCAAAGGAAATCCTGAATGTGATAAAAATAAAGCAGCTGTTCGTTTAAGCAAACATTATTAAATAAATTAAAATCTGGAAAGTTTCAAAGTTTAACACTTAAAATTTTGGAACGGCCGGACCAATGTTAATTTCTACGATTGTCATTTTTCTGTAAAAAGAAAAAATTGCAACGCCCAAATTCGACAATTTTAATTGAAAAACTTTAGCATTTCAGAGAAATTGTTTAGTTTGTGCAAGGCAGAAAACAAAAGGCAGAGTTGTCGGATGGATGGCTTTCTTTTCTGAAGCCTGACTTATAATGGTGTACTGCCACTAATGTCAGGCCCACCGTCCAATAGCGAAAAGGGAAAAACTAAGCGAGTGTAGCGACTAACAGCGAAAAACTCAAGTGATATTTTGTCATTTTGAATGTTCTGGCTTCCTTTTAAAGAGACTATATGTTTTTTTGCTCTATAAAAGACTATATGTGTTTGGCTCTCCAAAAAAATGGAGAGCCCGCTAGGCCAAATCAAAGTCAATGGTTCATATCATATCTGCTAGTTCATATCAAAGTCTAGAGGCCTAACTTGTCCGAAGAAAACAAATATTTAAGACCAGCGAATTCAAAAAATCATAAAAGAACTTAGCAGCCTTAAACCTGCGCCTGCTTTACTAACTTTTCTTTGAAATAGGATTCCGTTGAAAGTTAAACATAACGAGTCAAATTTTTCTCGATCCCCGAAAATGTAAACAATGTTCCACGTTTAATATCCACGGCCCCTATGAAGTCTCGACATAAAATTCGAGAAGAAAATGCGAAGTGCCGACCCTTCCTGAGGAAGAAGATGGTAGTAGGCTGTAAAAATTCCTAATTCGGGTTGACTAGAAAAATTTTCTTCAAGAACAGAAACATCCGGCAAATATAAAGGGCGGTTTGCAAATTAGAGTCCTGCCAAACAACAAAAGCTTACAAATTTTCTAAAAGAGATTTTTACGGAGGTTCGAAGAACTCTGTTTCCAATTAAAGGGGGGGCGCAAAGAAAAAAGTAATAATAAAAAAAGTAAAGAAAGCAAAGCATGTCGAAACATCAATAATATTTTTAAGTAATAAAAATACCTTTTCTGTTTCGGGGCGAGACGCAAACAAATAAACAAATGAGGCAACTTGCACGTCGGTCATATGTCTTCATCAGATAACAGACTTTTGCTGCAACGAGAATCTTATTTAAACTGTAGAAAGTGAACTGCTACCAGGGCGCTATTATCCTTTTTCCTTTGAAACATTTAAAAGATCAAAGTAAAAGCAGTTAAAACTTCGCGGGGCAGTACAGAATAAAAAAAAACGAAGACGACAATCTTGAAATTGCTACGAAAACAACATCAAACAACCATAAAAATGATCGGGCCGGGATGCTGACGAGATTTAATTTGTGCCCTCAAAGAGTTTGATTTTATGGAATCAAATAATCGGGAGATAAAATAAACAAACTTTGTAGTCAAAGTTATCCTCTAATAAATAAACAAATTTCATTTGTACATATTCTAATGCTTTATTTTCGCCTTATTAACGGGCCTAAATGTACCTTTTGGCACGATCGATCTTTTCCTGATTAGCGGCGGCGATTTGCCGGTCACGTGCCGTCGATATCTCGATCCTCCCTCGATTGAAAGAAAAAAAAGAAAAGAAAAACAGAGGCATTGTGCGGTAATGACATTTTTTTTTTTTGGGTTTCACCTTTTCTTTTTTTTTTTTTTACTTCTTGGACGGGCTTCTATCGAGCTCAATGGGCAGTGTGAATTAAACAACCTGTTTGATGCGAATTGTGTGGCTATTAAGAAAAAAAATGACAATGAGGACGTGTGGAAGAGGAAACAAAAAAGTTAGTGTTATAACAGCCAGGGATTCCGTCCGTGGCGGAGTGCCTCAAGTATCGCGAACTGAGCTCCATTCAAATCGAGCAGCAGCGCACACAGATGTCTATTATTTCTGCTCAAAACGTCTTTACAGACATTCTTTATTCTCATAAACAAAGATGTCACTTAATCTTGCTTCACCGCCATTATTCTGTAAATTGGTTCCTTATCAAATTATTTAATCATTTTTTAAAAACTTCATTTTTAACATCATTTTTCATTTTTTTTTTCAGGAAATTAAAAGCACGTGCCATAGGTGAATTTTCTTTTCACGTCAACCGTAAAAATAAGAAATCCATATGAGGAAAAATTAATTTTTTAAGTAGGCGAAGAAAATTAAATATGACTGGAAAATGAGAAACTCAAAGAGTGATTATTCGTGGAGGAAAAGTCAAGTTGGATAAATTGATAAACTTAGCTTAATTAAGAATTATTTGATGAGCATAGCACGTAGGAATCGGGCAAAAATGAACTTCATATCTACTTATCTATGGCAGTAAAAAAGAACTAAAGCCCTATAGTTGACTCCTGGCAGGTGGCTCCTCGTCCCTCGACATATTGTTTTCCCAACGCGACCGCGGTGGAACCAGAACCAGAGGCTTGTCAATCCACAACCTATCTTTTCACCGCAAAGGGGACGCACATGCTAGCTGCTCCAGCCCTATCCACTGAAATCGGAGTGCTTTGACGGCACTGGTGATCAGAGGCTGCCCAGCGAGTTTCCTCATCTTCTCAATAAAGCACATTCTTCAACAAATCTCTCTTCAAGCCCGGAATTCGACGCAAAACTTTATTTTTGAAAACCGAAAATCTTCAACAACGAGCTAGAGTTAGCTGAAAATAAGCTGACAAAAAATGTTTACTTAAAAAGTTGACTTGGAGAAACTTAAATCCTCAATTAATGAATTGGCTGCAATTGGATATTATTATTTCCCTAAAAGCCCAAACTCTTGAGAAAAGAAAAATTAAATTTGAAGCCAATCAACTACAACGAGATGTATTTTTAACAGATCCTATTTTAGTGCTCAGAAACCGAATTCGACAGCCCCTTGGAAGTTAATTTCATGTTTAAATCATTTGCCAAAATATTTGATAGACTTGGTGTCAGCACATTTTTTTCCTGAGATTTCCTCGTAATTAATTAATTTGTGTAAGAACTCTTGAAAATATTTCGAAATAAAATGTTGCATAGATTCTGCATCGCAACAAGAAACTACATCAGGCAAAACTTTTAACGAGCATCAAATTTTGGGACGAATTTGTAGGATATAGAAAATTCAGTTTTATCAGCTAATGTCAGCTAAGTGGCGAAAAATCTTAATTGAAGATTTTTCAAAACTTCAAAAATCTGAAAAATAAAAAACTAATTCTGGTCCAATTTTTGGTTTGAAATCCTATTTATTTGAAACTATGATCTGCACTCGATTTGGAGATTTCTTATCGATCTTTTATCAATGCAAAATTGGCGCCAAGGATGATGATTTCGGTGCCGATCCCCAAAAACTTTAAATTGCATCATTCGAGTTCTAAGAGTTATCTTGTCAGAGTTTGGGTGATGATTTGATTTTTTAAAAAAACTAACCGGTTTTGGTCCTACACGAATTTGGCTTCGAAACTTTACGCGTTGTTAATATTTCGAAATGATTCTTTTCATCCGACGGCATTGTAAAAATACTCTCCAAAAGTCTTACTGCAATCGATTTAGGCCGATAGATTTTTGGACTCCCCATGAACTTTTAAGTCAAGAAAGATTTCAGCGATTTTCATTTTCAAAAATAAAAGATTTTGCTTTCCATAGAAAAATTTTGCTTTTTCGCCAAAAGAAACCAACTCGAAAATATATTTTCTTCGAATCTGGACTCACCCTCTAAAAGTTTTCCAACAGCAGCATCCAAATGCACGGGTTCTCTTTCCTGTCCGGTATCACTCACAGAAGTTTGACCTGTACTGGAAGACTCCACAGCCTCCGAACTACTCCCCAATGACGGTTTATACATTTTAGTTAAATCCTTAATCCCAAAAGCTATATTCCCGCACTTTCACTCTTATAACACAACGAAAATTTCATAATCCGACGGAAAATCATTCGCATTGATTCACGTTCCTTACTCGATGCCTATGGCCCCCTTTAAAAAACAGTTTGACGTCTCGACGTCATAAAAACGGTTAAAATATCGACTCATATCTCATTTAAATGTTTTCAATTTTGTTTCGTGTGCAATGACAAAAAAAAAAGAGGTCATATAGTAAAAAAATTCATTTTAATTGCTTGACGGTTGAATTCGTTTCTGCTGGGTGGCTGACTATTAAACCTGGTATATGAAACTTAAAACCAAACATTTTTTTATTGCTATCGGTTTTAGCTAATTCGTATTCGGGGTCAAAGAATCAAGCGCACAGTTCGTCTTTTTCCCCCTCGACTTCGGCTCCACGAATTTCGACAATTATTTATTTACACAGAATCGTTTTCAAAAAAAAAACACGCATAAATTGACCACATGTTTTGTTTGAGCCGTTGCCGGCGGAGATACAAAGAGAATCATTACACAACACAAATGTAATTTAACAAAAATATTTCACTTTTTAAAAAAAAAAAATCTTGAAACTGTTTATACCGATCGCACCTGAGAATGATTTTCCGTGGAATATGGAATTCCCGCCTTGAGCCGGCTTTCCAAAACCGGATCTTACCGTAAGCTAAACATGCATCACCCACAACTTCACATTATAATCAGTAATGATTACACTAATAAATTAATTAATCGTGTGTCGAAATCAAAATGAAAACTGAAGAGAGATGTGGAAAGATGAAGATCTCGAGCCCCCCCTCCTCTCCTCCCTTTATGTCGGTCGCCAGAACCAAAGTTTTAACATCTTGGCACCGAGCGAGCGCAAGACCAGGTTTCTTTAACAAAACACACATCTACATGTTCTTCTCCTAATGGCAAAACCGTTTAACTCCTCGTCAACATTTATTTTTTCATATCCGGGATTAACCATTTTCCTCGCCTCAATTCTTCGAATCCAAATTAATTTCCCCTCACAATTTTTCACAGCCCATATTTATTCGATTGATTTCAAATCAAACACAACATCAAGCATAATTGCCCAAATAAAAAAATAAATAAAACTCAAACTAAATGTTGCGACTTAAGAGGTTTAGAATCGGGACATAAAAAAGACACCGTAATTTTTAAAGCAGCAATCGAAACAAAACATTTCTTTATGGATCTCCCTCCTCTAGTCGTTTCAACAGAGATTTACAAAAGAAGATATCAGTACACACCTCCATTTAATTACTTCCTTTAAAATCCTCCTAATCTGTAATAATTTTTTCTTTTTCCCCTGAATGGGATTCCGAAAAAGCGGAATTTCAGAAAAGAAAGTCGAACGGATTTTTATTTTTAATGAAGGGAGAAATTCTCACTGTTTAAATATGAAAATTTACGCGGGTTTGACTGACCGTGTTAATTAATGCATTTTTTGGATGGTATGGCAGGTATTTTAAGGTGGATCTATGTTGAAATTATTATTTTTTTAACGGATTTATTATCACCATATTAACTATTTGTATGGTTTTTTTTAAAGGGGAAGAATTTATTTGAATGAGTTTGTTGAAAATTAGAAAGTTCAATGAGGCAATATTTAGTGTTGGTTTGATGGCGTTATGCCGCGAGTTACGGCAGAGAATTTTAAAACACGAGTAAGCCAAGTAGGCTGCTGATTTCTGACCAAAATTGGTCGAAAACAGGCATGCCACTTTTGTAATTGCGTTAGAGAGGTCTGGGCCTATTTTCATTTCATATACAGTATGACAAGTTAATTATTAAAAAAGAATTCTTACTTTAAATATTATTTGAACTTCTCCCGAAAACCCAAGTCCAGAGTTCTCGAACTTGTAGATGATGCTACCAGTTGGCTCAATAGAATAGAAGTGAATTTTTTGTCCTTCCAAATCTTCCGTAAGTTTTCTTGTTGATTGAAGATGTTTTCCTAAGAATAAACAAAATTCTAAATTAGAAAATATTTTCAAATTATATTCTTAATAAGAAAGCTACTAGCCTCTTTTTCGGGCAACCTCATAATTAATGTGTGATAGCTATGACTTATTCTCTATTTAAAAAGCATTGAACGGACAATACCTACGATTGCTTTCCTTGTTGGAAGCTTCGAAATATAAACCCATCCATCAACTTAATCAAACTGCTAGAAAGCCTGAAAGGAGAGAGTCGCCAACTGTGTATATCAAAATCCTGGTTTCTCATTGGCTGTGACCAAAATCGTTTTCAACTAACTTCAGTTGAACGATGGTGACGTCATACGACTTCAGCTGCACGGTTCTTAATTTACGATTGGTAGCAGCCAATCAAAAAGCAGCAGTTTAGTTGGCGACCCTCTCCTTTCAGGCTCTCTAAAGGCAAAGTATAGATAAAGACTCGAAATTCCGTTTCCTCTTACCAGACCAACAATATGCAAATAAGGCACTGTATTCAGATCTTAGTGAGACATTAAAAGAGAAGACCATAGGTTGTTATCTGTCGTTCAGTATCGAAGCGGTAATGTTTAGCCAGAAAAAAGAGTCGCCAGCTCTGGAATCCACGAACCAAGAGTACTACTTCTCCCACGACCAGTGGAGCCGATGACCAAAGTTCCTACGCGTAAAAAATGCAGCGCAAGTTAGAACATTATCCAGGCGAATAACCATTCTTCCTCTTTGGGTACCCTGCTCGCACATGAGCTTAGGCTATCGATATTCCATGCGGAATAACTCCTCTACGGTTAACCCGGTCCAATTCCAGATATTCCGCAACAAGGAGAGGTTCTTACGACCAAGTCTTCTTTTATCCTCGATCTTGCCCTGCATGATGGTCCGCAGCAACCAATACTTGGGTCCCCGCAACACATGCCCAAGTTACTCCAACTTCCTGCGTTTACGGTCACAAGTAGTTCACGGTCCTTGGGCAACCGTCACAAGACCTCCTCGTTGGTCATATGTGGGCCCAGGATATTCGAAGAATTTTTCCATTAACGATTACTCTGCTCAAATCTCCAGTTTCCCAGGCCCTTCACAAAAGGCTAGACTTACATCAAACCAGAGGACAGATTTCAAATTTTTGTTCCAAAAATTGGTTCCGAAAACATACTTGCTGCTCGCCCCTCATCCATCAATTTTAAGGGTTTGTTTGCGGTTTTGACCACTATAGTTTATGGGGTTCAGCTCGGATCTGAAATTGGCCCACTAACTCTAATAGTCTTAATCCAAGCTTGGGCTAGAAATGAGCTTTTAGGATATCGGAAGATACATCTCATTTATCCTCTTTTGCGTTGAAATAATAGCGTAACCTTGAGTTTAGAATATCACTTAAGGTTAATCTTGCTATTTGCAGCAAATTTTTGTAGAGCTACTTCGATTAATTTTCTTCATTGTAAGAAAATATTTTCCAAAACATTTTCAAGAACTCGAATTCTCAGAAAACAATAGATTTCATTTAACGACTTTTCGTTATAAACTGCGTCAAAAATTTTATCAACTTTGGCCAAATCTCACCAAGGCATTTGATTATTTGTAAAATGCACGCCTGAACGAAAATCTTCAACTTTTTTTTATACAAACCTACGTCACGCGGCAAAATTTTGCATCATGCGAAATTAATCTAAAAACTATCGACTAAACAAAAAATAAGTTACCGCGATATCAAAATTAAAAATCTCAAATCAATAAGCAAATAAGAATCGAAAAATGAAGAAAGTGAACCGCTGTTGTTATCTTACAAATCTGAAAGCAAAGTTAGCAGTTTTTCATGGACAAAGCATATACCGCTCGGCTGGATCTGTTTATCCTCGTGATTCAGCAAATTCCAAAGCAGCAAGTCGGGGTCACAGGGTCCAACATCATGTCATCGTGACCACCATACTCGATACTCACTGACACCCTGCGGTTTTTCTCTTCCTTTTTTTTCCCTCCGTAATTGTTTATAATTGATCCCCGGGTAAATATATCATCTCACATCGTAGGAAATACCGTTACCGATATGATGAGAAACGCCATGTGAGACCACGAACGCCGACGACGTTTCCTTCACATCAATCCATACAGGTAAAAAAAAAAATTTACGGTATCGGAGACATGTCCGTCTGACAATCTGTCTTGTATATCTGAGGCTGCATGACAAATGTGCCATGCTGAGGAGGAGGGCAAATCGTTCGCACGGGATGTTCTCATAATAACGTTCAGGGTCATTTGACAAAGCTCTAAACACCGACAATTAGGGTGAAATACATTTTTAAAAATGCCGCGCCGGTTTGTGGGGAAGAAAAAGGGGATATCTCCAGCTACACCTTGTTTCTGCTTCGGGGTTCCTCAAAGTGGAGCGGTTGTTTCGGTAGCAACCCCGTGACGGCCACACACACCTATAAGGCTACTTTCTCCTTCTCATTAAAATTTTAAAAGTTATTGTTTTCACATTTTCACAGTTTTACTTCCTTTTGACAGCTTTATGATGCTAAGGGATGAATTTAGGACATGATACTTTATTTTTATCACATATGTCTTGAATTTACTAACCGCTCTGGCTTGTCCCTTTTAAGAAAACCGTCAATTCTAAAAAGTTATGATTATAGTGTAGTACTTTAATGCTCTTGATTAATGAACTAAGCGCAAGAGTAGATGGCCATTGTATGCCGAGGGCGACTGCGGACCCTCAAGGGGAAACGCCAAAGTTAAATAAATGTTATCGCCAGCTATCTCTGACGATTTGGAAAATGCATTTTGTGTTCTGTCGGTCAATATCTTTCTGCTGCATCAAAAGTGCTCCTCCTCTCCCTCCCTGTACCTTTAGGCCGACTCGAAAAATCAGCACGAATAGATTGATTTTGATAATTTGTAATTGACTGGCTGTTCGCCCCCCAAAATTTGCAATACAAACTACAAAGTGGCAAATTACAAACTGTTACCATATTCGACAACGGAATCACAAGACAAGTTTCAAAAAAATTGAAGTGCGGTAGTTTGCATTTTTTAAGACTCGAAAAATATTCTATCGGCCGAATGAGATTTCGTTAGAACAGATGGTGAACTTTTGGGAAGTGAACCTGATTTGCTGCTATTCGGGTGCTTGATGGCACAGCTCCGATACGGCACCTCCTTTGGGGAGACTCACAGCGAGGCTTGAAGATGCAGCTTTGAAAGGGGATCCAACCGATTGTTTTAAATCTCAATTTTCGACTGACCCTGTGACTTTTAGAATACTTTCGAGCCTAGAGAGTTTGTGCATGCCTCTTCATCAACCATTTTGTTGGATCCCCTAAAAATCCTAATGATGGACAGCGTTCACACCTCTTGGGTGTCCAATGGAAGATGAAAGCCAAATCGTATTTAGTCCATCCAGACTCAAACCCTTTAGTCACCAAAAACAGTTCATTCTTCCTTTACATCGGCTAAAAGCCGACTTTATCTTTTCTTAGGCCGATTTCAATATCTTTAGAAAATCCTAATAAATCCGCAATCACGACACCGATAACAGCATAAAAAGAAACAAATCATCCAATAATATTGACACAGCTGACTTGTTTCCTTAATTTGTTTGAAAATATTTTGATTGAGTACTTTAATATTTTTCCAAGATTGTAACATTCCAGTTGTAGAAATGAACCAAACCCTTTTGAGAATGATAATGCAACTTAGATTAAAATCCGATTTGTTCCTCTATAAGATTTCTCAAGTGTTCGACTTCATTCAAACAACTATTTCGTTTTCATCCAGCTTTGGCTCTTTTATCCATTTAACCTTTCACTCTATCATCTCACTTCTTTGGCTTTAACCTTAAAAATCCATAAACCTTTCTCAGAGAGACCTATAATCCTCCCGAACGAGACCGCCGATCAAAAACCCCTCAATTAAAAAATTGAAAAAAAAAGGAGCCGAAGCTTGCTGAAAGTACTACAACATTTAAACTCGCACTTTCGGAACGTGACTCTACAATAGCCCATTGTATATCATTCAAAAGGCTGTCATTCCCTGAAATTAATATTATCTACTAATCAACTCAACATATCCACCGCCTGTCTAAACAATCCCAAGATTCACCAACCTCGAGTTTTCTTTTATCGTCGCCGAACTATTCAATATCTCTTTTTCTTTAAGATGTTAAGAAGTCATCAGCAATATGTATGCTGATGAACTACGAAATGGTAAAAGCAGCTTAACCGTTTAATTTAATGAACGTAAAGAGTGCCAAATGTTGTTAATTGCAGTACGTCACGGATTAATCTAGCCAATGAAAATAAAGGAGGAGTGGTTTTCTTTAAGTGTTATTGGTTGTTATTACAATGAACAACTCCCTAGTAATAATTTTTGAATAGATTACAATAACAATGAATTAAGTACAATTTTTTTGTTGTTGTTACTTTTCTTATCAGCTAATTAAATGTTGAAAATTGAGGTATATTTATGGAAGTATGAGTATTCGATAAATCAATATTTGTTTCTTCAAAATGAGCTTTTCAAGTTAGAAGTCTAAAGTTCTTAAATGCAAAAATAAATTCGAGAATCGCAAATTTTAAAAACACCTCAAGATCTTAAAGCCGAAACTGTGAGTCCAAACTAAGGCCAAATTAAATGTCTCTCAGATCAATAGCGGTTTACGGGTGCAGGGGTCTCTACACCCTCAGGTAGCCATTCCTTATTCTTCTTTCGTTCCTGGACGTAGATCTCCCTTAATATTTGGGTCTCTGCATTCATTAAGATCAGCCACTTTTTGAATTTCATTTTTTCATAGATTTTGGCAGCATCGCCTGACAAAGTTTTCTTTTGATGAGAGGTTTCGATCTTGCTATTTCGACGTCTGAGTTCTCTCTAACAACATGGCCTGTCCAGTGCTATTATGGTGTGCTGTTGCTGTAGATGTTATGCAGCACCTATTCTTTCAAGTTCAGTTTCTGCCTTGTTCATTGCATTGTGCTTTTGGGGTTGCCGACGTCTGTGTCCCAGAAAACAGATGCACGGACTTAAGTGGAGGATAAAATTAGGGACCTTCTCAAAACCAACACGATTGATCCACGTTTTATGTCAGAGTACGTACCTCATCTCAAAACAAAGCTCGTGCAAATGAGTAAGCGCTGATAAATAAAAGAGCTTTTCCAGGCCCGTCCCAAGCCCTTCTAGCGCCCCTGTGCAAAACTTAATCCGGGCGCCCTTTATATTGTGAAATTTTTTTTTAAATTTAAAAAATTTAATTTTTTTAAAAACTCAACATCAATTTTGCGCCCCTAGGATTTCGGCGCCCCTGTGCATTGCCCGGGTGGCCCTTATGGACGGGACGGGCCTGAGCTTTTCCCTTGGACATTATCAATCTTGGATGCAAATTGAATGACCATGTTCCTCCAAGCGACACACCGTGCTTTTAGAGCTTTGATGCTCTTAGCATCATTAGGCTCATGAGGGAAATAAGTGTTTGAGTTTTCTCTCGAACGAACTTTCTTTTTAACTCAAAACTCATCTCGGTTCCTAACTGGCTTAATCATGGTCTAAACAATTATCAGTAAGAGAGTTCTCTTTTAATTAGTTTGTGCCTTACTGGAGCACTAAGGCTACAGACTACTGCACTAAGGAGTTCCGTAACCAGTAAGCTATGCTCACTAAGGCCAGCAATGAGAAATGTCGGCTGAGCGACTCGACTTTATAGATTCAGCACCGTTGGGACACTAGCAGTACAGAAATCGGCACCAACTCCTCGAAAATTTTCTGGGCAATGCAAGGATGCGCCTCTTTTTTCAAGCAAGAGCCAGGTCCTTAATTTTTTCCAGCACAATATTGCAAAGCAAGGAGCCCTTAAAATTCTGGGCTAGAAAACATTCCCCAGCTTTTTCCTCTGCTTAGTAACAGACGAATACTCTTCAGCGAATAACACAGAAACCTAAAATCTATAAGAAAAAGCCGCGCTGAACCCAAAATTTTGGGCAGGCTAAATCAAAAATATCCTTCTCTGCATTCTTCAAAAAACGAATACTTGATTTTTAAAAGCTTACCTGTATTAAGCGATTAGTCTTAATTCCTCACGCTGAGCTTTCAGTTCCAAGCTTCCTTTTTCCTCGTACATGATCATCCTCACTTGTTTGTAATTACAAGGAAACATCGTATAAATAAGCGTAATTTATTTAATACCAAACAATCGGCATCTGTAAATAAAAAAAATAAATACAATTAGTCGTACGTTCTCCAAAGTAATAAACCGGTTGATCAAAAAAAAAAAAGCTCATAAGATTTGGGGCTCCCATAAAATTGTAAACAAACAAAACACGAGTTATCAGTTAGCCCAAGGGCAGTGCTCTGCGGCACTCCATACTTTTTTCTGCTTTATTAACAAGCACCATCTCAACTGGAGTATATATGTGGTGCGTTTAGTTTCTATCTAAACGTCGACCTAAACGTGTCTGTGTATCGTGATTTTTTTCCCCGTTATTATACTTTTGACATTCGTCGCAATATTCTCACCGTGTTATGTTTAGTAATTTTATTTAGTGCTTTAATTACTTTTATTTAAATTAGTGAAAAAATTTAAAATGGACGGTAAACTTTATTCTGATAAATCTAAAAGCTGTGATCGTTTTAATGAATTTTTGGACAAGAAAAAATCTTCGAGGGAGTCGTCTCCTCAGATTGAGGAAAATTCAGGGCTTCCTACGGTTACCATTACTGCTGCTAGTTTAACAACCAATTCTTCGTGTAACGTTAATCCAATGATGAACGAAATTAAGGCGGAAGGTCTGGATAAAGTCGAGATCTACCAGGCAGTTACGAAAGTCCTAAAAGGATATAATTGGTTTCTGGTACCGACGCCTACTAAGTAAGTTTATTTTAAAAGTTTTAAATTTAACATCCCTTTAATTTTTTTTTTATAAAATCCATAATACTAATCCGTACCGTGAGAACTTAGCTTGAGTACTACTGATAACGGAGTGTTTTTTATGGCAGGAAAGATTTAATTAGGGGGATAAGTGGTGAAATTAAAATTCTTCAATATATTTCGACAAATATTAAATTTTTTATCGTGTCTGATGGTTAGTCTAGGAAGTGTCAACTAGCTCATCTTTTCTGGAATATTGGTTTTGGGTGGAGTAAAGCTGAGCTGCAGCTGAACTTACTTTAGCTGCAGGTCTGTTTAGTTCTGGTTAAAAATTGAGCTTACAGTCGATTTGAAAATTTTTTATTGAACTGTCTTGTGGAGTTGTAAATGCCCAAATAATTTAAGTATAAAGAGGAGTAAAAATATATGAAATTATGCTAGTTTTTTAGTTGCAAGACGTAATGTAAGTTGTTCACGGTGATGGGACGCTCCGCATCACCGCAAAATTTTTGCCTCATTAAAAAATTCCTAAAATACGCTTTGTCCTTACTCTGTGCACCATTTTGATATTCTTTGTCCTTACTTGGATGGGCGAAATGTTACTGCTAACTGTGCGTGAAGAGTTTAAAAGCTTCCTAAAAATGTAGGACTCAGAAATATTAGTTGATGTCACCAAGTATTTATCTATTTCTAAACTAGAAATGTTTGGCTAGCTTAGATTTTTGCAGATCAGATCAGCAATTTGTTTTGCAAGTGACTCTTTAAAAAAATTATTTTTTAATATTTTACAACGAACAAACTCTTAGATTTTCATCTTAGCTGGATACCAAGAACAAAACTGTTCATTAACTTAACGGTTTATTCACACACTGGTCACTGGCGCCAAAAGTGGCTTCATCCACATAGAAAAGCCCAAGCTAATTGCTAGGCACTCTATTGGACTATTCTTAAAATTTTATTTTGCCTTTAACTATTATTTGACTATTTTTTCTGTCTGGGCTACTTTACTTTTCTTCAACTCTTACTTTGGGTCTCAACTTCAGAAAAATGAATCAAGATGTAAGGTGCATGAACTTTTTTAAATCAGAATGCGTTTTCAAAGCTGATTGGCGAAGATCGGAGCGAAGATTGCTAACTAGGAACTAAAGGGTTAAAAGGCAAAAAATTTTGCATCACATGGCTTTAAAATATTTCAGGGGATCGACGGGAAAACTCAACTCAAAGAAAATAAATAAAATTACAAATAAAGATTTTGTAAATTTTTTTTTCAAGTCTGCTGAAAATTTTTTCTAAATTATTTTTAGCCGGAGTTACACTAAGAATTTATTTTTGCATAATTATTACATTAGAGATTTTAGGGCAATGTGCCTCGCTTGTTTTTTCCTCTTTCGCAAAACAGTTTTAGAAATATTTTTTATACGACAGAAAATTTATTATTTTCCTCAAAACTCAATCCATCTTCTTTCGGCTAATTAATTCCTTAAAAAAAAGTTATTGATACGTTTATAAATTACTTAACAAGATTTAAATCTAAACATTTCAAACCCCGCCTATAATAACTACACCCCACATTAAAATTTAATTACTTTCCCTTTGCTCATTTATAGCGTAAATCCCCCTTGAAAAAAAAATCTTGGGAGTTAAATCCGTTTATAAAAAGAGAACGAAGCTTCCGTTATCTCCATCAAAAAATATGACTTGTAAAATAATCTGAATAAACTTGTCAGCGAGAAAAATTTATGTTTTATTTTTTCCCTTACCCGAAATTATTTCTAAGAACTAATAATAATAATGATGATCTAAATGGTTTTTTAATATGAGTCACATTCGATTTTTAGCCAACTGAGATTCATCGTGTCGCCAAGAAGCAAATTATCAGGAGGCTGACTAAAAAGAAACAGCTGAATACGGTTGAATAAATATATGAAGAAAATATTTGGTTATCATACCTCCCAAGACAAAGGACAAAGACAGCTGTAGTGATAAACGATGTAGTCTTCGAAAGATAAAGAAGAAACCATAGGGTGCCCCTTAACTCCCCGTGAAATTCCGCCACTTTCCCGAAGGATGATATTTAACAATTACACTTCCAAGAACGAGGCTACAAAAATCAGAATAAAAATTTCTTTTTAAATTTAGCGCTAAAAAAACAAAAGCCACAGATTGATGTATCCGTGTAAACTCTCCTAACGTTAATCTTATGTTAATCCCTTCGGTCACGGGATTTTTATATAATTCGGAAGGTATTCGATATCGAAAAATTTATTCCTCTCTGTTGAACGTCAACGTCAACGTTAAAATGTCTGACATCAATTACGTAGCACTTTACTTCAACAAGTTGCCGGCAGCGGGGTCTGTTTCATAACTCACGTCAGTCAGTAGCCTCTTCATTGTGACAACTTATGGGCTGCCACCTTTTATAGGTTAAGAAAACTATGTTGCGTAGTCAGTTCAATTTTTAAAGGAAACGGAGCCTGTTAAATGGAATTTCAAATCGATCGGCTCGATTGACAACCTGGTTTCGCTTCATTAATAAAGGTCTAAAGTGCCGAAGCAATCTTGTGCTACACCCAAAATTTTTCGACCAAAAATCTTCACCCAAACGTTGATTGTATTTCAAAGTATATGTTGGAGGCAAACTTTTTCCTTTATTTTGAAAACTGAGATTGGTACTGCTGATCTTTTCCTCCTGCTTGGCAATTCTGATAAAGAATGATTCATGAGTACATCAAGCTGGTGGGTTGGTCAGTCCAGATCTTTCTTTGGGCGTTACAGGGTTGGAAGCCTTATCGTTACAATATAAATGCTATGCCAGGCGACTCTACCAAGGCAGGTGGTTTGCAAGTCCTGGAATTTCAGCCGACCCGCGTCCATGACAAGCTGACCCGCCCACTAAAGTCGGCGTTCCTTAATCACAAATTTGGTCAGTGAACCTTCGGATTTCCTCTCCTTCCAGTGCTGCAGACCAAAGTAGGTTCTTCCTTTTTTAAGTCCAAGCTTTGCTGTTAGATTCGTGTAATATTGCTTCGTTGTTATCATCCTTGAGAAAGAAACAACATGAAAGTGGTTTTCAAAGAAATCCAATACCTGCTTTTCCTGCTAAATAATTGACGATCAAACTTTCCGATCCTGAAACAGCTTTAAAATTTTCATTTCATTTTCATCCTTTATTCGATTTTCTTTAGCAGTCAAATGCCCCTTCTCCTGGAAAAAGCGCAATTCTAAAATTCATTGGCGATCTGACTGCATCCTGGTCAGAGATTCGCTTTGCAAAACGCTTATTATCTTTCATAAGCTTTATTTTAAGCTTCAATTTCTCGTTCACAGCAAACTTCTGCATCTCTACTGCCTTTTTTTTCATATTTTCTTCCTCCTTTATTCTGGTTGCTTTTATATACAGTGTTTTTTCAGTAAATTCTAAATTCAATTATTCATATTGTTCAACTATTCATCTTATAGACTATAGACTCCTTTAGTATACCATGTTTTCTATGGATATTTTCATCACTTACTAGTTCATGGCAAGTTTTCCTAAAAAAAAAAAGCTCTAGACGATTCGCAAGAGGCTAAATTCATGCTTCAAGTCAAGATTTTATCCTCTACCACCCGAAGTTCTTCCTTCTGATTACTGCTCGGCTTACTCATTAATTATACTAAGTCCTCGCAATTCGGCAACCTTTATTCACATTCAACCTATTTCAAAACATCCATTTCTCACTATATTTAAATTAAGATCATTGAGAAAAAATTTACGGCCGAATTACTAAACCAAAAGTTAAAGAAAAAAATGCAAATCTTTTTTTTTATGAACAAATTAGTACGTTAGATGAAAGTTTGTAAAGTGTGACTCATCGTTTGATGTCCGTACTAATTGGTTACGAGGTTCAAATATTATAACCAGGCGAAAATTCCAGGGTTTTTGTTACCATATAATTAATGCATCGTCATTCCTCTTACATCTTATAAAAATAATAAATTCCCCGTCTTTTATTCCCTCTAAACTAATTAAGTCATTCAAATGAAAAAAAAGGGATGATATTTAATATTATAATTCTTTTCAATATTGAAAAAATTGAAAAAGAATCTTGATTAAACGGAGGATCCTTTTCGTTAATAAATGCGACATGAGTTTAGCACGAGCATGACCGAAGTCTTTCATTTAGCACAATTTGTCGAAACTTTTTTTTAATGCAGTGTAAAACAGTCTAAACAAAATATTTAAATAATTAAACTTGGGGCAGCAGTTAAGGAACTGATGTTTATGCAAATTTATTTTGCGTAAATATTTTAAACCTTATAATTCAATTAGTGGTTTCTGTTTATTACGGTACAAATTATGTCTTCGTTCGAATTATCACTCCGTTCAAAATGAATTTGGGCGCCAAATTGAGGAAAAGTTTAAGGATATACTTTTTTTAGTCAATGAGAAATTTAGGTGTGAAATTCGAGAGCTTGTCAATAATATTATTTTGATATCTTAAGCGTAAAGCTGTTAATATCGATTTTTAATTTTTTTTTTAAACCTCCTCTGGTCGTGGTTGTTATTAGGCCTAATATAAAAATTTCTCAATTTATTAGTGAGTTTTATTGTTTTCGTGATACTCCAATTCTAAAAGCAACACGTATTTAGTTTTTTTTTCTTTTCGATTTTATGTGGACGTTAAACGGCTGATTACATTATAAGAATGGGACATATCCCTATTTTATTTCTTTTTTATTGCTTAAAAAAAAATGAACGATAAAGCACATTCTAAAAGGGATTTTTTAAAAAAAATAGAGGAAAATTTTATTTCTTGCCAAAACGTAAAATTGATTAATTGTGTTGTAGACTTGGATTTTGAATTATTGTAAAGCATCTGCCCCTTAAAGATCTAGATAGCTTGTAAAGGGTCAGCAATCTCATGGTCAAAGAGTGTCACATCTGCTCGGGTAAGAGAAAACGATAAAATTGGCTGGTGGCAGCGGATTATATTCAAAGAATTTAATTTCCTGCACAACCGAACAGACTTTTTAGCAGAGTTTTATGATAATAAGAAATATTTGCTGACAATTCTAAATTAGTTGGCATCCGGATCCGAATCCGACCCTACTGGAAAATTTCAAGTTCAGATTTGACTTAATTTTACGATTTTTTTAAATTTTCGACCTAAATCCATACAAAGCAAGCCTTAGCCTATTAGGTTTCTGTAAACATACCTTTTTCTTTCACTTTTCGACAAAGCAAATCTTGATAACCGTTAGTCATTGATAGCTCTCTTTCCGCTCAACAGCTTCTTAGTTCATATCCCAGCTCGTTGGGTCCATTTTTAATGTCTGCATTGCCTTTTTGAGATTCGTCCTTTTCTTTTGCCGTTGTAAGTGATTTCTTCGTATCAATAAAAATTCTCCAGTAGCCCTCTATCAATCCAGATTTCTGCAAAAAGAAAAAAATACTTTGATTATTTAAAACCAAAATCTGAAAATATTAACAATATTTTTCTTTTCTTTTGCTTTCAGGACATCATCCGGAAAAAAGAAACACGTTAAGAGGCCCATGAACGCATTTATGGTTTGGGCACAGGCGGCAAGACGAGAGTTAGCCAAACTACATCCCTCCCTCCACAATGCCGATTTATCAAAAACATTAGGAAAACTATGGAGGTAATTTTAGTTTTTATTTAAACAAACTTTTTTTTAGAAATTTACGCTTATTCTTCCCCAAGGTTATTCGGCCGATCATGTACTCTATACTTTTAAACTCATTTAACTCTTTAGTTCTCGACCAGGTGCTAAATACCTGAAGAATGCGGTGTAGTATCCGGGAACTCGACATCGCGGCACTTATATACCAGTTTTTAAAAAAACTTTTCCTAAATAATTTTTTTCCCCTTTTCGGATTCGACAACCCTAATCGAGGTCTTTGAACCGGGGATCAAACAGACCGTATAGAATAAAGCAAAGCGTTTGAAGACTGGCGCCAAGGCAAAGATAATATCACGGGACAAAAAAATGGCCGGTTATGCTACAAAAGCAAAAACCCTCCTAATTGAGTATGGGAAAAAGTTAAAAAAATTAAATTATCTTTGTTTAATTACTTAACTAATTTAAACATGTGATAACAATGAATTTTTAGCTTCAAGATCTACAAGAGAGGGAAAAAGTTAAGAGGTAAATATTGTTTTACATAAAAAATTGGAAAAAATATTGCTGTTAGGGTTATCAGGCATGTGTCTATACGGTAGGTTATAAAAATTAGGGCTTATGCGCATAAATTTGCACCCGTTAAGTGACGATTGTTTATATTAAAACGAAAAGGATGAGCTGGTAAAGTTTTAACAAAAACATTTAAACGTTTTTTACGTTTTCACCTACTGATCTTATAAAAAGCAAAAGTAATATAAAATTTGAAAGCTTGCTAAAAGTCAAACTACTAGGTTGGTGCCCAAGGGCTCAAGGCAAAGCTCCTTGAGACTAGTCGGTTACTAAGCAGATATCTCAAAGCTATTTATGGCGAGACTGTATCCGCAAGCTGAATTACTAAATCGGCATGTTTTTCGAATGACGTTGCCCAACAACTGTCGACAAAATATTTATGCATATTATCTCGTATCTGCTCCTTTTTTTCGCCGTTAATGTAAATAATTTGACTCAACAGGTGTAGAAAAGTTGCATTATGAATGAGCTTTAGCAAGATAAAGTTTCATTCATTGCAAGAATATTTCATAAGTTAACATTTTGAAACATTAATTTTATAAAAATGAATGAATATTCTAAAAGCACCAAAGGAAAAGTAAAACATTCGAAACTGGTGGCAGTGATGCCAGAACGAAAAAGACCTGGCACTGGCAATAATACTTGCATCGTGTATGATGAGAGTATTAGTTTCATACAATATTCAGAAAGCTGAAGCTGAACTTCAAAAAAATTGCTTAACTTCAGTGATAATTTACTCTACACTAAGCCAGATGAAAATTTTTAATTGCTTAAAATGAAATTTATAGCAAGTTAAGTTAAGAATAGCTTACTTAAAAAAAGCTAAACTTTGAAACAATTTAACATAAATTGTTTTGGAAACTTAGCTTTGCTTTAAAGTTCTAAAAGTTTTGTAAACAAATATTCTGTTATTATCATAATCCAACAGATAGAGTTTATACCCTCTTTAGGGTCAGATGAGACTTCGGCGAGATTGGTCCAAACCTCATCTCGGTCTCGATTTTTTTCAAAGTTTCCTCTTGAATCTTGATCTTGAGAATAATTCTCACCTTTACTTTAAACCCAAGTCTTGCACAGTTTCCCAACATTCTGATCTCTTCACTGGTCTGGGTCTCCATCTCGTATCGCTTTTCTTGCTGCAAATCCGTCATCGCTTACAGCCAACTACAGTAACATCAGCAGCCCTGAAAAACAAAAATCATTTTTAAGCAAGCTCTTTCTGTACACCTCAAGTAGATATATAAAAAATTTTAACTGAATCATAGTTTTGAGATTTCAAAACGAAAAACTTCTATCTGTTAATTAACCATACATTAATTACTGCAATATGCTGCAAAACTGCAAAGTTAATTCTTGTAGATCTTGTTAAGTGAATCGATAAACTGATGCAGGTGGATTCAAGTTATCATAAACGCGTAATTATTCCTCACTTCCCTGTCTATGACAATTTTAACCCTAAATACCCTTAAATTAGAGATAAATATCGATATCGTTCATTAAGTAAATAAATTTTACAATCAGTTTTTACCATGATAAGTGACAAACCAAACATTTCGTGGGAATAATCAATTCCCCTTAATTCGCATAGGCAGAAAAAAAAATTACTCCGTCATTTTAAGCAAACATTAATTTTTTTTCTTATCACTTACCCCATAAGCCAATCATCCGGTCATCGTTTTCCTTCTTAAGCTCATCGGCGCCAGTCAAAGTATTACAAAATATTCTGAAATGAAATAAAAAAAAAAAAATATCAGAAAAAATAAACATATCCACAAGTTTTGCGGATAAAAATAATAAACAAATTAAAATCTAAACGGCCATTTTGAATCAATTAATATAATTTAAACGTAATGGTTATGATGCAGCTGTGAATAGGCGTAGTAATATATTCCTGTGATGAAAAAAAATTCAATATTGTGATTTACTTGAAATGAATGAAAATTAAACTGGACGGCATTCAAATTGACCGACACGAAAATAAATTCATCACGAATTGTTACAAAATCCTGAAGGTTTTTTTTTCTCTTTTTTCATTTAAAATAAATGGTATTTATGAAGTGTGAATTTGGATTGTAGCAGGCACACCCCTCACAGAAAAAACGCCGCTCAAGTGGTTCACGATCATCTGCTAATGCTTAACCGTCAGCCTACATGTCAGTTCTAAGTCAGTCAGGAGTGGTGCCTAACCCGTTATGTCAATAGATTCAGACTCTGAATCATTTCGGCCATGCCACTTGATATTTTTTCAAACACAATATTTTTTATATTTTTTCCTAATGTTTATTTAAGAATTTAGACTCTCCTGACGGTTGTAAGTCTAACCATCATTGTTTTTTTTCTTTAAGAGGATGTGCGTCATAATTTCAAAGCCGCCAAAAACGATAATTTTTGATGATAAAAAAAAACCCGATACATGCGCCTTTTTTCTTGAAGTAACACCTGATCAGCAGTTGGCATTGAGATAAGAAAATCGTTTCCTAAGGAAATCCGAAGGGGCTGATAAAGAAACTCCCCGCTGTTTAAAAAATATACATATCAGCAGCTGATCACACAATTTTTATGCTATGTTATTTCCTTCATTTATTGCCCTTTCCTTGCATCCGTCGATTTATAATTCTCTAATTTTAAATTTTTCTTTTTTTTTCTTTTGTTTTCAGGCAGCTCGACGAAAAGGCTAAGAAACCGTTTATAGTCGAAGCCGAAAGGCTTCGACAAAATCACAAGAAGGAGTATCCGGATTATAAGTATCAACCGAGAAGGAAAAAGCCACCGAAACGAAAAGGACAAGATAACCCGAATATGTTGTATAAGTAAGTATTCTTTCAGAAAATTAACTTTTCACCAAAGAAGGAACACTAAACTGCAAATTCTCAAAACATGGATTACAATAATTCTCACTGTATTGTAAGGTCTTTTCGTTAAACATAAATTCTAGAAAAAGTTTCTTCGAAAAGAAAAAAAAAAATTCTGGACCATTTTCTTCTCCAAAAAATTTACCTCAGCAGCTCTGATGTTCTATCCGCCATTTTTAATTCAAAATTTCCCGTTGCTATGCGAAAAACTGTCAAAAAAAAGAAGAGAATATAGTATTTGTAAAAATTAATACAAATATTGATAGGTACTCAATCTGAACATTCATATTCAATGCAATTTTATAAAATAATTTTCAGTTTTGAATGTACTCAAAAGCATTCCATAAATATTGTTAAAAAAACACTTCTTCAAAAATAGCTGCCATCATTTTTCCTAATAACTGAAAAGCACCTCAACATTTTCATTTTCTCCTACAGTAGCTGTGATTAACTTTCCCACCTACAGAAATACCCAGTTTGAAAATGACTAAGCAGCTTAAAACTTTTAATTCTGTTTACATCATACACTCAAACCTATTGCTTAAAAATGACTTATTTGTTCCAAAATCGTTTACTGAATTTCGAAATTCAAAAAATACTAACTTTAGATCTAACAGCTACAAAAGACGATTTCTAAAAAATCTTTTTTTTTTCCAGAAAATTAAAAATGGAAGATAGTTCAAATGAAGGACAATCAAGATCTCCTACCAGCAATCACGGCCCCCTAACACCACCTCACACCCCTTTAGAAATTTCAAATCTCCGTTCAGATGCAAATAATTTAAAGGTGTCTAGAAAATCACCTTTATATCTTCCGCACTCAACATCAGACAACACAGTTTCATCTTCGGACAATCAGTCTAATTTTGATATGGCAGAATTCAACTGCACAGAGGATATAATCCCACAGGGAGGATTGGAAAACCTTGAGTTTGACCAATACCTCCCAGGGGAAGCTAACTACATTGGCCCCACATGGTAAACAGGCATAATCATATCATATTTAAAATTTTAATTCATTAATTTAATAAGCACTTTCATTTTCATTTTCAGGTTAAATCGGGTCGAGTCAACATATGTAAATAGTGACAAATCTGAAGCAAGCATTTCAACTACCCAAGAGTTTCAAGAAGAAAAAACAACTCACAATTCTTCACCAATATGGCAGGAAGATAAGAGAAAGAAAAGCAGTGCTGAATTCACAAAGTTAACTACTTTAACACCATCAATCACCACATCAAATTTTCCTCCTTTTTGGTTTCCTCGAACAGGAACTGAAACTTTAAATGAAGAGGACTTCATTACTTCAAATTACTACACATCAAATTACCCAAATTATCCTGGGCAGTGCTTACCAGGTACTTATCAATATTGGCCCCAACAAACAATGTATAATTATTCAAGTTATTCAGAAAACTGTTGGCAAAATTAATTTTGCCAACAGTTTTCTTCACATTGTAATTAAAGTGCTTGTGATCATAGGCTTGTGTATTAGCCTTCTTTACTATCAGAAATCCAAAATTTTTATTTATGTAGTATAATTGTATGTATTGAACGTTCACTTTAATCTGCAAGATCTCAAATGGAATAAAAAAAAAATGTAAATAAATCAAATGTTTTCTGTAAAAGCCTTTGCTTGATGGTGTTACATAACCTAAACATGATGAAAAATTAAAATGACTTACTTGATTTAATTTCCATGGTTTCCAAGTTATGTATTAGAAAGAGCAGTTTCACCTTCAAACAGTCAGTAAAATTTTTCATCTTTAAACATTTGATTAAAACAAATTCGCCCAAATTAGATTATCATAACGTAAATGACCATCGTTGCCTCGTTGCTTCCTAACGCGCGGAATGAACAATGCTACCAACATAAAAATTAAAAAACACTAGATCACGTGGGATTTTTAAAAAAATCGGCGGAAAAAGTTTTGACTGAACTCCGATTTGCTTATTGTTTCAAAACGGTGACAAATTAGACTAAGATAGGTTCGAATAGGAAAAAAACGGTAGCTCTTTGTAATTAAAAGTAATATATTGGAGTGTTACTTCTGTGAAACAAAATCCGGTGTCCTGGTTTTTATTAAATATTTTTCAATTATCAGTTCAGTTCTGACTATTAATATCTGCAACCGCGATTTTAAAGGAAAGGCATGTAGGGTTTTTAAAAACATTCAGTGCGTACTTATTTTACCTGATTGATCATATATTATTTAATGGCTGTCGTGAAATATCGAAGAAAAATCACAAAATATATTTTTGATCTAAAAGACCTCAAATACTATGAAGAAAATTCAGATACTATGGCTTACTATTATCCTTTAATTAATTTTTTTTTTGAAATTAAAATGACTACCGCCGATAACTTTAATTAGTAACAGTGGACAAAATTTACTGCATTAAAGAATTGATTGAAAACAGAGAATTAACTTTTAGAAACAGAAATCTAATAACTCATTTCTTAAATAAATATAAAAAAGACTATGTTTTAAAATGAAAAAAGAATAAGCTTTAATAATTTAGTATTATCTGATTGGCTCTATATATGCAGGATTTTTATACATAGTTAAAAAATCTTTACATTTCAGCCGGAATGGTACTTTTAAGTGCGGCAGACAAGGCCTTATTCTCAGTCTGAAGAAAAAGCCTGTTTTATTTCTTAATGAAGAGATCGAGGCCATAAAGAATCTCTTGAAAATTCTAAGCTTGGCTTTAGAAAGAGCTATAAGAAAAATATTCTAGGAAATAAAGTTTATGGTTGTCCGAACGGCATTGTGTTAGAACTTGTTCCTATCAATTTTTTTTGTTTGATCGAAAGTTTCTCCTTTCACCTTCGCATTTCTGTGCCTTAAAAGTTGGATTTTAAAAAAAATTTGCCCTTATTATCTTTCAGCAAATTTAAAATTGGATAGGCTTCATCTTAAGTGCCTCTTTTTAAGTACCTGAGCTCTTATAAATATAAAATTAATTTTAATTACAATTAGATCATTTCTTAGAAAATGAGGTCATAATTAAAAGCGAATCAATTTAATATCTTGAACTCCGGTATGATTCAATCTATCGGAATGACAAGTAGCGTAAACAATATCTTGACATGCGGAATGAACTAACGTACAAAAAATTAATAATTCCCTGCTTAGAATACAAACTCAATCTCTAAAAATTAAATTTACCGTATCTTATTAAACATTACATTTATTTAAAATCATAATTCGAAACGTTTACGATTCTTGAGAAACAACAGACCGTTCGGATCACATGAAATCTGTTTAGTGTAGTTAATTAGTAACCTTATTTCAAATTAGTCATAGTAAAGCTTGTTAATCTTGTTTTTTTTCTTTTTTAAATAAAAAGATGATATAGTTTTTATTATAATTTTTTTTTTGTTAAATTTAAATTCCTTTTGCTCGCGTTTTTTCAGATGCGCAGACTCGGAGCTAAATAACAAAATCAGCTTTCACAATGATCTCAGAATATCGAAACCATCTGGCAAATCATTGTGAAAACCAGTTTTGTATCAAAATTCTTCCATAATCCCAAGCAATTCTTTTTGGGAAAAAAAATTGCATTTCCTGTCGAGTTGCGGTCACATGAACGCGGAAGAGATTATTTCAAGACGTAAACACTTCGATTCCGGAAGCTTTTAAAAATGACGTTGTCAAACAGCTGTTCTTATAACTAACTTAATTCAAAAATAAAAACTTCTTTTTTTGTTTTCAGAACCTATAAAAATTACTTACAGCAACTGGATATTTAAATTTTAAATGCCCATTGAATTTATAATAACATTATCAAATATGACAATCACGCTGCGAAAACAAAGTCAATCACAGCTCGATAGTATGAATGATGAATGATCGAATGAATGAATCGTGACCTTTCGACGTATGCTCGGTTATCTCTGAATCACGCCGGTCGAAGTTCACCCCATATCAACGATTTTTTTCTTCTTTTTAATAATTAAAATACATTTAATTATTTTCGCCACTGGCCAGTTGATCGTTTCCAATCGGGCCTTTTTTCCCTCTCGAGTTTTCTCCTCTCTCTGCCGGAATTAGAGCTGACCGTAGGGGACCCATGGGTCGTGGCCTAGAAAAATAAACATTTCCGCGTTAATTTTTTTCTTATAACTACCGTAAAATGAGGCGATATAAAAAAAAGCAGCAGTGCTAAAAATTATAAAGATTAAAAGTTTGAAGATATTTTATAGGTTGAATTATTTAAAGAGCAATAACTTAGTTTTATATGTTTTGCAAATACTATTTTTAAGCTTTAGCTAATACTTTTTCAGCTCTAAAATTTCCCGTCCTCAGATTTTTCCAGTATTAAGCTGAAGTCTTATGAGGCCTAGCAATTATCTGGTTTATTTGATTGAAACTTTAAAATTACTAAAAAAAATATCGTACTTTAGTGATTTACTCAAAAAGGCTTTAATTTAGAAGCAAGAAATAGTTCAAAATTTTCTCTGCCAGGCTGAGAAAGGATTCTGGACTCAAATCCATCGATTATAACATGTTTTGCCTTTAGCCATTATTTGTAATTTATCAAAAGGGTTTAAGTTAAATTCCCGATATACTGCCAACCTTATCTGACCATTAGTCTCTGATCTAGATCCTAGAACTTGCTGTAAAGCAAATCATTATATTTAAAATTTAAAATTTCCATAAACAAAAACTTTGTTTTTGAAATATTATACCACTTAATTTTTAATTTTCTCTACGTTTGAAGCGAAGAGCTTCAAAATCAGTCAAAAACTAAAATAAGATTGGCCCTATATTATTATTGCTTAAAAATCTGCAAATTTATGACGTACCACATACGTAACGTGCAAATTAAACATTCTTTGTTCAGCCGTGCTTAAGAAGCTTACTTTTAATACGTCAATTCGACGTCACAAATATTTACTTTTCCGCTTTAGCCATAGAATTTAAAAACCTAACTCTACTCACTTTAAAATTTTCACCACTAAATTTCATTTAACACATTCTCCCAATTTTAAAATTTAAACCTGATTTTCTTTTATTTTCTTACACAAATCTCCACTTCCTCTCACATCACAAATCCATCCTAGAATATCAAAAAATGTAATTTTAATAAAAAACTGAAAAACTTGTATAAAATTTTAAACTATACTTACTTCGCCACATCTCATACGTCACGTTCCATTACATACCATATAAATCACTTCGGCGATTAGGCGATAAATCACATTCATAATTTCAATCCATCTCTATTCGTTTTTTAAAAAAAAACCTCCGACGGGCGATTGCAACAAGAAAAACCTGCAAAGAAAAAATAAAAACAACCGATTAAATAATCATGAAAAAATTATTATGCTATGCAAACGAAAGTCACGCGTGTGGTCCAAAATCATCGTCGTCAATGATGCCGTTAAAAATGCAATTTCGTAATATTCAGCATAACCCGTCTATTTATTGCTTTGTTTTTCTGCATCCTAAAAAAAAAAAATGGAAATTAAGTTGCGCCATTAAAATTTTAAAATTTAAAGAAGAAATTTAATATGAGTCTTGGGTGAAATCGACCTTTCCAACTGATCTAATTAGTTGAAAGTCCGATCAGTGTAAGGAAATCCTTGGGCATGACGTCATAACAGACCTTAAAATATCATAATTGGATGAGAGATAAAATAAATACCGAAAATAAATAAATAAAAGCTGCGTGCTTTTAACATGTTTAAATTCAGGCAGAAACAGGAATGAAATGTTTGTTATAAAATAATTAGAAAACTGCTGACGCATCGAGAATTGATACATCATATACGGAAATGATTTTTCTTGATGCGAAATAAGTTTCATTGTCGGTTGCTGATGAATCCAAATTCAGTTTTTTCTTTTTCTATTCGTCAATCTCAATTGATTCTCTTAGAATTTTTTTGCACGTTCGCCCTTATTTATCTAACAATGATATTCATAACCCACCTTGAACGTTATTTAATTAAAAATTTGTTTTTATTTGCGAAAACTGCTTTTTTAACACGAACGTTTCAAATTAAATGCAAAACGACAACAACGAAAAAGAAAAATAAACTTACAGCAGTACCATCTAACGGTTAAATGAAGAACTAATTGCGGGAAGCGTTTTGAAATGATGATTCGTTTGATGGCGCCATCGTGCTGCCGTTTACTTTACTATTTTTATTATAGTGATTTTTTTACATACGATGGTTTTAACCTTTAAGTAAAATGCATTTAACTTTTTTTTTTTTGATTGCGTTTAACATTTTTAAGGAGTTTAAACCGTTTAAACGGAACGTGTGTTTACGGAGGCAGCGTTCAGTTGGAGTTGGTACAGTTGGCAGCAGTAATTTTTTTTTTCGATTGCGTTTTTTTGTAATTTAACGGAAAAATGGTCAACAGCACTTTGTAATGTTTTCTGTTGGGGTTTTCCAATGAAAAATAGATTAAATGTGCTTGATTTTAAATTAATTAGGATCCTATTAAGTGATTAATTTGCATTTTGATCTTACATAATAAATCGTTCAGATTTCTGACACTAACCTAACCTCCTTGCAATTTTTTTAGCTAGGAACCTTATCTTTCATTTAAAAAGTTTGGGATTTCCATTCTTAGTATATTTCAGAATTTTAAGACGAACTTCAAGTTTGAAAATTATAAAAATAGGGTGATTCGAAGTAGCATTGCCCAAAATGAACTTGCAATAAAATTTTGTGAAAGGTTAGAATTTTTGCAAATCAGTTTAATTCATCAAAAGTAGTTAATGGCAGATTTTACGGGTAAATAAAGCATGTGGGCAAGCAAGTTTAATGAACTTGGGGGAATTCTTGAGCTTTCAGTGCTAAGGTTTTTGGAAAAGCTATTTCTTTAACAGAACACTGAGCAGAATATCATATTTACGAATTATTGTTAAAGTGACATCATTAGGACGACTTGTGCTTCTGAATCATCCACAGCATATGCTTCTGCAGAGTGGGTGTTATCAGCATGACTTGATAACACTAAAAAAGTGCCTAAATATTGCCAAATTATCTATGAAGATAGATTGTTTTAAAAATTAGGGTTTAAGTGCTCTTTTTACAATGAAGCTTATGCTTCAAATTGCAACCATTTAGTGACAAGAGCAAAAGCCTCATAGCAGCTGGATAAAATATTTAAAAGGTTCAGCACCAGAACTAGGGTTGCAGAAAGAGTGGAGGAATCAGTGTAATTTATTTCATAAGGTCCGCAGACAGTCCGAAGGACTGTTAGGTCCAAGTTATTGACCACAGAAATTAAAAGCACAATACCTAGGTTCTCAGTGACTCATTGCCTCAAAACTGCTTCAGAATATAGAAGGCTCTAAAAATTTGCATCGGGATGGTGTGAGCTTAGAAATTTTTTGCCTTTCAGATAAAAAAGACGAAGATTGTAAGGTTTTTGGTGTGTTTTTGGTGTATTCATGTATACACCAAAAGTATCCAAAAAAAAATCTCTCCTTAATAAATTTTTTTATTTTTCAATTTTATCGTCCCTCAAAGGTACTTCTTTGGGATCATAAATCTGAATTCCCATTCCCGGTCCACATTTCTTAATTGTACTAGCAAAATTTTGCGCTCTTCGACTATCCTTATTATAATAAAACAATATCCAATTTTTAATTCCAACCTGTTTTAACTGAGGAGCGAGGTCTTATGAAATTGTACCTTGTGAGACCTTTAACTTCTAATAATGGCTGATGTAATTGTGCGATTTTAATGTGGTATTCGCTGTCGTAGTAAGTGTAACAAAAGTGTTTGTAAGTGTTACAAAGCAATTAATTACAAAATTGTTGACAGCTATTGCAATAGGTCAGCTGAAGGTGTCTAGGATAACTACTCATCATGGGATATAAAAGATACAGCGTTAAAAAAGCTGACTGAGTTTGAGTCAGTCAGGCAAACCGATGGCTTATTCTTAGGCCCAAATCATTTCTATAAAGTTTTTGGTTTGAGCAGGACTGTGGCTTATCATAGCAATAAACCAGTTAGAACCCTTAGAGGTTGCAAAGAGGCTGTGAAAATTGCTTAGAAGCTGAAATAAGATTAGCTAAGCTCTACTTTCCAGCCAGAAGAGAGGTCTGCACCTTTGTGCCCCGCATCTTTTAAAAATGGGATGCGAAACAGGTACAAAACCTGGAGCTGTACTATTTTCAAAATTCAAACGTCTAGTAGGAACAGTTTTGGATTAGAATGGAACAAGCTTATTCAATGGGATCGTCTCTGTCTCAACCCGTAAACGTTCCCCCGAATAATTCGGAATAAATGCAGTAGATGAAATGTTTAAATATCCATCTGCAGATTTCGCTTAACTGAAGCGAAATTAAGGCAAGGAGAACTGCCCTGTAGAAAGTTTTAATCATGTCAGTGAGAAGCTTTAATTATTTACTACCCATTTAATCCTTGTAAAACCTTATCTAACTTTGAAAAAAAAACATACCTGCAACTTCATTCACTCAACAGGACAGGGGGAAAAATTCCCGAAGGCCTGTTTTAAAGTTCCGTGCAGCACTAGGTGAATGTTAATTATCTAAACATGATTTTGAAGGCGTTTGTTTCCGCAATTGCACGCGCTACCAACTTTGAGGAAACACATTGCGGCGATGTTGCCACGTGGGGGGTCGTTTCCTTCACTTTTAAACATTCCACAAAATTATTTCTAACGCCTCCTTCATTTCTTTCCTGGACTTTGAAATTTTTTCGAAAAATCATCTCTTCACCTGAAAAGAGAAAAAAAAATCTAAGCAGGATGTTGAAGTTTTGAGTCATTTAAAATATTAAATTTTTTTCGTTATTTATTAGTGGCCGAATTCTTGAACTGAATTAGATATCTTTTTTTTCCCGAATACTAGTTCGATGACATTTGAACAAAGAATCGCTTTCTAATTATATTGTGCACACTTTCAAGTCAGGATCACGACACACATTCGACAACTCATATAAAACGTCTCGCTTCCGCGAATCTTAAAGCCACGTCATGAAACTAAAAAAAAAAAAGAAAGAAAAAAATCGACGAAAAGCACCCAAAAAAAGTAAATTCTTTCGTGAATGGAGTCTTAACCAGATCCCATCCATGTTTACCTTACTCCAATAAATTTATATCTCATTCGATGCGCGGATCTCGATTCGACTTATGCTTCGATTACGTCGAGGTACCAACAAGGTACACATACCCTGGCCTAAAACCGAATCGTGAAATATCATTTTTCTTACTTTAATAAAAGACACGCTCGACGATGTTAACACGTACGGTTGGGCCCTTTTCGCACGGATCAGGTACAGGATATGAATGAAAGGTGACGTTGAACGTCGGGAGGGGAAGAGGAGAGGAGGAACGGGTAGAGGAGAGGGAGGCGGCCAGGTTCCTTAGCTGCATAATGCATCGCTTATAGATATCGCTCGATTTTTCTTTTTCGGCAGTCTATTGATAAACAAATGAACTTTACATCCTATAAGGAAGGAGAAAAGAAGAAAAAATTGTCAATGAATGAAACTTGTAACCTAGATAATCGGGCTGTGTCACTGATACAAATTTAAAGAAACACATGACAGACGTACTAGGTACACACAGCCTTGAATACATAAAAAATTATACAGACAGGTGTCTAGAAACAATTTTGATTAGCAAACTATTTAAATACCCAAGAAGGGCATGACCGGGATGTTTAAATGGAAAATCGCTGACGGGAGAAACAAACTTTCAGGTTCTCGTACCTGGGGACCCCATCTTCAAAGTCAACGACACATTCCTTGTTATTTATACAATAAGTATGGCGCTAAATGTAGAACGGTTATTTACATTATTCACTGAACCATAGAGCACCACCTGTATCGTCACGACCGGTCTCTTTTTTTTTATCCGCTCCAAGAAGTCCGATCCGAACAGGACATTTTTAACTCGATTTATGCACCGAGCCCCCGGACGAGGGAACGTGAAAATATAAAAGAATTTCCCGAAAAGCTAGCACCGGCACTGCTGATAAAATGTTTACTGAAGAACAGTGTTTCAAATCACGACGTTGCCGTACCTGAGACTTTTTAAAACCGCTCCGAAAACGTGTAACCAGATAACAGTTATATACAGGTGTTGGTTTTCTTAAGGTACGGATTTAGTAATAAGGTATAACCGTGGAAACACCGTAATAAGATGCACAATTCGAGTCAAACAAAATGCCGAATGCAATCTTTTCATTTTAAATACTTTAACTGAGATAATATTATACCTTAAGGCGATGCATTCCTTTCTGCATTCTTTCCAATCCTCATTTCTCTTTTTTTCTTCTTCTCTCTCTCTTACACTCTCATTCTTTGGTCTGCAGGTCCATCAAGGCCATTGTTAAGATTCTTTAACTCTATTGCCTAATTTTGCAAAAAAGAAGTCAGCCACCCTCGAAGATTTATATTGAGTTATTTCGGATTGGAATGTGTGGTCCCGGCTTTAATGGTATTTTCTTTGAGTTTGGCTAAAAACTCTGATGAAAGCTTCGTTAGGAAATCAAAGTTATGAGACGGAAAAGATTTTGTAAATGAAAGCTAGCAGAGTAAAATAGTTGGTGAGTTCGAGGGATGAAAGATACGATCATAATGTGAGATTCCAAGGAGGTCAGGTTTGTTTTTGGCGCCACCTGTTATAGAAGTGGTCGCCGCTAAAAAGGTTCTCAATTCCTAGAAAAAATATTTTTTGACCACGGTAAATATTTGAATGAAATATTGAAGATTCAAATTTGTTGTTCTCAGGATTTAAGTGCCCAGGCCATCCTACTACAAATATCTAGGCGTGGTCTGCAGATGAAATGAAGAGCATGCGGTACCATTAAATACATAAGGCAAGAGTAAGTATGGATGAGTTAGCCTCAAAGAACGGTATTAAATCGAAAAATTAATAGTAGTTTACTTGTAGCTCAGTGTATATCATACTCGACTCACACTCAGGAGTAAAGTGGTTGAATCCATGTTTCGGTTCTGATTTTTCTCAACCGAATTTCACCTCTTACCATCGATATCTTTCACTTGTACATGATTTGAGGTTTTATATCGACTTGAGCGCTGTCGTCCTAATTTTGTTCCTTTAGGAAAAAAGTGGTAAATGTCTTCAGAGTTTCTCTCTTAATAGTAAATACTGCGTATACGTGCAGAAAGGTCACGGATATTCGGTAAAGAGTCTGGTCATATGAAGAAGACGTGACCAGATTGACTACAGCAAAAATCTGAGCAGCAATCTGCAAATTAAAAAGGTAGGTGCAATAATGATTACTTCTTCTTCTGCACTATACGAAGTATGCTTTCCTTTTTAAGCCGGCTTTGTCTCTAGTTCTTTCTTTATTCGAACAGACTTCTAGACCTACAAACCTTGCTGATGGTTTAAAGCATCCTACTTTCTTAATAGCCTTGACCATTTTTCAATTGTTTAACATTGCCTTTGTCTTCCTATGTAGAGTAAAATTATTCCAGTTATTCAGCTAAGATCCAGATAGTTGGGGGAGACATTTGAACAGGGGATTGTCCCAATAATATTCCAAATATAAGTATTTTAATTGACATTTGCAGATAAGGTATTTAATCATTTATTATTACTGTCCATTCAAGCTTTCATTCCTGAAAATTATAAAAAATGCAGGAATGGTCGCTTCGGGTCTTGATATTCACTGAGCCCACTGTCAGTGTACTTCCAGGACGAGCAGCTGTAAATTAGAAGCCACATTGCCAAAGATTTTGCACCTTCCACGGTCTTATAAAGCGGTCCGGAAACTCTTGTTTATTTCCATGGTAACCTTGTCTCAAAATCTGTGGCAATTGCATGTTCAATTTACAACCAATAGGAATCAAATGTTGAAGGCGGCCATGTTTTGCCAAGAAGACTGCCACTGCTATTGGTTCTGAATTGAAACACTAGCTACACAAGGTGTTAAAAAATGAACTATTTTCGGCGACATGATCAAGGACTGATCTAAGAGCGAAAATTCTGGACTTGTTTATAAGACCGTGAACCAGCTTGAAAGAAAGCAGAGTTGGCGATTTTCTGATTATGGTCTCTCTAACCGTGGCACCTTCTAAAACTTCTCCTTATTTTCAATTGTTATTTTTTCCACTTAAAAACTTGATGGCACGGCCTTCCTGTTGCCGCCAAACCAGCTCCCTTTTTTTTCCTGACTCCGACCCTGAAGCAAAGTCACACACACGGAAAAAAAAAAAATCGCAACTTGATTGATGAGTAAAAAAAAACGTCTGAAGTAAAATTAATGAACTTGCCAGGTCATTTTCCCTGCATGAGTATTCGTTAACCTTGCATGAATGCACTTATGCACGGAAATGCATTCTCAGGATCAATTTTCATTCAAAAAAAAATTTCCAACTCCTGCGAACCTGATTCTTTTCATATTCCTCGATCCTGCTAAACATGGTGACTTTTTTTTAGAATAATAAAAAAAAAAGTGATCGCAATGACGCCAGCTGTAAACAAAGTGAGTAAAAACGCCGACACACGTGCACGAATGCACCGTGCGAATTTTTATCGCAACGGATCCCACGACGTTTACGAGTTAATAAAAAGACAACGCCTCCCGTAATTAAATTAATAGACGGGTTATATCATCTTAGACTGAGGCACTCAACACCGGTATGCAAATCTGCTTAGCAGGTAAGCTAGATATTACGAAATTTCTTCAATTTCAGAACGTAATCATGTCACGGAAGGAATTCATGCCAACAATTCGGCAGCTTATTAAATTGTCCTATCAAAAAATAAATAATTTTCCCTTAAAAAGGCCCCGAAAGGATCCCAATAGGGAGGGTGAACGAACTCTATCTCGACCTCTATTATAAAATAGGTACGAAGAGGGTCATCGGCCTTGATCGTTTTTTTTTTTTTTATAATCTTCCATCTCACCCCTTTTTATTAAAACGAGAGGGGATACGCACAAATGTTGCTTCAGAGATGATAAAACAGGCTGTACGTTTCCTGAAGATATCCACCCCCATTTCCGGAAAGGGGTGAGTTTACTCATCTTCTGAGAAAGGGAGAGGAAACAAGCGGATACGTCTGTACCATCACGTACACCTTAATGGGGTCGTTTTTATTCTTGGATAAGATGCCATATGAAAGTCATCTCGAGATTTTTTTCACCCTAATTTAAAAAAGATTGAACAGATTGGTCGAGAAAACAATTTAGTTAAGAATGAGTTAAAGATCGTAAACGAGCCCTTAAATTGAGTTAATTAATCAATCTCGGGTTGTTGTTTTTACTACGAGAACATGACTGGAGTATTAAATGTTTGAGTTTGGAATATGTAAGAGGCAGAGGATTTTATTTTAGTTAGTATTCCCAGGTAGCGTCGTGGTTTGTCTGACTCACTATGTTCAGCATCTTATCTAGGACTTCTCCAGCAAAATAAAGACATTGAAGTGTCATTTTTTCACTGCAAAATGGATTTAATAAGAAACAAGCAATTATATCCAGATAAAAATAGTCTCCAGATAAAAATAATCTCCAGATAAAAATAGCTTAGATATATGATCTCTCTTTAGCAACGTTGGCTCCAAAGGAAAATAATCATTTTATGTGTCTCTTTAATAATATTAGTATTTTCCGTTTTCAATCGAGTTTGGCTCGGTTTACTGGTTGGGAAATAAGTGCTTTCCTGCAGCAAGTTCCAGTTTTATATCAAAATTAGAATGGTCAGATAGAGAGATCAAGCAAAGTTAGCATTATTCTGGATTAATAAATATTGCTTGTTGAAAACAGCAACTTTGTCAACAGTAACCAATAGCTGAAGACAGAAGAATGAGACTAAAAGTAAAACTGGAAGAATGGTTACTTTTTCTGTGCTGCAATGTGGAAGAAGGAAAAAAGCTACCAAATGCCTCTAGAGCCCTGCTGCCCTGAAATTAAAGTAAGAATTCTCAAAAAACTAAGAATGCTCATCAGCCTGTCTGTAAGACAATAACAGAAAGCAGCCCCTCCACCTGGAGCAAGCTTTGTTGGATATAATTATCCGCCACATTAATATTTTTGTGGACAGACTTTGATGTTAAAAAAATTGTACGTCTCTCCGGGTTTTTCAAAACCATCTTTTAAAATCAGTAGCATATTTCTTCTTAGACCCAAAGAAACATTGAATAAAGCGGCTGCTACTAGTTTACTTCGAGTCTGCAAACCTTAATTAGTTTTGCAGCAAGCTTTTTCAGTTCCAACTAAACGTTTCACAGTTGCGATTCCCTTTTGCTTGATTGTAACTATAATATCTGTCCCCTTCCCCCTTTCAGGACAACTAAAGTAGCAAATTTCCTAATCCAGGCTTTCTTACTTTCAATTATTACGATTATAAAATTTGAGCTAAAATGTGAGCTTTTCCTGGTTTGAATTATTTGCAGAATTTTTAGTTTTATTCGACTGGGCTACGAATGTGGCCCAATCAACCATAAACGTTATCCAAACCAAATACTAGATCGACTAACGTCTGCTTAATAGTTTTTCCAAGATCCTCGGTTGCATCGTTCGTGATTTGAAAGTAAAAAATGTCAAGTTACAACCGCTCGATTCTTTCTGTCCGCTGTGCTAATAAGGAAGAGTTCTACCAGACTGATAAGTAACCTACTCCATATGCCGGTCTCTATTTCCAGACGTATGGATTGCAATAATGGAATATATTCGCTTTCGAATCATTTTTCACCTAATCATCAACTTCTCTCCAGAAATTTGCATAGCCAGCAATAATCTCACATTTCTCACACGTTCGGTTCGCATGCTTTCATTACCATAAAACTGATTTTAATATCCAACTTGCATGAAAATTTTCTATAATAACTTCATCAAAATCACGACCCAAACAAATCTTCTTCAACCAGAAACTAGAGACACATACAAACTTTTTGAAGTGCTCGTCCCTTAAAAATTAAATCAAACGCTTTCTAGCCGATATTTCTAAATGAAAAAATTAAATATTCAAACTCACCATAAACTAATTCCTCCTGTTAAAATATCCAATATCCTCGTACATCTGAAACCACACAAAAACACCAAAGATTAGTAATCTAGCTATAAAAGAAACTTTTATTACTTTTAAGCTTTGTTTTTATAACAGTCAGGCTGGCTTTATTCATGACAAAGTTCTCTTGAATGGAAAGCCAAATCAAACGTCATGACTATGAATCATTCATTCCAACCCATATTCCACCGCTACCGGAAATTATATTATCAAGGCATTCTGTCACACACAGAGCATGCAACTTGACAATTATCATTCCCGAAGCGCATGCGTATAAACTCTTCTGTTTTTAGGTCAAGGGCATTCCATAGCCTCTCCTATCTTCCAAAAAAAAATAACTTTTTCAACCAAAAAGTAAATATGCTTACATAAACTACGCTGGGAGAGAAAAAAAACGAATAATGGCACTAATGACAGTCACTATTGAACTAACACTATATATAACCGGCTGTGGGAAAGTGTTCCAAACTGATCTATTTAAAATACATTTAGTGTTACAATGTCATTTGTGAATTTTCATTCATAGCAACCTCATTTCAAACATGTGCCAACATAGGATTATCTCATTGATGAACCGAGATCAACGTTATGGAAATTCCTAATGTCGCATTCATAGCAATAGGCGCCACGGAATTCGACAACGTCACCTAAACAATCACAAAAACTAGTACACAATTTTTCTAAAATTTTTTTTTGTAATTCATTCATTCATTTTTCTTTCGATAGCTCAGTCTTGCATTATCGATAACAGTTCATCACGGTTCCTTTGTTGAGGTATTTGCATTTAAAAAAAATTGGCGAACCTTGGGAGGTGATCTTTCGGTATTAGCTAAGCATGTGGAGATTAAGAAAAAAAGCTTCATATGTCATTGGCGCCATAATTTTCTTAAACAATTTTTTTCTTAAAGTTGCGAAATATGGATGATGTGAGAAAGAACTGCAGATATAAGGAATCAATGGAAGTATAAATAATCTTTTGGTGTATGAAAAAAAAAATGCTTGACGTCATTTCTGTTGAGTCATTTTTGGAATGGTGAGAAAATAAGGATATTTTTCCAAGAAATTGTGATTAATTGAAGTATTTGTCACTTTGATGGAGATGTATATTCAGTGTCAGGCGCCTGGCTCCTTTTGAGATTACGGTACAATGCTCAGTGAATAGAATACCTGGTTCGGTTTCATGTGAAGATTTACCAAGAAAAGGAAGATTTAATTAAATAGGAACGATAAAAGAATATTTGGATAAAATAAATGGCACATCGCAAAAGAGGGTTGCCATTGGATTTACTCAGTGAGAATAAAAAGAAGACACTTTTTTGATTTGATTGAAAAAATTGGTGACCCCATAGCCCAGTGGCTGCTGCAATCAGCAAATTGACCAGAAGATCGTTGAACATTCCTGATAGGGGGCAACAGCCTTACCAGTGCTGACTTGGGGCTGACGACATGAATTTCTGCTATGTAAGTAATAAGACCACAACAGGAACAGTAAAATCGACACAAATGAGCAAGAGGTAGACCACAACAAAAACGGTTGGGCGATGTAACTAGGATCTTTAAGAAGAAACCAGCTGCGGAGACACTACATGGAAAACCCGAAAAAAGTAAATAACACAAGGGGAATAGGCTTCCAGCTGATGAAGACTGATATGGTAATGTTCCTCTGGAAAGATTCTTGTATAAACAAAGATATCTCCTAAATTCAAATATCTACACTGCTGGACATCCTCGTGTTGAAGTTAAAACATGATCGGATAGATTTTTAGGAACTGATATCTTTTAAATTGAGATAAACTCTTTCTTTGCTTAGCCACATCAATAAATCGGGCTTTTGTTTGTCAATTGATTGGCCAAAGAAATCCGAAATAAGTTTTATTGGACGTGCAGCGCTTTAAAAAAAAGAAACTTCAACCAAGGTAGCAAGCAATCTACATTTAGACGAAACTAAGCTACTTGATGACAAGTAATAATATTTTTTTCTGGTTGATAACGAATGGTAAAAGTAGTTGTTCCTTTTTTCCATAAAATATTCTTGCAGTTGAATGTTATTCTTGCTAAGTACTGTAATCTAAATAGAAAAACTCTGTGCTGAAGATAAGAGCTGTTTATAACGGCTCCAGCAAAAATTGCTGTCAGGCCCAGAAGTTGAATTGCTGGCTTAAAAATTTCTGTAAAAGAGTTATTGGTCAAAGAATCTGAAGAACTGAGTCAGCGCCTCTGTTCGATTTAATGATTTCGTTATCCAAGAATAAAAAAAATTAAAGCTATTGCCCTACAACAATTAGCAACTGGACTGCCCATGGCATCTTTCAATTTCAATTCAAAATCCTACACAAACAACACTTTAAAATTCCTTCACCAGCCAAAAATCAATCGAAATAGATTTATCACATCAGAAATTCTTAATCCGACCAAAAATAAAAACCACAATTCACCAAAAAAAATCGACAAAAAAAATTAAAACTATTCCTAACGAAACCCGAGACAATCGGCAAAAACAAAAATAGCAACAAAGTTTTTACTTCCGCGATTGCAACTATTCCCAGCCCGGGTATTAATTAAATGCAGACGCCGTGGCAATTTCCGCAGCATTGACGGGGATCACGTAAAAAAATATTTAAAAATAGACTTAAATCACAATAAAAGCCTAAATTAAGAAATGACCCTGCAGTAAAAAAAAATTTAAACATTTTTACCGCAAAAGAATTTCATATTCTCCTGTTAAAAAGAAAAAAAAAAGATCGCGGTGGCCTCTAGTATTAATATTCAGCGACCATGAGTTTATATAGGTCATCGCCGACTCGGCTAGACAAAATGAGTTAAAATTATTTTTGGTCTAGTGATTTTTTTCCCCCGTGTTCTTTTTTGCCAGCAGATTATTGTCGCAGACGCAACGTGATTTTTCTCAGTAGCGAATTCGATTTCGAATCATGAGGTTGAGGATTATTTTCAAAAAAATTTTAATACGCGGATGGTTCGACAGATTTTTTTTTTTTTTTTAACAAAACAACACCTACGTTTGGATTCGGTTGGTGTCCCTAAGAATGCGACGTCGAAAAGAAAAAAAATTAAAAAGAAAAACATTTTTAAAAGAAATCGACAATAGCTGCCAAATTGATTTTCGACTCAGTCACCTGCAGCAGGAAAAAAATCTTTAAAAAAACAGATGAGGAGATTTTAGCATTGGCGGCGCCACAGGGGGTGTTAGGAATGCTGCGGACAAGTAGCCACGGCATCAGGGACGGCGCTTAAAGCAGCCAAGCGAGGTCATGCGGCTACTTAGAGAAAATTTGGACTCATTTGTCGCATGAGAAATTTCTTTTTTATGATCTGCGGAGGTAAGGCCAATATAATTCCAAGCAAAGCGATAAGATTGTCGAATACAGGTGAGGCTAAAGATATGGATGCTGAAAATTTAAGGCCGCAGGCTGAGGCAAGTTCCAAGAGCAAAATAAACTTCCATGGTTCTCAGACTAATTAAGTCCCGAGCAGAAATTTCTGATTTCCACTTTAAAACTAGATTTTAGTGACCAGTGGTATCAAATCGCTAATCCAACTAATGGTTGAACACCCTGTCAAGTAAAACGAAGTGTTTCAATGAGTCCATAAAGCATCTTAGGTAATTTTTTTAAGTACAGACCACTCGCTGACAGATTCTGCACATGGGCTTAGTTTCTACAAAACCATTAAGCTTCAGCATTTTCTTAACTTTCCAGAAATATTCTTTAAACGTTTTCCAGAGAAACATTTCTACTCTTTATTACTGTCATCTATTTCGAACGCTTGAAAAACTGCGTGCTCTTAAAAAGGCCTAAATTTTTAACAGATCTCAGTTGGCTAGCTTTTAGCCTGCTTAAAATTCTATTCAGCCAGCTAATTTCAGATTTCTCCAGAGGATTCAACAAAACTTTAAAACTGCTAGAACGACTTTGCTCAAATGAAATCTTAAGCGACCGTTTAGTTCGAGCTTCTGCAGGCACGTGGCAGGAGACTTTTTACTCCACCCCACACGCCAAACTCTGACGGAGCCTATGCACTTGCTAATTTTTCTCCCTAACATCAATTAAAATAAAGCCTAAATTAATTAATTAATAACTCAAAAATTTTTCATTCAAAAAAAAAACTAATTAATTAAATAATTAATTAAAACTGATGTTAACCACGTGTGGAATTATTTAGATGCCATAAAGATATCACGAATTTTTATCTGCTTAATTTTTAAAATAATTAAAAAACAAAAAAAAATTAACGGAAACGATTGAATATCCCTTGCGAAGATTTTTTTTTTTAGGCACAATGAAAAATTTAAAAAAGAAAACCCAAAACCATTTAAAATGACCCAACAAGATAATTTAAAATCCTTTTAAATTTTAAATAGAGTCATTTAAAAAATAATTACCGGGGATGCTAAACATTTAATGCGAATGTCATATGTTCGCTCGTAAAAAAAATCATACTTAAAACTGCGCAAAAGCTTTTTAAAAACTGATGACGATAAAAAAATCAAATCAATCATACATGATTCGAAAGCTCGTGCGAAAATGAATTAAATGAATTTATTTCGAATTACCTGAATTATGTCGGCGGATCCTTTTCGATTTTTTAAATGTCAGAAATACGCAATACGGATCCTATTAAAAAATTGGCGGCAGCCATTTTGTCATCTCGGTTTTAATTTAATTCACTAGTTGCGCATAGGCTTAGCCTTAGGCAGATTTACAACTCATGTGTTTTGCATTCACCCAAAGGAAAAGATATGTCATCAGCAATGTCGTCAGTTGTATTAGTAATTTGGAAGAGATTTCTTTAGGGGGTTTCAAGGGGTAATGGTGTACTGGTGATTGCACAAATTAAGGCCCAGACAATTGCTAGTATTGAACACGAGTATGGGTTGTCGATTTTTTTAATATTTTAGGCTGATTAATTTTTGGAAAATTGATCTTAGTTATATATTGCCAACAGCAGCGCTTGAATGTGGGTCAACCACCAAAATTAAGCGGCGTCAGCTAATCATAATTGGGCCATGGGTGATCAGTCATGCCATTAATATTCCATTAAACTCAAAATCTACTGGTAGCCATAATGAAAGAAAAAATACCTTGTGCCAACAGTCACGGGATCGTTATGGCTCCGCCAATCAGTTTAGCGTTTTATTTAAATACAATTGACGTCACATCGTCTAAGCCAATCAAAAAGCAGAGGAGATTATATACAGATCACATAATCGTCACGGTGAGCACCCCCTGTTTGGACCCATTTGTCACTGTGAACAAACTTGCAACTCCGTAAGCTTAATTTGAAAAATGGCGCATGCACACGAGAAAGAGTCAATGCTCATGCGCAAAAGTCTTTCAAAGACATGTAGAGCACTTAGAGAGCATTCAGTTAGTTCGCTCATAGTGAAAAAAACATAGTGTGCCAACGAAGGGGTCTAAAACTCGTTCAGTTCGCGCATGACGTCACCTTCTGCCAATCGAAATGATTACCTTCTGCTAGTTCAAGAATGGTGGAGAGTTTTCATACATAGTCTTCTTTAATAAAAAGTAAAAGGAACAAAAGGCAAATCCGGAAAAGCCTCTGCAAAGAAGGCTGTAGGGGCTAAGTTTTCTGCTGAAAGCAGAGAATATTTATTTCAAATTGCAGAAGCCGACGTCTTAGCCCAAAGGTCACGTGGTACACCTTGCGCGTTAACACACTATGTTTTTTCACTATGAGTTCGCTGTTGTCTGATTTGTAGTTTTCCTTCGTGGCTCTGCGGAAATCGTTTATAACCTCACGGGAAAGACGACAGCTTCGGGAAAGACCGTCAAATGTCACTGGAGGTTTAACATTCAGAAAGAAGAAGAATCTAGCCAAAAAGCCACTATCATGTTATATCTTGGAAACCACTGATTACCTATTGTCAACAGCGAAAACTCGAAACTCAACGTTTTTATTAAAATGTATAGGCTTAGCTTGTGGGACCACAACATCCAGTAATCATAGAGATTCTGTTAGCCAATTAGCGATTCCTTGCTTCAACTGTTTTCTTCCCCAGTCAGCAAGCCATGGAAATTCAAGGTGGATTATCGGTGTATTCTTCGTAGATTTTAAGACTTCGTGGTGCTGTCAATGAGAAGTGGAGGATGAGGAGAAGGTAAAATTCGACAAACCGAATACAGCTCATGGCCAATCTCTGTTAGAACCTCTAGCTAACTAAGCTTGTTAGACGAATATGAGCTATGCCACCAAGTCAAATTAAAAGCCCCCCCCCCCCCCCCCCCCCCCGGAAAACAAGATAGTATTTTCTACATCGATCTGGCCTTACTTTACCCTTCGCAATCATTCGCACATTGAGCTGACCTCACTGTAGATTCAATTAATCTTACAAAATACAATTACTTTTAGCTAGAAACTGTCCTCATGGTCAGTTTTCACACTTGGAGGGCTGGAAATAAACTGAAAACGACAGAAACCCAAAAAAAGTGGAGCTAAAGCCGCAGGACGGCAAAAAGGGCTCCTAGTTGTCTTAACTTTACTATTCGGAGCTAAGCATTTAAAAATAAAATTTAAAGAGAATCTATTTTCTGAAAAGTGAAAATATTTATAATAGCGATTCTTCTTCTTTAAATGCCCGCTCCTCGTCGGAGATTGGCGATTATCATGGCCAACCATTGATGATTTTACTAGGAATATCAAATAATGTGGTGACTTTCCATAATCTTCCACATCGAAGCACGGGAGCCAACTCTGCCTCCCGGTATCTGAGCCTAGGACTTGCCGATTACTATACCATCTTCAGCCCTAGGTCAGTATAAGCGAAGCTGCTGCCCTCCACTAACTCATAACCCTGAGAAGGGAGCCCACCATAATAGTGATTAGACGAGACAATTAGGGTAAAGAGGACGAAAAAAAAAATGTATAGACACCTCAGGAATTCTGGGTTCTTTTTAAACATACCAAAATTTTTATTTACCATTTCGTCACATACGATCATCTTTTTTTTATATGCCACATAAATTTACTGTTATAGGATATTTTTTTTGATCCACCTTCATTCAAAAATACCTTTTATACCTGGATTTATTTTTACGGTATAAAAAAAAAGGTACGATAGTCATTCATGAAAGCTTTTGATAAAAATAACATTTATATTCTTATAACTGTGGGAAAAAATCTAAAAAATATTCATTTATTACGATTCCCCTCGAAAAAAAAATTAATTAATTAATTAATAACTGATACATAACCTTCCTCATACTCGTTCATGCATCTTTGATCAAATAGAGACCTCGCGTAAAAACTTGATTGGTCCGCCATTTTGCAAAATTAAAGATCGCAACATCATTACCCCCACTACTGATCATGCCAACTCAACATTTAATCAAGCGAAAATTCCGATTTTTTATGTTTTGATCTTAATTTTCGGGACTTAGGGGTGAAATCGTTTTAATGTTTAAATATTTGGTCGATTCGTTGATTTTTGAACTTTTTTTTAAAGTTTATTCGGTTTAAATCGGTTGGGGGACAAATGAAGAAAAAATAAAAAATGTTGAGGTCGTATGATAAGTTTTCATGGATTCCAACCCGTGATTGGCCTCTTTGAAAAATTATTTCCATGGTTTTCCGATTTTTTTTCTTAATATTTAGAATTTTAAATCGGAGACAATCGATTTTAAAAGGGAATAAAGTTTTAAAGGTTGGAAAAATTTTAAAAATAACGGAGAAAAAAATAAAAAATTGAATAGCGTATGTTAAGGTTAGAATTTTTAAAGTTTGAAGAAAATGGCGGTAAAATTTTGTTTAAATTGAAAGAAAAAAAAGTTTTAAAGGCTTTAAAAGTTTTTTTCAATCATTAAGATTAAGAATTTTTTTTAAAAAAAAACAAAAAGTGCGGGAAAAATGAATTTTGAATTTTAAATTTTAATTACACAAGATTTAAATAAAATTTTATTCCGTAAAAAAAGATACAAGTACCTATGAGAATCAAAATAGTAAACATTAAAGCTGAACGAGCATTTCATAAATTGATTTAATTTAATTTCAAATGGTTTTATCTTAATCTCAATAACGACAATTCTAATGGCAGAAAAAGCTGTTTCAGGGATAGAAAATAAAATAGTAAAATCCTCGAATGGTAATATTATGGAAAACTTTTGTAAGATAGCCAGAACGGCGAATAACTGCACCACTTCATTAGTTTTCCGAGATAATTTCAAAAATTCTTTATTTGGATGAGGTAATTTATCTCCTGTAAATTTTCTCTGAAAGTGAAAATTTGTCAAGATGCATTTTTGCTAATATTGTAAGCTATGTGGCCTTATGAAGGTGTGGGCAAGGTTTCGGGGTCAGTTATGAATCACATATTTAAAAATAAAAATGGAAATGTAATAATGTAAATTTGAAAAAAAGAAAAGAAGTTGCACGGGACATGTTCTCAGATTTTAAGGGACTTTTTGAGTCACAATCTAGAAGCGCAAATTTTTAATTATACTTTACTACTGGTCTCTGAAGGTCTTGTTTTTATGGGCTTTCTTTATAATAAATTTTGAGAGATAAAGGAGTTGCTGTTAGCTACCAATAATGGCACAGACACTACCATTGGTCAGCTTGAAGCTTTAAGTCAAAAACCAAGAACACAATTCCGTTAGCATGGACGTAAATTTTTGGTTCGATAAGGTGCAAAAAAAAAAGAGAAAGACAGAGGGGACTGGGGCGAAATTTTAACCACCAAAACCTATGCATTTACAAGGAAGCTGCTTTGCACCATTTCTTACAAACCAAATCTTTTTAAATTTACAGGGTTACAAAGTTCTAATTACCACATTACGACAGAGAACTCTATCCATGCTCCGAGTCTCAATACGCTTTCGGCCGAACAACCAACCAACCAATCAACCAACCAACCAACAGCATTGATCTGTGAAAACGGGTTTCAGTAAAAAGACAAATAAAATTTTCCTCGTTTCAAATAATGTGGAATTTATTTGAAAATCGCTTTGCCTAAAATAATTTTTATCGGATTTTCATCGACAAAAAGGAAAGACAACTTCTTGAGGCAAAATAGCTTAAAAAAGTGTTGTTTAATTTGCAGGAAATTGTAACAAATATTGACTCGATGCACAAAACGGGCAATTACAGGGAAGAAGCAACGAAAAAGTGACCGCAACAATAACTGGCTTTACAGAAATATTTAGAATCCGAAATCGTTCATATAACTTCAATTTATGATCGAAAGGCTAAGTTTAAGTTTAAAGAGTGCCCGTGAATCACATTAAACTACCTTTTGGCAAAAATTCTTTCTGTTCTTGAAGATGATTCTCATGGCTGCTGTTTGCCTCTAGGTAGCCGATCCATTTTCTCGCTTTCAGGAGGAAAAAGAAGTCTATTCAAGAAAATAATCAATACGAAAAATACGCTCGTGTTTAGCAGAAAAATCTGCAAAATCTGGCACGCTTCACAGCAACTATTTAAGCAATTTCAGAAAAATTTTCTAGAACCTAAGAAACCATTTTCATTGCAATGTAAATCTTTGTTTCACCAGATTTTCCAAAATGAAAAATTCTGCAGTTTAACTGGAACTCAAGTAAAATGTCAAAAGAACTGAATTGAAATGTTGCCCTTATTTAGCTATCAAATTTGTTTTCAACATTCCTAAAAATTATTAACTGAACAACTACTTCTCAATTTTTGACGGAATCCACCAAAATGATCAAAATGAATTTCAATTCAAATTCAAATAAACAAATTTTTGTCAATCCCAAAAATATAAATTAAAAAATATTACAAACGAAAGCTTTTGAAAAATGACAGAACCTACGAATCAAAGTTTAACGTACTTAAAGGCCCACATGGAATTAATATTCGCCAATAATCGACGTCGAGCCGCAGGAGCAGTCATAAGACAGGCCAATGGCAATAGACCGGTCGTCCAAAATTCAACCAATCACGGATCATCTTTTTACAGCATCTTCTTTTTTTTTATTTAACGCCTAATGTTATTGTCTGCTTTTGTCCGTTGCATGAGTCAAAAATAAGCGAATCATTTATTTAAAAAAAAAAAAAATCAACCGGGTGTAAGAAGCATAAATCAACAATTCATGACTGACAATTGACTTGAATTTTAATTCAGTTTAAGGTATTATTAATTAATTTAATTAATTAATTTTGTCAAATCGTTACGGTTTAAATTTAACGTCATGGTAACTTCGAAATCTTTTCAGAACCTTTTTTTTTTTCAGAAAAAAGTCGTTAGACCACCGTGTGTAGAATATACGATTTAATCACTCAAAATAAGTCGCTTAATTATAGTCATTAACTGGGATATAATGACTTTAAAGTGGTAAGAACATATGTAAACATTGGAGCTAATTATTTTCTCTCAATTTTTCACATGCAATTAGATACATCGAATAAGTTTCTATAACCGATTCCGATTGCATGTCATGTGCGATATGGATCATTTAAAAGGAAAAAAAAACTAGTTCGAAAAATATGAAGAATGCAAAAAAAAATTATTCACCATTTTTTCTTCCTTGAAATCACCCACTCCGAGAATTTTTCTTTTCAAGTCAACATCCGACATCACCATCCACTGACCATTGGAAATGATAAAAAGGTTTTAACAATTTTTGTCACAAGTCCAATATTCGACACCTACTCCCAGTAGATTTTTGTTTTTAGTCTGCGGACACCCGGACAACAGTCTTGTTAATTAATTACGTCAAATTATATTTACCGATTTTGAAATGTGTTCCGTTCGTCTAGGAATGTTGAAAAATGATTTAGAAGCTGAAATAGGATGATTTTGTTCGCGAAAAAGGGTTGGATTACATTGCAAAGGCATGAGTCAGCGGTGGAAAAAATTTTTTAAAGTTATTTATGGAAGTCATCGATGAATTTTTGAGTGATAACATGTTTTTAAACCGTAATTTTTGGGCATTTTTCTCTTAAACCAAATATCTTATGTCTTTAATGTCAGTTGTAAAGCTTTTGTTTTTCTGAAGAAAGAGCCCCTTTATTAAATCGAGAATCCCAGATTTGAACCTTACAACCTTTAATTGCCAATAAAATTGATAAAGCATGAATCTTTGACTTTAAATTTTACTATCATGCTGACTCCTGATAAAAATTTCACTGACAGCACTGGATTGAAAGCTGAACAAAGCTTCTGGAACATAATTCCTTGACCCAGATGAGATTCCTCAATATCCAACATCCAACATCCAGCACCTCAACGAACAACCCCAAAACAAATATAATCAAAGCGATTTAGCTTTATCGGACACAAAATCAAGAGGCTTAATTTAAAACTCTTTTTATTGAGTGCCTGACAAGCACACAGGCATCAGGAAAGACTTTAAACTTCAAAGCCGAGCAGGATTCTAGGAGAAATTGGCCTTTCTTTGATGAAGCACATATGGAAACAAGATTCAAATTAAGTTTTGACTCTGCAGAGCCAACTAGGTATGTCTAGGTTAATTCGGCTTTGGCGGGGCAAGGTTCCTCTCCGATATCAAAGTTCATTTCAAGCAGCTGTAGGCCTATTTAATTAATTTTTATAATTGATAATTTTTCGGGTTTTTGTTTCCTCAGATGGAAAATCTGCAATTTGGTTTCTTAGGAATTGCCAGGAACCTGGACCTATGAATTCCAGGTTTTGAACTGAAAGAGGACCCTACCTGAAAATGTTTAGCCTGAAATTTGGTTTTACTTGGAGGGTGTGAATTTTGAGGCACGCACAACTTTAATGCTTCAAACTTCTAACTGGTGCTTTCCCAGTAAATTTTAGAAACGGAATCTTAAATTTCCTATCCGTCAAGAGCACAAAAACATTCCTATATCTTTTAAAAAAACGGTAGACATCGGTTTTGTTAAAAAAATCCGGTAATAGTCTCAAAATAGACTGATAAACTGCACGTTAGAGCATTAAAAGACTCGAATACACGTGAGTTATCTCGAGGTCAGTTTTATGAAAAACCTTTTCGATTTGCTGAGTAGTGCAAAACACTCCCGTTCAAAATCGTGGGAGCTACGAGTTTATCTTAAGGTTTGGTGATTTTATCCTGAGAGAAAATGACAAAAGATATAAAGAACAGATTCGGATTGAGAAAAGAATGAACTTGAGGCCATTACATCCCTTGTTATTCGGGATTCTTCGATGCCATTCGGAATTTTGGTTGATCGGTATAAAGTCTTGGTTTTTTCGTGGCTAAGGTCCAGTAGCCACCAATGGACGTCACCATGGAAATAACAAATCAATGATTAAATATTTACATGAATCTGGAATTCGGATTGAAGATTTATAGCTGGGTGAAATTTCTAAAGGAAGCCATAGTTGGACACTCGACTATTTAAAAATTTCCCTCTTCTGAAAGTGGAAAGTTTGGTACCGTCATTACTGCTTCTGCAACGACTATCCAAAACCTGGCCATCACGTTTTCCAACCACCTAATAAGACCCGTTTTACCCCATCTTCACTTCGTGCTCATCAATTTCCTATTCCCAATTCATCTAATATTGGTCTTCACTAATACTAAAATATTGCAAAGACAAAACCTAGAGCAAAATTCAACGGACCAGATACTTCCTCTATAAACTCCTGTTCGAACAGAAACCCGTATACAAAACTTTAGCCCAACACATACGTACAACCAAATCATCAACATTAAAAAACATGTATAGCCAGAAACGCAACACTCATTTAATATCTTTAAAGCAAATTAGCACAATATTCCTTAAAGAAAAAACAATTTTCTCCTCATGTTTTATAACCAACTAAATAATTAAGTGATTTCAGTACTGAAATCATATAATTACCTCATTAAACAACAATTACTAAAGGGAACACTTCAAAGTGATTCCAAATTATCGAATTTATATTACCCGGGCATTTGAAATTGGCTTTTTACAGGTAAAAACATTGACACGTTCGTTATTTCCGCCTCATTAATCTCTCACACGTATAAAAAAACAATTTTTCTTATATTTATGCTATTTTATTAAATAAATGATTAACAACCATAACAAAAAAAATTTTCCAAAAAAAAGAATATTTATAAAAATTAAAATGATAATGCCCGCAGAGCTAAAACCCACATTAAACTTCCTAAAAATAGTCAAGGGGCCCAACCTGAAGCATTCCATGTGTCAACCTTTTACGACATATAAAACCAAGCTACAAGTCAATTAAAATCATAATAAATGATCATGTCAACATCGATGATGAAGATGTCCACGGAATAAAGAAATCTATGAACCATGTTAGGTTTTAATAAGACACCATGAAAATAATGAAGATAATGTGTAAAGATAGAACGGTCGTTAAACCTGGCTTGTTTTCCCCCTTATTTTTTTTTCCTTTCCTACCATCGGCCGTTAAATTGGAAAACTATCCTAATTCCAAGGAGGTAACTGTATCGATTTTTAAATCATTTTCAGTTTTTTTTTCTTCACATTCTACTGTTACGAAATACGGTACCTCAAATTATAGAATCATCATCGTACAAGTACACACCCAATACCCGTCATTATTTTTTTTTAAAAAAAAAGCCTCAAGGTCATTAACAGAGGAGGGGAAAGTATGAGAATCGCGTTTTTCTTCTGCATGGTTTTTTTTTCCAAACTCTGGTGCATTGTATTTCTGTTTTGATGTTAACGGCGATTAAATGCGATTAGCTTCGGCTTAGGTTTAAAAGCTAGAAGGCACCGCACTGTGGCCACACCTTTTAAAATAATTCCGCCATCAGCATTTTTTTTTTTTTTTTTTTGAATTTTTATTTTTGAGTCGAAAAATAAACAGAAATGATTTAAAATGGTAAATAAAATATAGGCCTATTTGTTATTAATACTGATAAAGATATTAATAAAATATGAATGGAATTTTGTTTGATAAATATTATTATTTTTAGGAGGATGAGATTTAAACCGAAGAATGTAGCATGATCGGCACCTACATCGATATCTCTTAAAGAAATTTAATTCAATTAGAGTGAGATTTGCTTAGCGAAAGAATTTTATCTTTTGTCAGTAAACGCATTTTTAACATTTTTGTTTTGAGCCTATAGAATTTTCAAATGAAGTCAACATTACGAGTTTTGATTTTATGCTGTCAGAAGTTATTTGAATGAGCAAGTTCCAAGGGGAGAATTCTAGTATTCGGGAAAATAGTGACTAGCTTTGGGGTTGGCAGACTTTGAACTGGAAAAACGAATCTTTACACAAATCAGAGCAGAGAGCTACTGATTCTAGCAAAACTTGGAAACACAAAGAAAAAAATACTGCCTTTTGACATTACTTCTGTACAGTACTACTCATATCTCATCCTTAGGAAAGGATGAATAAAGAATTATAAGATGGTTCCTCGTGTCTAGGAAAGAAAGAGATCGTGACCAGCAAAAAGCAGTTGGATTTTAAATTCAGTAGGATTACTAAAGCAAGTACAAATTATCTGTCGTTTGCTGCAGAAGCGTAGTGGGGGGGGGGGGGGGGGCTGCCCGCCCCGGGTGGCGACAATGAAAGGGGTGCCAAATTTGAAGAAATCCTTGTAGGGCACCCGAAATGGGTACTTATTTTAAAGCTTTACAAGGATTTTACAAAGGCAAAATTTTGGCCTCTGGCTTGCTGACAAAAGACCAACAAATACCTAGTCACAAAAATAGCACTTATACTCTATATCCAGAACCAAAGATAAAAGTCTAACTGGTTTTAGGCTTTTGGCTAAAATGGGCAAAAGATCAATATGGCAATAATATAAGCTTCAAGTTTTTCAGCTCTTTCTGAATTGGACGTGGTGGCTAGTTTTTCTAAATCCGCTTCTAGTATGCTTGAGACATAAAAAACAAAATAAATTGAGAAATCAAGTAGAATCAAAGAAAAAGGACTAGTTCACATGGCTGTCAACACAACTTGTACCTCGAATCTCCTAAAGTTTCTGTCGCTTGGATTTCCCAAAAACTTTAAGAAACCGTTGCCTTCTTAAACCTAGTTTTCCAAACCTAACTTTGTTTTTTAAGACTCATAGCTTGACATCGTTAAAAAAAGACCAATAAAAAAATTTTCAAAAATCAAAATTTAGATGAATAAGAATGAAACATGCCCACCTGGGCGACAATTTGGCGAGATACGCCCTCACTCTTGCTGTTTAGGCTTAAGCCATCTAGACCCAAATAAAATTCGGACCACGTGGCACATTTCGGCCAAAGTTAAAACTCTAAAAGATCAACAAAACAATTTTAGAACTGCTAAATTTTCTACAAAAAAAAAAATTAACTGTTTTGCAAACTCAATCTCACGGTTGAATTTAAAAAACTTAAGCTCATTGAAGTGTAACCAAAACAAAACAAAACCTGGGAAACCCCTAGACCAAAAATATTTCAACAAACTTCCCTTATTCAAAAATAGATCCCATGCCTTGTAACTTAAAAATGGAAATCCGATTCTTTTACAAAACATTCACAGATTTTCTTTGTAAGTAAAAAGATGACTCCACGCTTCCTTAATTTAAATACGACCCCCCATCCCCTTCTTCCTACTTCGATCCCTGTAAACTTAACCTTTTGCTTCATATTAATTTACACATGAAAAAAATTAAAACCCGTAAATATCTGACAAGACATCGACCATCAACCATTTTCAATACATGAAAGAAAAGGGTGGTGAAAAAAAAGAATATAGAGGGTGAAATCTATTTCGAGACTTTAATCTCAATTCAAGGGAAGATGACTAATTTTAAGCTATGATGCAATGCATGCATTTAGTGAAAAATATTGGCATAAGTATCGCTGCTATGTATTGCCTAAATTCCTCCAAAAAATCAAGGAAGAAAGCCCAAAACCAAAATCAGGATTGATTTTCGAAAACTCAGAGTGTCCAGGTTTAAATCAATCACTCTAATTTCCAAAAATCAATTTTTTTTTTCCGTCGACTCTATTTTAAGAGCAGACCCGGGATTTCCGGATTATTTTCAAAATGGCAATCGTAAGCAGCGATATTTTAATTTAAACATGCAAGGACAAGTTGGCACTTGAGATTTATTTCGCGGGGAAAAAAAAATAATAAAATAAAAGAGATGAACTGCGAAGAGCCTAGCGGAACCACGTGTGAACTGTGAACGAAACGCAGAAGATGCATCAACATTCCAGCACTCCTATGGAGCAATCGCGGGGAGCAAAGAGGGGGCCCCCACGGTGGGAGGGGGGAAAAGAGCGAGCGATTCGATTCATTCATACCGTTAGGCATCTAAATGCAACAATGATATAACCCGCGGATGTATTTCATTAGCGAATCTCGGCCAATCTAAAAAAACCCGGTGTGAAATGTCCTAATCCTTTTCCGCTTTTTTTTTCTTTTCAGGGGGGAAATCATAAATATTTTAATTTTTGAATGAAACAGATAAGACGATTCGTCATGATGTCAATTCATCAAGTGAATGAACATGTTTAGTAATAATACCTTGTAGGCCGTAACCGTTGACATCTTTACAATGTTGCAGACCTTTTAACATTTTTTTTTCTTAAAAAAAAAGAGGAGGGGGCTTAATAACAATAAAAAAAATTCTTTCGATTAAAAAATCCGCAGACGAAGTTCAATCAATGACCTTGAAAACCGAAAAATTCCCTCCAGACAATCGGTGACCTTGAATCAATGACCTTGACTGGGGTCTTTGACCAGAAGAAAATCAAAAAACGAACCAGGAAAAATGTTTTTTAAGAAACCAGACGATCGTTGATCTTTTCTAAAAAAGAAATTTCCTTTTCTTTTTTCAAAAGTCCCTGAAATTCCTTCAACATGCGCAGACCGACGAAAAAAAATAATAATAAATCTAACGGGTTTAAATTTGGCCTGGCATTTTTTATTATTTTCCTTAGCCAAAAAATTTTTGCAAAAAAAAAAGCCACACACATTGAAAAAAAATTGTTTCGGCCACGTTCTAAAAAAAATATTTTTTAAGTCCGGAGGTGTACATCGTGAGAAAATTTTCTACTTATCAAACCCATCATATAAAACTTATGGTTACCAATAATAATCAAACGTAACGGAACATCATCTTATATTTCGCCATTTAAAATTCTTTAATAAGAAGGCAAATAAATTTGGTAGGTGTTACGACTGAAAGAAGCCATTTATATACAACAGCTTATTGATATGAAAAGTACTTCCGGTATCGTGGGGTTAGTATGCCTAATTATAGGGTGTCACGCAAATATTTCTACAATAACATATTACCAATAGATAACGTCAACACTGATTTTTCGGTTTGTTTTTTTTTACTATTGTATCTTCATTTTTTGTTTCCAAAAAAAAATTTATTCTCTTTCGGACAGATGATAATTATAATACTTGGCAATTCATAATTTATGACTGAATAATTTATGACTATAAATTTGAGACAGGATTCAGTTAAATGAATAATAATAAGTCTATTTAAGGAAATGGATGAGTTACTCCTCAAATGGCATTTAATAAAAATTAAAAGAACAGGTTACAATTTAGTAAAACCGTTTCCGGTTGAAATCGTTGGTAACTGAATGAAAATCAATTAAAAAATCACCAGACGGGTAATTTTCTCATAATGAACCGACATAACCTCAAATGTGCCAACCATAACGGGGATTTTAGAATGAAAAATATATGAATAATAATAAAAAGAAACTTACCCGGTTAATTGAATTATCCTTTTTTTTTAAAAAAAAATATAAATTGAACGTTTTAAAAGTTCACATAACACGAGGTAAGCCACAAAAATCACAAAGTCAGTGTTGTAAAAATCCGTTTGATGGTTAATTTCACAATCCGAATGTACTAATCTCCGATTAATACCGTTTGTAATTAATAACAGTCACTTTTTTTTCAAAAAACAAATTTTTTTAATATTAACACGATGAGTTTCTCTTTTTTTCACCGTCTAAAACCAAGAGCCATAGCCAACTGCGCCGACAAAACCTCCAGTTATTTAGATTCCTATTACTGTTCCTGCTATTAATGCTCACGTTGTCGTGGCACCAGCATTGTCGCAAGATTAACATGGGCGCCATTTTCTTAATTTCAAACCTTTTAATATTCACAACGTTTCGACACCGATAAACTTAAAGGAATGGGAAATGGAATTGCAAAAACATAGCGGCTAATAACATGTCTCCCATAAAATTTTAAGAGCGTACTCAGGTTTTTATCATTTTTTTTTTCTAAAAGGAAAGCGCTCTCTCGTTATTTCATCTTCGTTTTGCTTTATTTTTCCCCGCATGACATTTCCCATTCAATTCTTTTTTTTTTTCGTTAACTCCTGCCACTCCCCATTCAGCAATTTATTACTTTCTAAATAAAGTCGCTTGTGTATTTTTAATTCGAGATCGTAAAAATCGAAACCGATGAAACAGGAAATGCCTAAGCTTTTTCTAGCCCTTTGGGAAAACAACAAAAAAAAAAATTCTAGGAGTCAAAAGACAAAAAATGATGGTACAATTATCTCTTTAATTTTTTTTTTATTTTTATTTCACAAAAGCGTTGCGACGCCCTTTGAGTTCGTGTGCATAATTAAATAGAAGAAGTTTCGGGTTTTCGTCGAAGGGATACGTAAGGATTCGACTTCTTGCGAGGGTTTCGACTCGCCGTCTGAAATGTATAAATTTAGCACGTGTCGGAAATAGACGAGCTCACAACAAGGATGACAGTAGCGTCTTTCAGACCCCCAGCAGATCGAATCGGTCTGAGAAACAGTAGCGTCTTTCGTCCCATAATGAACCCGTATAATCAAAAAAGAAAATCAATGGGCATTTAGTTTATTCCCAGGTTTCGTAAAAAAAAATCGCGGGTCAATTTGTCGTCTGCTTGAAAAAAAATGGCGAATATCGCAAATTTAAAAACGAGTAGATATTCATAGCATTGTTAGAAGTTTTTCTTTCTTTCGTGATTATCCTCATGCAACAGGTTGTTTTGTTTGGATTGGGTAGAATTTCTCTTAAAGCAGGCGCAGTAGTGAAACCTTTTTACATTGCTATTAGTGTAAAAGGCAAACCTTTCAATTATAAGTTCATTCATTTTGATATACAATAAGAATAAGATATCAGCTGATTGTGAGAATTTTTTTTAATCATTCAAGAAATTTATTAATAACGTTAAAAATGGGAGGTGGGTATGGCAAGTGAAAAGAATGGGGATTTCCCTACAGTCCTTGGTGATGTTTTTTGAAAACTTTAAACGGTAACTATAAACTTACCATTTGTTGTGCCAGGAAAAGAAAAGTTTTATTTTATTGTAGAGCTTGAAAAAGAACAGAAGAGAAAGACAAGCAGAAAATTTTAGGAAAAGATTGCCAAGTGGCTGAGATGAAGGAACCCTTGACCAAGTAAAAACCAAGCTGGCCAAAAAAGGATTTTCAATTTATGTGATAAACATGAACGTTTGAAAAATTTTTACTGTTTGGAAGGTGAAGATCTTTAAATGACTGCTGGCTTTGGGTAAAAACATGCATTGGGCCACATTTTGGTCCCTCTACTTAAACGGAACAAATAATTATATGCTTTGGTAGAGAGCATTAGCATTCAATAATTAAAGAATAGCGAATGTTTGTAATTTTTGAACTTAGCTTCATAGTCTTGGGCTCTATTTGATTTGGACTTGATTTTCTTTATCAAATTTTTTAAGCTTTGTCTCAAATTTAAGCTTGAGCACCAGATACTGTTTCTGGCAGAAACCCCATTGTTTGAAGCTGCCAAAAATTTAACTTAAAAATTCTATTCTGTCTATTTGCATTAATGATTTTTTAAGCCTTTCAGCCTTTTGGTTGTTGTCGAGTCAACCTAGCCTTACTTCTATTTTACAACTATAAATCTAAATTTTATATGTCTGTCCAGCGTAGCACAGGTCTGTTCACTGATAATTGATAGAGTCTCACCTCAAAGTAAGCACAATGTATATTTTTTCAGTATTGGCTATCGCAGTAAGGAAAGCATCTGTAGACCAAAATTTTATGAATAACCTGATCTCTCCCTTAACTTATCTAAAAAGTCTTTCTTAATCTTATTCTTAGGCCTTCTAATTTTTTTAAAATTCCATTTACTACCATCTATTTATTTTGAAAAGTTGTCAGCTATAATGAATACTCCAGGAGTCATCCTCAACCGTCAAAATGAAAGCCCACATAAAGTCATTAATGTAAATTAGGACTAATATATAAGATATCAAATCGTAAAAGGCATCAAGTCCGTACTAATTTGAAAAAAATTCCTGAGGACATCCTTACAAACTCCCTATGGAAGATCTATTAGGCTCGGCATTTACAATAACATCAGGACAGCTGCTCATTTAACAGGGTGGGGCTTCTTTTTTTTTGAAATTCAAAAATATCTGTATTATATCAAAATCGTCAAGGTATTTTGTTATTTTTTCTAATGATTCCCAATTTGTATCTGAATCCTCTCATCCAAGAAACTATTAACATTAAACGGTTGTGCCATCATCATAATGTCAACCCGAGTTATTTCACGGTTCCTTCTGCCAATAATCGACTTTTTTAAAAGAAAAATAAAATAATGTCTCGTTATTATCATTGCAACTTTGTCGTATATAGCGGGGGGAAAGAAAATTAGCAGTGACGGCATAGAAGGTGGGAGCGTTCAAGCCCTATTTAAAAACTGATTTATTATAGATGTAATATGAATGTGTGTAGACTTGTTTGAAAAACGAGTTGAGAAACTTAATTTGATCGGAATTCAGATTTAAAAGTCATAATAAAGAGATATCACTCGGGAATTTTTTTTTTTATTTAATAGATTCACGAGAAAAAACGCCGCCGCCAACTCGATGAAAAGACTAAATTTTTTTACTGAAAGAAAATGAAGAGAACAAATAAACAAACAGGGCGGCAACAAACTCGATGCAGTGTTTAACAGCTAAGGTCAATGACTTAATTGTCTTTTCGATTTTCAAAAAACAGGGACTCGAAAGTCAAAACATCATTTTGAAAAAAAAATTTATTTTATTTGAATGTGCATACGCATGCAACATTAACAAACACTTCGGGAATATAATCGTGTTTAGATTTTTTTTTGTTAAATTGAAAAATTCGTTATTTAAGGAAAGGGTAGGAGGTCGGGAGGATTGAGATTCCGTTGTTGGCGTACGGAATAATGTGATCGAGGCGCGGTCCGGCCTCAGCATTCCAAGAACGCAAATGCAGTTGGAATAGAAACAAATAACATATCGTGCTCGATTGTTTCAACAAAACCTGTATGACTCATATCTTATGAAATTTCGCCTCTGCAGGGGAACCACGCAAAAAAAAAAAAAAAAAAAAACACTTTCTCCAATTAGTTGTCTCAGCGAATATTAATAAGCTGTAAAAGGAAGTTACCAGCGCGAAACAGCGAACCAAGATTTTGGAAAGTTGGTAATTTTATTTTGGTTTTGAAGACCAAAATCTTCAGCAGCGACTGTGCTGTCAAACTTATGCGACAACCCAAAACTTATTAAACATTTTCTCATTTAAAATGTAATAAATCATCCCGCTTTCAATGGGTAGGACAAGTAATGCAGCCACCGAAGGATTTCCCTCAGCAAGGAATAGAGAGCTGTGACTCTCGGCTACAGGTCAGACACAGAAATTGATGGATTGATATGGTCAAGAGAGTAGAGAGTCCTGAACTCGCAGAGAGGACAACTGGAAGGAAATGGCCCTGGATTGAATCGATCGGAGAAGTTTGATAGAAAAGCAGGTGAAGTGAAGAGGAGCTGCAGGTTCTTTAGACAAATTTGAAATAGTGGCCAAGACTCAATGGATTTTAGCTGATTCTTTAAGCCGTTGGAGAACTCGAGGGCGGCGGCCCAAGATAAATCCTCCTGGAGACGCGTTTGTGATGCGGTAATAGGGCTTCAAGCCTTCTGGCACAAGATAAGTAAGTAAGTCTTGAAGGGGCTTTCGTAACTCCAGCATTTAATTAATTTTCGAGATTTTCATATGATTTTCCTCTGAAAATGAAGAAGCTTCAAATGAAATCGAAAATTCAAACAGAGGATGGACATTTCTTGAAAGGCAGCAGAAGCTAAAAGTTTTGAGAAGCAAAGAAGACAATTGAAGAAAACCGACAAGCCTTGATCAGAAAACAAAGTTTTAAAAAATATCGAAGACATCGGAGCAAAGCCTAAGGAGACTCGAAAAATCAACGGGGATTTCTGAGCCGAGTCAAAGGAATAAAGAAGCAATCAGTCAATCAGTGAATAACTTTGAAGACCAATAAAAAGCATCGAACAGGTATAGAAGAACTATAACTATAATGGATATTGGACAAACAATTCTGAGTAGAGTAGCAAAAGTTTTCGAAAAGTAATGAAAAGGATCGACTAAAATTAAGAAGCTGCGAAGGTTATTGAGAGCAGAAACGAAAAACTTTGAATAAAGAAGCAGAATAGCGATGGAAAGAGGCTAGAATCAGGTCTATGTCCCCGCTTTAATCCTCATCAAAAAAAAATTGAAGAACTAGAACTATTTGAAGAAAAGCCTTGAAAATTCTTCCCTTATCAGGTAAAGCGCTCCTTTATCTTCTCTCTTTGACAAAATTCTGAATTAGCCATTGCAACCACCTATGTGCTTTTAGAAAATTCTCAGCTTTCATAGATTCGTGCAAATCCACATGCGGAACAACAGATGTCACTAGAAATTACTCTTTCAAACTCTTAAATTTTAGTTTACCAAAATTTATCGATGGGTGGAACGTCATTCTTCACGTGTGTACGACAGACCGAAAAAAAACCTCAACACATTTTCACCAATTAACCGCCTCAGCGAATGAGAATAAGCTAGAAAAAAAAGTAAGCTATTGCCTGAAGTGCAATATGATATTACAACTCATTAAAAAGTAGTTAAGGTAGTACATATGGCGTCTGCAACAACAAATCCTTGCAACAATGTAAACAAAAACTGCAACATCTAATGACCCCGAGTATGTCTGTTTCGCCCACTTTGAGCTCATAATAAAGAATCCATGCAATTAATAATTGCATTCTTTTTTATAGAGAAAGAGAAGCGGATGCATTCTCCCGCATCTTACCAGGACAGAATTTCAATTTTTTCGATTAGAAATTGATTGGGGGAAAACTCTCGTGGGGTTTTTGAAAAGAATGCCCCTTTCCTCGAAATTCCATTCCTTGACTTTTCTTTCTTCCCCTTTTCCGTATTTTATTAAAAAGCTTTTGGCCTATAACGGGTTTTTCCTTCGTACGGATGAGAATGTGCCAATGGCTACGACAATTGGACATTTTATCTATTGAAGGAATGTCGTTGACAGTTTTCTTCGAAAAATGCAGCCCTCAAGCGAAAAATTAAAAATGGTCATAAGTATGCGAGTTGTTTTGCGAATAATTCTTTTGAAAATGACGAGCGAAAAATTGTGAGAAGTAAAAACTGTTTTAATAACTCTGGACATTTTTTTAGTAAAATTTTTCGCATTATGTGTTGCACAGGAAGCAATTCGAAACATTCAAATTGAATAAATATTAATAGCAGAAAACTTCATTAGTCAGTGTCATTTTAAAAGGAGACAAACTCGGGATTATATAAACCTGAATTTATTGAAAATATTTATTCCTGGCCATAGTTAAAGCCCCCACGTTCGCCGAAATTGGAATCTTTAATTTTGGTCAGGAGTATATGTTGCATTCTTAGACGATTCGTAATCAAATTAATTATATGGAATTGAGAATATTCACTAAGTAGGAATTTTCCCCGGGACAACTGAGGATTTTTTCTTGCATTTTTAAATGAGTTAATAAAAGCTTAATGTCTTGTGAATATTCAAAAAAAAAATATTCACAAAAAAATCCGCTAGTGCCACATTGGTTTGTGCAATGGCGGCTGAGAAGGTTTTCCAGGTTTTCCATTTTAATAGATCTAATTATACTCTCACTAGTAAATATAATCGTTCCAATCGTTCACGTTAGCTTTCTCAGTCTAAGTTTCAGTCTTTTAGTTAGTAGACTCAGTCTAAATTTAATGTCGAAGTTTTTCAGCAATTGTTTGAGCTGTAACAAAAATAGTAGTATAACAAGTGACAATAGCACTAGGAAGCTAAATAATGTGACAGTGAAGCTGCCTAGAGCTGATAGAGAGAACCAACAAGCTAAACTGAATATGAGCAAGAGTTACTGGAAAAGCTATTGGAGCGACCTCTTTTAAGGGATGGACGGAAACAGCCAAGCACGTGCTAATATGCGAGAAACCCCGAGGCACAGAAAAGAAATGGAATGATCTCTGGCAATTTCCAACTGAACAGGTCACAATGTTTCCATGGACAAAAGAAGGCATTTTAAAAAAAGTTTCAAATGCAAGGAGACCAAAAGAAAATAAATTCTTAAAAATGAAGTAATGTAAAAATGAAGAATCGAAAGAAAAAATTTTCTGCAAACAGTTTCTCGAGAAGAAAGATTTTCAACTAGAATTTTTGAGACAAAAAACTTTGATCATAATCTTAAGTCAATAGTAAATAGAGAGGAGTCCTAGGACTAAAAGTTTGTCAAGGCTTGATCATAACGCCTCGTAGTCAATCCAATGGGTTTGACCAGAAAGACTATGTCTGATCATGCCAAGCTAAGCTAAGTTAGCATTGTTAGTTAAGTACAAGCTCAACTTTACGCTCTACCGACTTTCCACACGATATACTTCTTTCGATTTGAAATTCTGGCCCTTTTCTTCACCTGTTTTGGCTTCTATTAAACTACCCTAGTGATAACAAAGTGCAAAAAAGAACTTATTTTACTTCCGGTAATAATTCTACAGAGTATTTCATAAATTTTACGACGGGGCACGGTTTTCTAAGGTCTGAAAAATAAAAAACGTAACCGCTCCTAAAAGAAAAACCACATCTACCTCCGCTTTCTAATAAAAGCTTACGGCAGTTCATTCAAAAAGCAAAGGAAAAAAAAAGGAACCCCACTCTACTCTTCGGCTTTTTTTTTTCGAAAGTTTTTTTTAGTAAAATTGACACATTTTATGATTTTGGAACAATGCTATGTTGTTTTAGTGACGGCGCCGTTCTAATTCGAGAGACGCAAGTCGTCGCCTATATCACCCACGCGTTTCTTTCAATTGTGGTTTTTCCATTGAAAAAGAAAATCTTTTTTTAAAAAAAAAAGGTATGGAGCATTCACATTCTAAAAAAATTATTTTTTCTTTTTAAAAATCCTTTACACATTTTTTTATATTTACAAAATTTAAGTAAACCGGGGAAAAATACTGAAATCGACCTAAGAAATATTGACAAATTTATATTTTAGCTACCTCCAAGTCCGACGTCGAGCACCATCATAACCATGAAACCCAAGATCGTCCCCCAAGTGGCCAACTTTCCATTATCACTGGAAAACAACAAGAAAAAATTTTTTATTCGAAGCGTTCGCTTCTTTAAATGAAATCCGGATCATTTTAATCAAGTGGGTGTAATACTCAGCAAGTATGTCAGTTGAGTAGAGATGAGTGTGACAATAGGAAAGAAATTCGGTCGAATTAAGTCAAGTATGCCGTCTGTCTGGGCAGAGAATGAATGATTTAAAAAGCAGATTTCATTTCTCTTTAAATTATTTTATTTTATTTTATTTTGCGGGCTCAAACGAATTTCAGGGGGAATTTTTTTTTTTTTTTTATAGATTAATTATAAAATTTTATGAAACGTTTGATAAGAGATTTCGATGCTTGAAATCAAGAGTCAATGATCGCATTGAATGTAGGCAATGATCACATCGGCAATCTCGAGGCAAACGATACATGGACACATTCCTGTAACAACAATACTTTGGCCTTGCTTCGTATTGTAGAGTTCATTCAACTCGCATCGTCAGACGTTGCTAAACTGCATTCTTTTACTTTCTACTCGTTCATCCTTTCCAATTCCTATCATATTCTCAAATTTTTTCTTTCGATTTAATTCTCAGCCGTCGGCGTGGAATTTCATTTTAAAAAATTCACATCGAGCTATTTCCAAGCAGGAACTAATCAAGTTTTTTATTTTGAAAGGAGAGGGAGAGGGTGGATATACGATTTGGGGTAGAACCCGAAACGGACCAGAAAGAGAGCGAGTTTTAAATTCAGATCATGGGCAATCTGGGTCATGAGAACATGCCTGCACTATTTTAAATAGCTTTAACAAAAGGGGATGTCTATTGAAGAGTGCGTGAGAACGAAATGCATTGGAGATTGCATTTTTTCCCAAAGTTCCCACGCATTTGCCTTCATCATCCCGACGTCAATATCATCATCCATGGCGTGAACATCATTTGCTAAAGGGCGAAAGCGAAAATTTCTGCAGGTTTTTACGCAGATAAATAAAAGAGAATAAAAGGATAAGAAAAAAAATCAAAAGAAAAACATGTTACAAAACTGTCTACGAGTGCAGCTGCAGGAAACTGCCCTTTGCGTGATACGCATTTCCTCTTTTAAAAAGAAAAAAATCTAGATCAGTGTCATCCAAAATTTCTTAATTAAAATTCGCTATTTTTTTTTATTATCTTTAAAAAAAATATCCTGCACCTCAATAAAAAGGTTTTATCATAAAAAAATTTGAAAAGAAAATTTACTACTGACAATCTTTCGATAAAAAATGAGAAGACTCATAAGTCTCTTGATATAAACTTTAGATTTACGACTGTTTATCAAAACTGTGTGATCTTATTTAAAAGATTTTGATTCTCAGATCTTTAATCATGTGAAAGGGGGCGATGCCCTGTAACTTTCTAATGACAAAACCTGCCCGTTATTTCAGCATCCAAAAGTAAGGTCAATTTTTTTAGCGAAGCTTTTTTATTTTTTTTAGATGAGAAAAAATCAGCTTTCCACGTCAGTTTAAGCTGAGCACTCTATGTTTCGATTATTTTAACTTCAAGTTTAGGGCACCTGTCCTTGGAAAGCTCTAATGAAATAGTAGGAGGCAACAGTGTTGCTGCAAGTTCATTGAGAAATGATCATTTTAAGGATTTACGATAAAAATCGATAGTAAACAGCAACAGCCGGGAATGTCTATGGAACTGAGATGTGGAAAACAACGGAAAATTTTTTAGTATCTTTCCAAGTAAACTATCATGGCGAAAAAATATTGGATCACCTTGATTGGTGCCGATTTCCGCAGGAAAGTCGTTTGAAGAAGATTGGCCCAACGACTAAGAAGCCAAGAAAGGGCCAAAACAGCTTCCCATAGTTTTTCATTCACTTGTGTTTAACATAAGCTCAATTCCTTAAAAGTTTGCAATTACATTTATAATAATTTCAAAATGTATCCTTTAAAAAAATTTACCAGTGTCAGTAGCAACTATTGCTGAACAAGTAAGAAAGCAAGAGACGTTAAGATTTTGACGTGTAAATATTCGCTTTTCATCCTGACTTGCAAGGCTCCCTTAATTCTCAACATTCGCAAGGAGTGTATCTGCCACCGCCCATAAAATGGAATGCGGCTTGAATTCTGCTTCCATGATACTGGTTGACAGTCGAAGCTTCACTGCCGCAAATAGTTGCTGGGTCTGCAAAGGTTTTGTAAAATTTCAACTAAATGTCCTTTCTCGCCTTGTTCTTAAAAGTTCTTGTAATTCGCCTGCAATGTTCATGCGATTCGGAACTGTATTTCGGACATTTTAATGACTGTCAACTTTCTTGTTAATGTTAATCCTTTATGTTCATAAAAAGCACGAAGAACACAAGAAACATTCAACAAATTTAGAACGCTAATTCAAGACTAAAGTCTTTCTGCAACAAAAAATTTTCTTTCTTCTTGTAAAGATCATAGCTAGAAACTAAAATCCAACTCATATTTGGCAAAACTGTAGCAGAAATTCTCAACAATATTTCCTTCGAATTGGAACATACTTCCAGAACCAGAATTCGTTTTTTTAGAAATGTGAATAAATCCTAAAAGATGCCTCAACTTGCGAATGGAAAATTTCTCTTAACAGAATTTTATGTCTGTTTTTAAAGTAGTTTGAGACAAGTTTCGACTTGAAATTATAAAATTATAATAAATATAACTTCTTCTAAGAATTCGAATAATTTCAAAATAAAAGAAAATCCATCCATTTTAAATTTCAATATAAAAATCATCGCTTACGATATCCTCCAGATGTTTCTCGTTGAATAATATTTACATATCATAATTATCGAGTCTGCTGTAAATCGGGAAAATTCATCGACGCCTCCCACTTGACAAACAGGCGTCTTTTTGATACAAAACAAGATATCATTCACTTTTTTCAATAAAAAGAATCTTTTTTTTAATAACATCCTTGAAATTTTTTATTTCTTCTGGACTCGGTTTCCCAACCCTGAATCCTTAAAAAGTTCGAGGGGAACCCTAAGAGAGGCTAAGACGGTGGCATTACGTGACGGGAGCCAGGTGCACCTTGTCTCCAGGTGTTTCGATATGTGTGCCTCGTGCCCCGCGTCAAACATATCTTGGAGAATCCCGATCCTAAGCAATTAGAAATCACATCTGCACGCATCTTCAACCCCACATCTTTTCAACCATCACTCTCCCTCTCTCTTTTCCCGGTCCCTTATGGGGTTCTTCAACAATAGCCAATATGTTTTTATAAACGAGAAGACTTCTCTCAGGTGATGTTTCGTTCTCTCAAGAAAAATAGAAATCATGTTACGGAGATTGAGTCCTTGACATCATCGAAACTTGAAAAAGGTCAATTTGCAAGGGGAAGGGGGCATTATTTTTTCAAAAAATAAGATCGATCGGTAAATAATATAAGTAATATCGAAGGAAACTGGTTCACCAAGGCAGATGGCTTTAAGTTTTTATCTTCTTAATCTTACTCACCCCATGCCTGATAATCATCACACCTGTTCGCCATAATTTGAATCATACAGGCGCTTTTTTTTGACCGGTTGACCAAAGAAAATCGAAAAGCAGGACCGTCGCGGAACAATCACCCAAACAAGCCAATCAAATAGTTGCCGGATGTCTAGGAGCTTTAAAAAGTTAAATGAGAATCTCGCATCAAACAGTTGACCGAGCCAGGATTTATCCTGTAAGTCAGTTAAGTTTTACAAAACGACAAGAGGACCAAGTTGGCCCATTTTCAACTCGAAATCTGCTGAAACCTGTACATTGCTTTTATTCCCTCTTCCCTCATTTTTTTAGAGTTAGAAAAATGATTCTCCAGGCATTTCTTCAAAACAACGGAATTACTTCCAGTTTTTTCTATTTTGCTGGAACTTTTTCTGAGTCCCATTTTCTGTGCTTCTTCTGCCTTTTAAATAGGCTTTCGCCTGCTTGTTTTGTTTTCCAGAGGTGGATGTTTACTATACTTTCCAAATCTTAAGAGTAAGGATTAGTCGCTTTTTCTCCAATCTGTGGTCTTTCATCATGTCCACGTGCTATGGTAAGATCTCCCAATTCAAGCTCTTCTAGACTTTGGCCCACCGCATTAATACATATGATTCTTACAGCTGTCGCTGTTGCCAAGGTTGCAACGATGGCCGCCAATTCAAATTACAAAGGCATCAGGAAAGAACGCTAGATCTCATAGGAAAACGCGAAATTTTAAAATCTTAGAAACTTGGTACCAAACTTTTGCATGGACCGCTGCTTATTCTCGCGACGGCCCTTAGCAGGGGTCAAAAATCCAATAAGAACTAGAAATTCAAGTTCTGCCCAAATTAAAAGCAGATGGTTCTTTTTTCAACTGCATCAAAAACAAAAGAAAAAACTAGATCAAAAAGGATTTTGGAAGTCGTTGAACTGCCTAACATAAATCACAATAGAAATTTGTGTTCATTGTGTCCCCTTCCATATATAAAATGCGGTAAATTTTTTTTCTTAAAAATAGGGCATCTTACATAAATCTTACACAGATCAACAACTGGCACGAAAAAAGGACACGGGGTTTGCAAAAATTGTCAAATAAACAGATGAAACGAAGAAAACTTTTTACAAAAACAAGTTCGAACATGTCAGTCTCCAGAAAATATGTCAAAACAAAAGGAATAAAAAAAAAAAATCCGTTTCTCAGATAAAAACGAAACTTAAGTTCCTATCAATCAAATAAAAAAGAACCGATTTCCTTTCTCATTAACTATTCCAGATCACCAACCGTCCAGACAGTTTTTGCCAAACAAGTTGGGAACAAGGTAAACAATACATTCTCCGTGGGAAACTTACACTTCGTTAATTGACAATTGTTCAACTGTCAAAAAATCAACGTCACCCTTGGGAGGATTGAAAATGTTGCAAGTTTTTGGTCAAACCGTTAAAAGAATCGGGAATAACAATTGTTTTCTTTTTCTTTCGGTTTTGAAAAGAAGCTGCGGAGGTTAAACTGGGAGATGTTGATTGAATGTTGAGTCTACCTCTGCATAAAATTTAAATAGACGTTTAGTTGATGACATCAGCTTTCAGTACCTCCGATGTTGTCACGCTTACTATTGAACAGACGATTGACGACAGTCATCAGATTTCAGATAGACTAAATCATGTTATATTAATCAAATGTTGGCGTTAGAGTTTACAGAGAAAATACAATAGGAGATTTGATCGGGCCTCGAAATGAACTGCAATGTGGAGAAGGAAGAACATCAGAGCTGTACGGTCTAAGTCAGTGACTAAGAAACAACAATGGTCTAATTGCTAGTAGCTTACTTCTTGCTGGCAAGAAGAGGAGGGATCCTCGAAAGTTTTAGACTACTGAAGCCGACAGAATGTCAGAACGATTCAAATGGGCAGTTTTCTCACGTGCATGAGATGCAAAGGATAGACTAACTGCTGACCAGAATCAATAGAAGCAAAGGTCTTTAGTTCTCCTTAAATACTACGTCTGTTTTTGACTTTTTATTTTTCTTTACTGATACGAAACGTGAACGCTCAAAGAGTCCGTGGTTCAGAAGCCTTCAAGCTGCTGTGCCACAGAAGAATGTGGGCATCAGTGCGACCAATCAAATCACGAATAATCTTCTCTTCTTCTTCTTCTCTCAACCTATACCCGTCCACTCCTGGACGAAGGTCTCTCTCAAACCTTGCCACACCTTCTTGTCTTGGGCTCTTTGCAACCATTTCAGTCCCGCCACCCTCTTAATGTCGTCGTACCATCTCTTCTGTGGCCTACCGACGCTTCTTTTCGACGCTCGAGGTCTCCATCTTACCACGAATAATAATATTCCTTAATTTCTTAAGGTCGAGAACTTTCGGCACTATGCAAACATTGGAAGGTAACGTACTACCTTGGACACGTAATTCGTGGAACCTGATAAACTCTCTCTGCTTAAGAGCATCATACAGGAGAAAATCAAAGAAAATACTAGAAGGTTTGGAAGCAAAAATTCATATTGGTTTTAACGAATTAAAACCACGATAAATAATTAACCAAAATTAGGCTTAATAAAATGCAATCTATATCCTTTTACAACCTTCACAAGTTGAAACTTGTTATCAGCATACAATCTTTATATTTCCTCATTCATTCAATTAATTCTTAGTCATCAAATAATTACTCTGCAATTCAAGATGGACGCAAACATTTAAGTTTTTTTTTTTTTTTAAAAAAATCGATCCATCGAAACTATAGGAATTGATCTAATTTCCATAAAAACACAACTGGTACCCTAATTTCCATAGAGGAGAGAGAAGTCGATTGCATTTTATATGACACTAGCGCATTTAAAATTTTGATTATGTTAATTTAGGTTATGTTAATTTGACCTTGACATTGTGACAACCTTCATGACGGTATAGTCTGCACTATTCGTCATGTTTAATGGACCTATCTCCGATACGCGTGTCAATTCCTCTTCCTAACAACTGAACCGACCGCAACATTTAAGACGGAACAAAGCGCAAAAATCCAATACAATATTTACAAATAGACATCATTTGTCACAGGAGGAAACAATAACAAAAAATTTATGAAAAGAGGAACCCCGAAGGTTGCTCGAATTTTTAAAACGATTACCGAAAAAAAATGGGCGTGAACTCAGTGGCGGACTGGAAGTTTATAAGGGTAAGTCTTTAAATTAGGCAAATGCCCTAACTAAGATTAACGTAAAGATATCTTGTTAACAATCTATCTTGTAAACAATTTTCAAGTAAATCAAAACTTTGAAGAAGTTTGTAAACAATGGTTTGCGGTCCTGGTGGAACCAGTGTTCAGAAAACCAAGTGTGGCACCAAAACAGTGCAGAGAAAACCCACCTTCTTATCCTGCAGCAAATCTGGCTTTTTCTTGCACAGTCTAATGATAAGAGATTAACGATAGCTTCTAAAATCACACGCATATTGGGAATTTCTTGGATCTAGCGGGTGAGCAATTAATAGCGAAGGAGGCGAATGTGTTCTGACATATCAAGCGTCGACAGCTAGAATACTTCGCTAATGTTTTCTGCAAAGAAAAGTACAGGCCCTTGCAATTGGTGATGAAAGAAGAAACTCACAGAAGCTTAAAAACTGAAGGGACCCTAGTATGGCAATGATTCTGTGTTCAATCCTTTCAATCAGCGGTCTTTAAGGTTCAGCCACGATAATTACCAATATCGTCAAAAACTGGCACAACACAAGAAACTTTCACCTTTTCTTTTTAATAGTTTTGAACTGTATGTGCAACTAAACTGGCGACTTGGAGAAACCTTTTGTATTTGTATTGTCTGTCAAAAAAGAAAATGGTCAGAGTGTATAAAAGTTTGTGTACTCTTCTGGACTCTCTATAGGTCAGTCCGCTCCTGGAACCTTCAGTTCTCACTACTGACACCCTTCCCTAGACAGTTTGCTATCGCAAAAATCCTCCTCTGGGTATTTTCGGTTGTCAAGCAAAATCCCCGAACACGTGTACTTACACCTCTTCAAGATAAAGTATGGAAAACGATTCAATCCTCAGTCTCATCTTCACAACTCAAATTAAAATTTCATATTTTTGGCAATCGTTTAGAATGTCTAGCCGCATACCTAATTTCATGGCCGTGACTTTAAGTTTCCCGTTTGAAATTTAATAAAAACCGGGGCGTAGCCTTTTTCTCAATAAGAAAAAAAACATCCTGGAGTAAAAACTACAGTGTGCTAAAGGTGAAAACAGGTATGGTCTTAAAAAACACCATCATATGGAGCGACCGAGTAGAGATAAAAACATGTTGGTCGTCCTTGCCAGTAGGGGATTCCCAGGGCGACATAATCGCATTCCTATCTAAACTATGATCACGGATTTTCATTCTCACAATTTCGCATGGGGAATGACAATTGATGAATAAAAATGGCTGAGAGAATAATTAATTGCAAGCATCCTAAAAATGGGCACGAGGATCCCGACGAGAGGTGATTTTTGATTCGAGTTGAAGAATTTTTTTTTTTGTATGTGATATTTTTTAAAGATAAAATATTTGAATGGAGCATATATGGTTAGGGATTTTTGTGATCGATAGCATAAGGGCTACAGCGGAAATTTGAGTATTAAATATCGATGTCGTAATCGTTGAAACTAAGTGAATACGCCTTAGGGTTTATGTTTTCAGGGATAGTAAAAGTTTTAATCATTTTGAATGATTAATTTCTTCTGTTGAATTAATTAATTTTTTTTTAAACGGCGGATAGAGAATCGTACAAATTAGTTACCTTAGCCAGGTAAATAGTGCACATGACTAGCCTTACAGTTTATTTGCAGATGCACATCAAGTTTGCCTTGAAATTTTAAATGCCCTTTAATCGGCCAGGAGCTCTTGCCTTTTCGGTAAACTCTTACAGCTCGGATTTCGGATTGTTCAAACTAAGCCAAAGTCAGTAAAAAGTTTTAATTCGGTATTGCTATGTAAATCAAATACAGTTGCGACAGAACGCATACTGAAAATATTTAAAAAGTTTCAGGCTCTTTCTCCACTGCAGTCTGGCAATCTTACAAAGAAGCAGCCAGAGTCTGGAAATTCTTTTTCTTCTAGCGGGTTTAAGGTTTGTTTTCCCATTACTTCTTTCTGACACACTTGAAACAAAAGTTTAGAAAAGTCAAGCAGAATATTGTTAACCCTTCATAAGAAGTGGCCTTTACAAAATAACAAGAGTGAACTCGAACCCAGTAGCTTCGAAGAAAGAGTCTGGCATGTTGCTACTTGAGCCACGAAGCTGGCCTCTAAACCTCCTTCGTATCAAAAAATTATAAGAAACGTCTGAGTCTGAACAAGGCTAAGACAAAAGTCGCCCAAAAGTCTGACCTGACTGGACTTGACGTGAACAGAAAAGCCCACCTCGAGTAACACTCTTCCTGAAGCCCCAAACGACGAGTATCTTCTGCCAAGGCTTTGAAAGCTCTATGAACTTTTACTTTTCCTTATTTTTTAAAAGAAAGTAGGACTCTCACCTAACTTAAGTCCTTGTAGCCCGTCAGGATCAGACCTGCCAGGATCTTGGATATGCCACTCTCAACTTTGGATGTGCGCCGACAGCCAAACCAGCAGCTTAGCACCAAATCCAAATCTATTTTCAGAACAGCTAGCAATATAATTTAATGCAGTTTTAACTGAAGACTTTACCACTAGTGGTGGTCACCTTCAACAATGAGATTGTTGATATTCAATCAGCAACACCCGACAACAACTGACAAAATATTGCGACCGACAGCAAACCGTTCTGATCCTAGCAACAGAAGCTTGCGTTTGCTTTCTTTTTTATTCTGCTTTTCTAAAACTTAAAAACTGGAAATCTAGGCTGAACATTTCAATGCAACCTACAACTTTCTTATTTAAAATTTCCCCCAAAAAAATAAAATGCTACTGCAAGAAGCAAGAATTTCACTTAATCTTTTAGAAGTAAATACACTGATAAGAAACATCTGTCCAACACTAGGCACAAGCTTTATTAAACATTCCTAAAATCCTGTTTTATACGTCTGCGCTTGGAATTTTCCTCATTATATTAGCAAATAAATTCGCTTTCAATGTAAGTATCCAAACAACTTGTAGCAAAACCAACAAGTTTAAAAAATTCTTTAGCAGCATACTTCACACCTGATAAAAAGAAGCTACATCAGGATTTTATTCCTAACCCGTTTTTTTTCTTACGAATTTCACGGATTCAAATTTCCACCGTATTGGCCACCCATGTTACTAAACCATTCAAGTGTGTACTCGAGGTTCGTGGCACGGTTCGCACACCTAACTTGTGCGATTCAGTTCCTATTAGCTCAAGCATCCATTCATATTTTCCCAATCGGAATGCGTCCAGCTCGAGGCTAACCCGTTCCTTAACATTTTTTTGCAAAATGGATCTGTATTCCGATAAACGAGTCACGATCCTTTCCTTGCAAAGCCCTTTAGTAATTATTATCAATCACTAATTAGCCATCCATATAATACATATATAAAGAAAAAAAAGTCTATAGTGTTTTCGTGATGTGTAAACCTGTTTCATTAAATTTTTTTCTCTGCCAGGGACCCCCTTCTGAATGCCGGAAAACAAAAAAACAAGAAGGAACCGACTGGAAAAAATTCATTATTAATAATAATAATAAACTCTGAGCCAACGATTATGGAGATGAAAACGATTAAATGAGTTGAGTGCATAAGAAAACCGGACGATAATGAAGAAATCATTACTGCTATGAATGACATTCCACGATATTTTCGTATATTAAACAAGAATTACCTGACGGTAAACGGCTAATTAGCAAATCATTGGAATATCATTCTTGCTGGATGCTTCGCTTTATCATTTGCATTGTTTGCCACCATTTATAAAAAACTCACCTAGAATTAGCCTCCGGGATAATATCATCAACGACTACGTATATCATGGCACCGGCTGCGAAAGCTAAAGCATATGGCAACAAAGGTTTCGCTAAGGAAACTGCGACGGCTCCTAAAATCCCGAAAATAGGCTCGACCATACCGCTGAGCTGGCCGTACCTAAAAAAAAAGGAGAAAAAAAATTTTGAAAATCAGATGAAAATCCGCGAACGTCCATAACAAATCGAAAATGATGTGATATTTTAAATTATATCCGGCAAGGAAGCTGGGGAGAGAAACCGGAAGTTTCACGTGACGTCACGTAGGGGAAATGATCAATGAATGCAGGACATGCAGTGATTCAGTAATGAAGGCCTGCAAACAAGGACGAGTTAACAAACTCTTCAAGTTCAATGATCTTCGTGTTTTTTTTTCCAACAGCCCCCGCCCTTATAAATCCTGAATATTTTAATTTTAATTGTCAGGGATATAATTCAGAGGTTTTCAGATTTTATAGGTTCCTGAGAATTTTGATTATTCGATTTGCCAAATTAATATTATATAATGTGAAGATAACTTTTCAGAATTAAAATCAAAACCCAAATTCAAGGCAAAGGTCTTTATCAAACTCATGGCCTCTTTGACGCTTCGCAAAATGGTAATTTTGGCATTCGACATTTCACCGGACAGTATTTTGTCACCAGTGTGATCACATCAAAGCGATTATGATAGAGAGCACGTGGTGCAGAAGCCTAAAAAGGGGGGATTATCCAAAGAGAGTATGACAAACTGTGACAGGGAGACCGATCGTCATGATAAATCTGGAAGAAAACGTTAATAACAGATCTAAAAATCCCCGTGGAATCCACGTGGATTCCCAGTGCCATTTTGGTGTCATCTACGTCAAATTTTGATGTGGATTCAACCTCTCTATCAAAAGTAATTTATAAATGTTATTCACAGAAAATTCTAGAATAATACTTAGCATTCTAAAACATTCTAGAACGTTCTATCTAGATATGAGTCAATTTAATGTTCCATTTTGCAAATAAAGCAAAGGATCTGTTGTACTTTTACGCCGTGGTCACAGTTGCGCGTTTTTTTTAAAACGTAAACAAACTTAAGGTTTCTTCCGTAAAACATAGTTTGAGTCTTGAAATTGTAGGAAAAATGAATTTTCAGAGAAAATAGATTTTCGACCTAGTTGGTTTCTAAAAATCGGTTATTTGCTCATAACTTTATAAAAACGAAAAATGGAGTGTTCTAGTTAGTCTCAATCGATTCCTCAGATTAAAATACATCTCCCAGTATATAATTCATCGATATTTTGGCCCGCGTTAAGCTAAAAAATTCATATATCGAAATTGAAATATCGATTTTTAAACATCAAAAAAAAGGCAATTTTTTTCGTTTCAAAAAAACTAAAAAATGCAAATATCTTGAGAACGCGGCCGAATATTTGAATTCTGTAAATTGCGCTAGATTCCTCGCATCGAAATACATCTGCTAAGATATAGTTTGGGCCTTGAAAGCGTAGGAAAAATGATTTTTCTGTAAAAATAGATTTTCGACCGAGTTGGTTTTCGAAAATTGGTTTTTTCCCCATAACTTTTGAAAAACGAAAAATTGAGTGTTCTACCTAGTCTCAATCGCTTCCTCAGATTAAAATACATCTCCCAGTATATATTTCATCAATATTTGGCCCCGGTTTTAGCCGGAAAATCCATAATTCGAAAATTGAACATCGATTTTTAAACATCGAAAAAATGACAATTTTTTTCGTTTCAAAGAAACTAAAAAATGCAAATATCTTGAGAACGCGGCCGAATATTTGAATTCTGTAAATTGCGCTAGATTCCTCGCATCGAAATACATCTGCTAAGATATAGTTTGGGCCTTGAAAGAGTAGGAAAAATGATTTTTCTGTAAAAATAGATTTTCGACCGAGTTGGTTTTCGAAAATTGGTTTTTTCCCCATAACTTTTGAAAAACGAAAAATTGAGTGTTCTACCTAGTCTCAATCGCTTCCTCAGATTAAAATAGATCTACCAGTATATATTTCATCAATATTTGGCCCCGGTTTTAGCCGGAAAATCCATAATTCGAAAATTGAACATCGATTTTTAAACATCGAAAAAATGACAATTTTTTTCGTTTCAAAAAAACTAAAAAATGCAAATATCTTGAGAACGCGGCCGAATATTTGAATTCTGTAAATTGCGCTAGATTCCTCGCATCGAAATACATCCGCTAAGATATAGTTTGGGCCTTGAAAGCGTAAGAAAAATGATTTTTCTGTAAAAATAGATTTTCAACCGAGTTGGTTTTCGAAAATTGGTTTTTTCCCCATAACTTTTGAAAAACGAAAAATTGAGTGTTCTAGTTAGTCTCAATCGATTCCTCAGATTAAAATACATCTCCCAGTATATAATTCATCGATATTTTGGCCCGCGTTAAGCTAAAAAATTCATATATCGAAATTGAAATATCGATTTTCAAACATCGAAAAAACGGCCATTTTTCTCGATTAACGGAAACTAAAAAATTCAAATATCTCGAGAACGCGGCCGAACTTTTTAATTCTGTAAATCCCAACGGATTCCTTGCATCGAAATACATATGATAGGATGTAGTTTGAACCTTGAGAGCGCAGGAAAAATGATTTTCGTGTAAAAATAGATTTTCAAACTACTCGGTTTCTAAAAATCGGTTTTTTGCCCATAACTTTTTGAAAACGAAAAATTGAGGGTTCTACCTAGTCATAATCGCTTCCTCAGATTAAAATACATCTCCCAGTATATATTTCAATAATATTTGGCCCCGTTTTTAGCCGGAAAATTCATAAAACGAAAATTGAACATCGATTTTTAAACATCAAAAAAATGACAATTTTTTTCGTTTCAAAGAAACTAAAAAATGCAAATATCTTGAGAACGCGACCGATTTTTTTGATTCTGTAAATTCCAACGGATTCCTCGCATCAAAATACATTTGATAGGATGTAGTTTGCTTCTCTAGAGCGTAGGAAAAATAATTTTTGTGTAAAAATACATTTTTAAACCACTCGGTTTTCAAAAATCGGTTTTTTCCGAATATCTTTTTAAAAACGAAAAATTAAGAGTTCTACCTAGTTTCGATCGCTTCCTCAGATTAAAATACATGTCCCAGTATATAATTTAACAATATTCTGGCCCGTTTTTAGCCGGAAGATTCGTAAATGGAAAATTAAACATCGATTTTAAAACATCGAAAAAATGACCATTTTGCTTCACTGCAAAAAACATCCTTTACTGGTGTTCCAGCTTTATCAATCTTCGATATTAAAAACATTCGCCAAACGAGTGCCCTTCTAATTATATTTCCTACCCAACATATTAAATACTGCATCAGTGAAAGCTGAAAGTTGAAATGAAAGTTGATGTTTTAAAATAGTCTTCATTATTAATTAAATGCCTTTTTCAAACGCGAAAGCTTTTATATCAAAAATTCATTTGCATCTTCCCAGCTTTCGACAAACTGCAAGCAGTTCAAGCCAGGTTGACAGAAAAAAATTAACAAGAAATTTTAGTAAGGAATGTCGATAGATTTCTTTTAAAAAATCTCTTTCGAGCAATTAGAATTGACAGACATGTACCGAACATAATTAAAATAATTTATTGCTTACCAGAAACTTCTCCATAAGGAAAATCCAGCAGCTCTTAACGGTAGGCTAACGGCAAGTCCTTCTGGGAAGTTTTGAATACCGATGCCGATTGCGAGATTCCTGGAAAGAACGGATAAAAAAAGGTATTACTTGTCAACAAACTGACATTTGTGGAATTTGTTTTTACCTTTTCAATAGTACAATACATTTTATTTTTTTTTATACATCTTACAAACAACCTGTCGTATCACGTATAAATTCGACCATTCGAAAATTTCCCATCACGTCCCGAATGTCTTTCGTAAGAGTAATATTTTTATGAATTAAATAAATATTTTCCGACAAGGTAATAGAATGGAATGCCTTCTAAAGACCGCCAATTCAACTAATTTATAAGCAGAGGCACGAGAGACTTGGGACATCTTCTGGTAAGTTGAGCATGCGGAATACCTTGGTCCAGGGAACCTGGATCTTGCATTACAAACACTTTTTTTCAAGATCTAGTGTTGTCTTTATTGAGATTCGAGCTTTTTCCAGGGCCACCCCCTCCCTTTCTTCGTAAATAAGAAAAAAATTAAATGAAAAGAATTTGACGTGCGTGATTAGAGGTTTCTTTTTTTTCGTGCCGTTACAAAACCTCATCTTTTTTTTTTTTTGGGCGCCGTTCCGTTATATGTCAAATTTATTTTCAAAGTGTTTATGTGTGAAACGTGTCCACGTGGGCGACTTTGTTGTAGTTGCATTCACCGTCTCTTTTATTACATTTGTTTGTCTGTTTGATCGCTTCTGATATTATCAAGGAAGCCCTTTCCCTCGACCTCCGAAAATATTTCGAATCATCTAAATCAGGTCGAGATCTTATTAGCATCATAAAAAAAATATATTTTTTTTGTTCATAAACAAGCTTTCTCGGTTAGTAACTAAATACTCTCGATATTGCACATTGCACATCATCACATGACAAGTACATACTCATTCATGCGGTTTTTTTTGTTGCTGTTCCCACTCTAGATGGTATTTGATCTTAAAATAAATCAGCAGGGCGGGTTCCTCGAAAGGACATAAACAAAAGAATGTTTCGCGATTCAAAGAATTTATTCCATAAATTGTTTGCACATTTTATAAATTCTATTTATAACTTGGTTATGACACTTTAGACTATGAAAATGAGTAATTTACTAAGAATGTGTCCGTCATGGTCAAGGCGACCTCCTTCGCGTTACAACTTAAAATTTCAGTCCCAGCAGAAGCGAAATACGTGAGAATTCGCGTAGTTGGCAAAACAATGAATGAAGAAGAGAACTTTTTTCGAAAAGAAATTTTTAATGACGAAAGCAAAAATTGAGATAACTTTGGATTCCTCGAAAGTTTTAGAATCTGATCGAGCATGATTTGGGGATCTACTCCTGAATTGAAGACTGCTCAAGAGACAACAGAGCGGAAGGGAAGTGAGGATTACCAGCAATTCGAGAACATGAATTAATTTGACTTTTGAAAAGAATTTCTGGTTATCACAAGGGCCAAGATAGTGGCTACAGAAGAGAAGACGTGCAGGCAGTTACCTAACAAGGAAACGTCCCTCACTGTAAAAAACGAATTTTGATCAAACCTGGCTTATTGGATAGTGCATCGAAAAACTTTCGACACGTGCTTTTTTTCAAGTGCGGTAACTCAATTTTAACCTTAAAACTACCACTTGAAATCGCAAATCATCCGGCAAAATTAAGCCAGGCGACTCTGCCCGTTGGTTTCCACAGCAGAAACAGTTGAAAATCGTCTTTTTTTACCAAATAGCAGTTTTATAAACCTCTTGTTAACTGTTTCTGAATCTAAGGAACTGGTACGTTCCTTAGATTCTTGAACCAGAATGTCTTCTTTCAACCCGGCCTGCGTCTGCCCTCAATCTTCCCCTTTAGCACCAGCTGCAGAATACGGTACTTTCAGAAACAGTCGTGAAATCGGTGTTGAGTCGTGTTCCCAATAAAATAGCAATTGAATTTTAATTGTTTTGGCTTCTTCACCCTTATGTAAAGGGTTGTGTCAGCTCGAGACCGCAAGAACAGTGTAGATAGTTTGCTGCAAGTTTACAGCAAATAAGTGCAAGTTTGCGCGTCAACTAGTTGTCTTACAGCAAACTGCCGTCACTGTTCTTGCGATCGGGGAGGGCTCATAGACAACAAAAATTAAGTTTCTTTTGACTCCGTGGAAAATGTTAAAGTCTTATAAAGATTTTGCACGGAATCGCCTTCTTTTGGGTTAAAAAAGCACCAAAAATCTGCCTGCTAGTTAAAATATTGGTAGCAGTGGTATAATATGGAATCAGTATCATCTTGACAAGAGCTTACAAGATCTTGTTCCCAACTGTAACGCTTGTGAGAAATACAAAACAAACGATGCAGTACAGAGGACCGCTACTAGAGGCAAACAGTAAAGTCGCCATATGCACGACCACGTCCAGCAGATGGACGTAAGCAGCCAAGTATTCTGGCACTGCAAGAAAATGCCCCCATCCCGATCATCCGCCTAAAAAAATGGAAAGAGAAGACTTCAACACCACCTACCCCGGAAACCGAGATGATTTTTCCAACTCAACAAAATAATCTTAAAAATACTGTAACTAAAAGCCATTTCTATTTTCACAAACAACTTTTTAACTTTTGCAATAGAAAGTGATGCTTGTTAAATGTCCTGAAAAAAATGACCAACAATATGCAGACAACACGGTTTTTGATCACCGACAGTGCTAACAACCTCCAGGGATTGCTGAACCGCGTTAATGGTATTAGCAACTTGTACGGCCAGCCTTGAATATGAAAAACAACCATAATCACTCTATCTTAATCCCTGCGTTTAAAGAAACAGGAATCAAAATGTATCAACTTTTCGCCCGGAAACCAGACAAAGAAAATTCAAAAAGCAAAAGTTTAACTTTGGATCTATTCTCTCAAGTCTACATGATGTCATTATCACGATGATAACGACTTTGTTGATATTTGCATTCTTTGGCAGGAGTTGTTTGTTTAATCTTTAAAGTCTTGCCATCTCCAGAACAACACAGTGGTATCGAGACAGATTCGGGCTCACGAATGACTCCGACCGTAAAAAAAATGCAAATGACTGTATTGTCTTGCATTTTGTACATGACTAGCGCGGGTGCAGGTTCCTCTATGCACATCGACATATTTAAGAAGCGACTTTTTTTTCTTCTTCTTCTTTCAAGTGAGCAATTATGTTTTTCCTCTTCTTCAATGAAACGGAGGAAGTTAATGCTTCGACGTCACTCCCAAAACGGTTATGGGAGAGTCTTTTATATGAATTACGTCTCTTTCAAAGACCTAATTTGGTCGCACTCAGTGATATATTAACATAGTGATTGTTGCTTCGTCGTCTCCATTACACACGAAGTCGCATTCATACATTATATTAACTTGTTAGTTATTTAAGATGCAATCATCGCCGAACGGGATAAAAACGGCTAGCTCGTTTAAAAAGGGAAAAGAAAATTAAAAAGATAAAAAAAAAATCAAAGATCGACGGTAAATTTTTGGCGTAATTTAGCAGCAGACAGGACTACGACTACGGAATTGTTAACTGTAGTGTAATATTCAAAGAATTCAAAAAGGTCATTGACTTACGATAATGAGTCCGACGTTGCCTGGTTTATTTCAGTGGCGTTTGCGTGCTTTTCAATATCGCGACGACATATTTCACAGGAGTATTCGTTTATAGGTGTATGGCGTCTATACGTGCGCGCGCATCTTTTTTTTCGTTTTCACATCTCCACTTTTTTCCTTTCCATTTAATTTGGGAGAGGCACGTTCGAACTGGAAGAGCTTTTAACACCGTTTGGAATTACTCGTGGGAAACGACGTTGCCCGATCAAACGGCCTACAAGCCATCACGTATTTGCATTCCTCACCTGGGCCTCTACACAACGCATGCGAGATTAACGATGGAATTCTTGTCATATATAAAATTCATCATCATTATTATTATTTCGTTTTTTTTTCTCTCCTTTCGTTCCGAGCAAAAATTTTCATAATAGAAAATATAATGCATGGATGCAGCGCGAAATGCAGCCGGATGCACTTCATTTAGAGCATCCTCAATTTTCATTTCATCAATGGACTACATTTCGCAGACAAATGTTCACATGATGTGTGATGGCGGAAAAGTTCTTATGTCATGATCGTTAACCTTCCCACGTGGAAATATTTAAAGGGATAAACATTTTTCTTTCTTTTTTTTTTTTTTGTTGACGGTTGAAATAAAGAAAAAGAAATTGGAGTTTTGAAATCGACGAAGATGAACAAAGAATTCAATTAAATTTGCCATAAAACACAAATGGAACGAATCTACTTTTTATGGATTCCCCAAGGTGTAGAATCATTTCGTCTGCGAATATACTGAAGATCAAATCTATTATTTTTAGGTATACCGTTAATGGGAATGGAAGATTGTGGAAACGGAGTGAAGGTGGGTTGTAAAAGAGTTACAAAGTTTTTCCGGAGAAAAATCATTCGTAATCTGAGTAAACTAATTTGTAGCTCATTAGGGATATTTGTTATTTAGAAAATCTTGTCATAAAACACTGATCTAGATTTCTAGTATTCGAGTAAAAGAATCAAATCCGTGAAAAGTCAAACCCACATTATCTTGTTTGTGAAAATAAAAAAGACTTGGAAAAGTGTATGTCAGTATGACTTTTGTCAAAATCATACTTGCTTCACTAAAGCGCTGCCACCAATATTTTAATTAATGAACAGTGTAGTTTGAGCGTTCTTAAATCCGAAAACAAACAAATCCGCGTACAATTTATATTTGTTCACAAGACCGAAGAAGATTCAACCTGAGTCAGTTGCTACTCGCTTCGGCTTCATACGAAATCATTCCAATCAGTAACGATCCGAACAATATTTGATTTCGCCCGGTTTTTGATCAAACGTCATTGCAACCTGAAGTCAATTCTGCTCAATATCAACCGATCGGAATTGGATTTAGTACCATCCGATCCGATCCGAATTCTTTCCTAGTTTATTCGATTCGGTTCATTCTAGCGGAAACCTCAATCGACCAGAATATGTTCCTACCCACTTCGGAGGCATATTTTGCTTGTTAGAGACCGGAAGAGAATAGGAATTCATTGTAATAGCGTTTGAGGGCCCAGATTTCTAGAATTGGAAGATGCAGAATTTATGACTTTATGGTCTAAGGTACTAGAGCAGATAATGTCTACTCTAAACGCCGATTCCGGGAAATGAGTACACTTTTGGTGAAATCTTTTTGGCCTTTGAAGCTTGGGTTCTAACTTCAGGACTGCTTTACGCCATCCAGTTTGAATTCAAGACCCTGAGTTCCCGTGTCAGCTTAAAATAGTGCGTCACAGGAATATGCAGAGAGATCCTCATCTCCCCTAATTCTTTTCCGCTCAAAGGAAAGAAAAACCCCGAAAGCCTGTGACCAACTGGCGCGATAAATCTGAAAATATGGTGGCGCCTCAGTCTGGCTCTTAAGTGTCGTCATTCCGATTCTTTCCACACCTAAAAACCCCCGTTTCATACTTCTCTCTTTGCAAATCTCCTCGTGTGCAACAGGTCCTTTTTATTTTATTTACGACCACGTAAAACGTCAGTTTAATAAGTCGCCCCTTTTTTTAATAAGCCCCGACAATCGACAAGTATCGCCAAACAATATTTCAATAAAAGAAAAAAAATAAGAAGAAAAGTATATAAACCTAAATAAAAATGGATTCATAAATTAATTTTATAGCTGGTCGGTCAATTTATTTTCTGGAAATACAACGGTCTTTGTGAAAACATTTCTGAGAACTCACCTCTCGACTGTTAAAAAAATTGGGAAAAAAAGTTTCGAATAATAATAAAAACGCGTTCAAAAAGGAGGGAAAAAATCATGAATTAATATAATTGACGTAAAAAGACTGTGAGATTAGTATATTATTTAAAGAGCCGTAAAAACTTCTTATTTAGACGTCCATTTTTATACCTTTTCAAGATAAAATAGATACAAGTCAACACTGTCCAAAAATGACAAAAAATATCACCATAGTTTGTTGCACTATCTACAATAATCACGGTTGGGTCCTACACATGAAATCTAAATCCAAATTAATATATAATTAGTACTGAATCACTAATTGTTTGTTAATTACATAATTAATGTAATTTTCACACGAATCTCCCAAATAATTATTCTTATAAAAGGGGATGCACATCATGCATTAAACCCAAAACTTTTTCCGAGAAGGATGGCAAAAAATTTTTGAGAACAATAGGATAATCCTTCAAAATTCCTGCAGGTAACAAAAATGGAAAAAAAAATAAAGATGGACCCATATTCCGCTCGGGCGAATAAGGTGAAGAAAAAAACGCCTTACTGAACTGTTTCGCGCATTATGTTCATTTCTTATTGACACGGTATTTGAAAATGTGAGTGTGAATCGATTCTGAGAAAACGCCACTTTTTGAAACTAATCTCCATAAAAAAGAGAAGCCGATAACTGGCCCCTTAGTTTGAAAGAAGGAAGACGATCTACGTCTCGTTGTCATGCCCAGACGATTTCGTTTATTTTTGTTTGCCTTTTCTTTTTTTCTTCTCATGAAGTGCCACCAACCTATTTTTTAAGAAAGGAATTTATTTCAGGTTGGCGCGTGCCTTAGAATATGAGGAAAGAATTTTTAGAAAAATGTTTTACGATGAAAAGTTTTGGTTAAATATGGACTAAACAAATAAATTCTTCAGTATTTTTTAAGGTCGCTGGATATTAGTAGAGTTATTGACATTTGAAATTTGATGGCTTGGCGCTGGAAAGCTGGGAATGTAAAAACAACGAAGGAGATCTGAAGTGTCACCGTCAGTTTTTTTCATCACAAGTGTGATTAAATTTCCAATTGTGCAATGGGAAGATCTTGCTGCAAGTGTGCCACCGATGCGGGCTATTAGAAGGGTGCTAGGTAACTAGGGTAACTGACCAGTAAGCTCTAGACCCTAGAAGAAGACTCAGCTGGAGTGAGAAGATTTGCGGGGGGTGATAGGTTAGGAATGCGGCAGCCCGGATAGCATAGATCCACCAGGCAGCGAGTCTGTGATTCGGCAGAAAGGCTTCAAGCTTTGTGGTGCCGGGGTAAATAATAAGAGCTTTGAGCGGGACAGCTCTTTGCTATCGAATCAATCAATGTGGTCAAATAGTCCTTCTTCTTTTTCATGACGGTTAAAAAGTAGGATTAAATTTGTCTTTCTTCTTGTGTTCAGATTTTATTCAAAAGGCAGAGAGCATGTTTAGTTTGGAATGCAAGTCGGCAGTCCATACCAGTTTAAACTTAAGAGAAAGCGCCAGTAATGTTCAAAACCTGACAGTAAAAGTTCGACTGCAAGAAACACAAATACATACTGTATACGCCGATAGATGTTGAAAGCATTACTGAGAAAAAATAAACTCTTTCAATAGTCGCTTAACCTCTGCCGACGAGACCTTTTTTCCCGAGCAATATTTTGGTATTGAGTGGGACCAGAACACACAAATTTTTAGCTAACTCTTTTGCTGTTTTCCGGCGGATCGAAGTGGACAAACTAATCAACTCTGGGCTTTAAACGATTAACATTACCATGTCCACAGCGTATTGCTTCATCACCAAAAAATCCTCAACCTGCTCTGTTCTTCGCTGTCCATTGCCTTTCCAATTCCAATTAACATTCGTTCTGAGTCAGTTTTCTTCCTTTCTTCTTACTAAAAGATTTTAACCTGCTGTTCTTCATATTCAAGGGGTGCGGGGGTTTCAAATGAGAATGACCTTAACTATCCCCCGCACTCTTCACTAGTCATTTCGGAAGTCAACCAGTTTTGGTCTATGTTAATTTTAATAGAGCGTTGATGATCAGATTTTTTTCAACGAATAAATCCAGAGCTTCCTTTTACAAGTTCTGTTATGCTACTAACAGTGTATCGGAGATACAAGTCTTCATTTCGCCCACGATGGCTCCAAGAATGTCCTACTCTAATGACCAACTGATTCGTTTGCTACATGTCGGCTTGAGTCCCGGCACCACAAGTTCAGATTTCTGGAATTGACTTTATTTGAAAGTTGCTTTCGAGGGTCCTGTGCCAACCATAGATCATAATCCAGCTATTGGTCCAATGGGTTGTCCTTCCAGCTAAAACGATATTACTCTTGATCTTGACGATGATTTGCACCATTTATTTTTATAAGTAAAACTGTAAGAATATGATTTTACTCATATTTCTCGTGACTAAAAATACCCACGAAGTCCAAATCAGACAACAACGGGCAACATACTCTGCAACAATGCACAACCGCCCTCTCCTTAAATCCATAATTTGTTAAGTCTCACCTAATTTTGCGTGTGAAGGCAAACCCTTACCCTATTTGAAAAACAATAACCAAACCAACGCCTTTATCATCCTAACCTTTCCTATTCTCCCCTTGAAATCTCTTGGAATTTCCCGTTTTTCCGATGCCATCTCATTCGTCGGATGCATTTTTCAAAGCGTATTACGACCCCATCAATTTTCCAAGAAAAGGAATTGTACATAAATACGAAAAACTTGACAATATTTGAAGCCACTAATTAGATAGGAGTATGTGGGAATACGGTTATCCTTAAAACAACCCACTTCCTCGGTCGACCCTACGCACCATTCTTCAAGAAATGTTTTGATTCCCACATCACACATCCTACAAACGCAAACTGACAGGTTTCAGGCTGAATCATCGACTACTACCAATACATTCTTCTTCGTCCTCTGCCTTTTTTAAAATAAATTTTTTTGGCTTCTCCTCTCATTCAAGCCGATGGGCAATCCGGCCTTATCGTAACATAAAAAATTAAAGTGCCGAATTTAAAAAGATTCGGACAGGACCAGTCGTGAATACATGCAATTTACAGTTGGACATCTTGTAACCGGAGTTATAATTACACCGAACCGTATTATGAAACAGTAAATATTTCAAATATTTGTTTTTCAAGGCCATACAAGGTCATCTCCAGTGCAGATAATTAATATCTTCTTCTTGCTCCGTACGAGTGTAGATTAATTATTATTAAACAGAGGTCCTTTTATTCCTCTCTGATTAATTGATCAATTTCTTTCTCATTTTTATATTGATTAAAAAAAAATATTGGAAGTTTATTCCTGGAGGGGGGAGAATCGCTTGAAAATCCGTTTAAAACACAAAAATGGCAGGACGGAAAGGCGGAAACTCGATAGTTGTATCAGGAGTGGGCACGGGGGCCATTTACAATCAAGGTGCAGTCTCATAATTCACATTTTTTCAGAGGAAAAATTCGAAAAATCAAAATCGTTCTTGGGGGAAACGTCAAGAAAGGTCATTAGTGAAAGATTCGGAAAGATAGGAATGCAGAAATGCTTCCTTATTGACAAAAGGGAGCCTGATTTTGTTTTAAAAAGCCAGCGGTGATGATATAGTCAGAATAACGAAGGCTGAGTTGTTTAGCTGGAGGCGCCGGACATTCTTCACTTAACTGACAATACACTAAGAACCTAATTCAAACTACTCACACCGAGTTATTCTACGGTGATGGGAATGGTATTTTAACAGTTAGGAAGATTAAATGGAAGTTACCAATTATTTCAGGAACTGAAAGGTCTTTATTTGTTGGGCGATGTTCGGTTTAGCGGGATGAGATTTGTTGTTCAAGGGCTCATTTTCTTTCCTGATTGCTCCTTTCAGCAGCAGCTTAAAAATTCTTCACGACGGGAAGATATAGCAAAACATGAAAAAAGGAAGTTGAGGTCAATCGAAAGGGGGGCTTTCCAGTGATGCAAGATCTTAAAAAGGTAACCTTAATTCGGACAGAAAACGTGAGCACTAGGTGGCATCTGAATAAAGCCCTTCAAAGTATATCAGAGTAAAATAAGGGCCATGGCGCCAACGGAAACGTCAGAAACTAAAACCAAGGCCGCAGAGCTATCAGAGACTTTCGTTACGTTTTGAAAAATCAATGGATCCTCAAGAGTTTCCATCTTAGTCTCCACAGGAACTTCTTTTACGGAAGCTATTGCCTTCTAGAAGCTTCTTTCAGAAACTTTCTTTCTTCTAGCGGCTTGAAACTGTATTTAAACAATAAAAAATTTTATCCCAGACCCATTGAAGCCATCGAAGTCTAATAAGGGTTGAAACTGTTGACGCCTTTAGCAAGTTAAGACCACAAGCTCACTAAAACTTCTGCATAAGGCCATTTATACGATATAAATTAAATTTACTAGAAGTGTTGAGCTGGTTACAAACGGAAGTTGAGCTTAAGCTGAAACTATAAGAGCGATTAAGTCTAACAGAGCCCAGAAATGCTGGACATGTGGTTACACTCGAGCGCCGGCTGAGTTGACCGTCGTAATGATAAAGAGCGGGTGGGTGAGTGCCTTTGAGGTGAAGGAAAAAGTTAGGAATAGAAAGGCTGGCCAAGGCTGCCTTGAATTGTGATTAGTAAAAAGAGGTGTAACCTACAGGCTGTAGAAGTCAGACTTCATGGTCTGTAGAATTACCAGATAAGAAAGTAAGGACGACCCACGACTGATTCACTTCAATCTATTACTATTAGCCACACAAGTCGAGTCTGAATAATGACTGCTTGAGCTATGAGGTCTGTTAAACAATAAATGTGAGAGAAAAAAGTTACGAACTAAGAAAAACTTTAAAGAAGACAAAAAAAAATCAATATTGAAGATCTGGATAGTTTAGGCATTTTGAAGACCGAGATCGCAACGTCAATGAGCATATAGTATTTTAAAGTTTTCTAGAGTTCTGAGAATTCCAGCCTAAGAAACGATTTTGGCAGTTACTGTAAATTTACGCAGACGCTTAATTGGCAAGTTAAGCGCAACTTTTGCAACAAGCAGTCATTTGGTATACTAAATCTGATTGAAATTCAACTATGTGATCACTAAAGACAACGACTCCTACTAAAAACTCCTGCTTTGTGTCTTAGGTTTAAGGAGGTGACGAGAAGAAAACTTAATCAAATAATTAAAAAACTCGAGCCAAGCAATAGAAACGACCGGTTAGAAACGAAACATAGAATGAGTTAACCAGTCTTTTCTTTTCTTCTGTTTGGGTCCTTTCCTTTTCCTCTTTTCATTGGAAAATCATCATTTTCTTCGAGCTTTTCCTACACTTTCAAAGAGTTCATTCGGCAATCTTCGTCGTCTTTCGAGATTCCTCGTTCTTTTTGTTTCAGATGGTCTTCTAAGTTCTACGTTTGTTTTTAGAATGCTTGGCATGTCTTCTACACTGCCTAAGACAAGTTCATGCCAGCTTCAAATTTTAAAATGGCACTTCCATTTGTAGTATACGATTCATCGAAGTTTCCTCTTCCTACCAGTTTCCCTCGTGATAGCAATTCCACATTCGAAGATGGCATTGGCAAGTTTGAACTTGAGCATTCAAATACTGGATGTGTTCAGGGCTTCTCTGCTGAAAGCTTAAAGAAAAGTAGATTCATATCTTTTATATTACCATGCAAGGGGTTGCCAACCCCTTCAAAATCTCAATTATACTGCACACACTTTTTCTAAAAATTCGAAAAACCATGCTAGGTTTATTCTGTAATGACAAATGGAAACATTCATAGGTCAAGTGCTTTGTTTAGGCCTAAATCGTACGTCATTTAGCAAATGCAAGTAATTGAAGATTAATGAAATTATCAAGTCCTTCAATATCTTGACGCCATTCGATAGGCTTTTTTTTTTGAATATAAATAGAACGATTTACTCGGGTAGAAAAACCAAAGTGGGAATCTCCGTCATCTTACCGAAGAACGACCCAGCCAATGTATTAAATTCTTCACGTTGGGTAGACTACTAACAACTATCCAACCAAGTATGACCGAGAATTACGTGCATAGAAACACTACTTCATGCGATTCTTTTTTTTCCATCATCTTCTTCGGTGTCAGAAGCCTTTAGGCCGAGGCAGTCGAGCGTTTTTTTTTTTTTTTAAAAGACCCCAATTTTTTATTCTTTTTGCATTCTTTCTTTTCATCCGCATCCGCAATCTCCAGACGAAAACAGGGAGATGAGAAAAAACACGGAGTTCATTCAACGAGAAGACACTTCTAGTTCGATAAGTGACCTTGATGGAGTCCGAAAAGAAGCGTTGAACTCTTAGCTGCATCCGTCCAAAAGAGAAATTAACCACGATGTAATCGTAGACCGAATACTATACTCTAGCCTACTATCAAAATCATGTTAAATGGAAGGCATAGCAATTTAAACAGTGGCGTGCTCAGATTATAATTTTTTTTATAGAGTTTCCGGTCTTGAGCCTTCGCTTCAAAGAATATGCAATTGCTCTTTTATACCTAATTAAACTTTAGTAACTCTTCCTAAATTTTATTCATGTGCATGACTTTTTTTCTTAAGTTAATTAAAAAAATTTAGCAGTCGGGAACGTTACTCGACCTTGAATAAAATCGAATACCTTAACGGAGCGCCATCCTAATTAAATTTCAAATATTTTTCGGGATTTTTAATTAAGGGGAGAGAGAGAAAAAAAAGGCCGAAGGAAGGAATTTCTTTTTAAGACGGATCCCGTTAGAAAAGGCCTTCGCAGCTGCATTCCACACTCCCCACTCCTCATGAATGAGCTTCGTATTAAAATCCCCACAAAAACCGCAGTAAACGATGTCTTTCCGTAAGCTAAGCGAGGTTGGGCTTAAAAATTCTCGAAATGTCTTACGCTTACAAAGGTAAAATATTGACGTAAAGCCATTATATTCACGTCATTTATCGAACTTTTTAAAATTAATTCTCGATATGGTGATGGATTTATTGTAAGAAGGTAAACGGTATCGCACCCATCTTAACAGGAGCGGGTTTTACTTAAGATTTGTCAAGGCCACCAGCTTTGCTCATTCATAATACAAGACCTCCCCATAGAGGCCTCACATTTCGTAGTATTTCAATGAGGTGGAATATAATAGTACAACTATTGCCATCATTCGGCTATGTTTACAACTATTTCTTCCTCTATTTAAATCCCCGACCGCGATTATGTGAGTTTTTAAATTTAGAGATCATTTAATTTTTAAAATTCTAGTTGTTAGAGTTGAATTTAAATTTAATTTCATCACTCGGAAGTTAATGAAACATTTCCTTGCCTGGATTTGTATTTCTCGAGTAGAATTTTAAGGCTGCATCCACCGCGGTTTTCTTTCAGCTTTGCAAAACGCGGAATTATGATGATAATCTGAATTAAAATCGACGAACTAAAAAAATTCTTTTAAAAAATTTACGAAAGAACGTGGAGAAAGTGATTACGAAAAAATTAAATTTGAATCGTCTCAGAAGTTACCAATTACAGATTTTTTTGTCTAAACGCTCGGAATAAAATTTAGTCCAAAAATATTTTTTTCAGCATAAAATTGTTTTTCCAGTTTGCTCAATCCCTCCAAGCCAATTACCGCGCTGGATCCAATTTTACTCTGATGATAAAAACTGCTAAAGCTAAAATTTCGGGAAAATAAATATTTAGCTTAGACCATTTGCTGAGATCCCATCAAGCTTAAAAAAAAAAGATATTTTAAAGTGCAAAATAAAAAAATATTTTCTTCAGAAATGAATTTGACACGAGAAATACAAATCCAGTCTAGCTAAGATAATTTCCCTCAAACCTAACACAGACCCAAAATTCACTTACCGCGCATTTTCAAATGTCGCAGAACTAGCGCTCCCAACAGCACCAAAACCGACCCCAACAGCCAATCCTTCAGGAATGTTATGAACTGTTATGGCGACTATCAAAAGTACAATCCGTTTCCACTGATCTGAATTTCCCTTTTCTTCCTTGGATGGACTTCCTGCTGATTCTGAATGTTGTTGAATACTTCCTTCCATTGCATACAAAGGACTTCCCATTTCATAAACATTTTGTGGATTTGATATGGTAACAGATCGTCTTTGTTCAAGATGAAACCTCGGGTAGCTTTTCATTGGAATATTTCTAGTTCGAGGATTTCCCAAATGAGACGATGATAATGGTAACGTTGAATTATTTATATGATAATAATTCAGACTTGTAGGATCACTGCTTGAAAATACTGTATATGGACGGTTCTGGTGCTCACCAACTGGTGTAGAAAAATTTGTTTCTGCAACCTGATGATTTTCAGGCCCAACCATTCTTCTTCTAGAAGGATTATTTGATTCGTATAAATCTAAAACAAATATACTTTATTATTTTCCTCTTCAAAAATATATAAAATCCTTTCAATTATACCTTCTAAAGGAAGTCCAGTCTGATTGGATTCATCATGATTCCTATGAGCTGAATCATTTTTTTTCATTTGCTTTTTAACATCTCTTTCCATTGCAAGAAGAAGATGAGGTGCACAGAGACCAAAACTTGAGATCAATAAATCAGTAAGGTATACAAACAAACCACCTAACAAAAACCCAACTGCAACAGGCGCAAATGCATATTCTCCTTTCTCCCCGTAAGTCTTTGACTCAGATGCCATTTGAATGGCTGGAGCTAAAAGCGACCAGAAGGAAGCTGCCATCATGACGCCAGCAGCAAAACCCAAACTCGAGTCCAACAACTTCCTCTAAAAACAAAAAAAAATCATTATTTTAAAAAAAATTTCCTTATCAAGACCTTGTTTTAAAAAAGTTAATACGTGGGACGTTTGTGGTATCAGCAGAAAAACAAATGCTGAAGTTACTAATTAAAAACTGATTGCATTGCTCAATCAAAAACAAAAAATTTCCATCGCCAATTCATTGCTTGGGGTTATCTCAATTAAAAAATTACAAACCGACGATGGATTTATCGATACTATCTGTTTCTACGAGAATTTAACCGTTGTTTAGAATAAAATTAAGATAGACATTCGATTAATTGTAACGTGAAACTTGCCTGTGTCCCATGAAATATAATTACTACCCCTGCACCTGCGGCTGTGAGACCCCATGTGAAAATTGTACCTAATGTAGCTTGTGCCAAAGGACTAATACCCGCTATCATTGTAAATAAATAAATGAAAATAAAAACAATTTATAAATATAATTAAAATGTTATTGGTTTATCTGTACATGAACACCACCATTTTCAAATAGCAATTCTGCCAACTAAACAAAATCAAATTCCATTAAAACCGACCAATCAGAATTGTCGCCATTAATCGATGTTTTGAAAAACATGGCGTCTGCAAAAGTGAGTTGTACTGTTTACCTTTTATTTTTTTTATTTATTGACCCAATTCCTTTTTTTCGTTCATTTTTTAGCAATGCGTTTAATATCAGTATATCGGGTTAACGTACTATTAAGCTCATAAGTCATATGAATGCTTTTCAGGTACACCTATTGAGTGACGGGGATGATACCCCCCAATTCGGGGAGGAAGAAGAAGAGAATCCAGATAAACTAAAGTAAGACGCAATGAAATATCGGAAAATAATGTTAAATTCCGTTGATTATTTGCATTTTATTTTATTTTCAGACATCCCATTGTTACATTTTTTCACTTAGCATTTAGAGTCTCTGCCTTAATAGTTTATGTATTATGCGGATTGTTCAGTAGTAGTTTTATTGCTAGTTTTGTTACCGTGGTATTGTTACTATCTATGGATTTTTGGACTGTTAAAAATATAACTGGTAGATTAATGGTAGGGCTGAGATGGTGGAACTACGTGGATGATGAAGGGAAATCCCATTGGGTATATGAAACCAAAAAGGTGATGAATTATTTCATAAATTTCTTTAACTCGTTTCATGATTTCCAAATCATTAATATTTAACCCTTGTTGACAGGGAAATCAACAGAATAGGATAAACTCATCAGAAGCAAGAATATTCTGGTTGGGTCTAGTCGTATGTCCTTTAGTTTGGGCTGTGTTATTTATAGTCGGATTGTTAGGATTTCAATTCAGATGGCTTGTAAGTTAATTGGCTTTTAAAAATTTATCGAAAAAAGAATTTTTCCTAATGATGTTGATTTTTATTGTAGTTATTGGTTGTCATAGCTTTAGCTTTAAATGGTGCCAATTTGTATGGATATGTAAAGTGTAAGGTGGGGTCAAATGAATCTTTATCTTCATCATTTTCAAATATTTCTTCAAATTTCTTTAGGCAACAACTAATCAAAAATGTAAGTATAAATAAGTGATTTAAGCATGAAGCATGGAAATTTAACAAATGAGGTGATACATGTTTAATAACTTTTTTTCTTCCCTGCATAAAGGCACTTGGAGCATTCCAAGGAGCTGATAGACCGGTCAGAAAAGTTTGATATCACCTTATTCTCTATAATCGGCTAATCAATGCATGTTAGTTGTTGGTAAGATAATAACAAAATTAATTTAACAAGTGTGGTTTTAGAGTTTTGTCAGAAGCATGAATTTTTTTTAATATTAACGTTTAGTTAGTAAGCTATGAATAAATTCAACAAGCATGTATTATTTAAAATACAAATTGTAATAATTTGATTGTAAAATGTGATCGTTTTTTTCTGGTGAATTGAGATTGCTCAGAGCTTCAGATTTTTTCATAAATTCATTGGGGGAAAAACCAGGAAAAGGTTTTAAAACATTCAAGAAGATTAAGAAGCTTGGATTATTCACATAACTGAATTTTTTTTATCTTATAAGTCTTGTAGGAAGAAAAGAAATTATTTAAAGCCGCAGCTATGATTACTCAAAAAGCTTTGCAAGTAAAGTCCAAAGTCAACGAATAAAATCGCTTTTCTAATTTACGAGGTTTTAGCTATTTAAAGGGGGGGAGGGGGGAGGGAGGGAGTGGAAACTATTACTATAGAAACATTTTACCTTACATTTTGCAGCTGAGCCAGCACAGTTTTTCTAGAAACATGTGAACTTCCAATCTCTTAGTCGCGAAGAAGTCTTCTTTTGCCAAGTCTTTTGGTATGTCCTGTAATGGAAAAAAAACTTTAGTCAGATTATATACTTTTGAAAACTGGAATGACACTGCTGAAAACATCTTCAAAATTAAAACAGAGCCAAAAGGGTAGGAAAGGAGCCGTGTTGGGCCAACACTCCTTCTCTTTCAGTCATTATTTGACTAAAGGAGCATTAGCTCCTTGTTTCGGCGCTGCTTAATGTGGCTGTATTAAAAAATCTTCTCTCCAGCCCCTCCATTGCCTCTAGAATTTTTCCTGACACCGCCCTTGATTGAAAACAGTGCAATTGCACCAATTGAATAAATTTTTTCTTGAGTTGAGTGGTTAAACAGATAAGAATTTCGGTTCATCAGCAAAATAATTGCAAATAGGTTAAGGTTATCAGTAAATCTTTCTAATCCTGCAAAATGACTTACCAAAAGATATGAATAAAATCTGAAACTTTAGAGGAATCAAAAATAAATGCCACATGTTTAATTTTTTTTTTTGTTATTGTGGAATGTTTGTAAGATAAAATTTTTTAAATTTTCATTTTTTTCCTTTTTAGCTTTAGCTTTTTAGCTTTTTCCTTTTAAAAAAAATCAATTAAATTTTCCTCTAATTTCAGATGACAACAATGATGTCTAGACCTCAACAAGAAAGCCATCCAAACATAATTTGAAAATTTTAAATTGAACTGAAAAATCATTCCATTTTGTACATAACCAGATGTAAAAAAAAAATTGTAAAATGACGAGCGTATGTAATAAAATTATACTGAGACTTATCCAATTAACAATAAAATAATTAAACCTATCCAAGAAAAAATTATGCCCCAGGTGAGGCTCGAACTCACAACCCCGGCATTGCTCACAATTACTGTCTTATAAGTACCGTGCGCTAACCGATTGCGCCACTGGGGCATGTTGCCGTAGACGGCGAAATTGCACATATTAAACCGAGGATACACTTTTTGGCCCTTTCCTCTAAATTTAACCACTGAAAAGCCATCCCCGAACAATTTTCAGCTTATCCCATCCTAAATGATCACCCTCAGAAAAATTTTAAGTCGAATTCAAGACGTTTTCTTCGACGTAAAAAACGAGATTCCAGATTTAATGATTCTTTCATCTGCGCACGTAATACACCGCCATGTAGAAGTCTAAACCAATAAAAACAAGTTGCAAAGCAAAAAGGATGCCGCTACCGCCAATACAGGGAGCAATGTACCAGGTAAAAATATATTTATCCCTTAATTTAATTGTTATTAATTATTAAAACATATTTCAATAGTATCCCGTGAAAATTTTTAAAATTCCAACCATGACATTCGTAGTATTCCTACCGCCGGAAACGTCAGTTGTAATGTTGGTTGATCGGCCATCATAAACACATTTCATGTTGAATTTTAAAGGATTTTTATAATAGCTGATTAATTTTTAGTTTGTAAAATGGATTTTAGTCATTTTACACCTAATACCTCATCATCTATGAACTCTTATAATGGTGAAAAGGTGCGGAATTCATTTTAATTTTAACAGTAGTTCAATTTTAACCAGATAAGGTTATACCGAATAACCAAGCCAATTTTTTCTCAAAGCTTTGAAAATATGAATTTTATTTATAGATTTTTGTTTGGAAATTTTTCATTTGTTAGTTATAATTTTGGATTTTTAATATTTTAGAACGCAGTAGAGCCTATGCAAGTGGATGCTCCACCGGAGGACAATGACAATACAGAAGAAGAACCTCACACAGTAGAAAACCCAACATTAGATTTGGAATCATACGCTAATAGTTATTCTGGTTTAGCTCGATTAAACAGGTTGAAATATATAGCTGATCATTGTCCATCATTACGAGTGGAAGCTTTAAAAATGGCACTTGCTTATGTTATGAAAACTTATAATGTGAGCTTGTATCAACAGTTACACAAAGCATTGCAAGATGCTGTTGGGTAAGTTAAATAAAGAGTATTAGACGTTTGTTTTTTGGCAAAAAATACTTAAGGTAACTTTATTTTTAGGAATCAAGTTAGCCTTCCAGATGTAGCAGGAAGTGCCCAGTCTACATCTCAAGACTTTCCTTCATTAGATGTTATATGGGTTGAAACGAAATCAAAAAAAGCAGCCCTTAAATTGGAGAAATTAGATGCTGATTTGAAAAATTATAAATCAAATTCTATTAAGGAAAGCATTAGAAGAGGTCATGACGATTTAGGTGATCATTTTTTGGATTGTGGAGATTTGCCAAATGCTCTTAAATGTTACTCAAGAGCTAGAGATTATTGTACTAGTGGGAAACACATCGTTAATATGTGTTTGAATGTAATTAAAGTAAGTAAATGACTATTGATAATTTATCAAAGTGAACACAATCAATTTCATAAAAGTCCGTGAATACTGCTTTTGCATGATTCCTGCTGTGTGAAAAAGTATTCTAAAATCAAAAATCAGGGACAAATAAATCTAAAAAAAGGTGTGGCAAAAAATTTCAAAAAAATTCTTGCGTTCAGAAAATTTTTGGACTTTTGGTCATTGCAAAATGCAGAAACGCTTTTGATAAAACAGCATTTCCAGATTTTAATGCTGAGATAAAAACCGCATATGTAAATTAGCCACCCTATTTCTTGCTATGGATGTGGTCTCTTATTAGTTTTTAAAAAAATATAGTTTTAACCCTAATCAGATTTTAAAATTATCTCTTCTTTTAGGTGAGTGTGTATCTTCAAAATTGGTCACATGTATTAAGTTACGTAAATAAAGCTGAAGCAACGCCTGACTACAGCGAAATACATTCAAAAGAAGCGAATCAGACCATTTTAACTAGACTGAAATGCGCTGCCGGATTAGCTGAATTAGCAACGAAAAAATACAAATCAGCAGCCAAACATTTTTTGCAAGCGAATTTCGATCATTGTGATTTTCCCGAACTGCTTTCCCCCAGCAATGTCGCTGTTTACGGGGGATTATGTGCATTAGCTACGTTTGACCGAAACGATTTGCAGAAAAATGTCATCGTTAGTAGGTATGTACAAAAATTTTTTTTAACATTCCTGTTTGTTCCCAACTATTGTCCTATTAAATTTTTTTTTGCAGTTCTTTTAAACTTTTTCTGGAATTGGAACCACAGTTAAGAGATATTATATTCAAATTTTATGAATCTAAGTACGCTTCTTGTTTGACATTGCTCGATGAAATGAAAGATAATTTATTGTTAGATATGTACATTGCTCCACATGTGAGCAAACTTTATATGCAAATTAGAAATAGAGCTCTCATTCAGTATTTCAGGTACGTATTCATAAATTACTAATTATGAAAAGAAAAAAACTTTGACTAATTATTATTGTAATTTTTTAGTCCTTACATGTCAGCTGATATGAGAAAAATGGCTGCAGCTTTTAATACAACTGTACCGGCATTAGAAGATGAACTGATGCAACTAATCCTAGATGGGCAAATTCAGGCTCGCATAGATTCTCACAACAAAGTAAGTAAAATGCAACTCCCCTAGCATAATATGGTCCTGCTCGACTGATAAAATAAAATTTTCTTAAATTTCTCTAAACCCGAAAATTAATTTTCTTTTCTTTGTTGCAGATATTATATGCTAAAGATGTTGACCAAAGAAGTACTACATTTGAGAAATCATTACAAATTGGGAAATATTATCAAAGGAGAACTCGGATGTTAATATTAAGAGCTGCAATGCTCAAGCATCAAATTCACGTCAGGGTTCGTACTAAGGCTTATTAATTCTTGCCCTGGCGGATGAATTTTTCAACTGCTATCAACTTTATTTTTTCTTTCAGAGCGTTTAAAATTGATTTTTGTTTGCAGAGTCCTCAAAGAGATAACACCCAAAGTGGAGATATGTCCCTTGCACCGGGAAATAGCACGGTCGCCCCCAGAACTTGAGGTTCTTCATGCGATAACAGCGTTTTAAAATAACAGTGCCCCTTATAATAGATCTTTTTTTCATTAGATTTTTTTTTTTCAATTTAATTACTTATGTCCTAAAATTGAAATAATTAGGAAAAAAATTTAATCAATCTGTGATTCTTGAATTAGTGAAGATTTTAACTAATTGTAACAAACTTTTGGTATTGAGGAATCAAAGTTCAGGCCGTTTTATCCATTTTAGGAAAAAGATTAAATCGAACTTTTACATTGGAACAAAATCATCCACACATAAATAGTTCAAGTATTCTCAATACCATTTAAGTTTTGTTAGTATAAACAAACAAGAAGCAGTTACACCCAGTAGTCTTTTGCAAGACTAAAGATATTTGAATTTTAAAATTAATTCCTGTCTAAATAAATCTTTTATTTTATTTTTTAATTTGAAGTGTGCAGCAGCGGCACAGATTTTCTTCCATTATTACAATTACATCACTGCTTTACTTTAAGAATTCTAAATATGGTTAATTAAATTGTTTTTATGATTTCTTTCGTCATTAACATTTTTTTTTAAAAAGCTTATTTAACATTATTAAATTTTTGTTTAAATTAATATTTTAGCACCTCAAATATCTGTACCTCTGCTGTTAATTAAAATGATTATGTAAAGGGTCATCCAGTTTATTTGTCATCATTTTGGATGTTTGTACATTGTGTAAGACATTTATATAACAAAGAAAAGATAATACTTGCATTTTGTGATATTTTTTTACTTTCAACCTAATTATTTTTGATTCGTTAAAAATATGGAAAGGGGCTGCATTGGCCAAGTAGAAAAAAAACTAAAAGAGTTTGCTAGCTGTAGCCTGCATTGTAGCCAGCTAACTAGCATAAAGAATAGCAAGAACTCATATTTATTTAGGAATTCGAAACCGGCTTGGATTGAGGGTCCCCTATAGCTATCAAATGGAAAACTCATGAACCAGCTCTATGGAGAAAAATTAAAAAGAGGAAGTTAGTTTGTTTTCATCCAAGGCAAAATAAATTACGTTGCCTAGAAAATTGTAACTTTCTTTGGCTACTAATTGATGCCAAAGTTATTTTAGGGAAAATTGCATGCACGATTTTATTCTATATGGGATTTTTTACTCCCTTTTCATACAAATTTAGATATATTCTAGTCGCTTGCGAGGGAAAAAAGATGCAATTTGTCGGAAACATTCTTGCGAAATCTTGTCGCACTTCCGTTTGACGACATTTTTATCAATGCGGCAAATGGTCGCAAACCGGTTTGTTTGTAAAATTTTTTTTATCAGCAATGAACCTTTATCTCTGACCTGAACCGTATTTTTCTATACAGCATTCTCATCCTTCATTCTTTTAGTTTCAATTTCTCTTCATTGTAACAGTTACCATGTAAGTTTTCTATAAGACTCATCTAATGATCTAATCATACTTTTTAGGTTATGTTTACTGGAACTTACAATTTAAAATTAGATTTTTAATTCATCTTTTTGTTTGTAGAATTAAAATGATTCGCTTTAGTGCTATGAAAAGTTTTGCCAGGACAAACAAAGCATTTCAACAAAATGCTAGATCATTTGCAAGTGCTGACAAATTAGTCGATTTACAGGTTAATGAAAAAACTCGCATTGCAACAATTACTATGCAAAGACCACCTGTAAATAGTCTTAATTTAGAGCTAATAACTTCATTACAAAAAACACTATCAGATCTTGAAGGCAGTAAATGTCGTGGGGCTATTTTAACTTCAGTAAGTATTAACACTTTTTTAATTTATTGAATTTTTTAAATTGTGACAGGATTTTAATTTTATATTTTAGGCTTCACCAACAGTATTCAGTGCAGGGCTAGATATAATGGAATTGTTTGAACCAGACCAAGAGAGAATGACAAAATTTTGGACGGGACTTCAAGAGTTATGGCTCACATTATACGGAACATCATATCCAACAGTAGCTGCTATCAATGTAAGTATTTCTGTTACACGTGTGTACATCAAAAACTTACATGCATGTCAATTTTTAGGGTCACAGTCCAGCAGGAGGTTGTTTACTTGCATGTAGTTGTGAATACAGGATTATGGTTCGTGGAGATTTCACCATTGGGCTCAACGAAACTAAACTGGGGATTGTTGCTCCTACTTGGTAACTATCTATTTTAGATCACAAATTCTAGAAATTCGACTTATAAAAATTCTTAGGGGAGGCATTTACTAATTATTTTCAAAAAATTACTTAAATTCAGAACAAATTAAAGGTTTTAAAATCGTTTTATATAGGTTTAGAACCCCAGATAAGCCTATCTATCAATTTTCTTACCACGAAAAATTCAGGGGGACAATGCTTTCTAGAATTTTTTTAGAACTTTCCTAGGCAGAACTTCAGTTGCAAAAAAAACTAAAGACTGCAGAATTTTCTGCATAGTATTGGTCAGACTTTGAACTAAAGCCTCCACAAGAAATAAAAGACAAGCTAACAACTGATTTAATCTCAAATTTAGGTTTATGGACTCCTTCAAAAATGTCCTTCCAGCAAGAATTGCAGAATTAGCACTTACAACCGGAAAATTATTTACAGTAGACGAAGCATTAAAATATGGGCTTATTGATGAAGTTGCTAGTGATAAAAATGATGCTCTTGCCAAAGCAGAAAATTTTTTCGCTCTTTTTGCAAAAATTCATCGTAAGTACTAAGATTCATTAAATTAGTAACTTACTTTTTAATTATAAACTATGCAATAACAAATTTAAATTTATTCTAGCAATGGCACGAGGATTTACGAAGCTTAGCTTACGACAAAAAGCAATGAAAAGATTAGAAGATCAACGTGAGGATGATTTACAAACTTTTGTAAACGCAGTAAACTCGCCAGCAGTTCAAAAGGGATTGGAAATCTACATTCAATCGCTAAAGAAAAAATAAAAAGGGTTATTTCGTCTTTAACCTTAGGACTGGCTAGGCTCTGGACACAAGCGTTAATCTATACCTGATTTTTGAGTCATATTCGGTCCTAATTTTTTGTATAGGGCGGTAGGGATTGGGGAACTTTTCAGATCATACAATTTTGTTTTGGGAAGATAATGCTTAATTGAGCTCAATTTCAAGCTCGGTTTCCATTTTTAAAGCCTGGCAAATCAGGCTCTTAATATTCGGCTCGAGCAATTAGAGTCGAGATCGAAGCACTATAAGCAGATGAAGCTTTTTTAGGGTTGTTGGTGTTATTATTAAATATTATATTTTTTATACATTTTCATAATTTATTATAAAGCATGCGCCATTAAAGCTTGTCTTTCTTAAATAAGAGACTTGTCAAGTGACACTTCTATCGATCGTACGCTTGAACTTTCGTAATAAACTGTAAATGAACAGGAAGACTTGACTTTTCATCTCAAGATGAAATAATAACCTCCATTGAGTTGTCTATATTGACGATGACGGCATTAAATTAACCGGACCGCGAGCTTATGGCCTGCCCTATTGTGACTGTTTCCGAGTGAGTGAGAGAGAGAATAATTTATTTATTTATTTTTCTTTTCAACTCGTGAATCTTTTTTAATCTCAATTAGGTTTTGTTTTGAATCTCGTTCGCCTTTCGCGGATGTTTCAACTTCTCTCATTTTTTTTCTCCACCCTTTTTCGCGTTAAAAAAACGTCAAGAATTATTTTATTTTTTTTGTTCTATAAGTTTTTTCCGTACATTGATGCAATCAGAAAATTAAATCAGAATATTACGAACTGATGAAAAGAGGAAAAAGGAAACTGCTGGAGCCATGAGGCATTATAATCAAACAGATTAAATCCTTTTAAAAATTAAAAGAGATGTAATGGATTTTTTTTCTCCTCTCTCTTTTTTTTATAAGCTCGCTGGTGGATTATGGAAATTTCTTTTTTTCTTTTTTGCAAATGCTTTATAGCTTTAGGTGTCCTGCACAAGTACTTTTATCCATTCATCAAAATAAAAGAATCTTTTGATTCCCACTTTTTTTAAAGCTCTTATCTTTTACTAGATTCTATTTTTAATAAGCGAGCAGTCTTTTTTATAGAAAAAAGATTATTATTGTTGTCATGGCATTAGGAATGCTTATTTTTTTAAAAAAAAAAAAAATCTAAGGGACATTTTTAGTTATTTGGCTAGAGCCAAGGCCGTTTCGAGCAAAAAACGTGCTTTTAAATTAAAAAGTTTTCCCACCTAAACCAATTTTTCTGGGGTATGTCTCTAAATCATAAAACCAAAATTCATTTTTTTCTTTGAAAAATTTTTCGCCCTCAAAAATTTCTTACTCCGCAGCATGTTGCGCCTAGTGGGTAATTTTCCCCGAGCTAACCGGCTTGTTTTGAGGATTATAAAGTAATAATTTCAGTATAGCCATACTATTATTAGCGCAAATCTTCATTTAGATTAACGCTTTTAGAAAAAATCGGCGCAGAAAAAAAGATTTTACACTAAAGCAATCCTACCCTTATCGAAAAAATACCTCAATCCGCACCTGATATTACTTGCCCAAGGCAGATCAGCTCTGTACCAGGCACGGAGAACTTTTCAATGTTACCGACCTGATGCCTGAATTCAAACTACAAGTCTTACCTTATTATAAATCCTCCATCCTTAGCTTACGACCAGATACGCCAATTAACGGATCCTCTTCATCGTTGTACCATACCTATACCAGCACCATTCATTATTCCACCTGAAAAACATATTTAACTTATGAATAATCGTCGAAATGTAAATCATTCTCACATATCTGCTGCGCAACTCATTTTAATATTTAGCTTTTGATGAATCAGGGATTATTTTAAAAATTTTTTTTGCCCGGTGATTCAAATTTTGAAAGAACGTTTTTTTACTAAAGGGTTTTATGTATGAATGAATCTCTAATACTATAGATATTTTGCAAATTGCCTGTTTTTAAAAAACTTTGAGGTTAGAATTTAATTTTTTAAAAACCGGGAGTTATATCGTTTTGCTATAGCAGGGCTACCTTTCCAGTTGTATTAATATTCACACGTCTTAAACAACATATTATAAATTGAAAGATTTATTTTTCGGAAGTAATTAATCGGTTTTTTAATTAAATATTAGAAGCGAATTGGGATTTGATTTGTAAATTTTGAAAAAACATGGCTACCGGTTGATGTCACAAGTAAAAACAAAATCGAAGCGTTCGATATATCGAATTTTTCGGTAGTCACCAAAAATCGGCCATTTCAGTTACTTTCGGACAAACTAGGATCGTATTGACAGTTTCAATTGGAATTTTCATACGAAAATGAGAAATCGGAAAAAGACAGGATTTGTTGGATTAATTGTTAAGACTCCCCTTAAACGGTTACTCGCTTTCTGATAGTATAAAGTTCACAGCAACCGGGCTCTCAGTCGCAACCGCTTCGTGAAACGGAGAGGTTATACGCGTCGCGTTAAGATTTACTCAAAAAGATGATACGTAGACCATTTCCGATTTTTTGTTAAATAAAATTTTAATTTTTTTTTTTGACTTATACATATCTTAAGAGTGCTTGTAATTTTTTTTTTTTAAGTTTTTTAAGTTTTAACCTATTAAACCACGGAGGGAATACCGAAACCAAACAAAAATGTGGTGGTCGTGATAATCGGCTTTTAAATTTATAAATATTTTTTTTTAAATTTCTTAAAAGTACGCGTCTTTTTATTTTTTAAAAAAAATGTGGTTTTAACCGGTGCGTGCTTTATCTTGGAAAAATAACGGTCGACATTTTCCACCACTTTCGAACTATGTTTTAAAAATGTCCGCTTCACTTGACAGGTGGTTCGTTAAACAAAGTGGTGTGTGCTTAATTTTCTCATTCTTGTGGATTTTTGGATTAATATTACATTGCGGTGACTCGAAAACAACAGGTACGTTCTTGTATTATAAGCATTTATTTACTTATCCCATTATCGTTTTTGTGTTACAAGTCTAAGTACATTGAACTGCCACATGTCTCAGGTAGATGTAACGTTAATGCATTGAAACGCAGGAATGATTTCTGGTACCCATTTTCTGAATATGAAATCGTTGTTTATTCAGATGGGTTTTCATGAAAATTAAATCCGTTTTGTTGTTTTTCCATATGAGATTCAAATTCAACCCCTCAAAGGGCCATTTTCATTGATAATGGTCAGGAGCACGTGATCGGTTTAACGTCAGATGAATTTGATTGTTTTCGGGATTCCCAACCCGGCACACGTGGCGCCTTTCCTAATCGTTCAATAAATAGTTTAATTATAAATAGAGAATAGTTGTCGTAGGTCGAATGAATGAACTTGAAAAACACTACGGCGGTTATGATTAGTTTTTAATATGTCATTGGAGAAAACATGGGAGATAAAGTTCACGGTTCACATCAATGTTAATAAAATAGTGTTACCCGTGAAAATACGCATGTTTTTTTTTCTTCGCGAAAAATTTAATCATGTGCTACGAGAAAATCGGTCGTTTTTTTTGAAAATGATTTTTTTTTTCGTATGCGCGATTTTGATTAAAGTTTTTGATTATTTTCTTCCTTGAGGGCTTGATTATAAGCGATTAGGTCATTTAGCCGGTTACTTGATTGATTCACGTTATCGTTACGGTCCTTTGTGACCGTGTTTCGATTTGAGAAGATATAAAAAACGGTTGATTGATTTTTTGGTATGAGAAAAAAAGAAAATGAAAGATAGCTTGTCAGATTGACAAGTTGTCATTTTATTGTTTCGTGTTAATTTTTTGCAAGTGAGATTTTCAGTTTCGATTTTTTTTTTTTTAAAAAAATGGTTTCTTAATTTGTACAGTTGTGAAAAAGTAAAAGCGAGTTTGTAAATCATGTAAATTAAATATTTTATAAGAGAAATTTTTGGGAAAACAGGGTTGCCAATTCGTGTTGTTAAAAAAAAACAAAAGAGAAGCGTTCGATATATCGAATTTTTCGGCAGTCGCCGGTTGCCGGCCATTACATGTGATTGAAGTTGTTTTTCATATATCAAATTAAAATTTAGCAGCAGATATAACTAAAGCTATTCATCGCTTTAAATCAGTTGGGGAGCAGATTGGCAATAATGATTGCTTTTTAGAGTCAGAAAAACCGGCAAAAGACAAAGATGGAATCTTATAACGCACGAAACATATCCAAAAAAATTTAAGAGTAAGGGCAGGTATTTTTTTGTTTTTGATGGGCTGATTGCAAAACATTATGAAATAGCCCAACTAAAAGCTCTAGGTTCAAAAAACAAACAGTTTAATAAAAGACGAGACTTCTAATATAGGCCACGATTACGAAGATTAAAAGAAATTCAAAGGGATCTTCTTGATAATTAGGTCAATGCATACATATACGGGCAATTAGGAATAATGCATGTAAAATCTACACGTTTATGCCCTACATTTCTCATTGAAATGTCATCTTTAATAATATTAATAATCCATATCTAGATATGATCGATTACTCTATTAACAATTTTACTAACGGGAAATGGAAATTTTTTGACGCTCTTAGTCTAAAAATTACCGAATTTCGACCACTTGAAAACTTCATTCAGCCATTGAATCCTAAACAAACGTCTTGACATTAATTTGATTGACGTTCATTTATTCTCCCGATAGGTTATTATATAGACAAAGATGATATTTTTGCAAGTACCCCATTCATCGAACCACAATTAAATTTGATTTGTCATAAAAATGATTTTGACCAAGTAGATGGTAGCGGAAATCGAAGCCTGCCAAAATGCATTTACAAAAAAAATGAGCTGATTATTTTAAGTGATCCAACACAAAATTATAACTGACGTAACGAAAAAAATGAGAGGAAATGATTAATTTTAAAAATTAGCGCTACGTCAGGAAGATTCATGTCAAAAGCAAAAATTTTATAATTGACTAAATAAAAAAAAAATTTGTTTTTCACATATGCGCAAAATTTTAATAGTATTAAAACGTGATTTTATTGCTCTGGCAATTGTATCAATGGCGCCACCAGATTTCTAATGTTAAAAAGTCGAAAAGGACAAAAGCTAAAGTATAATATTTTCGAAGCAAAATGAAGATAATCGCAAGGCTGCGAAAATGTACGGAAAGCAACGAATATTACCGAAAAATAACGAAGTATCTCGAGCGGAAACGAAAATTCCCGAAGAACTAAGAATAATTTTGGCACAGAAGTAAAAAACACTAAAACATTTCGAAAGCAATGAACTTTCCCTAGAAGATTCAAAAAGCTCTTGATCAAGAAATAAAGAGCGATAATAAATCTGGGGCAAAACCTTTCCCTTAAAAAAGTTTTGTGGTGTCAATTCTTTTTATGCCAGAAACTGGATACTAGCAGATTGTACGAACAACAGCAATTGGTGCAGATCAATTAATAGAAGTCTCCCAGCACCTGACTTAATTTACTTGGATTTACATGGATTTACATGGATATTTTTTCACATTGTTTCACCCATGTTTAACTTATGCAACGCTCTCAAGTAAATCTGCCGTAAATAATAATTAGCAACTTATTTCAAGTATATCCTCGTTGAGTAAGCTTCTCATAAGTTAAACATAGGCGCAATCATCTCCCCTATGTGGAAGAGATGGTGTTACCCAAAATTCGTTGTCTTGGTGAGGCTCTTCAGTCCATTCCCGAGCAGTAGAAACTTATTGAAATAAATCTGTCCAGTTTGAAACAGGCTTAAGCCAAAAACTTTAAGACAGATATTATGGGATAAATAAATAATTTGCAAAGGGTTGGCAGAAAAATTAAACCCCGGCAGGAAAGCTTAAAACTAAGCGTGAACAACAGTTTAGAGAAACATTAAAGTTTTAGTTAAACCTACCAGCATTATAAACTTCTCCCAACAATTTTTCCTGCGTGACTTTCAGACTCGAATCCCTTAAAGATGGGAACCCAACAAACCGCACATATTTTCCTTTGATAAAAAAAAACCTGTCGTGAGACCCAAGGCCTTGAATTTCGAAATATTACATACGATCGTATAATTGCAACGTCAACACAACAAAGAATCATTGACTAATATATTTATTAATAAAATTAACAATGCGAATCAGTATATGTTATATTCGAGAATATGAAATTGACATAAATGACGTAATCATATTATATTATAAATCAAGGATCAGGTAAATTGAAACTGAACAGGTGCGGAGGGGCGCCCTGACTCATTTTTCAAAAATCATGACAGGGGTCTTCTTCTCTCGAGATTTTTCTTCTATTATGTCAACCTTAAAATTAAACACAAAAGAATGTCCATTAGATGGACAAATTCCAGTTGGGTACCGTTATGAAACATCGTCTATACCTTCCCCGGCAAAATAACCATTATAAAGTGGACTTAATTCAGGTGTGCTATAGTTATTATACCATTTCCGTTCTTATTTACATATTTATCTTCAGCACGCATGGAAAAAAATTAGAAAAAAAATGATATTTTATTTATAGGTGCATTTAGCACCAAATCCAAATTTTTTCAGTGGGATTTTTTTTTCTTCAAAGCACGATTTGGCTGCATGTCCGCATCCGGTTTTTTAATGCGACCTTGGGACATTTAGTGGAGTATAATTGAATAATTTCATGACAGGAAACCTGCAGATATCAAAAAGTCGTTTTAAAATAATTTAAGGGGTGTCAAAAAAATAAATGAAATGAAGGGAGTTTTGTTGGCTAATAAACGTCCAAAAAAGGGTAAACAAAAAATTAAAAAGAAAAAAAAATCATCCCTCGTGAATCCCTCTGGCATATACTGTAATCTGAAAGGGCGAAGGTGAAGGGTTCATCCTATATTTATTATTTTTTAACCAGGCTAATTTTACGTGTAAATGCTATAGGAAAAAAAATTCTTGGAGAATGTTTCATTATTAAGTGAGAATTCTTTTCATTTTTTTAGATTTTGCCAAAAGAAGACTTGGCAGGTCTCACTCTAGTATATTTGTATACTCCTCTCTTCTAAAAAAATCAAGACCACGGGGTTTATCAAAAAATTTGAGAATAGTTCAATTTCAAGCGAAATTAGGCAGCAAAATAAAAGAAAACTTCAGTGGCAACATTCAAAGATTGGTGTCACAGACAACTTTTGGCCGGTCTGGCTCTAGACTGGTTAACATTTTTAGCTGCCACTGTTTGAGCGCTTAAACTTCTGAGAGTTCCCATCCATGGTTCTATATTTATTGTTATTGAATAAAAGTCTGAGAAACAAAGAATTGTTCCAAGTATGTTTAGGCAAGTCTGAAGTTTAAAACCATGGCTTCTTTCCAGACTCAGATTCGACTTTTAGGTCCCAACTCAGTTAAAAGTTTCCTGTCCTCTTCGGTTGCTACAACTATATTGAGCTCAACTTAGATCTCTATTGTTTCAAAAAGTGTTTAAAGAGCTTTACCCGGCTTCTTATACCTCAACCTTTCATTATTTAACTTCCATATTCCGCCACTAGCCCTTAACCTATCAAACATTTCTCATCTTGACCACTCTGTCTCCTGAACGTTGCTTTTTTAAAATAAGCTTCTAAACAAAGAAAATATTAGCTAAGATGAACATAACTCTCGGATAACTTTGTAAACACCTGTAATTCGATATCGACGTGATGGGAATAAATCAAAAACTTTCGATCGGGACTTTAAAAAAAATTACGACGGGTCGTGAATTGGCCTTGAAATCTGCAGCCGTTGACCTCCATATTTAATGGCAAGCAGCAGACCGTAGATCATGATATTTGTCTTCTTATTTGACAGCATTAGACCGCGAAAGTTACGAAGACAAGATTCGTTTTCAAAAAAATAAACAACGAAACCGGTTTCAAGGACAAATTATCGTTTTATAAAACCGATAATTGAATAATCTTAAAATTGAAAATTTTCTTATCCAGATCATGTTTACACGGGGAGAAGGAGGTTAAAATCCGAGTTAAAATTGAAACAATTAGCCAAAGTTTTACAGAAGCTAATTTCCATGAATTTTCAATTCCCACGAGGCATAATTATCCTCCCTTTATTCTATAAACGTTTAAGGGACGATCATCCGAATTTCGAATTTCCGGATTTTGCATAAAAGTTTAATCGTCTGGCGGATGGGTTCGCTTCTAAGCTTACTCCGGGGCTTGTTTCAAGTCTCGGATTTCTATACCGGAAGGAAAATGCCTCGAAATACGGACCCGTTATTAAGCCCGAGATACTCTTATCGTTAAGTGTATGATTATGCACGAACTTCAAACTTTGTTTAGGGAAATTTTTAGAACTTCATTAAGAATAAAGGTTTTATGATTTGTAAGGCATCATCATAAGGTTTAAAGCTCATTAATATTTTCAACCGTCTTTTTCATTTTTATTCTTTAATAAAAAAAAATTAGAAAACCTTTCTCCAGGAATTTTTTTCACCATGATGGAAATATTTCGGAGCACCGGACGTGGATATTGATGAGCTTATGATAATTCTTGATATCGTAATAACGAATTCATGGCATGTAGGCCTAGATTATTTAATTGACTTAAACACAATTTAATTCACTGATGTGACCTTATCTAATTTAAATAGATATTTGAAGCATCGGTATTGTTTAGCTTTTGACCCGATAGTGGCGTTACTGTTACTTTGTATAATTTTAGCTGATAGATGGTGTTACTGAGATGAATGTTTTTTATTTTTCTGTTATGAAACTCAGAATCTTTCTATAGCGCCTAGAAAGCCAAATGGAGAGTGGACACGTTGGGCAGCCGGCAGCGCCATTTTCGAATTGGAGTATGCCATAATCCCAATAGAAGTCGCCAAAGTGATCAATAGAAAACTTATGAATCATTCATTCCAGATTATGACGGGCCCCAATTCAAAAATATGGCGGCCTTTATTTCGAGTAGGCAATTTTTTTAGCAAGGTTTTGTGGCAGACAATCTAACGAAGTGTCAATTCCCTATTCTTCTTCTTTAAATGCCCGCTCCTCGTCGGAGATTGGCGATCATCATGGCGATCCTAACTTTGGAGGCTGCCGAACGAAAAAGGGATACTAAATTTTGGCCGCAACAGTGTCTTAGATTCTTGAGCCAGGATGTTTTCCTCCGACCCGGTCTACGCCTGCCTTCTGAAACAACAGGTTCCCTATTAGTAACGCCAAATAGCCTCCTCTCTGACTTTAAAAGGGGCAACCATGTCCGGCAGGACAATCAAATTGCTGCAGCTTCCCAACATGTATGCCTCGCTTAGTCTAATCATTCCCTATTTTTTTGATCGGTTGGGATTTTGAAGCTCTTGAAAGAAAACTTGAAGATATCCGAGTGAAAGTTGCATATGGATATCGGAATTCTCACACGGGAAGCGTGACAGACGGACACGATTCAATAATGGAGAGCCACGTTCCTGAGGTACGAATAGAGGAGTTTTAGGTTTTGAAATTAATAGACCTCGACCGTCGAAACGAAACGGAAAGAAGAGAAAAAAAAAAATTAATCGAGGGAAAAGTTGCTTAGTCCGTTTTGGAATTAAATGAAATGGCACAATACCAATTCACCGTTACTCATCATTTGGCAACGTCGCCTTTCAAGATTCCTTGTGTACCTGGCACGGCACCTTATTATGGTGTGTGTTGATTATATCGACTCAAAATCGATTTGAAATATTTAATCATGGCTTCCTGTCTTATCAATAGAAATAAAATCCCATGTCAAATGAAGATTAATGTTTGTGCGAAAACTCAAGAAGTAAAGATTGTTTTTTTTTTATTCGGTGTCGCTTTCACTCGCGTTTTTCTAACGCGGTGGCGAGGACCTTAGTTGCATTGCGTGAGTACGCACAAAATTCTAAAGTGCAGAGTACTTAGTAAGGACCGAATCAAAGACCTGAAGTGAATAAAGAATAGAAAATTAGATTCTGTACCTATGACTGACTTCATAAAATTTTTGATTGAAAGATTCCTGGCCATGGGAAAAGGTGCCTGAGAGTGCGGGCGCTATGCGTTAGTTACGGTGATAATCACTAGGTGTTGTATGCAGCAGTTTTTGAGAAGCTTTAATCCAGCTTCCAAGATGACCTAGTGATGTGCACAAGATCAAGAATCTCTTGCTTTTGTATTGTCTTCGCGTTGTCTAAGCCACCAAAACTAGTAACGAACAAATCTACTGTCCCTTGTTCTTAAAAAGAAGAGATGAAAGTGAGGCCATCGACCACGGGTTTCCAGGTCTTGAAACTCTTGTTGATTACCATGGCAACGCCGACTCCGAAATTGAAAAAGATTTTAGTTCATGCAGATTACACTGGTGTACCAGCGGCCGACCAATAAAATTGATCTCTCCAGAGATTCATTAGTAATGCCTTACATAATTTGGGACTCTTCCGGCTTGTGATTGGCTGGCCGCTACGATACTCGCATCATCTAGTGGTGGACTATAAACTTGTCCCGGCCTGGAAGACTGTGCCATCGACAAAAATATTGTTTATTCACATTTTGAAAAAATGGCTGAAGGCAGTGGTGAATCAAATCAAAAAAGATTGAGAAAATGCAAATACTATGAATTTTTTCGTTTTTCGTTGGTTGAAGGAGCTCACAAAGATAAGCAAAAGGAGAAGGATAAAGATGCGGTGTGCCTCCTCTGCTCTTCGACGTTTCCGAAACAACATTTTCTTTTCTTGTGCGCATCACTTAGTTGGCCGCATCCATGAATGGGTTAGTGATTATTTGGCGATCATTCCCGATCACCAAAAACCATTAAGACCAACCTTCGCGATCATCCCCGAATCCAGTGATGTAAGAGTCATCTAGCTCCCACACTCTGACTCATTCTTTCAACCCCTGCGACGCAAGCGGTCATTTTTCCAGATCAATTTCGATTTTTTTCTCTTCAACGCTCATAGCCATATAGAAGTTCGTTTCTGCTTGCATTCATTATCGAATTCAAAACCCCAAAAACAAAATACAGGCTTTGGTTATTTTTAAAAAAACTTGAACCAAATTCCTAAACGTCACTTTAAATGTTTCCAAGAAGTGGAAAGATAAATGAATGCGATTTTGATTCCTTTCGATCCTTTTTATTTATTTTTAGGGGGGAAGGGTAGTAAAGAAAAAAGGACAAAGCTTTCAAAGCGACAAACTTAAAATGATGCACTTAATTGTTTCAAATAAAATAAATGACAGATAAAAACCAGAAGTTAAAATAAAAGAAAAAAAAACCTTTTAAGTGAAACGGTTCGATCCGAGGAATGTTTCCAAGTGTTTTTTCGCTTAGGAAAGAAAAATAACACGTTTTTTAAGCACAGAGAGGAAGCATTAGCTTTCATCCGTTGTCATGAAAATACAAACTCTATTCTTGAGGATCCCTCGAGGAGAAATTTTATAGCTTTTTAACTAGATATTTTTTCAGGCGAATTGTTATCTATGTGGGAGGTAGACGATATCGACAATGTTAACCTAAAAAAGAGTATTAGTGAAAACCTTTAAGATGCTACCCACAAACACCCCCGCATATCAAAACTTAAAAATAACTCGAGGACTTGATAAAAAGGTTTTTCATTCAATCCTAAGCGAAATTTTAAATTAAATTGGTATCCGATTTTTTTCTGTTTGTATGAAAGCATGATTTTTAATGCAAATTTTTGAGCAGTGGTGGACTACAACGTTTTAACAGACGGAAGGTAAGTTCTCTAAAAGCGCCGGCCAATGCTCTATCGAAGCTTGTTAAAAGTAGCTACTGCGAAATTTAGCAAAGCTTACTCGATGCTGAGCTAAAAACGGAGGATAGCTAAACTTGAGCAAAGCCCATTAGAGATTTTAAAGTTTTTGACTTAAACCTGCAGGAGCCTATCATCAAAAGTGTTTTCTCCTTCAAACTGGTCTCCTATTTTAATAAATTTTAACTTAGCCATTGCTTTGTAGATTTCAGTGAGCATATGGCCAGTCCGACGCTGATAGTATGTACCGTCCCTTTATTTGCCCATCTCTTATACTAAATACATATTTAGACTTTGTCCGATAATTGAATCACCCCTCGTAGTCGGAGTTTTTTTTCATCCTGTATTTGCATTCGGATCAGGATACCTAAAGATTATTGTTTGATGTTGAATGCGTAGGTAAAACAAGGGTTTTGAAATGTTAGTCTAGCCTATTAGATTTATTATAAAGTTTACATTTTGAAAAAATTCAAAGAGCCTACTGATATTTTTTATAAAAGAAGGATTAGTGAATTGCAATGAGGAAAATAAAATCGATGAACAGGGAACCTTAAAGATCACTTCTTCTTCTTCTTCTTCTTCCTTCTTTTTCCAACCCATTATACAGCCCACTCCTGAGCCGGGGTCTTCTCCGAAGAGAGTGTTGGCACTACCTCGCCACACTCATGCCGGAAAACCATTTTCCGAAGAAGAGCAGGGCTTTCTTTATTTAGACACGGAATCTGAACCGAGTGAGGACTTCCGCCGTCCGCCGAAAAATTAGTTAAGCAATGACTTTCTCGAGTTCCTAAGAGTCTGATGGGACTACTTCAAGGCTACCGAGCGATCACCCTATAATTATTTGGACATCTACTAATAAACACATTATTTACGCCTATGTTACTAACCCTAAATACAATTTTTCATTCCATTATTTAACTTTATATTCAATATTTACATTTATAATATCGGCTATGAAATCATTCAGATGGATCCAAGTTTGAAACTAAAATCTATGATAATTTATTTTTCATAATGGAATTGTTATAATCAAGCTCCGGGCATGTGTCTGCAACAACTTGAACTCTTCATGAAATTGCAAAATTTTAATGGCTGCATTTGTCATATGTCAAACCTTTCAAAAAAATATTTCTGTATTTTTACGTTAAATTACAACTCGTCTAAAAGCTAAAAAAGGGCATTAAAAAAATCTCATCTAAAGAAATAAACTATTCGCTGCGTAACAATGATAACGCGAATCGAACTTTTTTTTTTTTTTGAATTTGCCTTCGAGCAAAATACCAATATTAGGTCTTCCTTGTGCATGAGTCCTTCACGTGTAACATCGCATTTTTTTTACGACTTCCCAAAAAACTTATAACTAGTATGCCATGATAATATCGATACAAATATTTCGTGCAAGGCTACAAATCGAGATCATTCTTGCAGAAGAAAAAACCCTAAAGTACTCATCGACAGGTGATTATTTCCGTTTTAAAAATCGATGGTCAGCATATTTCTGGAAAAAAAAAGTCGCGTGCGAGTGAAAGGGAAATATATGAAAAAAAGCTGGCACGAAACACAAGCTAGAAAGGCGGAAAGGAGAGGGGGATTGAATATATGTGAGGCTTTTAGTATATACGGAGCAACACGAATAAATGGTCTGGAAAGGAGAATTCTCCACATTATATTTTTCCCTCCGATTTTATTATTCCGATTCAATGACAGTTATTACTGGTTTGATCATTATTTCCGATATGTTTTTCCATATTGATATTAATATCAATATAAGACACAAATCGAAGTCCGATATTTACCTCGAACCTATGTTTCCCGGGAACTAGTCATGGGGAGAAGGGAAAGAACCGGGTTTGCCCCAACGGTTGGAATGCAAATCATTCCTGAGTGAAATGTAATATTCCTAAACGATCCAAATATAAATCAAAATCCCACACCGATTTCAGATATTTCCCTCTTTAAAGGACTCTCGTGTTTAACCTCATTTTTTTCCTTGTCTGTTAGTATAAGTAATTAAATAAAGGAAGTCGTTTATAAAGTTCTTTACCCGATACCTGATTTGACATATACAGCTACGTGTCAAGGTCAACGTTCAAGAAACTAATAAAAAGGATGAAAAAGCGAAATTTATTGCTGATCGATTAAAAAGCCTGTGATGGGTTAAAAATTAATAAGCAACAATTTTCAGTGGCGGATTGAAATTATTGAACCGCAGAGTTATTCACTTACGGCTGTGAAACAGGAATTCAACCGTCAGAGCGCAAAATGGGCTGATGACTATCAAGAATCAAGTCTCAAGTCGGATTCTTGGATATGGGACCAGTTCACACAGCGCTTGCAAATGCAATCTAATGAGGAAGTCCGAAGGTTCACTGGATGGCCCGTAGACAACAACTCGTGCAGGGTCTAGTGGACGAGGCACGTTGCCACCGATGAGGTAAATTCGTAAGGTCCAGGATAGTAAACCTCAAGTCGCAAATTCCAGGCAAACCGGAGATCCTATGGGGGGATAGCTCGTGGATGGATGCGGGTTGATTTGGAGTTCTTTGCTGGAAAGAAGCAAGTCAGGTTTCTTCTTTGGGTGACATACTAGTTTCCGAGAGTAGGTGACCTCTCTGCGAATAGCTGGTTTGTGTGTTTCGAGTTGACACAGCTATATGGGACCTACAGTTTAAGGCCGGTTCCGAAAGACTAAGTAGAGAGGCTGTTTTAAGCAAGTTACCACTCGCTGGTTTGCCATTGCCTTGAAGGGGGAGAGGTGGGGGGGGGGGGGGGGGGGGGTGAGTGAGACCGAGCGACAACACACATTAATCGCTTTTTCGGAATCCCAAAATCCTCGAGTTAAGTTCACATGATGCAGATGACACTGGTCAGAAGTGAAATACGGTCGGAAAAAATCCGAACCGTGGAGGGGATTCAAACCCATGAACTCACGAGTGTGAGTCGGGCACGCTGTCCACTGAGCCACGAGGCTGGCACAGGTTTAGCCACATAAAAGTTCCACCCTTAACTTCAAAACCCGATCATTCAGAATTTTCCCCAACAACCAGGCTCTATTTCCTTCTTTCTCAACTGCCCATATGATTGATCCGCTACTCACGAAGACGATGATACGCTCTAATATTTAATAAAGGACCAAATATCCCCAACTACGGCACTGACCCACACGAAGATCATGCATTTTAACTCAAAACCTGAAAATCCAGTATCAACTTGCACCATATACGATGACTGAGATGATGCAGTGACAAATGGACTAGTTGTATGTTTTAATTCATTTTAGAAAGATCTTCCGGGAAAGTCATTCCTCCTGATCCCAACGATTTTTTACTTAACATCAGAATTTATAATTAAAGAATAACAGGAAGTAATGTTATGAATTTTCTGCTATGTCATATTCCAAAATTACCAGGAGTCTTCTTTATCATGTTAAACTGTCTTTTTGGTGACCTGAGACTAAACGGTATTGAAGGTAAAAGAATAATTGGTTAGGTCTTGCATTTATAAAAGATTGCAGAATGAATCACCGCCGTCATGTTAGGGAGTACTGGTTTAGTCACATGTGATCGTAATGCATGCATGTTATTAAAATTTAAAATTTTAAATGGTATGAGATATAAATAATCGAGGGAATTTGATGTAACAAGTTTCTTACAGTTATTGATAAATTTATTTCATTTTTATTTGCCAGTCAGTAGATCTGGCCTACTTCACATAAGCCCCATAAAGGGAAACGTATGATGATTTTGTTTTTTTTGCAATTATGCTCATTCAAAAAAGAAACCTGAGGATTTTTATGGTTTTGTATATTATTATAGCAACCGGGTGTTGAGAGTCGGCCTGCTTTGCAAACTTCTCACTTGAAAAAAAAAAACTTTTATATCGCTCAGACGAGTAACAGAGCCACCAAAAACAATCGAGTAATGAAAAAAAGCTAAAAGATTTAACATGAAGATACAACTTCACCTACCCAATTTCTAAACTCCGCAACATACCATTTTCTTTTTCACAAGAATTCAAATACAAACAATGAACTCTTTTACCTTAAAAAAATCTAAACTCCTAATTACTAAAAACTTTCATTGCAACTAATTACAAAAACATTCTTTTTGAATTCCACACATATAACTTTTTACTCCTAATGTAATAAATATTAACTAGGTTCAAATCGCCTGCAATAAAAATAAATTGTTCATATTTACATCACATACAATGTCAGGTTGACCATGCATTTATCACGTTAAGATGATAAAATGAAACTGTGTAAACCTTAAAATATCTCAAACAAAACTTAATATTTCCCGTGAATTGAATAAACTTCCCAATATTTCTGTGTAATATTTATGTAACAATGATATCTGCTTAATTGACTTCATCTGATTATACTCTAAATGGTCATGATATGCTTTGCTTCCAACTGCAAACTGACATGATTGTTCAATTTTTTTTTTTTAAAGAAACATTGCATAATGAAATTATTTCATTCTTTACATTGCGCAATAATAATAAAAATTATTAACTAATCAAAAATATCTCACATAATCGATTTAGAGAGAGAGAAAAATTTGAAAGAAAATGAAATTTTTTAAAAGACTCATTAGTATTCTTTAAAGCACACCTAGAAAATAACTATATTTACTCGTAATCTCACATAGGCTACCAAGTTTCCGGCTAATTAGCACCTAATACAACAACACAAATCAACATTTCAATATTTCCTTTACTCGTTTCTTTTTATTTATTTTTTTAAAGAAATATAAGAAAGAAATGAGCGGATAAATGTCATTTAATGCGACGGGACGGTCACGAGTTCGAACTTAACCTGCCTGAAATGGATCTGTACTAATGCATCCAGGTCAACGTTACCATTTGTCTTTTGAAAACAGATGGTCCGATTGCGCCTGACTTTAATGCCCCAGTGTCCTGTTTCACGTTTTTAATGTTTACTGACTTTTGCACACTTTGCACAAAGGGAAGAGTGTAATTTGATAAATGACCTAAATCATGATCCTCAGGTCTTTAGTTTGTCTGTGACCAGGAAATTTTATTTTTAGTGAAAGAATAAGACTTTTTCAAGGTCTACATACTTTTTTTTAAAATGAAAGCTCCACAAACAGAAGCAGTTGGTGCGACAATCTGTCGTACAATTCCCAAGAACCATAGCAAATATCGTTCAAATTTTACATTTATACAGTTGAACATTTTCTTTCAACTTCGTCTTCAGTGAAAAGAGTCCATGGCACATGTTTGTGGCCATTAAATTAACCAGAAACTAATTTTCAGGAACCGCATTTGATTAAACTAGTCAAGGATCTAACTACTAGTCTAGTCAAGTTATAAGTATAAAAGCATCCGTAATATTAAGTATCAGGGTGCCAGCTTTCACTTTCCAATACCGTCCACCACCTCCCTGGCTTATAGTTTTGCTCATGCAAGGTTTCGGCCAAATTAGCAGCGTGCGAATTCGCCCAAGCGCAGCTAGTAGGACTTGATGTAGTTGACTCCTAGGTTGCGCAGAGAGCCACGCGGTACTTGCGGAAGTTACAGCCTGGTTCAGCAGCTGCACAATGTCCCCACATACACCCTCATATTAGGGGGTACCCCACCAGCCTCAAAGTTTTCGCCACTGGGTGCTACATCACCCACACTGCACCCTCTGTCTTGCCACCACTTACCCCAATCATAATCTCAATACTTTCCTCTCCTTTAATTACTACTTTCTGCGCGACACTTAAAGCCGATTTCCTTTTCTTAAAAAAATTTATCTCTCAAAAACTTTCATGAAAGAAAATTCCTAATTTCGCCGAGTAATAAAAAAACTTACAAACACCTGTAGGATTATTAAAATTCTTAATAGTTTATGAAAATAGGTTTGCATAATGAAACGAATAAAGTTTTCAAAGTGTCAGGAAAATTTTTCATTGAAACTTAATTTATTACGAAAGAAACGTGATTAAAAAACCGCTTAATCAGCTAAGAAGAACTTGCAAGGTTATTCCTCCTTTTCTTTAAAATTTTCTTTGGATATTAATGACGTAGATTTTTTTTAATTTTTATAATTGGGGACAAATGATAAACTCATCAATCTCAGCAAAAACGCTACCCGGAGAATCAATCACTCACAAAGGGGGTATTCCCAAGAGTAAATTAATGTTTGTAATTTTCTTAAATGGATCTTGGACTGCCTCCGATTTGATAGGAATAACGTGAAGGACTTTTTTTCCCATTGATTTTCCATGCCCAGCGACCTTGGTACTGTACTTAATAAAACTACCGTAGTCGTGTTCACACTACTAACTCTGATCACGCTTTTGTATTCTTCTTCCTTTTTTCCCCTTCGGGTTCTTACAATTATATGTTTACAAAGCGGAAAAAAAGCATTTAAAAGAATATAATTTAAATGGTGGGATTGTGATTCGCGCAGCGAAACTTGATTCTGTTCCACCTAAAGATTTTTTACATAAGATAGGTTTAAAATTTCCAAAGAATTGATATCCTCATGGAAAGCCATAAAGGCGGAGCTATATCCTACAAATTCATAACCTGAAACCGATGGACAAATCATTTGGCATGGAAATGAAGATTAGGCGAAAAATTTGGCTTAATGTCCTGCACTACGGAAAAAACGACGAGACAAAAGCCACGAAATACTGTTGCGCCCAATAGAATTAAGTGTGCTACGAAGGTTAACGTATATTATGTGGCCGATTGGTGTGAAAGACGTTGGACGAGGAAAAGGGGAAAAACTGTGGCAAAAAATGCAAAAAAAAAAACTCAGAAGGCCACCAAAGCGGTAATTCGACGGTATGACCTTTTTATTTAAGAACTGATTTGGACAATTCAGTTCTACGTCCATTTAAGGAAGAAAAGAAAAAAATCTGGCAAAACCCAGTGAGAAGGCGAAACTTCAACTCACTCAGAGATAAAAATTTCGATCCGGTGAAGAGGAACATGAAATAGCTAAGTTTGGCTTGTTTATGAAACTGTAAAATAATAAGCCTGCTTCCTATGCAAAAATAAACTATGCAGGTCTAAAAATCTGATCAGGTCTTAAAAATAATGTACATAAAACCAATTTTGATTTCCTGAGCAGTCTAAAAATTTTTCCCCGATCTTTTTTACACTTGTTTAAGCATTCCTCTCAACCGATGACCGTTCCTCTTGTAAAAATTCAAATCCTCGCTGCGTATGCGAATTATTAATGCGAAACCGAGAAAATGCTGGAATGCAGAAGAATATACCCGAAGAGGAAAAAAAAAAGAACCGCCGCATATAATTTATAGGGATTTCTCGGCCGGAACAACAGCAGCGGGTTACAGCAACTGCGTCTGCATTATAGAAAAAAATAATTCAAGTTGAACTTAACGATCGGGAAAAAATTAACTTTATAGGGCTTGCGTTTTTATATCTCGTGAATATTTTATTTAAAAGGATATAGTTAATTAAGAAGAAGAAGAAAAAGCCGATATGAATCTATAAGATCGATTAACTACATGCTGTAATAAAAAAAATTGTAAGTAATGTAATTAATTGACTTTTATAATCTTAATTATCTCAGGTTAGTTTCTCACCGTAGAATCAAATCTATTTTAGACATGATTATTTCATAAATAGCGAAGAATGCTTTACTTTCACTGCAGTTTAAATGAAAAGAAACAACCTGTTTGTCTTTCATTTTTTTCTATATAAACTAACAATTACGTTAATCATAATAGTAAATGACAATTTTTAATAATAAAAAAACATAAGCGGCATGAGAAGTTTTCCAGCCGGGGGTGCTCAGACATGGAAAGTGGTTAAAGCCCCGGGTAGAAGATAAAGCAGCATGAGCTGAACCTATAACCCGCAAGAGTGTTAAAGACACAAACAAGTTTTGCAGTAAAAGTCCAAACGTAACACATTACTGCCCGTGGTCTGAAAACACTATTCAAGAAGCCCATTTTGGTATCGCCGGAATTTTTAGAAATTTAAAAAGGAGCAGACAATTTCATCTAGGAATCTAACGCTATCATTGATTCATGGAAAATAATTCAAACCTAATCTAACCCAACCGGGAACGAATAATGCCAAAGGTGTAATGAACGAAAAGTCATCCCCTGGCCACTTTAAGCACCGGAAAAAATCGGGGGTGTAGGAGTTCCGCCGTGGTTGGCCTAATATAAAAAAGGATCCGTAAATTGCGCGATAAAAAATTATGTCGGATTGCGACAGGAAATAAGATAAATCGTTGTAAACAAGCCAGACGGCTTGGAAGTCCAGGCCACTTAACAGGAGATCATAGTGCAACTCAAAACCGGTGCCCAGCTCGCATGCTGTGCCATTGCCACTATGAAAGTACGTGAAGCCAGAGAATTTGGCGTCTCCCTCCCCCGGCCATCTCATCTCTTGCAGGACCACTAATTGGATCTGGTATTTCTTAAGCGTCGTGGATAGCCCCTGTACCACTTTCGGGCTGTTGAGTCTCCTCACATTGCAGGTTCCGCAAGTCAAAGTCCTTTTTCCGTAGCACCAATTGTCGTCGTTTGGATCCGACCTGTTTCTTTAGTTTCGTAATCACATCTTTAAAAAAAGATTCAGGCGGACGGAATCTTTCGTGCCTCAATTTACTTATCTTCCGTACCGCAATTCTCATATCCTTTTTTACCAAAAATGTATTAGGGATTAACCGTGGCGCAGCTTACTGTACCCCAAAAAATTTTCCTTACAACGTGCCTCAGTTTTTTATCTCGAAATAATCTTAAAATTGACTCCTCGTTATTTAGTTGCTCTCGGCCCGCAATTTGAGTTCCATTCCTGGTAGGTTCCTGGCAATACATCTTTTATTATTTTAGTGCATTTCAACCCTTCAGAATTTCCTAACGATACTGGATTGCGAATTGTTAACATTTAATTTATATAATTTGTGCTAAATCCCTGCATCGAAGTGTTAATGAAATTTCCATTTTCGCAACTTCAAATACGTGGGAGAATAATAGGACGAGACAAAAATCCCGACGGGTTAGTCCGGGACTCTCGAACATCTAGACGTTATAACGGAACGAACCATAAAAATTCCTCGTTTGTAACAACCCGAGTTCATTGAATTCGGCTACGTCCGCCCTTCTATTGTTTCTGGTATTTGAAAAGCACGTAGGACATCATCGTTTAGTTTTGTTACCATGATTCGATTATTACACGGCTTTTTTTCTCCTCAAAAGTTAAACCTTCATAAAAAAGAAACAAATCGTCACCTCCTGGGGAGAGCATGAGAAAAATACCTTTCAAAACTGTTCACGATTCCCAGATATTTATTCAAATGAAGAAGCCATTTTAAAAAAAATTCAAATCGGGGAAAAATACAAACAACTCTGGATCCCGACAATAGGACCTGCAATTAAACATCGTACCTGTCTGTATCAATCGGGAAAACCAGTGGTATAAAACGAGAAGAGAAGTACGATGTGACGTCACGGTATTGACAATGACCTTCACCTTGGCCAGAACCCGAGTTGTTTAAAAACCGGGTGCCTGTGTACTGTTGGTACCGATTATGATACATGTTTGTTGTACTGTTATTATAATAAATAATCGTTTCGGGATGCTTTACTAATTACTTTGGGAGACTATGTTCATTTTGTTGTCTTTTTTTATTGCTACCGTCAGCAGACATGCGCGTTTTTCTCGCGTTTCGACATACACTATACTTAAATCGTTTTTATCATTTGAAAAACATTCTGCTGAGTAATTTTTATGGCGCAAACGCATTTTTACGATTTGCACATGCGGTAAACGTACCACTTAGGAGGAAAATTACAGACTGTTAATAAAGTTAATTTTCTTTGAAATCATAGGCGACGCGGCAGCCGATACGATGAAAAAATGTGTTTGATGAGAGAGTACCAGTTGGGGGCAAATTTGGTAGTCCCTAAATGCAAAGAGGATGCATATTGCCATTTGAGAATTTTCTTAGGGAAATACACTCAATACCACATACACTCAAATCCCTATATCTCAAAAAAACGTAGAAGAACCAGACGAATCTGTAAGTCATTAACAACCATGCCAAACTAAGTTGAAAGAGCCTTTCAGGTGGTTAGATTTTTCCTTGCACATAGATGGAAATTTTCGTAATTAGCATAAGATTTAACAAAATAAAAAATGTCTTTTGGTCCAGATTTTGTTTTCCCATGAAAATTTATTCGAACACAGAAGTCCAGAAATTTTTCTCCAACAGAAATTTTCTCTTGTAAGTGACATTCCACATTTTTCTCCGTATAAAAAAGCCGCCTTCGAACTGAATATTGTATGAAGTGTGTGTCCTATGACTAATATCACTACTTCCGACGTCCTACATTGATAAAAATATATTAGGTAGTCTCGCTTTCGCGAGACGAGTCTTTAAATGGGAATATTTATACCGAGGAATTTGTGAGTAACTGGGATTTCTTATTTCTTTAAGTAAAATAAAATCCATGCGGATTATCCCATTTTTTTCCTAGTCGAACCGCATAACAATTAAAAGACACGAGTTTACACCACTTTTGCCAGTCATCCACACAGCCATCTAGTCATCTACAAACAGCCTAAGGGATTATAGTAGTTGTTCTAGCTCAGGGTTTGAACCATTTCAAGAAGTTTAGCTCAAACCTCTCACTATCCCCAATGGGAAATGTACAATCACAATATTCTGAAATACTTTGAAATATTTTGTAAATATTATGTAAATATTGTATCATTCAAATATTTGAATGAGTTTCACCAAATATTTGTAAAATATTTCACAAATGTTTAAAGATATTTTCAAAATATTTTAATTGAGGAAAAAACCCATTGGGTCGGTCCTTTTCTTAAAATTCTTATAATATCCATTTTAAGTCTAAAGGCTTCTCCTCGATTCTTTCATGCAGTCAATGGATCTGATTGTGGACACGCAGAAACAGTTTTTTCTTGTGGTCTCAAGCAACCTGTTTTTCGATTTTCTCCTTTTCTTTATTTTCTCGGCTGCTGCTACATCGAGCAGTTCTTCGTCGCTCTTGGCCTAGCTCTCTTTCTCAACCCAAAAAATTTCACCACTGTTCCAGCAGACTTACTTTTGGTTTATTTCATTCCATGCGACTCAGGATTTTCCTCGTTTTTATTTAATGACATTCTTCAATTCCACAATTTTCCATCTATTTCGTCTTACAACAGATCTCCCATTTTTGAGATGAACTGTTTATGCTTAGGACATCCCAAAATTTTGGTATTTCCTCGGATGAACCCTACTAAAAAAGTTTTCAATTCGTATCTTTAGCGTAACTTTAGCTAACTTTAGCTCGTGCCTGCAGATAGAATAAAAGCTAAAAGCTTTCTTATACTTACACCATATTTTCTTTAACAAAAAAAAAATCATATTGAGAGGAAAAACTGCTTCGAGGAAAAAAAATCCTCTGAGGACATCGTTGACTCGAAAATATCTTCATAATCCCATGAATCTTTGAACGATCGTAAAAAAAATTTATCGCCGCTAAAGAGTTAAATCTCTTATATCTCGAAACTTTGAAAGTTTCAAGAGCTGTATATATACCCAATTAAGTATCGGAACCCGACATAGAGTATTCTTTTCAGCAAATTTACATCCTGCATATCTTTAAAAAGAAAACGAAGTCGAATAAAAGAAATGGAAAGAAATAAAAAAAATAAATAAAGAGAAAAAATAAAGGGAACTTTGAACGCATACCAAAATATCCCATCCCTTTAGATAAATTCCAGGCAACTTCAAAGCTATAAACGGATTTTTAACATCAAGGGTGCCTAAAAACCCATTCTTTTTCTTCTCTTATCTTATTTTTTTTTCTTAACCTTTGCTAAATTATTAAACATCTTTTCCGGATGTAGACGTTTTGCGTGGCAATGCATTTTTTTCCCCCCCGCTGCCTGGTTTCGGGAGGACGACTCGGCGGGGAGGGAGATAAAAAGGAAAACGGCACTGTCATGAACAGTTGTTGAATGTTGTCTAAACAGAATTATGCAGGCGTTTTCTCCGTAAAATGTGATTATACTCTCTATGTTTTATCCGATTTTTCGTGCCTTGTTTTTTCTTCTCTTTCTCCCCTCATTGTTTGTTTTAGTTATTATTTATGCGCTAGTTTTTTTAATTCAGCGGTATAACAAACAAGCCGACGGTTAATGCCGAGAGGAGGGGGTTTTTCCACTTCGTCTCCTCTCCGATTCGCTTTAATTGATTGATTTGAAAAAAAGTGAGAACATGATAGATGTGTTAAAATAGGCTGCGAAAAAGAATCTTATTTTCATCGCTTTTAGGTCATGGTCGACCATCAATAAAAGTCTGTCTCGTTGAATTGTTGTTTTGGTCTTAAATTACATACTGGGACGTGTTGCAAATCAAGCTTTACTGTGGCCGACGTGTATTTTACTACCCGCGTACAAAGATTGCTGATAGGAAATGATGATTATGCGCGAGGGGTGGACTGTGTCACCCGAAAACTAGGAATTCCCCCGTGAGCTGATCTGCTCTGCAATAACAGTCCTGTTTCAGGTTTGGCGCACCTACCCTTGAAGAGCTCCAGATTCATTCTCACCCGGCTGGTAGCAATCTGGTAAGGGTTATGGTGGGGGGCAGCAGTCCTATTAGAACTGGCTTAAGGCTAAAGACGGTAAAAGTTGGCTAGGCATAAGTCCAGAAAGCAGAAGGCTGAGTCGAAGACTGAAGGTATGGCTCCTATGCTGCGGTGCGGAAGGTATTGGAACATCATTAATCTCCCTAGTATAGCCGAGGGTTTGCTGTGCAAGACCCAAGACAGTCGATTCGGCTGGGATCCCTTGCACGCCGCAATAAGCTCTCTAACCATGATGGCCGCCAATTCCCGCCGGGGGAAGGCATTGTAAGAAGAAGAAAAAGAAGAAGAACTTTTTACATCTCTTTCACATAATGGACCAATGAACAAAGGTTCTTCCGCACAGGCTCATCAAAGTTGTCTTTTTTAAATTGCTGAACATAGGCTTCCCTTAATTCATACCATGTCTTCATTGTTCTCCGCAATTTTCCCTCGACGTAATCCGAAGTTTTCTGGACATCATCATATCACCTAGCTATTGGTCTTCTCCGGTTCCGCTGGCCAGTCCATCATATCCAATGCAGGACTCGCCTCCACTTGTCATCTTTAACCTTGCAAGATGTCACGCTTATTCCCCCTTTAAAAATGTGCCTAGCAAACAAAAAATTCCCTGGACCATCGAGTTTCTCACTTACGTTAAATAATGCAAAATTTACATTGCCACCAAAACAGTTATCCATATAATGATTACTCCGCACATTTGATTTTTTATTCTGCTGATATGCGCATAAAGTGCTTAAAGAGAGAGATGAAAAAACTAAACAACCGTAATGCAGAGAATAATTTTAAACTTTCGAGAGGGAAAAACCGCCTTTTCCGAGATAAAATAGCTTTTTACTGGAAGAAAAGTACTGTAACGAGTGAATATATGATCGTTCATAGGGCTTGTTATAGTTAACTTTGCCCGTTAGCATAGGTTGCCGAACGACGTATAACGATTTTTCCAATGGAAAAGATTTTGAACTATTTTCCCTTAAAATGTTAACGCCGCAAAATCTTTCGAAAAGCGGGGAAAATTTACCGCCCGGGTATTTACAACGAACCGTTACATTTAACAACCGCATTTTTCCTCATATACTTTACAATCTCAACAGTGAAACTTTACTCCCGAGTAAAATTTTCTTCTTCCCGAAAGAATTCTTTTTTTTTTTTTTCAAAAATCTAAATGGAGTTTATTCATTAAAATGAATTTTAATGAGGGTTCCCGTTCGTTGTCTTTAACTTGATGAAATGATTCATCCCTTACGACTTTTAATTGGCTCCAATGTTTTTTTTCCCGGTACTAATTTGACTCTTTTCTTTTTTTATTTCCAGGTAAGATTATCGGACGAGAACGAGAGCGGAATGCTGATTCGTTTACCAAAAGCCATGTTAATAAATAAAGGGGAAACGTTGAAATAACGACACGGCATGAGTAAATCTTGAAGAAAATAATTTAATTTGTCAGGCATTTTCGCGTATAATTCTGCATCGTTTGATGGTTCGTTTTAAATATTTCACAGGCTTTTGATATATTTGATAAAGCTGTTATGCCTTCCCGTCAAATAATATTGCTTACTATATCAGCTTGGCTTTTGTTTTAATTTATTAATTTACCTATGGTTTGTTGGGTTACGACGAATTTTAATAGATATCGATTTATATTTTGTCGTGAGGAGTTTGACGGTTGGTTGCGGCGCAACGAATCACAAAGCAATTTAGTATCATTAATGATGGATCGAGCTGAAAGAGAACTGTTTGGATTAGATTGATTCTTTAACGAAAAAATGACAGAAGGAAAATTAGGAAGTTAAAGATTTTAGGCTTCAGGTGGGAAGTAGTTAATCAGGAATGAGGGAGTAAATGTCAGAGAGTCTTCAAAAAAGTTCTTCATACGACATTCGTCTTATAAAGAAGGCAAATTTGAGCAAAAGTAAAGCTGTTCAGGTCAGCGATGGGAACGTTCTACGACGTTGTCCGGTGCCTAATCATCTCCACTTATCTCGGTCTCCCCACTGCTTTTCCGTGAGGCTCCGAGCACCCATTGCCTTCCATCCAGGACTTGCCGGTCTTCCTTGCCTCCTCCTCTCTTTGGGCATCCATTCCCAGACTTGCTTAGGAATCCGTTCATCCGGCATTCTGCGAACATGTCCGTACCAAATTAGCTGTCTTTCCTCGATGTCTTCAATCACGGTTTTCTGAACACCCATTCTTTCCTTTAGATCTTGAAGATCTTCATTCCTTATCCTATCCATCCGGGAGACTCTCAGCGATCTTCTAATAGCGTCCATTTCTATTGCTGCGGTCTTCTTTTTCACTTTTTCGGTCATCTTCCACGTTTCCGCCCCATACAGCAATACGCTCTTACGTTTATGCGGTGCTTTCTCCCTTTGTAATTTTTCTGCTCCATAAGACACCGTTAAGGCACTCGATCGCTTTTCTCGCCAATACAATTCTTTTCTAGATCTCTTCTTTATCAGTCCCCGTGGAGTTGAACGAAACACCGAGGTATATCTAACTTTGACAGGCAGATATTTCCCTGTCGCCTTCGAATTGTAAATTCCCTTGATTTGCCCCAATACACAAATATTTCGTCTTCTCTAGATTGACTGATAGACCCCATTTCTCAGAGGAGATGACCCCAAATCATCTTTACCTTCAGGAAAAATTACTGCCAATTACCAAACCTTTCCGATAGAAAAAGCAAATGCAAAATTTCGCCTCCAGTGTCGCTGCAGTCGAAAAACACTTTCATATCGACGTTCCATTTCTTTTAGTCAGCGAGAATATAATCGCTAATCATACTAGCGACCCTAGCGGTGGAATTTCCATTTTTCCATATTAAAAGAACCTCACGTGCTAACCCCTTTACAAACATTAGCCTTACGACTTTTTTCAACATACATCCTAACATGTCAGCACTTGAAATTCACGCAATCGTTTTTTATAAAGATGTGCACGATCTGACATTTCTTCACACCGCCTAACTCAAGCTATCTTATTTAATTAAAATTTCCCCGCCATAAATCCATCTTTCTTTCTCCCGAGAATTTTACAATTGTTTACAATTGAACTTATCAGGACTAAACGATCCCAAGCATACACAAACCTCATTACGAATTTCCAATGAAAATAAAAATTTAATTGCGATATTTATGACGATATCTTAAAGTTTAAAGTAACAGTCTTAACAGACGCAAAACTTTTCTCAGAAATTCAAGACTGAACGCTGTCATTGAAAAGTTTCATTAGATGAAACATGGTCTGGAAGATTGCCCGATTGTTATATTGATTAGTCTTTCCTATTGTATTCGTCAATTTCCTTCTTCAAGATTCACAGCTAAAACCTCCCGATTAGTTTTTATAAAGTTTCCGGGAATTCATCCAGATTAAAAAAAAAATTTCAATCATTTTCCTTTTTCTCTTGTCCTAGATTCGGGATTTCGTTTTCAAATTGATGTCCCTCCTTCAATTGCTTTAAATTGAATATCCATTTAAAAAAAAGTCATTGTACTATTGTCATTAAGAAAAAAAGTCATCGTACTTTACCTTTTGACCCGACGTGAATCTTAATTGAGATTTTTCGAGATACTTAATGCCTCAAATATTTTTTTCTTGAGATGAAAAATTTCCGAAAAAAGCGAGAGAAAAAAAGAAAAATGAGAGCTGACATATCTCCTCGAATCGAAATTGACTTTGCTTAACGAAGCAGCTAACCTTGATCTGTACGAAGTTGACACAGGAAGGATGATCGAGGATCAAAAAGGACAATCGATTATTACGTCTTTATTTGATATGACGTGCTGGAGGTATCTTTCGATTTTTTTTTAAAAAGGGAAAATTTTGGGCTTTGTAATAAATTGGTCATAGCTGATTGATCGATGTCAGCTTTCCGAAAATGTTTTCATTCAATTAATCATATAAAGGGATTTCTGCTGACGTCATGCATATTAATATTCAATATTTACGATTTACTGGTTTTGAGTAAACAGTAGGATATTACTTCAGCAAATTTTCTTCGTTTTCCCAGTTTTATGTTTGTCGAGATTATCCTTAAATAGGATGATCAGTATTTTGTTTAGGGGAATGTAGGTAGATGATTTTAAAGTTGGCGTTAATCCCTGGAAAGTTTCTCCTTGAAGCGTTCTTCTAGAGGGAGATAGGAGATTATCAAAGCGATTCACACTATGGGTGCAATCGCCTGAAAGAGGAACGTGAAATCGGAACTATATTAGACCCTTAAGATATGAGGTTTGTCTTCTGCCTGATTTCAGCAGTAGTCTCTCAATTTTTTTTTTTAAACTACGAACAGGAGATGGTTTTTCTTATTGCGTAATAATGTCGTCGAAAAGTCGCTTAATTCATAATCACTTCCATCCGGACTATTTTGCGCCTCAGAACTTCTCATTTTGTGAGCTCAAGAGGTGCAAAGAATATAATGAAAAAATTGGAACCACCGGTTCGGGCTTTAGCGCTTTCTATGCAGACCACTTTCTTCCGAAGGTGGCCCAAGGAGAGGAAGAGGAGGAGGGAGGGCTGCCCTTTCATAATTATTTGGAGGCATCAAGCAGAGCTCACAAATAAGCTCCTGTGATGATATTACACCTTTTGGTAAAAGGTTGGCAATAAAAATATGCCCCTTAATCCACTGGACACTGGTACTGACTTAGTATTGTCTCGAACCGGGTACTACCTCTAACATAACAGACCTCTTAACCTTACACACCAAAAGTTTTCTTTTTCCTCCCACTCACTCGCTCATTTTTCGGGTTAATTGGTATCGTGCTTTATCTTTAAACGTGACGAAAGGATGGTATAAGTAAATATCCCTCATGACATGATCACGAACCATTTTATCGTTTAATGAGTCGGCCATCTACAAAAATACAATCCACGATTGATTGATCATTGCTCTTAGGAAAAACAACGAGCGTGAAGCACATGGGAAAACCGACAAAGCTTTCAAAAAAGGGAGGGAAAAAAAAGCGGCATTGTAGATGACATAAAACGGATTCTCTTTGAAATGTGAGCGAAGCAGCATGGAATTATAATTGGTTGCTTTTTGGAGAAGAAAAACAAAAGATTTTATATATACTATCGTAATTAACTTTGGCTACGTATCAGAGAAAAGATAACGGTGGAAAATTTATTTTTTTGTTGAACGGGGAAATGGGATCAAAAATTATACAGCGTGAATATTTTCCACGTACATTAAGTTTGACTTCGTGAAAAAATTTTGAACGCTTTTTAGATATATAAAAAAACCCTGAGGCGATTATATAAGCAGGTGGAAACATATCAAAACCTTGTCCTACATAATTACAATTGCTGATGAGATGTCACGGTAAAGCTTAACCGCTTGCCTGAGCAATTATTTTTCAAGCATTTCATTGATTTAGTTAGTATTGATGATTGACGTCTGTATTAATGGTTTTTGAATTCTTAACGTGCCGTCTGCTCCCCGGAGATCGACTGTCATTAATTATAATGATCCTGACTTTAGAAATGGCTAAACAAAACACGGACACAGATTCGATATCAGTTTCGAGCAGGATTCGACATTTTTAGCCAGGCCTTCCCTCAGATCTGAGTAGACTAAAAATAGAGTCCTACAAATCCAGCTCTAGGCCCCACGCCACCATTAACCCAACTTTCTAGCTTGCAAATTCTGTAAATAGCTTAAAAGCAAAATGCAGGCACTATCTTAAATCCAACAGGGATGATTAATGCTCGCAGTTATTAGACAATTATCACTTTAGCACGGTCAAGATCATGCTAAGCCTGAAATTAGGTATCGCCGCTAACACATATAGGCATGTTTAGGCGAAACGCCTTAGCCAAAAATGAAAGAAAGAAAAAAAGGAAGAAAAACTCACGATTCGGACATCACGAAACCCCTCTGATAAGGATTCGGACCTCTGATCCGTGAACCGGAAGTACACATTATCCACACGATTGCTCTCATTGTTCTTTAAGCCCAGTGAAGATCCTCTCACATACAATAATTCATTACTTTATATTATGTCTTTAAAGATTTCAATATAAAATCGGTAGTTAAATCGAAGACATCACGATTTCCTACACTTTTGTGCGGGTTTGATTAATCCTTCTATAAAGAAAAGTAGAAATCTCTTTTCAATTAAGTGAGAATGTGAAAATCGAGAAGAAAAGTTTTTTTTTTATGGGCGAGAATAAAACTCATTAATGTCAAAATGTGAGACGGGATGGATTGTTTTCTGACCGAACGTCTTTGACTCGCTTGACTGAATACGTAAGCGAATCTTCTACGGTTGTCGTCGTTTTGAATCGAAATCGCGCAACTATTCACGAATTGAGGAATCCTAATGAAACAATGGGTATAGTTAGGTTTAGGCGCCGAGGGAAAGTAGAGGGGATTTTATTTTCATTACCGATGACCACTACAACAATGTTTGGATTTAAAATAAACGTGATATGAATAACCGAGCTTGGTGTTTTATTAATTTTACTTATTTAGCATATTCATTGTACTCGTTTCCTTTCAATTGCATGAGACGGAGACAAATATAATGCACGCTGGAATCCAAAAAGTTGGTTTTCTCAGCGGCTTTTGCAAAATCCACCGACATGGTTTCTTTGTATTTCCAACCAAAACGCCATTTGTTTCAGATTTCTATTTTCTCTCTTAATTAAAAAGCGGAATTTTCTTAATGAAAATTTGTAAAGCTCAGAAAAGTTGGTTTAAGCTGTAGATCAATTTTTAAGTGAAGTACTAAAGTGTCGGATTAGCACTCAAAAGATGGCAGGTTCGAATCCACAGTTGCTCACATAACAGAGTTTTTTTCTGACTGTGTACCACATTGATCATATCTTCTTCTTCTTTCAACCTACACCCGTCCACTCCTGAACAAAGGTCTCCGTTCGGCTTGGTCTTCCCTAGTCCTACTAATCCCCTAGCGCCACTAGCCTGAGGAAATAATTAATCATCTCATTTGGTCACTTTCCAATATAATAAAGAAAAATCCAAAAAGCATGAAAAATATACTAAGATTATTTTTCTCTTTATTCGAAAAATTTAATCTCTTGTAAAAATCAAAGAATTGGGGAGTCCTAATCCAAACGTCAAACCAATTTACGTTATGGGGAAGATTAACGCTGCCATATTGGATATATGTTTTGATTTTTCATTTCCTCCCCTAATACAAAAGTGTTCGTAAAGCTTCTTATCAAATGCGATTGACTACCTCAATAATATCTAAAAATATCCACTAAGGAAAAAGGATACGAATTATACTTCCCGCACGTCTCAACTCGGCTAATTAAATTGGAAACTTTGAGGCTGTCTTTTCACGAATTATCATCATGTATTAAATTTCAAAATTACTTTAAAATGCTAACGAAATTTTCCATCTGTTCCAATTTTGATTTAACTTGAGACGATTTTATTAATTAGGGCTGTTTATTGAAGGCTTATGATTCCGGTTGCATTTACGGTATGAATGTGAAGTTGCTTTTATGAATCGCGCAGGGGGGAAAAAAAGAGGGATGCCTCGTGATGATAAATACGCTACAGGGCTTCGCCAAACAAATTATTCAAAGCTTGGATTACATGTGGGACTTGGGGAGCAAGAAAAAAAAACGGATTTCCGTTTTTTCATACCATCGCTGAATTTTCGCATTCCTTTGTAGGATGCGTTTGTTAGCTGGGGAAATATCTGGCTTCCGTAAAAGGAATTGCAAACAAGATCTGAGGGGAACAAGAAAGAATTTTTTTTTAAATGAAGAGTTAGATTGAAGTTTCTGGTTGGGCTTCGCCAAATAATTGAGTTGAGTTTGGAGTGTTGTGAGAGTAACATTATCTCAAAGTTAGAGTTTAACCTACCCTGATTGTTAAGGGTTAGAAATTCGCTAAAGCGCGTCATGTAAAACCATAACAGGACTTGGATCAAAGCTAAACTTTGTTATTCAGTAGTAAAGATAAAGAAGAACTTATAACTAATGCCTAACATCGTTACTAATGAATGGCTTTCACATAATAACTTCAGAAAAAGAAAAACTATTAAAAAATTTTTTTTACTTACTTGAAGCGATATGAATGACAGTTGTGTGCATCAGCAGAGTCAGGTCTCGTGTAGTTCTCGAAGAACGCTTTAAGAAACGTTTACAATTGACTTTGGCTACGGCGAATAGGTGGTCAGTCAGCTCTCTCGTTCAATATTGTACTGAAAAAATTAAATAGTGTTAAATAGTGTTTCAGGAATAAAATCAAGATACTTAGCCATACTGCCGACAATGCATTGTTAAGGGGATCACAGGTGGCGATAGATGCAAATCCTGTCGAGCTGCCTGAGTAACACTAAAAACGTGAGGCACTAAAGATGGCTAAACAAACCCCGTGTTAACCTCTGTAGCCACATTGGAATAATAATTTTTCTTAGCTTATAGTTCAAGCTAAGTCCGTTGGAAACGGCAGAGCTTAGAGATCCAAGTTAATTCGAAATAAGAACTGAGCTACTTAGATGCCCATTTAATCCTGTAAGGATCTCGTTAGGTAGAAGATAAAATGAAATAATTGTTAAAAAGAAAGCTGGGCACCTTAGTCTCATTAGCCAGCGCCTTTTATGTCGCTCGTCCGTTTAATAGAAAAAGTTATAAAAGAATATTTTCAGCGATGCAACAATTATTCTCGGAGATTCGAGAACAATTATACGCCTTCGCGTTAAACTTGACGACAAGGTTAACGACTCTTATAAAGAACGAAAACATGATGCATTTGAATTAGATCAGTGACCGAAAACAATTTCGCGACACCTCCACTTTGCAACTTGTTTGTTTCATTAGTGCCGTTTCCGTAATTAAATCACAGCAACAGCAGGTACGACACATTTTCTCTCGCGGAGACTTCCGTCTTACGAAATCGTGACGAGTTTTCGCAGGTGTGAAGAATCTTGAACTTGAGTCGGAATCTCGATTCGAGAACGTTTGAAATCTTATTAAGAAAATAACCGCAGGAAAAAAAGGAAAAAAATCTTTTTTTTTTTTCTTAAGGTGAAATTTCTTTTTTTTAGCTCGGGAAATAATGAAGTAAAAAAAAAATGTATAGAGAAAATTTCGATTTCAAAGAAAATTTTATGATCAAGGAGAAGTCGACCGAGAAAATAAAAAAGGTAAAGCTCCAGAAAAAAAAGAATCACCTTCTTCCGAAAGAGCTTTGACTTTGGTGTAAATTGGTGAATAAAGATATTCATTCCTTTTTTTTTTTTTGAACAAGTAGAAGTCTTGGGCCACGCGCGAAAGAAGAAAAAAAGAGAAAAAAAATTTTCTTTGGAAATGATTTCTTTTTTTAACCGGATTAAGTTCGAATAAGAAAAAGCTTAACCAGCCTTTTTTTGCACGGTCTCTATCCGATATGAAAGCTTGAGTAAGTGAGAGGATTGCAAAAAAGTGGATCGTTTCGTTTAAAGGAGAAATCTTTTCGATTCTATAAAAGTAAAGCCGAAACGGATGCGTATGATTACAGAATTTTCCGATTGAGTCATGTACTGTAAAATAGATTGAGCTTTGTAGGGTCTTGAATAGTATTTTTGAAAAAAAAAAAGAAGAAAATAATCTAGTTACTAATTGTAGTGAGAACAAAGTTCAATCAGCAAATGGCTGAGTCAGGGACAGCCTGAGGTCTACTGTAGCAGTAAAGTGCTGGTAGACTTCTAGAGAGTTGCAACCTTAATCTAAAAAAAACTGGATCGATCGATCAATCAATGGTCTTAAGCCTTAATGCCACTGCGACCTTCAGTCGGGGACTCCCAACCGGCCCGAATTACTAGATACATTGTCCTCCCAACAAATGCGAAATATCCCGAAAGGTCTTGGACTCGTAGGACGTTCATGGTGAATTAAAATAATTTCTGAAGCATTTACTTACAAGAATAATTTTTGTATCAAAGCGAAGAAGTCCACGGTATTATTTCTGGATGTTCGTGGAAGTTTTTGTTCCTTTTTGCATTAACTTTAACTCTAAAAAGTTAGATGTTCGGAGACGCCAATCTCCAGTAGCTATTTTTTTAGTATTGGCTGGCTATAGCTCCAAAATTGCACCGAAACTCCTTCCTGATTGACTTTAACTATCTCCAGAGTTGAATTACAACGTCCATTGCAGTACCCATCGTCACTGGATTTATCAATCTTTTCTGGATTACCTGCAAGAATTAGAAACTTAGGTTACAATAAATGGTATGTTAGACATTCATTCTATGGTCAATAATAAGAGTAAACTTTGCACGAATCAAATTTCTCAGGGTCGGACTTGCTTTGTTTTTAGTCCTTGCTAACAATAAAATTATGGAACTAAATTTTGCAAAGCTAATCCTACCAAAGCTACTTCTCTCTCCCTCTCGTTTAGCAATCAAAAAGCCTAGAGCAATATCGCTCTTTAGAGATAATCTTCCATTAATTCAACCCCAATGTTACTTTTTCTATTTTCAAAACCTAATTCTGCCACTTGATATTTTAGCATCTCAGCAACTCCCCGGGAAATACTTAAGATGAAATTGATCTACTCGAAAGCAATTAACTATCAAATCAGCCATGTGTTTGCATAATATTGAACCATTAATTTATGCATTTTAGATAACCTTCCTTCCGGATGAATTTCCTCAGTCTTACCCTAAAATTTCCCAGACCGGAAACTGGCCTAAATTGAAAATCAACATTGGTTCTCTCGTCCATTTCATTTGAAATTAATTATTACCTTCCACTGTGTCAACAACACTTTGATATGGAACTGACTTTCATAAGGCTTAACAATTGCAACCAGGAAAAGATCACTCGACAGCAAGATGACATTAGTTAGGCAGACATTATCACAAACATTTCCTATTTATAGAGAGCAAACCCGGTTGAAAACTAAAATGATGATGGCAGGCTCTAAATGTCACAAACCAAGCATCTCGACAAAAACCCGACATAACTTGCAGAGAGCCCATAAAATGAAAAAAAAAAGAAGAGAATGGATGTAACGCTAACATCTTGATCGTAAAAAGGAATGTCGCACAAATTATATCCTATCCCTGTTAATTTGCCGCGTAGTACGAATTTGATAAAATTATTTGATGTTTCATTTAATAATAAACAATAATTAAAGTCGTAATTGGGAAACTTGGAAGCATCGGGTTCGAAACAGGACGGAATCTTAAATAGGGGCCTCGTTTTCTAAGTTAAACATTTTATTTTCTCAGGAGTCGTTTTTGCATGTTGAATCGATACCGGGCGTTGCTTTTTGTCTGTTCACCCGATGCATTGTAAACAAAATGATGGCAGTCGTAAACTGCTATGATATAATCTGTTGTGAACGCTTATAAAACTACTGCGACTACGTGATTCTAATACTAACTCTCATTTTACATTTATCTCGAATTAGAAGATTTCTCGTGTTCTTTTCTGTTTATAATTGACGAACTTTATGCTAAGGCGATTTATTTTTACCCCGTGATCTAATAAAATTATCCGCCTAACCGACAATGAACTTGATAATTTATTTAGTTAATACGAGCTGTGGATATTTATAATTTATGAGGTTGATAAATGGCCGCGCCTTAAAAACTAACAATCATTCGAGATCAAATTCACAACAAAAACAAAGTTTAATTAGAATCGTTTTATACCTAAGTTAGTTTTTCGAGCCGACTTTCTCTTCCACATGGCCAAAAAATGATGCATAATTCAAATATAATTGAAAAGACAACACGGTTGTCCGTCCGTCGGAGAGAAATCCAGTTTTATACATGACTTAATCATCTCTGTGTAAATTCAAAGAGATGAGAGAGAGAGAAAGAATATAATAAACAGACGCGCCAAACATTGTTTGCAATATTTTCTTTTAAAAGCGGATTTCTATCATTTATTTTCCTGGTTGTATGCAATTGTTTTCCATTGTTAAATCAAAATGACCCTTGCCTCCGGGTTTGTACTCGCCGGGCTTAACGGCTGGCATCTCTTGTGAGGCTTTTCGCAGCTTCCTTCTCCTATGTTTGCATTTCAAGTAGACGGCAAAGTGGAAATCACTTGACAGGTTCAGCTTAATCAAACCGGATAAGTCTTGAAAAGAGAGGAAGAAGAAACTTGTAAACAATGTCCACTACATCACCGCTGAAAACCCCTGAAACAAGAAAAACAGTTGTAGACTTTTACATTAATTTTTTGAATGTGACGTAAAGTATCTAACCAACTTGATAATTAATAACATCAGCAGTTCTTTTTTGCTTAAGCCAGTAATTTCATATTGAAATTAAAAAAAAATTTGCATTTATTAAGATAAATGTAATAAAATGTAGAGTAATTGATCAGTACATATGCTCTACTGATTTTAAAAAAAAAAGTGTTTCATGATTGCTTCAAAATTTACATTTGATTCCGAATTTCTGTTTTTGAGCAATAAAGTAAATTGTCTAGAAAAATGTAAGTAAGCATTTATTAAAAAGCAAATCATCATTAAGAATGCCTTTTTCATGAGGCTATCACCATAAGGTCATTGATTGGTTGATCAATGTTTTCATCGACTAAAACTGCAAATCCCAACAGACTATTACTTTTTTTCCAGATTTCAGCATGCCCCAAACCTTTCTTCAGCCTCAGCTGTTGTGAAAAACTACATTCATGTGGCTTACCAAAACAAAAAATGGAAAGCCTTGTAAACTAAAATCCTTCACTAATGCATTGAAAGCAGTTTATGTGAGCTGTCACAAGATAACGTTTGGCTTGGTTTCTTAAGACAAAAATTGCACTAACAATTAAAGGTCTCGACCATATCCGATCTGGAGATTTTAAATATGCTTACATTAATATTAATATTACCGTCCAATGTTTTAATCCATTTTATATTTGCTTGTCAGAATTTTTTTTCATCGTGTAGAAAAACGTGGTTGCACATAACCTCTTAACTCGTCACTGTGAAGGTTTTGGTTACGGTGAACTTACAAATGCTTTTATTAAGGTAGAATTAATTACCAAAAACAGACTTTTCAATATAAATAAAACACTGGTATACCGGTATACGTATTTTCTCAGCGAGCAAAAATATTTCAACTGTAAAAACGTAAAGATTTCAAAATGGCGTATAATTATGACACAGATGATGACGTGGTTTGCCGCTGATTGGGCCCAGCTAAAGAAAAATAAGACCCCGAAAAAGTGATTTGGAAGGGGGAGTACTTCCGTTTCCGGTTTGGTCAGGAAGACGAAGACGACGATGACGTGGAGGTGGGATTGATCATTAAAAAAATTGTGCTCGATAATTTATTATTTTAATGCTTGAAATAGGTCTTTTTGAATGAAAAAATTGTTCTGAAAAGTTATATTAGAAAAAGTGTTTGCAGATTAAAACAGGTGAAACTGTTATTCCTTGTATTTAGTTTGAAATGCGTTAATTTTGACATCGGGAAAAAAATGTGGCCTGTCATCAAAATGGCGTTCGGATTGTGCCGAAGAAAATATCTACAATTAAGGTATGTTAATCATTTTAATAATTGTTCAAGTAGAGAAAAGTTTTTAATCGACAGTGAGATTATATTTTTTTTATGTAAGCCATTACTGTAATTGAGTTTGTTTAATAATTCTGTAGAATTTTTTTATGTAGTAATGGGTTCATTCCACGTGTATCTGCTGGTCTACTATCACTGAGGATTTAAGTGCACATGAAGTTTATGAGAGGAGAGGTTTACTGTTTAATCGTGATTTATTATGGAGTATATTTTGCAAATTAGTGCCATTAGTATTTTTAGTTTTGCCATTAGTGTATTTATTTATATCTACAAGTTCATTTAATCTGAAGATTTTAGAAAAAATTTTTTGAAAAGTCTGCTATCATGTTCATAAGATGTATCAATCAGGGTTGGGCATCAAGTAAAAAAAGGTTTCTAGAACTTATTGTTTGCTTAAGCTGAATAGCTGCATTATTCTTGAAAGTATTTAAGGATCATTTTTTTTCCTGACGTGAGTTTTTGCAGTATGGTTGCTCCCACCGATTACTTGTGTTTATAAACTAACTCATAGCTCATAGCTGGTTTTAAAGTTCATGATCATATCTGTGGTTAATAGTGAAGTTTTATTGATTCGTCATCATTTCATTTAGGCCTGGAAGACTTATTGTTTTTCATATCGTGATGGCACATTAACTTTTGTTGTATTATGCTTTATTTATATCTGCAAGTTCAATTAATCTGAAGATTTTAGAAAAAAATTTTTGAAAAGTCTGCTATCATGTTCATAAGATGTATCAATCAGGGTTGAGCATCAAGTAAAAAAAGGTTTCTAGAACTTATTGTTTGCTTAGGCTGAATAGCTGCATCATTTTTTTTCCTGACGTGAGTTTTTGCAGTATGGTTGCTACCACCGATTACTTGTGTTTATAAACTAACTCATAGCTGGTTTTAAAGTTCATGATCATATCTGTGGTTAATCGTGAAGTTTTATTAATTCGTCATCATTTCATTTAGGCCTGGAAAACTTATTGTTTTTCATATCGTGATGGCAAATTAACTTTTGTTGTATTATGCTGTTGCAGCACTTCCCTGTTGAAGTAAGCATGTATTATAGATAACAATGTGCAAATTATTACATTTTTTGCTTTTGTAAATCTAAAGCTATGAGCTCAAAAAATAATTTGTGGTTTAATTAGCGGAAAACAAAAATGCTGTAATTGATAATTATACAGTATACTTTGTATTTATACTTTATATTCATGGCAGCATGCCATATTTCATAATAATATTTAAATTAAAAAGAACGAAACAATCTTTCTTTCCCCAACTCGATCGTTATTTGCAATTTTCCCTCTTACGATTTTATTTTCGATTAAGGAATATTCGATTTCCTTACAAGGTTATAAAAAATTTCATTCCTTTTCATATTAGCTTTCCCCACAAAATTTTCGACAGGAAATATTGCTGCTTATGACTTTAGTTTCTCCGAGCATAATATTTTTTTTGTTTGAATAGAAAGATTAAAGGCCTTCGAACGCAGCCATTAGGGACAAACTGTTACCTACTCTTAATTACCGGTGTAATCTTGTCTCGTCGATAAATTACAGAGTTATTAGTAATTATTTATTGCACGCTGTAATCGATTGTATTAAATCCTTTTGCTAATTCTTTTTTTTACAAAAAAAATTTATTGATTTTGCGATTTGATTAAAACTCGGCGGTTAGTTTATTTCCATAATGGTATTACACAAGAGGAAAATCACATTAACTTTTATTATGCACGTGAAAACTTATTTTGAATTTTGTTCCTCAAAATGTTTCCCTTAAAGCGTTTTTAGCTGACGATATGAATTTCATAACTGGGGAAAACCGATTTAATTAAATGGCGATTGTGACAGATTAGAAAGTAAAGTTTGTAAAGTATCGAGCTTGCAATCAAGAGTTTCTGGGCACTTCATAAATTTTATTTGTGAGTTAAAAGCTAAATCCAGAATTAAAGGTTCAGTAATCCAACTCGGTTTCTTCCCAAATTTTCGGGTGTAGTGTTTTCTTAAGGAAAAGATAAGGACTTAGCAGAGATTCTTCTTCTTCTTTAAATGCCCGCTCCTCGTCGGAGATTGGCGATCATCATGGCCAACCATTGATGATTTTACAAGGAATATCAAATAATGTGGTGACTTTCCATAATCTTCCACATCGCAGTACGGGAGCCATACCATTGATCCAACTCTGCCTCCCGGTATCTGAGCTTAGGCCTTGCCGATTACTACCATCTTCAGCCCTAGGTCAGTATTAATGAAGCTGCTGCCCTCCACTAACTCATAACCCTGAGAAGGGAGCTCACCACAGGGCAAGGACGCCATTCCTTGAGCAAGACAAAACATGCCTCACCGGTTACCCTAGCAGAGATTAACTAAAACAAAAAAGAATAATTTAGTCTAATTTTTTCAGAATTCTAGGATTTGAGCAATTCAGAACTTCTACTAGTCGAACAAATATTTTCAGAATTTCTACTTGTTAAATATGCTTCTTAAAAAATTTATTTCCTGATTAAAGAAAAAATCTCTTGACAAATGATCTCTGAAGGCCTTACGCCTTCATGGCTTGAGTTTTCTCAAGAATGTCCTTAAAACTTGACAAAATAGGGTCAGTTATTTTCATCCATTTTTTTTCTTCAAAAATTCAGACATCTGGCTAATTCTCTTCAAACATTAACCAACTTTTCTTGCAAGAAAAATTCAACCTTTAAAATTTTTGGATCAGCCGTTAAAAGCAAAAACTTTTCCCATCAACAAAATAGCTAAACCAACTTATAAACTTATTATGACAACCTTTCACAAAATGCATTCCGCCTCAGCTATGTTATAAAATACGCTTTAAAGGATGATACCGTACAAATTGCAGAAGATGCGAAAAAGAGACAACATCAACAACTACGAAAGATGTGGGAATCGTTTTCAATTTCATTCCTTTTCACTATCTCCATTGAATAAGTGTACACAGTGGAAATGGGAAACCATCGCGAGGGAACATAATGAATGAATTAGAACAAAGCGATCAAGTTACTGAGTGTTAATGAACTATACGATGGGTTACCTTACATTCTCGTCTTAGCCTAGGGCAAGACTGACAGCGATTTCAGCAAATATAAACAATGCAAATTATAAATTTGGCAACCTAATATTTATTCAGACGTTTTCATTGATCCACTTCTCCTAGATCAAGATTCAAGAGCATAAATTTTTATTTAATTCCATATCAATATTCTTAAATTTCTAAAGTTAAAGTCCTTTGCAAAAGCAAATAAGAGATTTACTAACGTTACCTAATCATCTAGACTTTCGGTGTTAATTTCACCTTTCATTAGTTTCCCCAAGGCTTTCCCTGCCCCTCCAAACATGCTTCTTAGGAAAGACTTATTGAATTCATCAGTTTTGCTCATCAAAAACTCTTAATATAACTTGATAGCATCTTCCATTAATTTGCATAAATGAAAATCCGTTCAAAGGGGGAAAAGGTGGGACGATGGTTTTCTTCGTGTAATTAGGGTGTTTCAGGAGAGAAAAAAGATATCTTAACTCGTTAAGAATGAAAACAGGAATTGATTTATTCCCAGTCGTTAAAGCGGTCTGTTACCAATTTACCAACATAAAACTATTAGAGAAACAGGATTAAAATTTCCTGTGATTTAGTAAGTTGATGGGAATTTTAATTTCAAATTATTGCATAAGAAAATAAATTGATTGAGAGTAAAAAGTAACGCTTTGCTGAAATAGCTTGGGAAAATTAAAGTTGCTGACTTTAACTTACCTCAAAAAGAAAATCACTAATCTCTGCCGTAAGTATAAACCTAAAAGTTTTCGCTCTCTTTAACTTTTCTTTAGCCCCGCTGACCACACATATGTCCTATCAGGTTTTAAATTAATGCCACCTGGTCAACGAAAATTCGACAACGAAAATTTTCGTGGACCAGAAGGTGGCATTAATTTACAACCTGATAGGACATAAAAGTTTTCGCTACATCGGGCCTGTCCGGCCTGTCATATTGTTTACACCCAAAGATCTTGGGTGTTTCAAAGTTCAAAGTTTCAAACTTTGCCTACAATAAACCTAGCTTCATGAAAAATTCGTTCCAAAAAAAAAAAAAAAAAAAAAGATCTGTCTAAATATTAACTGATTATTAGAACTATTTAGCTTGTCTCAATATTAAATACATATATCTCTTACCTGAAACAAAAAAAATTCAATTAACACAAAAAAATATTTAACATTTTTTTTAAAATCCTTAACAAAGGGCGAAAGTCTAGACGATTAGGTAACGTTAGTAAATCTCTTATTTGCTTTTGCAAAGGACTTTAACTTTAGAAATTTAAGAATATTGATATGGAATTAAATAAAAATTTATGCTCTTGAATCTTGATCTAGGAGAAGTGGATCAATGAAAACGCCTGAATAAATATTAGGTTGCCAAATTTATAATTTGCATTGTTTATATTACACTTATTATACACTATATTACACTATATTACACTTATTCAATAGAGATAGGGACCAACCGGCCGTCTTTCTGATCACACTCAGATCCACTCCCGTATGTCCCAGGATTGTTTTATGGCAACACTGGATCTCAATGATGCTTATTACTTGGTCCCGGTGTGTCTGGAATCGCGTCCGTTTTTAAGGTTCCAATTCAATGGGGTTCTTTATCAGTTTACTTGTTTACCTTTTGGGCTTTGTACTAGTCCGTTTATTTTCACAAAGATATTAAAGCCTGTGTTGGGGTCTCTGCGGTTGTTAGTGAAAAGACACTAATTTGTTTTGAGCGATGAGAAAACTTTCAGGAAAAATGTTTCTTGTCAATTTAAAAAAAGCAAACGGAAAATCTAGTTGTCAAGACCGAGACGGACATACTTAAATATTTAAAGGAAGGTTTTAACCTTAGATTCGGTTCAAAGAAATTACACGGTACAGTAAACATATAGAGTGAATATCATTTTAATCAGTTAATTACATTGCTTTGAAAACCACCTTCAAACACTCTGTTAACATTTCAAGAAAAAAAATCGCGAAAAAAATTTATTGGTCGTTAATTTTTACTGTCAAAAAAAATCAAGACACCTTTTTTTGTGTTTGAATGGGTTATAAGAAAACATAATTTAACGTATCGATATCATGTGATTAATTCAGGTCGTTTCACGCTCCTGTTTCGATTTCTATATTAAATTTTTATGGATTTAATCAACTTAAACAAAAACTTGGAGCATGTTTTACAAACCTTGACCTTAATTAATTTTATAAGAATGACTTAAACTTCCGAAAAGGTTAATAATATTCGCCCGTAAAAAAAGGTGTTAATTGCAATTGAAAATATTACAGGCTAACTTCGTACCGTAGGCGGAAAATCGTATTAACCTAAAGATAGATGACAAAAAATAACGTTTTTTATGGTCGTTGCTCGCTTAAAAAGGAATATGCATACGCTCGAACGCCTAAAACTAGATTGGCAAAAGAGTATTTCAGGCGAAATGGCCGGAGGCGCAACACGACGCGTATTATGTTTAATAGCTGTGGCCCCTTCTATCTGCAAATAAAATAATCTACCGTCCCAGAACTTTAAAAAATCGAATGGGAAAATATCGAAAGAATTTTTCTGCGTCGTGTGTATGGAAAACACGCCGGCAATGTTCCGCTCTCGCCTAAGAATTGCAATAATGCAATTTCGAGAGATCGATTAAACCATCTTCGAGAGGGGGAGAATCGACGCGGAATGTACGTGGTTGATTTGATCGTGGTTTTCGGAGTCTTTGGAGGAAATCGTGACTCGTAGGATGTAACCTTTCATTTACATGTAAAATGCATCATCTATATATTCTCTTATGTAACCAAATTAGGATGAGATTATGAGGAAAGGGAGGGACACCTGCATGATATGAATATTTTAAAATTGCGAATTAATTTGAATGTTGCTTAAAAAAAGATTTTGAAAATGAAAAATGTAAAAAAATTACCTCGGAGGAGGAAATGTCGGAGTTGATTCGCGAAATGAGAACAACATGGTTTAATCATCGACTTCCGGGAAGACTAAATTTCTCAAAGGGAAAAGGAGGAGAAAAGGAATGAGGGAAAAGTTTTCTCAAGCTAATATTTATCGAATTAATCCGAAGCACGTGGCGTTATTATACGTTCAACGTGTCCTTTTTCAGTTATTCTAATCTTTCAGTTGCTGCTAATCCGATATAGTTATTTTGTTAAATTAAATTTTCATTTGAAAAAAATTTGGGTTTCTGTTACTGTCGTTAGTGAGCAGCCGTTGATTACTAGAATAATCAAGGCTCGTAGACTTCAGTGGACGGGGCATGTAGTGCAAGCGTCTCCGGCACGGAGGATTCGACAGGTTCTGGTTGGGCGCTCGACTAGCCGTAGACATTTGAAAGACCGCTGCTTCGCTGAAGGATAATGTGTCGATGGAAGCGGGACGTCTGGAGATCTTTGACTGGCGGGCCACCTGCCAGGATAGAGTCGCTTGGTGCGGTGTTTGTTTTGCTGCATTAAGACTAAGCGCCATGTAGATGGAACTCTAATCATTTCATTGGACTCCTAAACCTTTGGACTGGGGAGGAGAAAGGTGTAAAGAAGCCGGATCGTCCAGATTAAAGCAAAGAAGACTTTATCCAAGTCAGTTCTTTAATGGACTCACTAGCAGGAAACGACTAAAAAATCTAAAAAATTCGTAGAAGAAAATTTTTTTAAAAATCAACTGAGAAAATCTTATGCTACTTGGAATCAAATGCTGATGAGAAATTCGGTCAACTCCAGACCTGATTTTACTGTTAAAAGATGAAAATTTTTTACTTTATCAAAATTTGGAAACTCAGACTCCTTAATTTGTAGAGCACTTAATAATCGCGATAACACACAAAAGTGGAACGGAATAAATTATGAATATAATTTTTTTTTGAAGGTATGGCTGCGCTCTAAAAGTGTCATTTGTGGCTTTAATTCACTTTTTTTACGCTTTGACAATCAAAAGACGTGTTCAAGACGGAATAAAAAAATAATTTTCGAAAGTGAAAAGTTCCTACGAATCTTACTACGTTTTGCGCATGCTTTATCTAAGAAAAAAAAAACCGGCAACTTTGTGACTGGAACCAGACGTGGAGTACAACAAAAAAAAAACGAACCATTGACGAAAATAATAATTCGGTAAGAGAAAAGTAAATGTTTAACTTATGAATCGTTGAGATTTTTAGTCCTTGTTTCTTTTATTTTGTTGTTTAAAAGTTCATTCACCTCTTTCGATGTTGAATACTGATATCAAGTACCTTTCTCATGCCTGACTTGGTTAGGCGTTCTTCCTTAGGTACAAGTATGTTATTTTGCCATTGCCAACTAGTTTTTAGGTCACCATATTCTTTTTTTATCTTCTTCTTAAACGGCCGTTTTGTTTTTCTTTTCTTTCTTTTAATTATTACATACCGTTGTGTTTGGTAACTTATCAAAAGATTTCTTTTGACGATTAACCAATACGTACCTGAAATGATGCAAAAAAAGCGTCGTGGTTTCACTTTGTTTATTTTACATCTCCGAATTTTTTTTTCTCGAGAGGAGTCGATATCTTTCGGTTCGATTGTTATTTTATTTCAAAAATAACGAAGGTAATCGAGGTTCGTTTTACTCAAGGAGGTTTACATCGAAAGGTTACGGACTGTATATAGACAAATCGGCTAATGTGATTCAAAATGAGAAAAGCCCCTTGTGAATAATATTTAAATGATTGAAGATTTGAAATGGGTTGTGAAGCTGAATTTAAATTAGCCGCGATGGATTTCAAGGGAAATTAAATCAGGAATTTGAGCGTTGATTTAAGAATTGCATAAAAGGCGTGTTGCAGAGTTGCAGGACGTTGTGTATCTTCGACAAGTGATACTTCCTGGAACCGGAGATAACCAGTTGATTCGTTACATACAGAAAGATGACTTGTAGAATCGTACATGCGCAGGTAGCCGCAAAAGTTAAACGATCGATTTTTCCGCATTTTTTTTAAAGTCGTAAATCTAAAAGGTGTGAGAATACTCTTGCTTGTGATTGAGTTTAAAGGTGGTTTTTAAAAAAATAGCTGATTTTATTCTGGTGGAGAAGCTTTCCACTAGAAATTTTATTCGGTCATTTTTATGTAGCGTGAAATGGGCGCCAGTTTGGGAGTCAGAGGAATCCAGAATGGCTGCGAACTATATTTATTTTATGATAAATAAGCAATGAGCAGCCAATGTTTATCTTATTACATATAACAATTCATAGTAGCCATTTTGGATTCTTCTGACGCCTTGGTGCCAGATTGAACGGTCCGGATTGCTATGAAGAGGCCTAGTTCGGTCTTAAAATCGAGTGTTTCATAAAACTCTATAGCCACCTTAAAACGTTCCGCCGATTTCAGCAAGATGGCAGCTGCAAGGCGATTGTTACACCGATTGGCGCTGGCAGCGCTGAATGACAGCGAGGAATGGCTAGATAACTGGAAAAAGGGTATATGTGAATAGGGAATAACGTTCTTTTGTGCCTTTTATACAGTACTGCAGATTTTTTCTGCGGTTTAGAAAAAATAATGGTTCGACACTATTTGCTACTTTCAATTTTGTTTTATTCGCGTTATGACGATCGAGAGGTTGCCATTTTGAAATTTCTCGGCTGTAAAAACCCAATCCCTCAAGTAAACTGCATCTTTAAAAGTTTCCATTACCTTAATGATCCCTCATCTTCAATAGAATTATATGAAGAAATAAAGGGCGTCAAAACGTTTTGCGATGAACATAAGATTTCTTTACTTCTTATTATGGCCCAGAGGCAAGGCAGGATATCTACTGCCACCGGTAGTCAGGTTCAGAAAATGCAGTTTCCTCGCTAACCGCCAATTTAATACTCTCCTCTAGGGAAAGGAGTCAAAATTGCTATTTATATATGTATTTTTTTTAAAAAAAAGCTTTCCTGTTTTGTTTCCATGGCCAGCGGCAAATTAGAGTTGATTATTTGCCATGCCAAATTTTATATAACCGTTTTAAATGAACTTTCTGATTCGTTAAAACGATACTCAGAATAAAATGTCAATGAACACCAAATTAAATTTATATCTAACCAAAAAGGGGAAGGCATGAGGACTGAATATTAATGGATGATTTAATTCTTCGTTCCGTTATTTGTTTTTAAAGATTACGATTGTTTTGGAAACGTTTCCACAAAGTTTGAACATATCAAACGAAAACTCATTAGTTGCTTATCAATTTTAACGTTTTATTTTTAGCCGGAATTAGTATTTAAATCGGATTAGTTCTGTCATAATGTGTACGAATAAGTCTGTTGATGTTAAAACCATGCCTGTAACAGTAACCTGACCTGTGAACCAGAACCATTTAAAGAAAACGAGAAGACACTCTTAAGTGTAGGTGGTCGTGACCGCGCAGAAATCCTCGTCCAGATTTTTAAACGGTAATTTGCGGATTTCGGTTTTTAAAAGTTCGAAGTGCACCAGATGTCCTTGAAACGGTCACTAGACTTTGAGTTGATAATTATTATTTTTTTTTTTTTTTGAAAGACCGATTTGTGTTCCGCCCCGCTGGATGAGATAAGGACCGTAACGTTTATGTAAATCAGTAAGCCTGTACCTGGTAATCTAGAGGAATCGCGACTTAAATGAATAAATTATCTGATAATAATTAACGGTCATTAATTATTTTTAATTTTAACTCTCGAAATGAGATACTTTTAAAATAAATAAAAACCGTTGACGATGAACGCAAAAGTTTAGGAAAAGTAGGAAACAATGACTGGTACGAAATTGCATAAGTACCTGCTTGAATCCTTTCACATCTAACCTACTCATTACGACCTTATAGCTCAAGAGTTTGATAGGTCAAAGTTGACTGAAATAACTCCGCGATTTTCGAATTATTTTCTTTTTTTAAACAATGTTTTTGTGTGGGCTTCGTATGCCGTTTCCGAATCTTTTTAATTTTGAGAAAATATCATAAAGGAACTTTCCTCCTTATCACGTGATTTATTCATCGTTAAAATAGATTTAAATGTCGAAAACCGAATCCTCGATTTATTACATTAAATTTTAAATGGAGCGGATTTGGTTTGTTTAGCTTATTGTTGAATGAGTTTATTGTAAGAAGGATATCGTCTTAAGACAATCATACTCCCCCTTTAATCTTCCCTTTCCTCCTGGGTCAAAGGAACTTTCCTCTTCCTGTCATATTTACATTTATTAATATAAATTAGTGATTCAGTGGTTCATCGAGTTCCCTTCAGCGGGGTTGTTTATTGTTTTCTGATGTCAGGAGAATTTATATTTAGTATGGGTCCAGAGTTTCGTTGCCTGAGAAGAACAGAAATCGGTTTTTCTTATGAGGTAAAGCTCGATTTCGTCTGCAATTGTTGGCTAAATTTTGAGTAAGGCGAAAGAGTCATTTATATTAATAAAGGTCTGCTCTCTTTGCCAAAAGTAATCATAAAGCTAGGTGAGTGCTTAAGCAGGTGTTCAAGCTTTAACTCACGCTGGGCGAGGGTAACTATTTTAAGTTTACTAACGCACTTACCCGGAAAATTGACATGCCGAGATTTCTCTTTGATTTTTGGTTGACATAAGCTTACTTAGAAAACTTCAACTTCAAAACTTAATTTTCCAAGCTTTAACTTCCTTGCTGTTGTCCCGTGTGTTATTCTCCAGTAACCTATATAAATTAAGAGATGTGAACTAAGCTTTTAGAGTACCTCCTTCTCAGATACCAGCTTCTAAAGTCCTAAATGCTAATTAGTACCAGGGCCTCACCGGGTACCAATGCACGATCTTTAAACCGTTTTTTGCGAATGGCAAACTTCAAGTAATTTTAGCCGCTGGCAGATGCGGCAAACTGTCCTCCATCTTACTGAGATCACTCTTGATTTTTAGGGCCAAGAGGAGCGTTTTTATCCCCCGGAGAAAGGATCAGAAGTTCTAAAATGTCGTTCACTTTAAAGGAACTCAAGATTTTCCTTTATAGTACATTGGTAAATTTGGTGTACCCAGCTTGCAAAACAAAATTTTTCAACGAGTGATAAAAATTGCATTATCTTTAAACAAATATGCCACTTAAAGTTGTTTTATTACACACACGTATTTTTATGGCACCTTATCACAGCACATTGCACCAACGAAATCTGGATCGTTAAAATAGAAAATATCTGTTGCTGCGGGATTTTTTATACGCATTGTTATTGATGCTGATATTTTATATACTTTCACTAGTAAATCCCACGTAGAAAACATTCTGACACGTAGGAATCAATTGTTAAGAGTCTTATCATCCACTTCAGATTCAATATTATTCTTCATTTTTTTTTATTATTTGATTCGAAAACTCCTCAGTTCAAACGTGCTTGGTTCTGTTTCTTCCGAACGTGTCCGTTGCGAAATGTTTGACAAGATTCTCACCGTTTGCAGGTCGAGTGTTCTTTTCGGGTGGTATCGGCTCATCCTTTGTTTTCATTAGGCAACAAAAAAAAACTTGCGAAAAGGTCACCTTCATTTTTCTACTCGTCGGAATTAGTTTTCCTTAAAGCGGCAAGGTAATCCAATCGAGAGAAGAAAGTTAAACTTTTACCTTTCGTCATGCTGCTGCGATTATAAAACAATTTCGTCAAGTTATAATGAGTTCGAAATTAGATTAGGCTCGGTAAGCCCGAGGAAAATCCTTTGCTTTAATTCAGACTCGTTTTTAATAAATATGCATGCTAATCACGATGGATGGGGGAGATGGGGAAAAAATTGAATGTAAATGAAAGGACAATATCCGAAAATTCGTTAAGGGAAAGTTTCCAGTTCCGTTGCCTGGTAAAGTAAATATTTGATTACGTCCGGGGACTCAAGGAAAAGCAACTGTACCGTGGCGATTGAATCGATTGAGTGGATTAACAGGAGAGTGGATCATTTATCGGATTATTGCATCCCTTGTTGTCTACGGGGTAAAAGGAAAAGGTGACGGGAAATCGACCCGTATGTGTCATGAAGCTTTCCTTCTCACTTTTGATTTAGGTTAAAGACTCTGACGGGAAACTGAGCTGTCGCTTTTGGGAAATTATAAAAGAGGAAGGAAGAAGGAAAAAAAAAGTTATGAAAGCGAAAGAAAAAAATAATTTTCTTATTTGAAATGTTTTTTAATTAGTTGCTACAACTTGTTTTCAAGGAGTCGTTGATGGTTTGTTTTAAAAATGTGAATTACTGATTTTCATTTCCTTTTTTGTCTTCCTCGACACAGATATTTTGCTGTTAATGTGTTGATGTTGAAAAAAAGTTTTCAGAAGTTTTCATTCCATTTTTGTAAATTCAGAACACTCTTACTTTTACTCCGATTCGCATAACGCGGTGATGTAGCGGAACGAAATAGAAGTGTCCAGATGGTAAATTGATTTAAAATCCTTCAACATTGATTTGCCTGCTTTAGGACTAAAGGGAGTCACTAGGTGAAGCTTTTAAAAAAATAAAGAGGCTAGCTGGGACCAAGTGCGAACACTGGCCTCTTACGCCTGAACTTTTGATGCAAAGTCTTTTAATAAATTTGATCAAAGGGCGCAACTTTTTAGTTATTAATATAAAACTCAAAGACGTAAGAGTGCCTAGGAAGATTGGATAATTTTCAGGAAGTGTAAGCAAATTCTGGTTGTGTAGGGAAAGGGATCTTGAAAATAAATGTCGTGCAGACTGTTGTGGGTGTGGCCAGTCTTCTGTAGCGAAAAAAGGCGCCGACCCTCTCATGCACGAATGGCTTTTCGCTTTACCGGAAGTGCAAGTGCACCTCGACCTGCAGGCTAAATTTGGCTGAAATCATATTTAGTGCGAATTCCTCTTCACTCAGTCAGTGGTCTCGCTTCTAGGCTTCAAGTCTCTCAACCAACGCATTCTGGTGGGTCCCATTAAAACCTTTTTTGCGAATAAGCCTCATTGTGTGCCTGCTGGAGTCGCTTTGATTTGGACTTGCTGGTGTTTAGTAGGTGCCCACGTGGTTAAAGAATACTGCAAAAGATGCTTCATGATGAAGACTCAACCTTGCCGTCAATTTTAAAGTTAGCGTATCGTCTTAAAAATTTCAGAAACATGCAAATTTTTTTTAAAGAAAAGTTTTTTTTTTAACCCTCATTGTATTATATTTTTAAGTACCGCTTTGTTATCAAAGCATGCATCCCACAATTGATAATAAGTGTTGATGGGTTAGGGATGAAAGTAAGAATGGAAAAATAAGAGGGAATGAAAAGTTTTAACCCTCGCGGGATTTTTTTTTATCCTTTATCAAAAGCAATTTCATCAAAAAGCACTTAAAAATTGATTTTACATCTTTAGACTTCATATGCCTGATTTTTTCCTCGAAGGTAAATTTTTACTTTTGAAAAAGTAAAAACGAGCGGAGAAGGGAAACAAATGGCCGAGTGTCCCAGTTTTCAAATACATTCAAAGTCACGTTTCCCCACTGATGAAATAACATTTCAAAACAAATCCTACATCCTTTGAACGAAGTGCATTATGTTGTATACGCAATATTTTATTTCGATTTTCTTTTTTTTTCCTCGGAAAATTAATAATTAAAAAGCCCCCTAGTTATTCAATCGGTTTGATGTTCGAGGGATCATTTGTCGTACTTGTCAAAAAATTACTTCTCGCTTTTTATTATTTTATCTATCCCTTTTACTTTGATGGGAATGAGGGAAGGAAAAATTTTTCGTGCTAAAGAGAATCGATCTTAGTCAACTGTTTTTATTTACTTTTCATTTTCGCCCTCCTCCCTTTTTCTCGCGAGCCCTTTGACCCTGCTAATGGAAAAAAATGAGGAAACACCCTTAGCAGATATATTGCTACATGTTAAAAAGAATAGAAAAGAACATCCCCTATCAAATTCCACCGCTTCTCAACCCTTATATTAAACGTGCTCCTCTTTTTCATCCCTAAGCTTTTGTGAAAAGGAAGGGGAAGGAACCCGAATAACAACTTTTCCTATTTTATTAAAAAATTCTATACTCTTTTGTTTTTCTTCTACTCGAGTTATTAGTTATATAAATGATCGAAAAGAAGTAAGGAAAGCGTAGCTTTAAAACCAGCTGGCTTTCTTTTGGTCGCATTGTTGTCAATCCAACGAGGATACTATTTTCCCAGAGCTAAAACTATTAAGGCACTTACCTGAATCTGCCTTATAATTCGAGTAGGCTGTAGGGCTTTGCTCTCTGTATTTTATCATTTAACCCTTTGATGGCGCAAAATTTATTTCGGTATCGCTGCAAGTATTTTATTCAGTTTCTACCTTTAAGAAATCTTGCCTTATCTGTTCTGCTCTAATTGTAGCCAGCGAACTCAGCTCCATTTTACCAACCCTGATGCTTAATTCACATGGAGAATGCGAAGCGGGAGAGAAATTAAAAAATCGTTCGTACAATTGGAAATGAAAATTGTGATGCTGACGGATTTTTTTTGCTGTTGTTCGACATTTTTTTTTGTCGAAGCAGTAACTTCATTTAATGCTTCATATTAGGTTTTTTTATTTTGTTTTAATCGACTAAATTTTCCCATGTTTCACGCGATTCAATCATTTTTGTCACCTATTTTTTTTCTCATTCATCTCATTTTGTCCACGAGGTTACGCAATTTTAGACTTTTTACGTAATAATTGAATTGTATTATCCGTTTTTGAAAGGTCATTTGCCAATACTTAAAAGAATCTTCAAATCGAACTTTTTACCGGCTTAAGTATCGTGTTACGTGATTTTCTTTTACGGCATTTATCTCGATTGGGTATTTTTTTTACAGGCAAAAAGAAGAGGCAATTATTAAAGTATTAGTTTAAAAATCAAATGGATCAATCGGCGTAACATCGCGTGCATGATGGCAGAATTTTTTAAGGCATGTATCAAAAAAGTCAAGGTCATCTATAGTTGGTTATTTTTTTTATAAATATTTTGTTTGGATAAATGAGTTCCCGTTTCGATGGAGCGAGTTTGGTCTGAATTCATCTAAACTCAGCCTGGGGGAGCGTGAGATAATTGTTTTAATTTTGCAAGACACGAGCTTTCGCTATGAGAGCATTAAATTTGATAAATTAGTTTTTTGTTATTGGATGGATGATGTATAGATTCGTGGTAGAGAATTTTTTGAAGTAAGAATGTGTTGCATGCCCCTTGAAAAGAGATGTGAGAGGGTTAGAGTATGATTTTTACCTCTGTGGGACTTAAAACTCAAGGCTTCTTAGAAATTGGGTCCTCCCGCCAGTTTTTCACGTTTTACTAACTTAATGGAAGGGTGGCACAAGACCTGTTAGAAGAAAAGGCGCTAGGAGAACCTGAGGTTGTTCAAGACCCTGCAATATTCACCAAGATTCCTCTCAGTTTTTGTTCTTCACATTGCTCGAAGTCTTTTCAAGTCCCTGTGTCTGATGACAATCACTTACACAACTTAAACTTGGAAAAATTTTTAGTATCAACTTTTTTCATTTCCCTGTTATTCTCGATCTTCGCCCCACTTTAAACTTTGTTGTGCTCTGTTAAAAACTAAACGCTAAAAACCTCTCAAAAGGCTTCTTAACGCGGACGATGAAAATCCTTTATGATGGGAAAATATCTCTTGGCTAATAGAAATCAAACAACGAACGACTCTTTATATCGAAAAAAATAGAAAATGACCCGAAGGCAGTTTTCAAAAAGTTGATCGTTACAAATTTTCAGGCACGTCCTCTCGCACGAAAAACATTTTGCGGTAACTCCGAGTTCGAAACCTTCTAATATATAAGAATAAGATCATTTACGGATATTAAAGTAATCGAACGCTATTGAATTATTCAGGTATTGTTTCCTGATCCCCGAGGGGGGATTCTATCCCGTCCACATGTTCTCAAATATGCAAAGTCATGTTTTCATTTTCTCAACTTGTCTCTTCTTTCCGCTTCTTTTTTCCTTTCAATAAAAAATAAGAATAAAGAACCATAAATCATGTAAGAAGGGCTCTCTTGCGTCACACTTCCCTGTATGACCGATTTCCGAGAAGAGATATTTTTGTGAGTTTGGTGTTTCCCAAAAGAATGATCTATCTCAAGGTTAAGAGCTTGTAGAGGTTTGTCCGTTAATTTTCCTTATTAAATCGTGCTACAAAAAAATGGGGATGCTCATGAGATAATCAAACACGTTTCGTAGCTAAATACCCGCTCGGGAACTACACTTACATCCATGCTGACGTTCTAAGTATACCCTAGCGGGAAAACTTTTTTTCAAAACATAAAACAAAGTTTATTTAATAAATGACGACTCCTCATTGTTTTTAAATTTATGGTTTTTTCGGGAGGTTATTTCTGCATTGTCCACGTCGCATACAAAAACCTAAATTGTTTTTCACGTTTTAGAAAAAATTACATACCAGGTCAAAGGATATGTATCAGTTTGGCTCCCCGCAGCGGTTTTAACGCAATTTGTAGCACGGTAATGAGCTTTCACGTCGAAAATGCAAAACCGAAAGCATTAAACCAGATTAAAAAATGCGTCTTTAATTTGTGTCCGTTTTGTAAAAAGCTGGGAGCTTTTTTACCGGAAATATCCCTCTCCGCCTGTCCGGTTTGAAAAGAGCATAAAAAGCTTGTTAGCAAATCTGATCAGATGTTTACATTATAATTAACAAATCGGAGAGTAAAATGATATAAATTGTGTGAAAACGTAAAACAAAAGCATTCAATTAATGCAGTGATGTCCAAAACCTCGCCTTGCGGGTATTTCATTGGAATGAAATCTCAATCGAACCGTGGAAATGGCATTAGTTTTCGATACTCCGATTTAACGTCACAGGGATTTTCGGTAATTAGTAACAGACATCTCATTTTGCTTTTCAATCATTTATGCGTGTTTGAAATAATTTTTGATGTCTGGTAATTCATCGACCGTTATGACAATGATCTCGTCATTCTTTTTAAAAAAGCTTTATCAGATTCCAAGGTCGGCAACTTATTTCTCACTTTTCTTCTGGTCATAATAATGAAGGTTATGATAACATGTTTGGAACTGCGGGTGTTTGAAGATGACACTTGAGGAAGTCAAAGCTTTCAGTGGCGGACTGGTTTAAAGGGTCAGGAGAGAAGACTTTATCTATTATCTTTATCTATGGCTTTGAAGAAGCTGAAAAAAGAGAATTTATGAAAACTTAACAGCGATATCGTAGCATTAGAGCATCCTCTCCAGACGGCTTGATTCGGAGGCTCCTAACCGGCCCGCATGCTGGGAATATTAGTGTTTCAACACAGCCGCGGTCTATTCTGAGGCCTTGGACTCGCTGAGCATTCATCAAAAACCTGGCTAATCAATCACCTGCCTGCGCTCATGCGCCGCCCTCTAAAGCCGATGTGCATTGATCTTATTGGTGATCAGCAGGTATCCTGGGAGCCTCTTACTTATTCTGCTGACACTAGAGCCTGAAGCCCTACCGCCGCCTCCCTCTTTGGTGCCGGTGTTATAACTTCCAAAAAGGATTCAGGCGAGGAGGTAGTTGGTCCACCGCGCCTTACTCCAGATGGGAGGGCTGCTCCCTGTAGCTTTCTGGCAGGTTGATGTTCTGTCTGGGTTGTCTACCATAGCCTTGTAGGATCCCTCCTCACCCGCAAGGGAGCGGGGTTCCATCTCAGTACCCCGTACCGACGCCCCGGTGAGCTCGCGCACTTGAATTCCGAAACGCACCGCACTGATGTACCCTTCTCATTCACGTCCTAGTACTACTGCAGCTGCTACCCTGCAGTAGGGGAGTGCTTATTTGGTGGCGACACCACTCGCCAGGTCACAGCAACCTCATCGGATTTTGTAGCTTTTTCTGGACCAACTGTCCCACCAGTTGGCCACTACCGCTTCAGTTGCTGCCGCTGTGTTGTCCACGATTGCTTATCCGTCGGGGGAGGGGGGTCCCGCTTGTTTCGCAGCTAACCACAATATTTAATGGCCATTGGCCATCCCACTATCCGACACCTGTGGACGCGGCTGGTTGCGCACACCTCAACCCCGTGTTAGTACACCGCCATGCTGTCCTTTTTGCTTTTCCACATATTCTTTTTGTTACAGAATTGAGATAAACCTGCTGCCTAGTTTTGTCAAGGTAATAACTTATTCAAAAAATCTCAAAAGGTGAAAATACTATCCATTAACGAATTAACACTGCCTAAAATTTCTAAAATTAAGCGTTACTCGTTTATTATATCTAATCGAGTTTCATCTATTGCATAGAACCGCTTGACGGAAGATTAGCAGCGGAAGGAGGCTGGACGCTTAATGTTTCCTATGGCCTATAAAGGGAGCCGTCAAGTTAAATCAATTACCTCGTCCCCCTTCATTACAATTTGATCTTACTCATTTAAAATTTCACTTGAAATCTCTCCACTGCAAATTATTCTAATAAATTCTCAATGCATTTCCCATTTTCTCTCAAATCCTGAACAAACTTTCCTCTTTTTTTTCCCGTTGCTTGATTTTATCGTTATTTGCATTTACGTTTTTCTCGCCCTTTCATATAACACCTTTTTTTGCTTAACCCAAGACTCAAAATTTATTCTATTAGATTATCCTCATTGCTGCTTTTTCTTTAAAAAGGATTTTTTTTTTCTCCGGTGGAAATATAAATCTTACCTTGAGTTTTCATTTAGTTGTATATGCAAGGTAATAAATATATCAGGCCTGAGTTTATTATTGAAATTTGCTGGATAAGGATCGTGGGGAAATGAGATACAATAGTGGTTTTTGGTTAACAGAAAAAAAATTTCTTAAACAAGTTGATAGTTTGCCATTTTGATTCTTTACGAAGACAGCTACTGCTTTCATATTTTTCGTAGTGCTAGATGATGTTGGAATTGCTATTGACATTGTTTTTGTGAAGCATTGGGACTTTAATATCGAAAAGTACGATATTGGTTTGCCCAGTTTTCCGCTTCAGAGAAACTCCAAATCGGAAGGCAAACAAGGAAAAGATAAATTCCCGTTTCCTGAGTTAAATAAAAAAAGAAATTGCGGCTAATTTTTTATTGAGAATGTCAGTTTTTGGTCAAAAGCGGTGTTTATAAAGGTTTTCGCTCCAAAAGTTTCTTTGAATTTTTGTTAATAAAGAAGGGAGACATATTTTTAATCCGAATGCTAACCGCGCCTACTCATTTCTTATTTTAAAGAAAATCGTTATGTTCAATCGGTTTCTGCAAAAAAAAGCAATTTTGCACTTTCTCCATATGTAAAAAGAAAAAAAAACTTTTCGCTGCTTTATTTATTTTCTATTTTGCAAAGGCAACGGTTTTAGCGCCATCAACTTTACGTATATTTCATAGCTGAATATATATATGAAAATAAATTCCTCTACATAAAATTCCCTCGCTCGCTAACTTTATTTTTTTTTATTATTATATATTTCGAAAAAGCGAGGAAGTTATTCCTATTTTCTGCGTTTCGGAAGAGTAATTACGTTCATTTTAACGTGATTAATATGCTTATTTGGTCCTTCTATGGGAAATTGTGTATTTTTGTTATTAATTCCGAACGCACGCGATTTTATCTTATATTGTGTATACGAGGATTCCGAGGAAATGACGACACTTTTTTTATTTGTTAAACGATTTTGATCGTTTACAAATTATATCGATGTCACTAGGTTACCAAGCCAGAATATCACTTCACACAGAAAACAATTACCGCTGTTTTCACTTTTTTATTTTATTTTAATTTTTTTTTGCTGCTTTTTATATCTCATATGTAAACGAGAAGGTATTGTTTTAACAAACAAAAGAGTTAAGTTAATGTTGGGATGTCATGTCGTCTTTATTTTTCTTTTTTAAAGAAAATGCGAGTTAAATGTGCGAATTTTGAAAAGTTACAAACGAAGAGTTCTTGTTTTGAGTTTAAAGGTAGGATTAACCAGGGGACCTAACTGGGCACCTACAAATCTTGGAGGAGAATCCTTCTCCGTATCCACCGACGGCTTATGATACAATGCCGGAACTTTGAGCAACCCTACAAGGTGACATTTAGGAACCGCCTGGAATGGCCAGCAGGGACTTCTGGACCGAAGTCTGGATCCCTTGACTGGTACACTGACGGTTCCAAGATAGAGAGGAGAGCCGGGGCGGGAGTATTTGGTCCTCAGTGCTTCGTAAGGGTTACTATGGAAACAATGGCTACGGCCTTCCAAGCTGAAGTCTATGCCATATCTCTTTGCGCTGGAATCAACCTTAGGAAAGGTCTAACAGGAGCAACCATTAACATCTTCTCAGACAGTCAGGCGGCTAATAAGGCGATCACCTGGACATGCACCTCGAAACTGGTCTGAGAGTTTCTGCTAAGGCAGCTGGCACAATATAACCAGGTAAACATCACCTGGGTGCCAGGACACTGTGGGATACCGGGGAATGAGAAATCAGACGAACTTGCACGAAAAGATGCGAAGAAGTCCCTCATCGGCCCGGAACCCTTCTGCAGCCTACCGGAGGGCTATCTCAGGATAGCTCTGAGAGACTGGGAAGACAGACAGAATGCTTTGGGGTGGGACAGAGAACCCGGCCTTCGACACTCCAAGCAGTTTATTGGTGGGTACTCTAGGACAAGAGCCAAGCTACTTCTGTCTCTCTCCAAGAGAGAGCTAAAAAGAGCGCTGGCCTTCTTGCAGGCCACTGCTACCTTCGGCCACCTCTACAAAATGAGGAAGGCCGAAAGTGAAATTTGCAAGCCGAACCCTTTCAACCTCCACTTACGCACCAAAAAGTTCCTCTTCTGGATAAACCCATTCCTTCTTTCATTTAATTCATCGTTATTATTTCCTCAAGCTTTGAATGTGAAATTTATCTCTAATTAGGCTTAAAACAATAAATCAACGATCAACCATCTAACAAAAAATTATCCAGATGTAGCTTTTAAAGACATCGCTTGAAAATTACAAAAGTTAACGGAAAATTTAATTAGTACGACAGTAACTCTTCATCCTTTGTACAATTTTTCAACTTTTTTTTTTTGATTAATCACCCATAAGGTTTCCTAGTTTTTTTTTCTCATTCCGTCTTCCTGCAAAATCGGCAAAGGTGTTTTTGACAGACTGGTAGTCATTAGTCATTCACTTAAAAAAAAAAAAACTTTGCATGGAAGTGTATAAATGAGAGAGTGATCACGTTTTCCCGTTTCCAGTCGAAGAAGAACCGATGATTGTAAAAAAGAAAAACTTGTTATTATTGTTTAAGTGTTCGGTTTACCGATATTAAAATTGAACTTGAAGTGCACGACTTGATATTCAACCAGGGCATTTTGCTAAGTTAATGACTATAGCAGACCCTTAAAGGATCCCGATATTTATTATACGTATGAGCTCGAGATATCGGAGTTGCTTGTAATTTACTGCGTGGCGTATATAAAAATCCCCCCTCCTGTTGTCGGCTATAAAGATCCTAAAAGGAAATTATCAGTTATAAACTTAAATCACATAAAAACGTGGTAAAAGGAAAAGAGGAATGGAAGAAAGTGACATAAAGGATTAAAATGATTATAAAGACTTTTCCCCTTTAACCGAGTTCGACTTACAGGACCCAGGGATTTAAACCCGTGGAAAACGAAACAAAAATCTTTTGGGTTAAAGAGTGAAAAGAACGACAAGATTTATTAGCCTCCTTGTTGAAAATGGAAAATTTATTACGTTGTTAATGAAAGGCAATTTCCTTAAAGATACGAATTAAGTGCGATCAATCAGCTGATTGCTGCTCATTTCCTTCTCGGTTCCTTTCCTTTTTCTGCAAGATTTTTTTTCTTTTTCTTTTTATTTCCCGATACCCGATGAAAAGGATCCTCGATCCTTTGACGTGTTACTACGAATGGTAATAGCACAGATGGAAGGTATTTTAAAAATGTTTTACGACCCGTTTTTTTTGAAATATTGCTGCCGATTTTATTGATTCCCTGTTTACAAATCGGATGTCATTCCCCGTTTTTTCTTGGAAAAACTGTCACCGAAAGTATCGCTTTTAGTTGGGAATTATTTACTGATTCGCGATACCGTTTCTGCATTAAAGGCCATGTTTATTTTATATTTCTGTCTAGTCTCCCACGTTGCGGGTTACAGGTAAATTACATTAGTCGATTAGAGAGAAGTCATTGTAGGTTGATTTTAAAATTATTTACGAGGATTTTCCACGATTTAAATTATACGGTTCCGTTAAATTCTTTAATTAGAATGAATTGTACGCAGTATTCCCGTTTACCGCATATTACTTGAAAGTTAAAATTTTGGCAGTTTTTAGCCCAAGTACAGACATCTGACTGGTCAAGGGCCATTCCATTAGAGTCATGAAGCTCAGGAGGGCTTTGCTACGCTTGGGTTTGGCCCTCCAGTAATAAGAAACGGACTTCGAATTGTGTGAAAAGTATTATATCAAACCGATTTAAGTTGTAATATGGGGTCGTCAAAATATCACGTAACGCTGGGGGGGGGGGGTCTAAAAAAAAGGGTGTTACCATTTGTGGCAGTCAGTAAGAAGGGGAAGAGGGGGAGGGAGCAGTCATTAAGCTTTTTGGATTCCCGAAGGGAGTCGATGTAAAAATTATAAAAAATACCTGGAAGTTGACTTAACTACAATGAATGACCAATTCCAAGTTTCCAATTCCGAAACTCTTGAAAACTTCCGTAAAATGATAAATGATCTGTTCATTGTTCGAATCACGTATACTCCAAACAATTTAATAATAAATCAAAAAATAAAAAATCGAGCCTTTTCCCGAGGATTATTTGAGTTTTAGGAGAATAAATAAAGTTTGAAACAAGTTATTTAACCATCGTTTGGGTTGCATTGACAATTAATTATAGTTCATTTGAAAATTGAGATAACAAAATTGAGGGAAAATTTTCTAAAGTTTCTTTTTTGAGGAAATAACATGAATGCATCTATTAATAGAAGCATATTTTAAAATAATGAAAATGTTATTTTATTCTGCCCGGACTCGATACCGGGGCGGGTAGACGAATGGAAAAATAGCAAAAGCTTTTCTGGCAACCTGTTGCAGCCAACCCGTTGTTGCTTCTTTTCTTCGTAAAAGGCACGAAGTGTTTACCTCAGCATTACTAATCCATGCCAGGTAACTTCCAATTCACAACAGACCGTCATCCATCAAAACTTTGTCCTCCATTAAAAGAAAGAAATCTCTTTACTCTAGTAAAGTTCGTAGGGGACATTTATTTACGACTTCATTATCTGCAATTAAAATGATAAGCAAAAGACTTCTGTATTTATATTAAACCTTGGGAATCCTTGTACTTTCTTTTCCCAAGCCCTTCGACAAGTTTAGCCATTTCAGAGTAAAGAAAAGATCGACATAGTCTTCAAGTGATAGAATAATAAATATCTAGTTCAATCCGGTTGGAAATTCATGCGATCTTTTTTTTTTAGTCAAATTGCAATAATGCGTATGAGAACCAGACGACTAATTTAGCATGCGTGTGAAAAGCGTGAATTAAAAAGAAAGTTTGTGGCACCTTATGAAAAGACATTCCTATATTACCCATGATTTCAACCTTTACAAATCGTCTCCCTGTTAATAAGTTAAACGAGAAGAGGATATTGAAGGGGTCATTAACCATGACAGAAGTCCGTAAGGAAATGACGTAGTTAATTTAAGCTAAACTGTGACTTCACCTTAAATCAGTCTTCGGGTTGTCGCTTACGCTGATGACCCCAACAAATATTGCCTCATCTTTTTTTTATCGGTTTGTCTCAGGCTTTTCGGAAAAAAAAGATGCCTTCAATAAGCGACCATTATCCCTTGAGAGGACGTCGGGATCAAACGTGTTAACAGGAACGTGAGCGAAACATGGAACCGTCGATACGACGAAACAATTTTGTCATTTCTCTTTTGATTTTACGAGGTAAACATTTAAGTGATGTTCATGACATTCGTTCTGATTCTGATTAATACTGTCACGAGATTATCCTCGGACCTTGTTACGTACTTGTTAGACATCTCCCTTTTTTTTTGAGATTTATCGATCGACGAAGCTTCCAATCGAAAACAACTTTTCCCGTATTGGGTCGCACCCGTAAAAAAAAAAGTGATCGAGTTAATGACCTGGGTGTGTTTGAATATTCGATATGCAGCTGCTTGATTTTGTAATCTTTCGTCTTTTTTTTATTATTTATCGAAGAATGTGACTCATCAAAGGTCAGAACATGTTCTGGATTTCTAGATCGTTTGAATTCGTTGGGAAGGAAATCAGAAAAACGGTCAATAATAAACCATGACGGAATTCCTGCTATTATATTGACGTGTATTATTGTTTATCTGAACATTGTCAAAAATTAGGCCCCGAGTATGTTAAGCATGCGATTAGGTATTTAATCTCGAAATGGGACTAGTTGAAACTAGCTGCAGGAATATTATCACCTGATAACAATGTTGAATGTCCATCATTGCTTCCTAACCTAGATTCATAAATTGATTCATTTAATTGCACATGAATTAATTTACAGCAAGTGTATTGTGATCGAGAGTTAAATATGTTATTTTTTTCGTGCCTAGTCGTACCTAGAACGTTATTGTGATGATTTATGAATCTTAAGGGTTTTTGTTTCGTTTTGTGGGATAATTCTAAAAGACATGAGTGACTATGGTCCGTCCAAAACCTAAAGCAACCTGGAATTAAAAGGGAATATGTGGAAAACTGCTTCCCATTTTTTTCCTGCACCAGTTGAGAGATCGGGAAAAATTGAGCAAATACATTTTAACATGCCCTGTGACCATAAATTTTTTCGAAATTTTGGGGAAACGCTAACAACGATTCGGAAGGATAGCTATGAGACAAAACGAACTATCTCGAGATTGCTTTAGGTTTTGGACGGACCATAGTCAGTGTCCGATAAAGCTGACCAAACTTTTGATAGAAAATAATACTGGAATACTGATCTTGTTAATTGGAGAACATTTTTTAACTCCATAGACTTGTCTAACTGCATTTTCTGTCAAATTCCTTCAGAAAATGTGATCGATACTACAATTTCTCCATCCTAAACAACCGAAACTTGAGTCCTGCTGGACTTTGTCGTTTCTGGTCATCATGGGCCAGCCTTCAATCTGAGCACAAGGTTTCTGGTTTATCTCCTCCAGCGTGTGTGTGCACCACACGACCTTGACTTGATAATGATGGTCTGCTAATCATGCTTATCACAAGTACTTATTTCTAGCCCAAAAAAATTGAGGTTAATGCTTCTGCGAATCAATCGAAGGTTATCAGCATTGTTAGATTTCCCCGTCCGACTGAAAGTTACGCTAAGCTTCTGATTATTGATCATGATGACTCTGCAAAAGCATTGACTTTCAATACCGCAAAACTGAACTCTAGTCTGATAATGTTTAGAAGGGACAATAAAGTTGGCAGCATAAACTTGTTAATCGTGACAAATGGATAAAGACGGTAACTGCAGCGGAAGGATTTTATGTCAAGTCGAGCCACTGAAGTAAAAGAAAGATATCATTGACTAGATGACCGCTGGTAGTCACGAATTGAAATTTTTGATGATAATCTTGTAAGCATTGCTGCGTCATTTGGATATGTACGACAGGTGCCAATGCACAACTAATGATCATTTGACAATATCAAAAAGTTGAACTGCATTGTTTTGTCGCATTTATTTTCTGGTTCATCGGCAATTATTTTAATGTGCGTCAGAAACAAAGCTCCAAACATGGAGGTTATATCTTGCTTGATGATGTATGCTTTGTGGCAGACGTGCTACCAAGAGGACCTGTCCAGGGTTGCTGCCCTGCAATATGTGACCCCAAGACAACCTCAGCCTAGTGCTTGTTTGACGCTTTTCTAGTGCTCTCCTGATAGACCTCGCCTGGTAGTTATCGACGTGCTAGTTATCGTGGTATCTGCGATTTAATCACGCTCATGATGGAAAAGAGCTAACCAATGATCCTTTAAATCTTCTTAATTGTACAGCAAGATTTATATTGTGACTTAGTATTCTCCTCAGAGCTTTATTCTTGAAGGAACACAGCCGCTTCTGGACTCAGGCATGAAAATTCGTATATCTTCAGATAAAAAAGGGAATCAGTAACCAGTTACAACATTCACTGCCAATTTTTTACTTCTTCATCTTCGTGAAAGGATTGTAATTGGCCATAGCCTTAAATTTATTGGTCAATACGAATAAGTCTTATTGGGTTTTAGTGAAACCCGAATCATTATTGCGAATTTACGGCATACTTGTAAAATCAGGTCATTTTTACCTGCGAATTTGCTGAAAAAAAATTCTTCCGCTGCTGTTACGGCTTACATGCTGCTCATTGATGTCATTTTCCTGTAATTTCTTTAGCGTGGTAGCATGATGCATGATGATTTTGAATGAATACATCAGCAACGTTACATAGCGTTGGTGTTAATCACTTTGAATTTGTTTCCGCCACTTATCTCTTCGTTTTCAATATTAGTTGCACTCTCATTTGTAATATGATAATAATTATTGATATTTTTCTCATCTTCATTATTGGAGTTATTTCCTAAAAGTAGTGTTATAAACTCATTATATTTATTAACCAATTTACTATTACTCTCTCGTCTACATTCATATATCGCCATCTTAAATCTAACTCTGTCTCCTGCCACGACAGTAGCTAGAAGCAAACCGCCTCTTCTAACCTCATTCATTTTTTATGCTCGTCAAACTCAGAAAATGCTGGATTGAAAAGTTTTTAATGCCACTGAATGACTTTATGATGGAAGATAACTTAAGTTCAATTCTGAATGTGCACAAAATCACCCAATTCTACGGTAGATAATATTGAAATAATATTGCTAAAAAATCGTTAAAAAAATTTTTGTTAAATTGAGATCTTGAAGAAAATATCTAACTGTACCGCGAAGGGAAAGTTTGAGTAAACCGCAAAAACCAAAAGTTGGGTAATAATCCACCAATTATACTTATCATTGTAAATGAAAAGCCTACTTCTTCGATTATCGATTTTGTTTCGCGGGTGGCATTAAAGCAGACACGATATCATTTTTTTTATTATCTAAAACAATTCTCAAAATATAAGAAATGTTCTTACAGCGTCCTTCTCAAAAATTATTTTTCTTTCTTCGAAATTCCCCGCCAAATAAATTTTTGTCTTCCACTTTAATAGAAAACTAAGCTCCGCCGTCTCCTTACTTTAATAGAAATGTAAGCTTCCATAAGCCCTCTTTCATAATACCCAATCACACCGAAAACCAGCTTATGACGTGCTTTTTACCCCATTAATATTTAAAGCGTTTCCGGTAGGTACAAAGGTTCCCCCCACCGATTTCCCTTGTCACGTTAAACGAACACAAAGTGCTACCATCGTTCCGATTCTGTATAATTTGACCTACATTCCCATTTAATATTCACTTTACCGTATTCCATCCTTTCAATTATTTCCCGAAAATGGTTTATAATCCGAATATTAACTCATTATTCGATTTGTTTTATAAACCGTTCTGCTTTTCTAATTCGTTATGCAAATTTTCCGTTAATAGGCCTGGTTTTAAATGCTAAATTACCGGAGTTCGCATATGACCTAAGCCCTTTGCATCTCTTGCCAGACTGGTTGACGTCCTTGATGAGCAGCTAAAAAGTTATCTGGAAAAATAAACCAAAAAAAAGTTTTTAAAGATCTTCCGTAACAGAAAAAATTTTATTGCCATTCCCGGTTGAATTGGCCTTAGAGTTAAATCTAGTATTATTCAAAGCATCCTTTTTATTGGTCTAATTTAAATAAATTGGTTAGGACGTATTGAACAACACTCTCTCATACGCATAAGGCTAAACTCGAACCTTTTCTTTAAATCGGTAACGATTTTTTTGTCCTCCTTTTTTTCCCCCGATCGAAAACATTTCCCATAATCGTTTCTTTTTTTCGGAGCGAAGGAAAAATGATAAGCGGTAAGTATCCAAATGACGTGGAAAAGAACACGAGCATACATAAGAAAATCAAGAGATGGAAAAAAAGAACATTTGTTTCCGTCGCCTGGAGAATTCTCCGATGAAAACGTTGACAGAAAGTTTTTTTTCCTACCCGATAAAAAATGGCCTCGGTCTTGAATTAAAGCCTTTTTTGTTTCAGTCAAACGGGATAATACATCCCTCTCAGTTTTGTTTATAACGGTTATTTGCGAAAGGTTTTTATTATACAGTGAAGATGCTACTATAGTTTGTCTTTATATTTTTTGAGGATAATATTATTCTTCATTGTAAGAATGCTGCTGTTAGTGAGCAGTAGTCTTGGGGATTGTCCCAGATTACTTGAGTGGAAATTGTTGCAAAAATGTTGACTCTTGACACTTGCAAAACTTTGTCTCTTGTTCCTCTTAGTCAGTATTAGCTGGCAAGTCATTGGTGTATCTTGTAGTTTTCTGGTGCCAGGTTGTTGATGCTTTTCTGCTACTTGTACTTCCATAACATTTGGCCTTTGGGTGCGGAGCAACAACAAGATTTCGCTTAGAAATAAATGACAGATTCTGCGAGCAGGACTGTCAAGTTCACAAGTCGACGTCTCTCACGTGGTCGCATAATTCCTCTGACAAGTAAATCCTCATGTCCTGAGTACCAGTGGAATATATTAGTATCGACTCAAATGATCAACGATAGTTACACTGTTTGCCTCATATAAACTGAAAATGGTTGCATGACAACAATATTTAGCTTATGAAAAATGCCATTCCCGCTTTTTAGTTTTGATCAAAAAAATTAATAGTAGTGCATACTGAGCATGCATGTAGCTGTGGATGTAGCTTTTTGGCGGGACTTAGACTTAGTTTTTTTTCTATATTACCAATGAATGAATTACTAGTTTCTGAAACAGGATTGCTTAGGGATTTATCGCTTTGTTTGTGACTGAGTTTTGCAGATTTTGTTATTGGCCATTAGGGTCCTGTAATTTGCTTGGCAGAGTGTCCTTTCAAGTTCACAAAAAAGCGCAGCAGCACTCCCTATACTCCAATACTGTCAACAATCTCAACGAGGTCTCATGATATTTTGAGCTTTGATTGTTACTTGCCCACCAATCCCCTTGAGATTCCTCATGAGCCTTTTGCTTTCCAGAGAAATATAATTTGTTTCGCTATTGCTTTGGTCATGCAAGGACAACGCCCAAGCACAGCCGGGTAGAAATTTCACCCATCCAGTGTGGCGATTTCCTTACTTTCTCAACAGGAGGCCCCTCACTCCAGTCCTTCGTCTTAATATTTTAAACCTTTATTTTATATGAGACTGAAGTAATCATTATTTTTATTTCATTGGGATAAAAGCGTGCCGCTTTATATTAAAATCACATTCTACCACTCACTCCCTCTAATAAATTAGTCATCCATTCAAAATAAAATTACAGATTCATGACAGTACGATATCGAAAATCGATTGAAAAAAAATGATGGGAGTAAGATGACGAATTATAAAGAAAGATGAAGACATTTTAATGGGAATGAAAAAAGGTTTGAAATTCCCTTTTCTTAATAAATTAAGTTTTACGCTGAGAAAAGGTTAAAGATCCTCTAAAATTTCCTCTGTCGAGGTATTAAGAAAAATGAAAAGATGAGCCTATGTCATTTAACGTTGTACGCATCGACGATTTTAATTAAGTCGAGCCGGCTAAATTAGTACAAGTCAACGATAAGCAGGTATTCCGTATTAACTTGCGTAAATCTTTTGAAAAAGCACACTAGATTAGAATTTCGCCCCCGTTAATATAGTAATTATAAAAAATTAAGGGAAAGGAAATTAATTTTGGCTTCTGGAAGGAAGATAATACGGAACAGAAATAGGAGAGTGGCCCACGTGTGTAAAACATCGGTCAAAGTAACCCTTTTTGAAGAGAAAACCTTTTAATTAATGCGAGCTTTTCCTCGGATGGACAACCCTTTCATTGTCTCTCGGGGAAGGATCCCTCTGTTAGTGTTTTAAAAGGAAAAATTATTTTAAGGGATTTCTTTTAAATGGCTGAAAATTCAATATTGACATTGGGATTCGATCAGTGTCAACATTTTCGTTTGAAAGTATTTTATGTAGCGGAAGACTTTTATGTAATTCTTAATTCTGCGATTCGTTACCTTGCACATGCAAGTAACAATTTAAAATCTATTAATTAAGAATGAATCGTTTTAATTACTATTCATGCATTTATTTATTTTTATTCTTTTTTTTATTTATTCAACACTTAATTTTGTGTAACGTAATGATCATAATTAATTTTAAATGTTGTAAAGCACATATAAAATTTTAGGATGAGGAGATGAATGAAAATGAGTAAATTAAAAACGACTTAATTATTTGCACAATATTTAAAAATGTTTAGTTGGGAAAAAAAACATTTAAAACTAGTTCTGGGGAAGCAGTAGGGGATTTAATTTAGGGCCTTTCATCTGTTTCTTACAGATTGCTTTCTGTTATTTGAAAAAAAAAAATAGATTTACTTTACATTAAGAAAACTAAAGTTGACCAAAGTTCTGTTAAAACGTGGAACTAAATAATGAATAGTAAATTAATTTTATGCATTTCAAAAAATAAAGCTTTGTTGTTTGCCTTCTAAAGAAGAATGTAACAGTGATGGGAAGCTTTTTGAAACACTTGAAGTAGGATTTTTTTCTTGAATAAAATGATCTGCAAACATTTTCAAAAAAGATTGAAGACAAACAATTTCGAGAAAAAGAAGAAACCAATACAAAACCAATTCTACAATTTTTTTCTCTGTTTCTTACAAATAAAAAGGGGGAAAAAATTTACAGCCGGATTCGCTTTTCTAACCCTAAGAACTCAAAGCGGAATAAAAAGATAACGGATCCCATTTCCTCGGGGGTATATACAATTTCTCTTAGTCAAATATTTGGAAAAGGCTTAAAATTAAATTTTTTCCCATCCACTAAAAAGAAAAATATGATTGGCAATGAAAAGATTGTTGTATGCGCCTGAGGGGCGCGCCGAAATTTGAATACTTATGGCCTAGGTCAACTGTCATTATATTTCATCGCTTTTGTCTTTAAATTTTCAAGGTTTTGAAAAAATCGTTTCTCGAATTTATATAACTTGTGAATAAAATGAGGATATAAATTAACCATAAGAAAACTCGGCGATATGTTAAAAAATTTCTCGAACGTTTTTTTTTAGAAAACAAAGTGGCATTTGAAATCTTTTTTAACCTCAGCCTTGAGCTCGCGTTATTCGAAAATTTATGCAATTCAATCTGTTCTAAATCTCGCCTTCTCCCAATGTTAGGTAATAAATTCAGCTACAATTGAATTTTTAGCTTTCTTTTTTTCCTTTTTTTCTCTCTTTAAATTTCCTCTCTTTCCGGTCTCGAGAATGTAACAAACACTGATGCAGGCGCTACGGCGATAATATCTGGGAAATTCTTTCATAATCCCCACGCTAAATCCCTTTTCATTTTAGGAGCAAACAAAAGCCTCCCTTTATTAATTCTTGGTAATAAAAAAAAGGTGCGAAGTTTTAGGTCATTACTCATTGTCTCTAAATGAAACGTGTGCAATATTGCAACCGGTATTTTATTTTTGTAAATCAATTGAAGAGTTGTAATATCCCTTTTGGCGTATTTATGCGATTAAATTACATTAATTTTTTTCGTTAATATTTTTTACCGTCAATCAATCGTTTATCATGTCTTCAATAACGGCAAACGCTTCTTGTCGACTATAAATCAGACGTTAGACGGTTTGGATTTGAAAATTTTATATTCACTCGACATCTAATGTTTATTCCAAGTACGATATTCGTTTTTGAATATTAGATATATTTCGAGAGGGAAGTAAATCAATGATTTTGACACGTACGTTACAGAAGTTTTGGATGATGATAGACCGCTGAAGGTGAATTTGGCACGTTTCATTTATTAGATAAAAATTTTGTGGGCGCATTTTCGTGCCGAGATAGTTTTCCGAAGAAATGAAATTAACATTTTTCAATGTGAAAATATTTTCGGCAAATTTAATTTTCCAGTAGAGATGGTTATCTTGGATGTGGTAGAGAGTGCACATGAGTGGCTAGAATGGGGCCTGGAAATTTACAAATTTTGCTGCTCCTTTTTTATTTCATTACTATAAGGGCAGAATTGTTTTGCAAGTTATTGGATTAAAGCTTGGATGCTTTTTTTTTACAAGAAATCATTTTTTTTAGGGAAAACCCATTTTAATTCTTAATTTTCAGTTATCACATTAATTTCTTATTACTTATTAATTGCAGTTATTGAATTGATTTTAGCGAAACAATTAGAGTCGCCTAGTGGCTGAGAATTTCTAGAATTACCCGGGAATTGAATTGAAATGGAAATTCAAAATTAACGGTTCTTAAAAAGAAAAAATAAGTAGAGGGTTTCAGTGCCAAAGCTAGAGAGCCTAAAAGGAGAGAGTCGCCAGCTAAATTACTGCTTTTTAATTGGCTGTGGTCTAACGTATATTAAATACAGAGCAGCAGAAGACGTCTGACGTTATCACCAATTTGATTGAAACGGATTCGCTCGCAGCCAATCAGAAGCCAATCACTATACAAAGTTTGTGACTTTTTTTTCAGGCTCTCTAGCAAGAGCTGGTTGAGAAGAATTTTAGGGTTGACGCCTTATGAACGGTTAAACGGTTATTTTAAAAATTTTTCCTTTCCCAGATTAGAGGGAAAAAATTAGATTCTCTTTTGCTTACATTCTACTCTCACGAGATCTATCTCTTATCGAAAAAAATTCCATCGGATTATAATGAACGGCTTAGATGTGCGATACTCTCGGATATATACTCTGATAAGTGAAGATTGCACTCACTTTCCAAAAATTGATATCAATACTGGGAAAATACATTTACATCCTTGCAAAAAAAAGTTCGATAGTAAAAGGTTTTTTCTTTTAAAAAAAAATAAGCGAATTTTCTATTCTTACTCTGGTTTTTCCTGATCTTGTATTTTTTTCGCTGCAAGATTTTCCGAATATGTTTTCGTAAACTATTGTCCGCATTTACCTGAAGAAAATCTGAATGCAGATTGTTGTAAATGCCTAAAGGATAAAGCAGTTTTGATGGGTGGATTTCCATGTCTGTCAACAAAGTCAGGGTTTATTTTCATTGTGCTTTTCCGAATAACTACCTTTAAAATATAAATCTCTTTTGTCTTGGAAGTGGAATTCCCTTTTATTTCGAGGGTTAAACCTTTTTTGATGGAGTGTCCGTAATAGTTTCACATGTTTACTTTTCTTAAATGTGTTGCGATGGGCAACGGGATTAACCTTAAAAACATTTCATATTTGAAGTGATTCTTCAAATGGGAAAGACAAGATGGTGATCTCAGGAGATTCGGGGAAAGAATACATTATTCATTCCCTTTTATCGTCGATAAGAGAATCGAATCGTTGCAGTGATTTAATGCTTAGAAAACCCTTTCCCATTAATATACATCTCGTGCAGTTTTTGGTTTGATCCGATGGGAAATCCTTCGGGTTAAATCGAATGGATTAGGGAAAAAGGAAACCTTTCAAAAAGGCAACGAAAACAATTAACTAACACGAAGAGAAAGACCAGAGACAAAAACGCAATAAAACAAAAAAAAAAAAAAAGAAAATACTTAACGGAAGAAAAACGGGAAAGACGATGTTCTTTGCCTATTTTCACCTTACACGTTCAATCTCTTCTTTCCCTTCGACCCCCTTACTCCCTTTCACGGAGCTCAGACTTTTATCAACTGATTTTTCACTTGGGCGAGTCTTGATTGGAAATAATTCATACTGAATTCAAGTTCTTTCGACATTCTATTATTTTTGAAACGCTATTTTTATTCTTTCTCTCGAGTTTCTACCGTTCGACATGGGGCATGTCATCTTTTAAACAAATTTTGGAGTGACGTCTTTGATTTACCATGAAAAAGGTAGCAAACTGATGACATGCCACTCGGGGTTGTTTTCGAATTTTTATATTTTATGTTGCTTTAAAGATTTGTATCTCGTTTAAACCGTATTTTAAAGTATTGAAATGTTTGGAAAAGTTGTAGAGTTTTAGGACCTACGATTTTTTTTTTGGTGGGGAAAGTTTGATAAAAACGAGGTCTTGAGTGGAATGAGCATTTCAGGGTCGTGAAAAGTTTAATGTGCCGCTGTTGATCACCAGTATGATCAAAATGCTCCGATTTCAGTTTGTCCTTGTTTGCCTGTGAGCCACATACTTCGTGGTCTGCTGATTTAAGCCACCTGATTTGATCTTATTAATGACGAGGAACTTCTTAAATTATCCATTATTTTCTCATTTTTATTCAGCTGTATTTCTTAACAAGAGAGCAAATAATGAAGATTGTCCTTAACATCTTCTTTGTTGTTTGCTAAACATGTGTTATTGATTTGTTACTTTCGTTTAAAATAAATGAAAGTTCTTCTTCAAAGAAAACCACTAACGAAAACCTTGAGTTCTGGCAAACGCACTCACCTTTGACTTTTCTTTGAAACGATGTTAGACGAGTAGAAACGTAGAAGAATTGAAAACTTCCAGTTGGAAACACTTAAACCGAAAGAAATAAACAAATGTCGAACTTATTAACCAAGGGAAAAAGAACAAATTAATCTCAGAAAATGAAAAACGGAAGGAAAGAACATTTAGGTAACGAAGAAAAAGGAAACGCGTTGTTTTAAAATTGAAGGAAGAAAATGGGAAAGGAAATCAGGATAAAATTCAGACGTCCCTATTCTCTTGAAGCTTCTGGAACTCATCACCGAGCAATAATTACATTATCTTTTTTTTTTTCACGAGACTGGTGATTTTTTTCTCCGGGCTGTTATGTACTTGTTTGTCAATGCCGTGGGAAGAAAAAAAAGTTAAATAATTATTGTCAAGGGAAATTTCTTTTCTTCTCTTTTTTTTTTCTTGCTCCGGTTTTAAATGCTTAATCTTCTTCAGGTTGAAATTCAATTTCGTAATGTGATTATTAAGGGAAAGTTTAGTGGGATTAAGGTAGAGATTGGTGGGGTATTAGGTATGACAGTCGACTATGGAGCACTCGATAGATTGAACTGAGCCACCAATACATGCCAGGTGTGGCATGGGTGCTGCGGCTTTAGGTCTCCGTGCACTTTGAAGCCAAAAAAAGACAATTTGCAGTTGGCCGACATCGGCATTGATTGGGGAATTATTCGTACCAATAGGTCACCAGGCTCGATCATGGGGCCAATTAGCTGCTTGAGATTGGACAATGTCACACGCATATTTCATTGTTAAAGGGGGAGGAAGAAGGAGAAAATGGGGAACTTGTAGTCGGTGACTTGACGAATGGGGGAAAAAGAAATAATACATAAAGATTGAAATTGAAAATTCGTTTAAAATTTAATATTTAGATAAAGACCTTTCCATTCTTCTCCTCTGAGTCTTGAGAGAGAGTTCTATTATACCGTTATTATTGTTATTTTTGAAGATGTATAATAGAATTCATAACAAACTTTTTAAAGGGAGGAGGGAATTTGAGAAGAGGCGGCGGAGGTCGAAGGGAGTCAACGGTTTTGGTTTGTATACAAAGTAAGAGCGTTGACTTTTTTTACAAATCATTTTTTATTTAATATCAATTGACGTGACTTCTAAGAGGTTAGGTTTTGTGTTACTTGCCATTATTATTAATTCCGACATTGAAATTACGGCAATGATATGAAATCTTTAAAAGACGGTGTTGGATTTTTATTATAAGCAATCAAGTTGAATTGCTTTCATTAAATAACCTAATGTTGGGAGAAGAGAGAATTTCACGCCACTTGGCGGGACGGAATCCCCATCAAGAATTTTTCTTGAGATAGGTTCTAATTTTTATTTCGAGAGTCACGATCCATTCGATCACGATTTAGTGGGATCAAGTTATTGATCGTTTGTTTTTTTTTTGTTTACAGTTCTAGAGGGGGCAGAATGCAGCAACGGAATGTTCAAATGTCCGGAAGGGACGTGTATACCTCTAGCACGTGTGTGCAACTATCAAAAAGACTGCGAAAACGGAGCAGATGAACTACACACTTGTCGTAAGTATTTTTATTTTTATTTTTTTGCCATGTATGAAATCTCCGACACGAACAATCGGGGATCCATCACGAAGACTGATATTCATTAAAAAGTTATCAAGCTTGGTAAGAAACATCCCCAAGAGGCAAATCCATCGCTTTACACGTACAGCTTTCTATCTCTTTCTTTCCTTTTCTGTTTTTTCCCTCGGTTTTTGTCTTTCTCGCGTTGAAAAGTTTTACGGGGAGGTAAAATAAATTCGTAGCGAAGTGTACATATTTTACAAGCTTTAGTTAAAATCACTCAAAGCATTATACACTTAAAACTTTAAAGAAACTTGAAAGCAGAAGAAACTATTATATCGAATTTATGTGTATCACCTTTGTTTGTCTTTGATCGTGTTTCTCTATAAACTTGATGAAAGGTTTCACTGAAAGAATTTGAAGAAAGTTCGGGATGGGGTTTGATGGTTTTTTCATTATTAAAAATCGTTCATGTTGATTTTGATTCACGTTATTTTGAATTTAAAAGTTTGTAGAGAATAACTATTTTCGTAAAATTTTGTTTTCAAATCAGAGACTTGATTAAATTTGAAATTCGCTGAAAGAGTTTTGAGCCTTTATTTGAGCTTAGCTTAGGTTTAAAGCTGTGAGTTGCTTAAAGAGTTTAAAGGAAATCGGTTAAAATAGCACTTTTTGGGCGACGCTTGCGTTCAACTTCCATTGGACACCCAGGAGGTGTGAACGCTGTCCATCGTTAGGTTTTTTCGCGCCTGATATTATGCTGGAGAGTTAAAAACCAGTAATGCAATTCTTAAAACGTTTTTTGCTTATCTTTAAACCAAAAATAATCTACGATTCGGGAATTAAAATAATCGCATTTCCAATTGAATCCTTTTTTTTATGCGATAACATTATTGGATAAAACGGATCGTGGAAAAAACCGGTTAAATAATTACAACCCATTCACTCCATTGCAAGTTTTACTTTCGAGCGACCGCGAAGCAGAGTGACGAAAGTATTGCCGTACCCTGAAAATCGAAAATCCTTATTCTTGCGAATATCAAGATGAAAATTACATAGAACTTCATAAAATCAAATTCTGAGATGATGTCTGTCCGCCGCGTCCGCCGCGTACGCCGCGAACGCCGCGTACGCCGCGAACGCCGCGTACGCCGCGTCCGCCGCGCTCGATATCTCCGCCAATACGCAACGGATCGAAAAAATTTTTCACACACGTATTCTTCGTCGAAAAATAAGAGGGGGTCTTCTTTTCTTTTTTCGAAATTCGAAAAATTATGGAAATGGCGAATATTTGAACTTTGAAAATTTGGCCTGTCTCTTTGCGACATAGCTCGGGCAAACCACAACGGATTGTGATAATTTTGCGTGGGATGAAGGAGCATTGTGCAAGGGTTAACTGTTTAAAATTTCAGAACAATCGGTGGATGGGTTCACAAATTACAATCAAAGACCTGTTTATAAACACCAAACCAAGATGGCTGCCGTGTTGACATCACTATTTACAAGATAGTGGGCTGTAATGACGTCTTCATTTCGACTTTAAATAATTCGATGAGATGTTCTTTGACGTAATTTTTAAGGAGGAAGGAGTTTAAATTTCAAAAAACGAAGGCCAGAACTGTCAAAGCTTAGTTTATGAAAAATTTCAGGGTGCCATTTTTTGAAGTTATTTTTGAAGGGAAATGAGTCAAAATTTCGAAAGTTTAGACTCTAAAGCACCACGAAAGCTTAGACTCTGTAGAATTTAAATGGCGAATATTAGAACTTTGATATTTTGCGATATAGCTTGAGCAAATTTCAACGAAACGTGATAATTTTGCGTGAGATGAAGAGGCAGTGTGCAAGGATTAACTGTTTAAATTTTGAGATTAATCGGTGGATGGGTTCACAGAATTTCATTTTTTGTGTGAAATCGATTTATCTTAGTTGAACACAATTAAAATAATAAATCCCCTTTTCTCCATTTTTTAAATTCGCGAGAAAGTTGGATGGGGTGCGAAGCACCCCAAATCCCATTCCTCTTGTTTTTTTTCGTCTCCCAAAAACTAGTCCATTTACTTCTCATTCAATATCCGTATGCTAAAACTTCAATTTCGAACACATAAACGTTGTCATTATTTTAAGCTTTAGAGTAGAGTGTGATTAGATTAAAGAAAAAGCCATTCAGAAAAGCTGTAGAGCGTAACGTCACTTCTAAAATTGCTTTCATTCGGAATGTTGAGGGCCTTAACCTTAAAAATAATCTAACTGCATTACATAAAGAGATCGGATGAATTTATTTTAAGGTTAAGGTCTATTGGGCGATGTTGTTTACGAATATTTCTTGCCGCGACCGTTAATGACAGAGTTCGTGTTTCAAATGGACTCGATCGCTTTTTTTTTTCCTTCCCTCGGTAGTAAATTTAATCGGATTTAATGTCGAAGTGAGAAACCGGATGATGGCGATTGGGTGACATTTTCAATTAAAACATCCTTTTATTAGATTATCGGATCGTGTGCTACAATCAGGGATATCATCATTTAAAACCGCTATCTGAAAATAATCGATTAGTTGGTTTTTAGTTCCGTGGCTATTTTTCCTCTCCTTTTTTTTTATACTTGCTCGTTTGATTTTTTTCGCAGCTTTCGATGTATAAAAGCTCTTACGGGACACTACACACGGCCTCGATTTGGTTCCCCATTAGGGGAAAGGGATAATTTTTAACCGTAGACGTTTTCTCAGAGTTTGTAGATCGTTTGCGGGTAGGGAAAAATGTCTAGCTTGATATATAGGGTGGTCGGTGGATGAAAGTTTGGGATAAAGAGCGATTTGTATTCACAAGTTATATTTTACGTTCGTTGAATAATTTCCCGTTTATTTTCAAAAAAGGGAAGGAAAATTTGAAACAACGTTTACTGCTGTTGCTTTTTTTTTTCTTTACATAAGACAACAAAAAATGGTATATAAATTTCACCTTTACAAAGTCGAGTCAACTCCGGGGAAATTGAAAAAGACTCTTTAAATAAAAACGTTTTCCCTTTTGTTTTTTTACTAATGAAATATTTAACTTGTTATAGTCGTCGTCATCATTATTGTGAAAATCCTTTTGTGAAGGATATATATTTTTTTGCCTCCCTTGTAAATATTTAAAACTTGAAACTTTCTACAGTATATTAGAATCTGTTGCATGATGAAAAAGAAAAGACGAGGAAAAAGCGGAATGGAATATAAAGGGAAGAAAGCGTTCAAGTTTAGTGACATTAATCAGATTTGAAAGAAAAGATTTTTTTTAAAGCGTGTTTGTTATTCAAAGTGTGATCCGTTTTTTTTTTTTTTTTGAAATCTCGGAAGCGGAAACGGATTGTTTTCATTTTGTACAAACATAATCCTAAACGCGTTACGGTTTATTAGTTTTCACTTTAGCCACGAATTCGCTTATTTTTAAGGTTAGGGAGAATGTTTCCGATGAGAATGTTCTTAATATTCTCCAGATGTTCTTTAGCTGAAGTTTTACATTTTGGAAGTAATATTATAGTGTTAGAAACCAACATTAGTGACTGATGAAAGGTTTTGGCTACAGAAAAATCTGGGAACAGTAGCTGATTGTCACAGCTCTGGCCAGAGTTTATGGCTACTGAGTAGACCAGAACACAGGTCTATCCCAATTTGAAGTGTAGCACATCAATGGCTGCCAACCTTAGCCAAAGCTATGGCAGTCTACTGTTGGTTCTGAGACCTCTCGGTTGCTAAAGCCGTGCACCCCAGCGCTGGCCAAAAATTGCAGTTCTACCATCTGCTTCTCATTGTTCTAAAATTAAGATCCAGCTGTTCTAGCTGTTTCCCTAAATATTCCTCAAGAACGATGATATTTTCATTGTAATTCTTATGAGTTAATTCTGGAGAACGACTTTTTAGACCCGTTTATAAGACCGTGGTTAGGGTAGTTGGTGGGAATATTGACGTTCCTGCTTCAGGTTTGGCGCACCTGCCCTTGTCCAGCTCTAGATTCCTTCTGACCCGGGAGGTAGCAATCTGGTAAGGGTTCTGGTAGGGGGCAGCAGTCCTACCAGTACTGGCTTAAGACTGGAGACCGTAAAAGTTGGCTAGGCTTAAGTCCGGAAAGCAGTAGGCAGAGTCGAGGAAGGAGTAGGAAAGCCACTGCATTAACCTCCCTAGTATATCCATCATGTCCTCAGGTTTGCTGTGCAAGACCCAAGACCGTCGATCTGGCTAGGGTCTCTCGTACGGCGCAATACGCTATCCAGCGGTGATGGTCGCCAATTCCCGTCGCGGGGAGGCACTCTAATAAGAAGATAAGACCGTGGCGTCCCCTACGATCAACCATATTTTGAGGCAAAGACCTCTCGGACCTGAAAGTCTGAAGCTCACTCACCTCTAAATAACTTTTTAGTCATTGTAAAACTCCTCAGTGAGAATGACTAGCAGTTTTAGAGTAGTAACTTTTCAGTCAGAAGAGCTAGAACCGCTTTTTCCTCTTCTGCTTTTCATTGTCGTTAAGTTTCTTGACAAAAGCTCAAAGTGTGAAATCCTTCAAGTATTTTTTTTTACAACTAAACTTCATGACAATTTATTTTAGTGAGTGAAAAAATTCCGGACATCTATCTTGAAAACCCTTCCCAACTTCTCGCAATCGGTCGCAAGGGTCCCGTTCGAACATGACACAAAGCAAAATGATTGTTTATGACATAAAATACAACTCGAAAGCTTTATTTCCGGGCAAGCAATTTTTTTTCCTCCGGTATTTACGACTCATTTAAACGTCGAATTTTATTTCGCATTCCCCCTGTGAAATATATCCATAGTTCGACCTTCTGGAATTGCGGCATCATTAATTACTTTCTTTTTTTTTTTTTTTTTAAATCGAGGTTAATATTTTGATTACTTACGCGCACCGTATGACATCCGTAATTATTCCTTTTGCTTGGATGACACTTTCCCATTTTTCTGAATTGCTCAAATACTAAATTGTGGTTTTTTTTTTTCAGCTCCGCCTGATTGCGAACTCGGTCAGCTTTCCTGCGGACAGTACACGTGGAATAAAACCTATTGTTACCCACCTCACAAGAGATGCGATCACACAGTCGATTGCTTCGATGGAAGCGACGAAGCCGAATGCAGTAAGTATGAAAATGCATCGCAGACGAAAGAGCATTTCCTAAAATCGTTATCATTTCAAAACGGGGTAAATCTGACGGAGGGGAAACGGGGAGGGAAGTTAAACTGCACATAAAATTTGAATCAAGGTTCTATCTCTTCGAAATTTTCGAGGAAATGTTTGTTTTATTCATTGTAGTATCGGGTTTCTCGAGCGGAGTCACGTTTTCTAGCTAGTGTCTGAAAAAGGAAAGTTCATGATTAAAATGTTTGAAATATCAGGAAGAACAAAAAGTTTACAGTCTGTCGAAGTTTTCATCTCATTTAAATTCCCTTAGGCCTCATTCCTAACATTATTTTCTTTCTTCATGTAAAAAAGTGGTTTCGTTAATTTTTTTTTCTTCGTCTTATAATGGAAAACTTTTTTTTTTCATTTATCTTTTTTTTTCCTTGAAATTTTCCAAGGGTATGAAGCTAGGCAAATATCAACAGGTGTCGCTTTCATCCATCTTCACGTCATTTATTTTTTCATCCAAGAGGAATTTAGGATTTTTTTGGCAGGTCTGAATAAAGTCAAGATAGCTAGTCTTGATCTATCTACAGCTTTACGGCTGATGCTCTATAATCGCCTCACAGATTTCCTTCTAGACTATCCTGGAAGATGGCCCACTAATCAGAAACTCTTAACCGACCCGCATCAGTTATTGTCTTAGATAATAGAAACTGTAGATAGAGCAATGGCGGCCTTCAGGTAGTAAAAATACGAATTAAATTTGTTGCTCCTTTCATATGAATGTCTCAAAACTCTGTCTAATATAATGAAGAAGAGTCCAATAACAGTTACTGTAACACTCTATAAAATAACTTGAAGCTATACGTTTAAATATCACGTTGAAGAGAAAAGTTGCCATGGATATTAAAAGCATTTTGTTTGCATTATCCTTCGGGATAATATTATACTTACATCGTGAAAAAAATGTTGCCTATAAGCGCTTCACTTTTTTCCCCCCAACGAATGCACATCAACCAGAGCGAGTTATAAGGAAATCCTCCCAGCCTTACAAAACCTGTGTTCTAATTACAAATATTCACGCTCCGAGCTTTATTTTTCCTTGTGCCACTAAAAAATAAAACCTGGGAGAATATCAATTATTCAGAGATTCAAGATTCGAATCGCGATATCTTGTTAAACTGTTAAAAGTTATAATTAAACCCTTTAAAGCAAAAAGTCAGCAAATCGATTACAGATTATCGAGTGCATATAATTCGTGGGATTACGTTTCTCAGGATATAACCTTCACGCGTATTTAAGACAGACTCGATTAGGATCTTTTTTTTTCAAACCGCAGAAAATTTTAAATAAAGATCGAGACCAAGCTAACTAAAATGGTTAACGATTCCACTTTTTCAAACTTTTTGAGGACTTTAAAATAAGTTTTAATGCGTCTGGGTTTGCTTCTAATGGGAGCTACTAACGCTATAAAATATCTTAAAAGTTTTTAGTAGCCGTAGAATTCTCGAAAAACGATTTGGGCCGGACGGGTTTTGACATAAGAAAAAAGAGTGAGGAGAAAGATGAGAGCGTAGGTTAGGGAATAGAGATTAAACTGAGCTTAAGATCCATTTTAAGCTCTTTATGAGGTGCAATCCAATAATAAAAAGCTTTTTATAACAAGAATAGTGCGACCTAAAGCGATTCTTTACCAAGATAAATGGACAGCATAAGGGTAGAAAAAAACTATTAGGGAAGGCTTGCTTTTGATGCAGAAGGAATTATCTTCACAACTTTGAACCTATTTAAAGGAAAACTGGGGCAGGATATGGTAATTTTTAGCACAGCAACCACTATCATGAAAATCAGAGACTAAACGTTCAAATGCCGAAAAAGCAGTTGCAGTCATGTCAACCTTAGGTAGGGAAATCTTAAGAAAATTTGATTTCAAGTTGAGTGCGAAAAATGTTTTTTTAACTTTATAAACTTTGGCGATGATGAATCTCTCTTGCTTACTCCTTTCTGCCTGAAAACAATTTTGCAGAAAAGCTATTGACTGATTGCCACACATTTTCAAATAGTCAATTAACAAGAAATCGAGAGGACTATTGCAAATTTTCATTGGATTAACTTCCGAAAAATAACCTTTATTTTTGTGTCTTGGAACCCAATTAATTATTCCTCTTGCCCTGAAATTTTAAGCTAATTTACAAAGCCAATTCTTCGAATTTTGAAAAGTTTGGTAACAAGTCTTTTGCAAAAATAATTTTCTAAGTAGATAAATTATAGAACCCTAAATTCTTCCGAATCTCAGTAAATATTTAAACTCAGATTTTCTAAGAAAATGGATTTATTTATTATTATCTTAATTTTATACTACAAAAGAGCGATCACGCCTGCAAGATTTTAAATATTTCACTGGAAAGATAAAAGAGAGAAATGTTTTTTTAAGAAAAAGGAACCTTTTGCCGAGTTACCATAGAAACTGTGTATACACTCAAGAACGTTTCTTGTAATGTTTAATGAAGCCCTCTGGGCTCTTTTATTCATCTTTTTAACACATTTTGTAAATTTATTATTTAATAAACCCGTTTCACTCAGATTTCCGTTCCTTTTCGATCCGGATCCGGAAGCTTCCTTTATAGTTATCTTTATACACACACACGCTTCATTTCTCTTGCCTTGTTTTCCCATTTTTTTTCTCATTGTACCTCTTTGTTACGCTTTAAGAGAATTATTATTCTCCTCTACGAAATAATAAGGCTTAGGAGAGAGCTTATCGCTGAATTACGGTTAAACCGTTACGCTTTAAGGAAAAACTTATTTTATATTATTCCTCGCTTTTTTTCTGCTTTTTATTTGCGAAACTAAAAAAAAAAAGTAGCGAAGAATAAAAATATTTGAAACGATCTCTTCACTATTTTTTCCCCGATATTAGTATTAAGTTGAAAGTTTATGAAACCCAAAGAGCTCTCATGAAAGTTTAAAATTTGTTCGATTTTCTCAGTTGAACGGGCTCGAAACCCTATCAATCTCTCTTCAGAGGCAACTGACGCGAAAACTTTTCTATCATAAGGAAATAATCCTTTAACCTCGCATTTGTTCGACACAGCTTTTCTTTTCCTATTTTTTTTTACCTATACCCAAAAGCTCTTGTTTCCTTTTTTCCCTCGATTATCTTCCGGTTTTCGTTCAGCGGTATTTTTGAGCGAAACGGAGGCGTCAAAGCTTTTTCAATAAAGCGAGGCTTATTTTGTTTGATTTTCTTTTTCTCTTTTTTTTTTTAGCGTATAGAAAATGTCAGCATGATGATTTCCGTTGCGGCCCGGATGGAAAGGGTCAATGTTTGCCAAAAGAAAAGAAATGCGACGGATATTACGACTGTAGGAATAAACATGACGAGGATTCCTGCGGCCCTCTTCACGGTGTGTCTTGTAGCTTGGATCAGTTTCGATGTGCCAATACTCAGAGATGCATAGATTTAACTTCAAAATGTAATCATAGGAATGATTGCGGAGACAATAGCGACGAGGAAAATTGCAGTAAGTGTAACAGGAAGAAAGCAGAAGCGATGAAATATCGCTTTAGCTAACATTAGCTGTTAGTATGCTTTGATATTTTCCCTTTACCCTCCTGATTTCCTCGGTAAAGTGGGTCAAGTTTATGAGATTACATCCTTTGAACTTTTAGTAGACCTGTGTCACCATTCTTACTTTCCTATTTTAACCTAATCCTCTCACTAAAAAATAAAAATTGTCATTCGATTCAATCCAATCCTAATAAATTAAAGTTCATGAGTATTAACAATCCCTCCGGGGACGATTCCGAGCATTTTTCATATTCTATTTACATTTCCTTTCTCATTTCCCTGAAAATTATACCGATCAGGATAATTTAAAAACCAGTCAGGCTATGATCGAATAACGAAAGAAAGAAAAATAATTATATTCTCGGGTGGCGGAATTAAATTATTCGAGATTCATTTTGTAAAAAGTTGTAAAATGTCATTTTCAGATTTCCCGCCGTGTCATGTCGGGCAATTCCGGTGTACGAACGCACTTTGCATTCCAACTGCCTTTCGCTGTGATGGATATAGAGACTGCCTTGACGGGAGTGACGAGCTCAATTGTACTGTGATCGCGTGTCCTGGGAACAAGTTTCTCTGTCCGAGAGGAGGCCCCAAAGGTACTCCGAAATGTATATCAACCTCGCAGTTATGCGATGGGAAAAGGGACTGCCTGGATAACGCAGACGAAGAACGCAACTGTTGTAAGTACATTTAAATTCGACAATTCATTTTGATTTCTGCTCATTTACTTGACAAATTCATAAAGTTTTTAATAAAACGTGAAAAGAAGAGTCTGAGTTTCCATTATTTTCACGTGACTTGTAAATAGCTAGGGATTTTCCAGTCATAAATTTTTTTATGTCGATTGCTTATCGCATTGCTTGTTAAATGGTTAGATCTTTTTGTAATGGAAATAAACTTAAAAGTCTTTTCTGTTTGGCTAATAAAATTCTTCATTGAAATTTTTTTGCAAGCAAAGAAGATGGCTAAAAAATGTTTTGAGGAAAAATTATTTTGAATATAGTAATAACGATTTATTGAGAGAAAGATTTTTTCCAAAAAGATTTTACGTATGTTTTGGGCCACCACAGGAGGTTAAAAAAGTTTAGGAAGATTTATAGATACAGGTTAGGAACTAACCTTCTGAAGCCATTAATTTGCTAGTGGCTCGAATTATGCTTGGACTAGACCTGATAAAATTGCTAGTTCTGTTGTGCACTTTGGCCACAGAAAAAAGTCAATTAACTTTTTCTTAAATGCACATACGATATTTAATTTCTCTCAGATCTTTTTATTTCTAAATCCTTTAAAAACATTTTTCAAGAAGAAACAAGATTAAAGTCATTTTTTTAATAATACGATCACTCTCATAAATATCAGGATACGATTACATTAAATATTCATGGAAAATATAATTCCTGAAAATAATTTTTATAAAAAGAAGAATTACGCGATCAAAAGAAAAGACAAGTAAATTCCGAAGGAAAAAAAATTGAGAAAATCTCAATTAAGATTCAAATAAGATTTCAAAACTTTGACTTTTTTAATTTTATAAGCGGTCCCTCATCTTCGTTACTCTCTCTTTCGAAAATGCATTTTCCGCTAGGGGGAAAAAATAACATCTTTCTTAAATGAGGTTTAACTTGATTAACGATGTCATTTTTATCTGATCCGCTTGATAAAATATATTGTCAGGGTTGGTTGAGTTTTTGTTGTCCCTGCAATATTTTCTGCTTAATAATTTTATAAGCTTTCCCGTGAGATGTTTTTTTTATTTCCTTCTTTTTAGTAATAGAGATTAACGCTTTGAATTTTTTTTTGCAGCGACGACTAATTGTCCTTCACTCGGCTGTGAATATAAATGTCAGGCATCCTTAACCGGAGGAGCTTGTTATTGTCCAGAAGGTAGAACGATATCTAATGATTCGAGGACGTGCGTTGATAAGGATGAATGCGCGGAATGGGGATATTGCGAACAATTATGTGCTAATTACGATGGTAAGTAAGAAATAAAATTTAATTTTTGTTATTGAGAAAATGAAATAATGATTTTTAATTTTTTTTTTTTAGGATCGTATATGTGTGCCTGTGCGAATGGTTACGTCCTACTCGATAAATCACATTGTGGAGCTCCAAACGGATCAAGTTTAAAAATTCTATTTGCTCATGATCGAAAAATTTGGAGTTTTGAACAACATGGAGATAATCAAAAACTTTTAGCGAATGCAACTCAAGCAAGCGGATTGGATTATCATTATGAGAAAAAATTATTATTTTGGACTGATATTAAAACGAGAAAGGTAAAGCTTTCAACATTTACTGGAGTCTATGTTTTTTTTTTAAGAGTACATTTTTGCCCTGTAATCATTTCCTTGATATCAGTCTGTTGCTCAAAGCCGAGAAATCTGGGGGGAAATTATTTTTTTTTACTTGTAACTATCATTTGCCGTATCAATTTGATTTTAGCTTTACCTACAACTTTTTATTGAGCTTTGAAACTAATGCGCCATCTTGCATTTTCACATAAAGCGCATAATTTCATTTTTTTTTCCTTTTTAGGTCTACTCACAACCGTTATTTGGAGAAGCGGAAGAAGTTGGCGCTGAAATAACACTACCCGGAACATGGTCACCGGTTGCAGTAGCAGTCGATTGGATCGGAGACAAATTATACGTAGCGGATGGCGTCGGCCAAAAAATCGACGTATTCGAAATCGATGGAAGATGGCACGCGATCGTTTTAGGGTCAAATTTAACTAGTCCTGCGGATGTCGGGCTGGACCCCACGTCCGGTTTAATGTTCATCGCTGATAGTAATCAAGTTCTTAGGGCTAATATGGACGGCACTATGTCTCGTGCCATCGTGTCAGATGCTACTTACAAAGCTTCTGGTATCGCTGTCGATATTATTGCCAAACGTGTCTTTTGGTGTGATTCATTACTTGATTATATAGAAACCGTTGATTATGAAGGAAAAGGCAGATTTTTAGTATTAAGAGGTACGCATTAAATAAAATTATTTTTCTTTCAAACGAATCAAAAATATTTAATTAATTGATTTTATTTTTAGGTCAATCCGTACCTTCGCCATCAAGATTAACACTTTTCGAAAATAGATTATTCTGGTCGGATCAAACTAAACAAGGCGTCATGTCTGTAAATAAATACCAAGGCGCTAATTCAATCTTAGCCGTTTATAAGCAAAAAAATGTGGGAGAACCAAAGGCTGTCAAAGCGTTGCATAATCTCGTACAAACTTACGCTAGCAACCCCTGCGGCAATAATAACGGAGGTTGTCAACATATGTGCATTGTAACAGCGTCTACAGAAGGTACTAAGAATTTGGCCTATCGATGTGCCTGTAACATTGGTTGGAGGTTAGCGTCTGATCATCATAATTGCAACCGTAAGTATATCGAATCGCTTGATTACCGTGTAAAAACATACGCCCGTAAAAATAATAAATCTTTTTTTTCATTCTAGTTGTAACGGAATTCCTAATGTATTCTCAGCAACGGTTTATCAAAGGACGAGTTTTAGAGCCGGTTATCGAAGGTTTTTCAGACGCGATGTTGCCAGTTGTTTCTAGGAGAGCTAGGTTTGTCGGTTTGGATTTTGATGCGTCGGATCAGAATATTTATTATTCAGATGTTCTTCAGGATGTTATTTATCGGACGCATCTGAATGGCACTGGTAAGTTTTTTAGAATATTTTAGTATGACGATGACAAAAAGATCTTCAATGATTGATTTGTGTACATGTGTACATAGGATGAGAAATCTAAGCTCGAAGATTAAATTTTATTAAGATTATAAAAGCGACTAGGTAGTCAAACATTTTTTTAAATAAAATTTTTAAATTATGAAAATTTTATTTTTAGGTAAAGAAATAGTTTTGGCGTCGCAAAATGAAGGAGTAGAAGGATTGGCTGTTGATTGGGCTTCCAAAAATTTGTATTACATTGACAGCAGAAAAGGAACTTTAAATGTTTTAAGTATGAGGAATGTGACTTATCGAAGAACTTTATTAAAACAATTAAAACGACCAAGAGCTATTGTTGTCCATCCTAACAAAGGGTAAAGAATCATTTTTTAAAAATTGTTAGTTTTAAATTTTCTTTATTAATAATTTTTTTTCCAATTTTTTAGTTACATTTTCTTTTCTGAATGGGATCGACCTGCGAACATCAGCCGATCCAACGCTGATGGATCCGGATTAATAGTTTTCCGGAACGTAACACTTGGTTGGCCAAATGGTTTAGCTTTGGATTTTGAAGCTGATCGATTGTATTGGTGCGACGCGCTATTAGATCATGTCCAACACTCTAATTTAGATGGAACGGATGTTAAGACAATTAATTCGAGATTTATTAGGCATTCTTTTTCAATTGTTATTCACAAAGGTTTGCAAAACATGGAAATTTTGTAAAAACGAATTTAAGGACGGATTTGTGAATTGATTTTTTTGTTTTTAGAATGGATGTATGTAACAGATTGGCGGTTAGATGCCATAGTAAAGCTTCATAAAATAAATGGAGATTTGGAAGAAATTCTAGTCAGAGAACCTCAGACGAATCGGTTATACGGAGTCAAAGTGTATAGCGAAACTGTTCAGAAAGTCGATCCCACTCATCCCTGTGCCATTAATAATGGAGGTTGCGAAAAATTGTGTTTTGCTGTTCCTCGAAATAACTCCAGTTCTTTAGAAGTAAGTTGTGGATTTTTTTTTTTGAAGATTTTTCATGTTTGAAAGTTACAATTATTTGTTTTTTTTTTTTAGGCTAAATGTGGCTGTCCGTATGGTGAACGTCTTGTCGCTCCAGAAAATAGAACGTGCCTTGCGGATCCAAATGCTGAACCACCTATGCAACCTTGCCCTAACCCGTGGGATTTCACTTGCCGAAATTCAAGATGTGTTCCAAAAGCCTGGGTTTGTGATGGAGATGATGATTGTTTAGATAATTCAGACGAGGAGCAAAATTGCACAAGTAAGTTGAGTTATGAATTCCAGAGTGCCAAGTTTTTGAGTTCCCAATTAATATTTTATGTTAACATTTCAGAACCTACTTGTGGACTGAACGAATTCCAATGCAAATCTGGTCGATGTATCCCAGCTACATTTAAATGCGACGCTGAAAACGATTGCGGAGATTATTCCGACGAAACCGGTTGTACGAACGTGACGTGCGCTTTATCTCAATTCCTTTGCGAAAATAATCGATGCATTCCAAACGCATGGAAATGTGATTCCGAAAACGACTGTGGTGATGGTAGTGACGAAGGAGAGTTTTGTACTCAAAAAACGTGTGCCTATTTCCAATTTACATGCCCACGATCAGGTCACTGCATACCTCAAACTTGGGTCTGCGACGGCGATAACGATTGCTTTGATAATCAAGATGAAGAAGGATGTCCTCCAATCACGTGTTCAGCAACGCAATTTAAATGCGCGGATCTTAAACAGTGTATCCAAGAATCTTATAAATGCGATGGGATCGCCGATTGTCCGGATGGTAGTGACGAACAAGGTTGTCCTTCTATAGCACCAGATCAATGCGATTCAGAAAAGCAATTTCAATGTCAGTCTTCTGGTATTTGCATACCTAGATCGTGGCATTGCGATGGAACTGCAGATTGCGACGATGAATCGGACGAACCATCCACTTGTGGGAAAATTGATTGTCAACAAGGGTATTTTAAATGTAATAACAGTCAGTGTATATTTAAAGCTTACATCTGTGACGGGAGAGATGATTGCGGAGACGGAAGTGATGAAGATTCGAGACATGCCTGCGGTCCTCCTCCATTTACCTGCAAGAGTGGAGAGTGGGAATGTCCTGGTGTTTCGGAAAGATGTATTAATATAACACAAGTTTGTGATGGGAAACAAGATTGCCCGAATGGAGTCGATGAAGGACCATTGTGTGACTTAAGCCAGTGTAATAATCATTCGAGAGTGTGTTCAGGTGGTTGTAGGGAGACACCGTACGGTCCGCTTTGTTTGTGTCCTCCTGGTGAAAAAATAACAAACGATTCATTTACATGCACGGATATTAACGAATGTGAAATTCCGGGAGCGTGTTCGCAGCATTGTCATAATACAAAAGGTTCATACTTTTGCTCTTGCGAACCTGGATATATTTTAGAATTGGATAAGCATTCCTGTAAAGCTGAAAATCACAGTGCTGCGTTTTTGATCATATCGAATCGTCATTCGATACTCGTCGCCGATTTGAAAGAACAAGGGCTCGAAAGAGTTCCGATTATCGTGGAAAATGTCGTTGCAACTGCTTCTAACATGCACACGGGCACCATATTCTGGTCTGATATGAAATTAAAGAAAATATCTAGATTAGATCGAGGAAGCGAACCGAAAGATGTCATTTCGAACGGTTTGGATTTGGTGGAAGGATTAGCTTATGATTGGATTGGAGGAAATCTGTACTGGCTAGATTCTCGATTGAACACGATTGAAGTAGCTCGCGAAAATGGATCAGATAGGATGGTGTTGTTAAAGGAGAACATAACACAACCTAGAGGAATGTGTTTGGATCCAAGTCCAGGTGCTAAATGGTTATTCTGGTCCGATTGGGGCGAAAACCCACGAATAGAAAGAGTTGGGATGGATGGAGAAAACCGATCAATTATTATTAATACCAAAATTTATTGGCCGAATGGTCTTACACTAGACGTCGCCACTAAAAGAATTTACTTTGCTGATTCCAAGCTCGATTTCATCGATTTCTCCTACTATAACGGTAGCGGGCGACAACAAGTATTAGCCGGAAGTCATTACTTACTTCATCCACATTCCTTAACATTATTTGAAGATAAATTATACTGGACAGATCGTCAACTTAATAGAGTATTATCAGCACAAAAATTCAGAGGGAAAAACCAAACAGTTGTTTCGCATTTAATATCTCAACCGCTTAGTATTCACGTTCATCATCCTTCCTTACAACCTTTATCGCCTAATCCCTGCGCCAATGCAACATGTCAACATTTATGTTTATTATCCCCCGGAAGTTCGACCGGATATACTTGTAAGTGTAAACCAGGATTTAGAACATCTCCGAATGGAAGATGCACGGAGGAAGAATCAGCATTCTTAATGGTCATGAAAGGATCTCAAATTGTGGATGTTTCACTGACGCCTGGCGACAAAACAAGCGGGTTCTTAACAGCAATCGTCGGGATCGAAGGAGGTTTGAATTTAGATTATGATAGAAAAATGCAGAATATTTTCTGGGTCGAAGGGAAAGAAGACGATGAAGAAAACTGCACGATTTATGTGACGCCTTACGGCGGAGGAAATAAAACTGAATTTTTGGGGAAAGATTCTGGTGTGGTGGGAGCTGCCTACGCTATTGCTTTTGACTGGTTCGGTAGAAATCTATACATCGCTAACAGGATAGCTTCTAATTTTGAATTAATAAAAGTCGACGGGAAAGTTAAACACAGAACTATCATATTAGCGAATGATGGAAATAAAACATCAGTGGCTAAACCTAAATCCTTTTGTTTGGATCCCAGCGAGGGGAAATTGTATTGGGTTGATGAAGGTGGGTTCGGAGTACCAACAAAAGTAGCTAAAGTTAATATGGATGGTAGCGATCCTGAAATATTAACACTCGATGTCGAACGACCCGAAGCTATCACAATCGATCTCGATAAAAAACTACTATACTTCAGCACGCAATCTCCAGGCGCTATTAAAATAATGAACACGAACGGTGAAAATATTCGAACATTACTCTCAGAAGCCAATAATTTAAAACAACCTAAAGCGATTGCTGTTGTCGACAGCAGATTATTCTACCTAGATCCGCTTTATGACAAAATTGAACGAGTCGACCTTCCAAGTGGCGAAAATCCAAAACTAGTAATGGATAACGAACCAGATTTAAAAACATTCGTAGTATTCAAAAAACGATTGTCGTACTCTCATCCTTGTTTATTATCAAACGGTGGTTGTAATCAAATTTGCATCCCAAGTGATAATTATCGAAGAGTATGCGCTTGTTCGATCGGATATAAAAAGGAAAACGAAGTTAATTGCTCTCCTTATAAAACGTTTGCTGTCGTATCGCAATTAGATCTAACGAGAGGTTATAGCTTGAAGGATTCATCCGAGGCGATGGTTCCTATAACAGGACCTGGCCATCATATATTACATGTTGACGTTCACTTCGCTCAAAATTGGATTTATTGGGTTGAATTTAATAGAGGAATATGGAATGGAATCTTTAGGATACGTCCCAACGGCTCTGAACTTCAAAGTGTGATTAAAGAAGGAATCGGATCTAATGGTATCCGAGGAATAGCGATTGATTGGATTGCTGGGAATTTGTATTTTACAAATGTTTTCCCGCATGAGAATTATTTAGAAGTCTGTTGGCTGGATGGTAGCAATAGGAAAGTTATTTTTAAGACGACTACTGATGCTCCAAGAGAACTTGCAGTGAATCCTATTAAAAAGTAAGATTAGAAATTCTTATTTTGTCTATTTACTAATTAGATTGTTATTTAATGATTATTTTTGTTCAGGTACTTATATTGGATTGATTATGGCCAATATCCAAGAATTGGTAGAGCGTATCTTGATGCTACGAACTGGACGCCAGTAGTAACTTCAGGAATAAGTAATCCAAGGGATTTGACAGTCGATATGCTTACACATGATGTTTACTGGGTTGATTCGAAATTAGATTTGATACAGAAGATCGGTTTTACCGGAGGCGGCAGACAAGTGAGTATTTCTCGGCATAAAACCATTTTTAAATTCTGATATAATCTTCTTAACTTTATTAATTTCATTTTTTAGGTCATCCGTCGAAATTTGCCAAACCCAATGGGTGTAGCAGTTCACATGGGCGATGTATATTGGGTCGATCGAAATCTTGGAACAGTATTTAAAGCATCGAAATTACCGGGCAACACTTCTCAGCCTGTTGCCATCAGGACCAATTTGCAGAAATTGAGAGATATCGCTATATTCGATTTGTCTAACCAACCTGATGAAGAATATAATCCTTGCAAAAGGTAATCTCACTGTTCAGATTTAAAACAAATAAATTCATAGAAACGTTAGATATTTAAAATTGTTTATTAATAAAAATTTGCAGATTGGGCAATGGTGGATGCAGCCAACTATGCTTCTCTTATCCTCAAAATGGAACATACCCGCCAAATCCTGCCTACAAATGCGAATGTGCCACAGGTTCTGTCGCACCTGACGATAAAAGAAAATGCACGAGCTACGATGAATATTTAGTATTTTCAACAAGAACTGAAATTCGGGGAATCGATTTAGATCCAAGGTCTACTGTTATTCCCTTTAAACCTTTGGTAAGTAAATTTTTATTTTACTAAATTTCATCAAAGCACCATTCGCAATAATGCTTTCAATCGCAAATTCGCTTTTCTTTGTGCTTACTTTTTGATGGGATAGAAACACTCCAATCCCGTGATTACGTTTGAAAAAAATCCTATAAAAAGGCAACTGCAGGTACGAATTTTTGGCACTTATTAGCACAGTTTATACAACAGAATTAAAATTTAAAATGAAAGTATTAGAGATGTTATAAATTTTTTTATTTTTCAGGCTAATTTGACTAATGTGGTCGGTGTCGATTTCGATTATGAAGGTAAAAAGCTCTTATTTACACAAATTCGACCATGGGCAAAAATTGCATGGACTTCAAGCCGTGCGCCAGATGTCAATGACATTCATAATATTATAAGCCGAGGTATTAATCCAGAAGGAATAGCATATGATTGGACTCAGAAAAAAATTTATTGGACTGATAGTAGTAACAACAGTATTTATGCGATGAATATAGATGGATCGGATTTAGTTATGATTGCTCGAGTAGAAAGGCCAAGGGCTATTGTTGTTGATCCTTGCAACGGGTAAGCAATAAATTTTGTTGAATTTTATAATACCGTTATGGAAGGAAAAAATTATTGTATTCATTTATTTATTTAAAGGTCCTTGTATTACACTGATTGGGGAAGATTTGGAACAGCTGGTAAAATATTCAGGACGACAATGGCTGGCTCTTTGAAGAAAGCAATTATTGAAAAAGATTTATCGCAGCCTAGTGGTTTGGCTATCGATTATGAAGATAGAATGCTATATTGGACGGATGCAGTACGGGAGAAAATTGAAAGATCGTTCTTAGATGGTAGTAATAGAGAGGTAAGCATGATAAAATTCAGACCTTGAGCATCTAGATTTCGTTCTGCCCCATATATTTTTGCCGTAAAGGCCAAAGTTTTTGTGAAAGTTTATCACAGTTAAATTCAGTAGGAGTTTGAAAAATAGCGTCCAAAGATTGAGAATAAAAAACCTATTTGCGAACATTTAACCTTTTTCTCTTTTTTTTTTACTCTTAAATTTAATTATTTTTAACCTCAAGGTGCTAGTTGCTGCTACAATTTACCCATTCGCCATAACCGTACATGGAAATTACATATACTGGACAGATCTTCAGCTGAGAGGTGTTTATAGAGCTGAAAAGCACACGGGTGCTAATATGGTTGAAATGGTAAAACGATTAGAAGATTCACCGAGAGATATTCACGTATTTTCGAGAGAGAGACAAGTTTGCGATTCGAACCCTTGCCATATAAATAATGGAGGTTGCGCCCAAAGTTGCCATCCAGGACCAAACGGAACGGTAAGAATTCTGAATACTATTTTAAATAAGATAAGTCTTCAGTTCAGTTTATATAATTTAAAATTTTTTTTCCAGGCTTTGTGTAAATGCGACGATAATTCTAAACTCGTAAATGAAAATCGCATGTGTGTTCCTAAAAATTTAACATGCGATAGTTCAAAATTCTACTGCAGGAATGGAAAGTGCATTTCGAGAATGTGGTCTTGTGATGGAGATGATGATTGTGGAGATGGATCGGATGAAGATACAAACTATTGCAGTACGTACTAATATATAAAATTCTATAAGGATTTTAAAGATTTAAAAAAAAATAATTATTTCTTTTCCAGCTTATCATTCATGCAGCCCGAATGAGTTCCGATGTGCCAATGGCCGATGCATTTTCAAATCTTGGGTGTGCGATCATGAAAATGACTGTAAAGACGGATCCGATGAACAAGCTTGCGAGTATCCACCTTGCGCCGCTGGAGAATTTACATGTACCAACTATAGATGTATTCCTATGTCTCAAGTAAATATCTTTCATCAATTTTAACTCCTATTCGTTTTAAATCTGTTTAAAAATTTGTTCTCTTCTCATTTTAAAAATATTTAATCAATTTTGTTTGTTTTCTAGGTGTGTAACGGCGTCAATGATTGCAAAGACAACATTACATCTGACGAAACTCATGATCGATGCCCCAAAAACACGACTTGCCCACCCAATAATCTAAAATGCGAGAAAACTAACATTTGTGTTGAGCCATATTGGTTATGCGACGGTGATAACGATTGCGGTGATAATTCAGACGAAGACACAATTCATTGCGCCCAGAGGACGTGCCCTCAAAATAGTTTTAGATGCCCTAATCATCGTTGCATCCCTGCCACATGGTATTGCGATGGTGACGATGATTGCGGCGACGGAGCCGACGAACCGCCAGAGTATTGTAAATCAGAAGGAAGAACTTGTTTTGGTGATCTCTTTACTTGTGATAATGGAAATTGCATTCCTAGAATTTATATTTGTGATGGAGATAATGATTGTTTGGATAATTCTGACGAAGATGATAGGCATCAGTGCAGTAAGTATCTTTAATTAATTAATTTAATTTGTTGGAATGAGTTTTGCTATGAAATTTCTTTTTTATAGACGACAGAAAATGTGATGAAGAGACTGAATTTACTTGTGCTGAAAACAAAGCATGGAACAGAGCTCAATGTATCCCGAAGAAATGGATTTGCGATGGTGATCCGGATTGCGTAGACGGTGCCGATGAGAACTCAACTTTACATTCGTGCCCATCTCCAGCTCCTTGCGGAGTTGATCAATTTGCTTGCGGAAATGGACGCTGTATCAATACGGTAAGTTGTATTCAACTTATCAAATCAAATAACTTCCGGATACTTTCTAATCGAATTAATTCTTTGTAGGGATGGCTGTGCGATCATGATAACGACTGCGGAGACGGAACCGATGAAGGCAAATCTTGTAACTCACTTTATAAATCATGCAGTCCTCAAGAATTTACCTGCCAAAACTTCAAATGTATTAGATCTGTATATCGTTGCGATGGAGAAGATGATTGCGGCGATAATTCTGATGAAGTAGGATGTAGCAAAGCAAACACGACGTGCCCGACCGGCCAATTTAGATGTAACGATGGAAAATGTATTGATTATCAATTGGTCTGTAATAAAGTTTCAAATTGCGCCGATGATAGTGATGAACCGTTACATTGCAATGTTGACGAATGCTCGAAAGTTGAAATTCATCAGTGTAACCATAAATGCGTGGACACTTTAACAGGATATTACTGCGAGTGTAATCCCGGATACAAGTAAGTTTTTGAAAAATCTTTTTATACATTCCAAAATCCCGAAACGCAATTCAGCCATAAGCAAAACCATAAATCTCACGATATTAAACCAAATTTTCTTTTTCTTTTAGACTTATGCCTGATGGCAAGGCTTGCACTGATATAGACGAATGTACGGAAGTACCCGGCGCCTGCTCTCAATATTGTTCCAACACACCTGGCGGATACTACTGCAAATGTAATGATAAATACTACGAACGAGAACAAGACGAACACACTTGTAAGCGAAAAGATCGCACGCCGCCATGGCTAATTTTCACTAATAAGTATTACGTTAGAAACATGTCAACCGATGCCAGTATTTATAACTTAGTTCATAAAGATCTCATAAATGTCGTGGCATTAGATTACGATATTAAAGAAAATAAGTTATACTTCTGCGATGTCAGCGCTAAAACAATTTTTAGATCTGAGGTTGGAGGACCTGATACAAAAGAACCTGTAATAAGGCATGATAGTCACGGATTGGAAGGAATCGCGGTGGATTGGGTCGGTAGAAAGTTATATTGGTTAGACAGGCACAGCAAACATTTGGAAGTAGCGGAATTGAGCGGTTCGAATAGAAAAACGTTAAAATCCGGAATCGCAGATCCGAGAGCAGTTGCTGTTCATCCTGGCGTTGGCTATGTATTCTTTACAAGCTGGCACTTGCAAGCATACATCGGTAAAATTGGGATGGATGGATCAAATTTCACGAGAATATTAACATGGGAAAATGATATTGCTTGGCCGAACGCTCTAACTATTGATTACTTCACCGATCGAGTTTATTTCGCCGATGCTCATTTAGATTACATTGCTTACACTGATTTAGAAGGAAAACACAGGCATCTTGTTATTAGCGGTACTAAAGTTCCCCATGTATTTGCTCTTACTCTATTCGATGACGATATTTATTGGACTGACTGGAATACTAAAGCTATCAGCAAGGCTAACAAATTCACAGGAAAGGGATTAAAAATTTTAAGAAACACTACTCACAGACCTTACGATGTTCATATTTACCATCCGTTAAGGCAGCTACCTTACACGAATCCTTGCGAGCCTAACAATGGAGGATGTTCTCATTTGTGCCTTTTATCGCCGTCTAATAGCGGGCCAAGGAATTTATTCGCGCTTGGAGATGAAGATCCACCTGTTAATTACACATGCGCTTGCCCTAATCAATTTTACTTAATGAGTGATAATAAGACTTGCGTAGCTAATTGTACGGCAGGGCAGCATCGTTGCGGTGGGACTGATCCGAAGTGTATACCATGGTTTTGGAAGTAAGTATTGTTAATTATTTATTAATAATTTTTGAAGGAAAGGAAGTTAATGTAATGTTTTTTGTGAAGATGTGATGGTGAGCAAGATTGCAAAGACGGATCCGACGAACCTGCATCCTGTCCGGCTCGATCATGTCGAAGTGGAATGTTCCAATGCGCTAACAAAAACTGCACCCCTTCTGCTAATATCTGCGATGGTGTAAACGACTGTGGTGATGGATCAGATGAGAAATATTGTGATTTACCATGTCCTGATATTGAATTTAAATGTAAAAGTAACGGTCGGTGTATTCTTAATTCTTGGAAGTGCGATGGAGATCCTGATTGCAAAGATGGAAGTGATGAAGATCCAGCTATGTGCCGTAAGTTGATTTTTAGGATAATCAAATAAAATCACCAGACAGTATTTCTTGAAATTATTTTTCTGCTTTTAGATAATCGAGCATGCGATCCTGAAACTGAATTCTCTTGCAAAAACGGTCGTTGCATTCCAAAATTATGGATGTGCGATTTCGATAACGATTGTGGAGATGATTCAGACGAACCAGCTTACATGTGCAGACAGAGAAATTGTACAAACGGATGGCAGAGATGTCCAGGCCGTACCAATTACAGATGTATTCCTAAATGGTTGTTCTGCGATGGAAAAGACGACTGCAGAGATAACAGTGACGAAAAACCAGAAAATTGTCTTAAGTGCCTTGATACTGATTTCCGATGCGGAAATAATCGGTGTATTCCAAAGTAAGTACTCGAATTCACGATTTTTGATAAAGATTAATATGGATGTTAATGAAAAATTAATTTGTAGGAGATGGCTGTGCGATCATGAAAACGACTGTTCAGATAATTCAGATGAAACAGAAAGTGTTTGCAAAGGAGTTTATCGAGAATGTTCAGAGAGTGAGTTCCGCTGTGGAAATGGAAAATGTATCCCGCATAGATGGAGATGTGATAATGATGATGATTGTGGAGATAATACTGATGAGTCTGGTTGTGCTGATTTCAAATGCAAGGTAAGATTTTATGATTTATTGGTGATATGGTGAGTTCAACTAAATGAGGTGTGAACGCATTGCATCATTCGGGTTTTTCGCGCCTGACATAATTAGAACCCCCCTCCTCTATTAACTGCGACCCACAGCCAAAAAAAGCAATCTTAAGCCAATTTTTTCTAATTTTAAATTTAACGTAAATTTTTCTAGAATGGAACCTTCCAATGTGCAAGCGGCCATTGCATCGCCTCCTATCTTCGATGTGATGGAGAGCGAGACTGCAGAGATTTATCTGACGAGAAAAATTGTCCGCCAAGATATCCCAACGGCAGATACTGCCCCACCACCAAATTCGAATGCTTCAATCATCTTTGCGTTTACCATAGCGATCTTTGCGATGGAACTGATGATTGCGGTGATTTCTCAGACGAAAGCCCGGTTCTCTGCAGCAATTACGTTTGCGATAATACTACAAGATTCCAATGCGACAATCATCGTTGCGTGCCAAGATATCAGATGTGCGACGGTTTCGATAATTGCGGAGATGGATCAGATGAAAATAACATGACGCTTTGCGCGGCGAGAATAAAGCCATGCAATCGCGAAACAGAATATCAATGCGCTAATAAAAAATGTATAGAAAAAAGTAAAGTTTGCGATTTTGCGGATGATTGCGGAGATTCTTCGGACGAACTCGGATGCCACAGGAATAGCATATGCACAGTGGAGAATAGAGGAGGCTGCGAGCAAATGTGTATGAACATAACAGATACTAAATCGAATCAGAAGGGTTATATTTGCACTTGCACGGCTGGTTTTATTATCTCATCGAAAAATAAAAAGAAATGCGAAGATGTCGATGAATGCGCCACTGGAACTCATCGTTGTTCGCAAGTTTGCACGAATCTAAACGGGACGTATGGTTGCACTTGTAGGGATGGATTCTCACTCAGTGATTCGTTATCTGGAGTTTGCAAAGCTAATGACCCCGACGCTACTTTACTATTTGCCAACGGGTAAGTATTTTGTTATTTTCTGAAGAGCAGAGGTAATTCAGGTTCTTATTTTTGGAAAATTTTGCAGACCGCAGATCCGAGCATATAGACTTGACGAAAGAAGAGAAATACCAGTTATATCTGATGAGAAGAGAATCGACGCTATTGATTTTGATCCAAAACAAGAAATGGTATTCTGGGTAGATTCGTACGATAACACCTTAAAACGGTCTTTCATGGTGAATGCTCATGATGGAGTTGTCAAGACTGGATATCCACAAGATTTGAATGTCAAAAGTAAGTCAAAATCGAGGAGAAAATCTTTTTGTACAACATGTACTGTAGTTCAAATTATTAAAAAAAACTTTTTGAATTTTAGCTCAAGCTAAACCGACTAGCGTAGCCGTTGATTGGGTAGCTAACAACATTTACTGGACTGAAGTTGATTCCAACGGACAAAGAATAAAGGGAAAGGTTGTCGTCGCTAAATCAGACGGAAGATACCGCCGATCGCTCATTTCAACCGGTTTAGAATCTCCCTCTTCAATTGCTGTCGATCCTCAACTTGGGAAAATGTTTTGGGCCGATTCAGGAACTTCACCTAAAATAGAAGTAGCATGGCTAGATGGATCTCGAAGAAAAGCACTCGTTAACGAAAATATCGGTCATCCAGCCGGTCTATCGATTGATTTCGCAATGGATCACGTCATATATTGGACCGATACAAAGTTAAATAAAATAGAATCAGTTAGACCTGATGGAACTGGGCGTCAGGTCGTAATCAGAGGAGAATTTTTAAAACATCCAATTTCGTTAGACGTATTTGAGAGTTCCGTTTTTTGGGTGACAAGAGACACTGGAGAGGTTATCAGACAAGATAAGTTTGGTCGTGGAGTGCCAGTTGTCGTTGCTAAAGACTTGCTCAATCCATCAGGCGTGAAAGGTAAGATTTAATCAGCTTACAAAAACTTATTATTTATTACAAATCTTTATATTGATTTCTTTTTTTTTATATAGTTTACCACGCTGACCGATACAACAAAACGGTTAATAATCCATGCCATAGTACAACTTGCTCACATCTTTGCCTAATAATACCTCAAGGTCATCGCTGCGCTTGTCCGGATAACGCGAATCCTCATTCTAGAGTGCTGAGCGAAGTGCAGTGCGATGCAGGTAAAATATTTTTCACGGTTAGTAAGCTGAAGAAGTTTGAACAAATTTTTACTTGATGTAATCTTTTTTCAGCATCTGAACGACCCAGGCCAGATCCTAGAACTTGCCTATGTCAAAACGGCGGAATCTGCAGGGAAGTAGATTCCGGCGAATTAACTTGCGAGTGTCCTAAAGACTTCCTCGGTCGCTACTGTGATAACTACGTCGGCTTGTCCAGATCCGGTGGTTCAGGCTCGACTGCCGCAACAGTTATTATTCCAATTATTGTTATACTTCTCCTCGCAGCTGCAGGTGGAGCTGCATTTTTTATTTATAGAAAAAGGCCTTTGTAAGTGTTTACCCTTTCCGTCCCCTAATCAAATCCACAAATCCCTAAAATTTTATTTTAATTTTTTACAGTGGCAAAGGAGGAGCGCTAGGAGCACTTACAAACTCCCAGAGTGTCTCCTTCAGACAAGGCACAAACGTCGAGTTTGGTTCGCCAGTTTTCCCGTCCAACGGTCCGTCAGTCGAACCCATGGACGTAGCTTATAATTTAGACACAATAGACCGTAAAAATAGAGACTTTAGCAATCCCATGTATGAATGCGCGATCGAGAATCAAGGCAACGGTTCCGGGATTTATGAAGTCCCGTCTGACGTGACTAAAAAAGGCTTAGAACCGGTTCCGCCAGCAAGCGCGGTATTAGCACCATCAAGCGTCGTCACGAGGACGTCACCACAAATTCATATTAGGCACAGAGAATTAGATCCGAGCTCAGATACGGGGAAAGACACGCAGAAATTGGTGGAAGAAGATAAATCAGAGTGCTAGCATTTAGTTAAAGGTAAACCGATTTGGTTTCAGTTGTTTCGATGGGAACTTTATACCCTGAAGTTGTAGTTGATGAACTCAAAATGAAATTAGGTGCTTTGAAATTTTTTTTAAATAAATGACTTTTTTCTTTTAAAGAAAACACATTGGCAGCCTTAAAAAAATGTTCGTGAATTATTACTCAAAGAATATAATTCAGTACAAAAGTTAAAATATTAAATTAAATAACTTAAAGAAAAAATAAAACGGATCTAAGTGAAGTGTGATACTCTTTTTTAAATAAATAATGATAATATTTGATAATAATAGTATAATAAAGGCCGATGAAAAGCCGAGTAAAATCGGAAGTCATAGTGCATTTGCATTTATTGAATTTTATGATCATTTGCTCTTGCATAGAAAAAAAAGAAAAAATAATTAGTCAAAGAAAAAAAAATATATTTTTATAAAATTAAAAAAAAATAAAAAAATTTTTTTTATTATAAATGTTGTTCCGTTTTTAATTGTTTGTGTAAAAAAAAAGTTAAAAAAAAAGACATTTTAATTTTCTTTTGTTTGCTTGAAAGTTAGAGAGTGAAAACCGATTCATGTTTTCATCGTCATTTTATCATTTCATCAATTCATGGTGATTTTAATTTTGGGCGGCTTCCATAAAGTATGAAAAGAGAAATATGTAAAGACTGTATTTAAAATAAAACTGATAACATTTGTATAAATTTAAATTCAGATTTAATTTTAATTTATTTATTTATTTTAATAACAAAATTTCGGTTTTATTTTGTTTTTTTTTCTTTTTTTAAAGCAATAGACAAATAAAAATAAAACAAGATTTAAGGCAATACTATTTGTAAATAAGACTTTAAAAGTAGAATTTGTTATACAATTTTTTTGTATGTTGAATATTACACTAAAATGGGTAATACGTGTAAACAACCTGAATTTTATTTTTTTTTTTTTCATTGTTAACTTCTCTAGTTCGGCAGTTGTTAATGTTGTGCTTTGTATTGCATTTGTCAAGTTAGCTTTAGGAAATTATTTTTAACAACTTTTTTTTTGTTTTATATTTTTCATGATTTATAATGTATAAAATGGTTTGAAGCCGCCTTAAAGAAAATACGTGTAAAAATCCGAATTAGGTAGTTATATTATTAAATGAAAACCTATACATTCCATATCATTTGATGAGTACAGGACCATTCCTATTGTATGACTGTTATCTATACCAGCTTTTATCGAGGTTGTTAATACTTATTAAAACCAATATATTGTACAGTTTTAAATAAGTTAATGTTTTTATTTTTAAAAGGTCTTTCTTTACTTGGTCATTAAATGACATTAAACCTACTTTGTTAATTTATTTTAATCAAAGGTAAGTTTCAATTGAATTATGCAAGCTTTTGGGAACACTTTACTAACACTTTTTTTTGTTTCAGGTGGAATATTGAAAATACTAAAAATGGTGAATGTACTAACATAAAAAAAATTTAATTTAGCACTAGCTGCTACATTTATTGAATGTGAAGAATTTCGAAATTTTTATTTCTCAAGCTTTTGAGAAACTATTTTGGATAACTCGGAAAAAGTAATTCATAAGCTTTTACAGACACAAGGATTTTTTCACAAGATTCGCCTAATGGGATCCATTAGTTTTAGTTTACCGTTAATGGTTTTGCAGGTAGTGATTCAGGATGCTTTAAGATACTTAGCAGACGCTTCTAATCCTTCAGTTGCAAGTACTAAAAGCATCTTAAATAACCGAAACCTGCTTTCAAAACGGGAATGGAAAATGCTTTTAATTGTATTGAAAAATCCAGCTTCAATACTAACAAAATTATTCTTAGTTTTGCAAGATTTATTTTATGAATAAAAATTTATTTGAAAAACTAAAATTCTGTCATAATGTTTTTCCTTTCGTCTGATTTTCCATTACAATCTTTGTTCCCATTTTCTTTTCCTGCCTTAAATAATTATGACACACCCAAAAGCTTAATTTATATTTTATTTCAGCGAATCACAAAACAATTCGTGACCTCAATAATATAAGGTTCCATCTCCAATGAGCAGATTGACCCTGGCTCGCCACAAGCTAAACATATGGACTATTGTAACATAAAAAATTGACTCTCTAACAAAAAAAGTGACACTAACCACAAACAGGGGGACTTTGTGTCGTCCCATTGTGTCCATCTCTACGATTTTCATTTTATTTTAATCACGCATCCAATGAAACACAAGACATGCTTACTTCGGCAGGTCTGTTCATGCAAAAATTTCGAAATCTTCTAATAATTGACCTAACTTTATAAAATGGTAATTTGCTACATCTTCTTACTATAACAAATCCTAAGGAGAAACAAAATAAAATGGTCGTAACATAAATGCAAGACAACATCGGTTCTAAATATTGAACAATTTTTTGAACTTCTAAAGAAAAACTCTGTCCTTGTATTTTTAATGCATCTCTTATTTCTTTTGAAATTCCGCTAAAATTTTGACTGGAAACATTAGTTTGTTGTAAAAAGCTTTCTTGCTCAAAGTAAAGTTCTTCTTCGTATAAATGTTTTAAAGACATCGACACATTTGGGCATTTCTGGTTTTTTGAGCATAAAAATTCATGGGGGTTAAATAGAGCTTTATTTAATCCACATTTCTCAATATTTAAACATCCATTGCCATTGTCTTTATTTATTAAATGATAGCGAAAGATTTTTGTTTGAAGATTTCGAACTGCAGACGTTTTCAAATAATCAAACCACATTAAGTTATTACAAGAACAAAGAAATAAATTATTTTTGACAATTAAATCCCCGAAAAAATAATTGTCCGCCGAATTTTCATCTTCGTAAGCTAAAGAATCCGCCGCGAGAAAATAAACAATGTTATTAGAAAAATTTAGTAATGATGGAAAGTTTTCTCCATTCAAATTACGCGAAAGGAGAATTCCTTTTATTCCATTAATAAAATGGCTGTGAATATCATGAAAAGTATTATTAACAATTACTACGATTCTGCTTCGAATATCAAAAGCCGTCGTGTCAGTGCTTGTTACTATTTTGTTCCCTAGAAAGAAAATATATTTGTTAATTAGAAAGAATAATTTTAAGCTAGGAATAACTGAAAATTTAATATTTACTAGTAAACACGAATTCTTCTGAATCTCCTTTGAAAATTTTTTCATTTAACTCATTGAATATGTTTTGTGATATCAAAACCTAAATTAAAAATTTTGAAAAGTAATTAAAACTACAATTTAAGTTGATGATAACACTTACTTTAGATACTTTGTACTCCGCGAAATTTTCATCTAAATTATTGAATATTGAATTAGTAATTTCTATTTTAGCATTTTTACTATGAAGATGTACTGCTTTGTCTAAAACATGGTTAATAGTAACATTTTTTAAAATTAGTTCCGTCATGTTTTTTGAAGTGGCTGTATCGTGCCATAATCGTTCTAGTCGATCAATGGTAACATTAATGAACCTTAAAATCTTCACTTGAGCTTCCCCAACTTTCAGATTACATGTACCCTCCAACATATTTTTATTGGTAAATAATTCAACTCCGAATTCTGCCGACTTAATGTTTTGAAAAACAATGTTTTCTGGTAAAATTCCAGGACGTCGTGATTTTCTCCAAGCGGTGTAATAATCATCTTCCTCGAGTTGTAGCAGCCCTCTGTTCTTTGTTAGAAAAAATTCGGAAATGTTCAAAATGTGCAGATAACTAAAAGTTTTCGAACGCTTTTTATAAAATGGCGAGCAAACAGAATCGAGAACAAGCCGATCACAGTTTTGAATATTTAAGGCCTTCATTGTATTTGGGAATGGAAAATGCCATAGTTCGAATTCGAATGTCTGAAAAGATGAGAAAATTATTAAAAACTGTAACTGGGACTTGTAAGGGATGGAATTAGGGCATTTAATTCTTCTAACCCTAAATTCTACCTTGTTTTCGTTTAAAGAACAATCGTATGTCAGATTTATTGTGTTGTCTTGGTTCTTTTCGCAAATCCAATGCTCTTCGTTATCGTTTTGTTCGCAATCATTAGTTATGTTCAAAGTCAAAATTCTGTGAAAGAAAAACCCTACTAGAATCAAATAGCACTTCATCTTAGAGTCTTTCTAATAAAATCTTCCCGCTTTAATCGGTGTTAAGCGAATACTGACCTTTTCTTTAATAGAACTGCATGACGTTTTTATTCAATTCAGTAGTGTCGACCTCAAGGCCTTTTAAATGCATTTGATTTGATCCTTGAACTGAAAGTTAATTGATCACCTGCTCATGAGTTTTTAAAATGAGAGGAGAGGGGAGCATCAACATGAAATTTTGAAGGGCGATGTTTCTCGAAAACCTAAATCAATTCCAATGTACATTTTTCCAATAAGATAGTTCTTTTTAGGGGGAGGGGAAAGGAAGAAGGAGGAGCTTACCTTTTCTAATTCCAACCTTGAGCGCACCTTTCTTTACTTCAGTTTTTTGGTAGCATAAATTAAAGAAAGTTCGAAGACTTCAGCACGCTTCAATAAACAACATCTTTTAAAAGGATAATTTTGAAATAAATAAAAATAAAATTCCAAACTTTTATTTATGAGATCTTTCATCATTTTAATTTGTTAGAGAAACAAGAGATGCGTTCATTTCTGTATCACTATCAGAATTCTTCGATCTTCGCCTCAAAGAAATTTGAAAAAACTGCAATTTATAAATCTTTGTAATTGTCACATACAATAATACTAAAACACTTAAAATTGTCATAATAAGTAGACAGAAAAACACCGGTTTCAAATACGTTTCAAATTCCAAACTATAATTTTCAATCCGTAAATTTTTATTTTCTTTTAATAAATTTTTTAACTCGCCTAGAACTTCTTTAATATTTTGAATTGTTAATGTATCAACCGTTTTTTTGTCATCGGCAGAAGCTATTTTACTGTACAATAATTTTCTCGCCGACACATTAGGGCACTTATAATTTTCCAAACATAATTCGTGAAAATTATGAGAAATTTGATATAAATAACAATTTGGGATATTTAAACATTGATTGTTATTATCTTTATTAAACCAAAGATGATTAAAAAGTCTTTTATTAAATGCGAACGAGTCGAAACTTATAGAATCAAACCAAAAAACATTTTGACATGAACAAGTGATTGAATTGTTCATAACAATCAAATTATCAAAGTAGGATTTTTCATCTGCTTTTGCAGAATCAATTTCTAATGATTTTGGTGCCAAAATGTGGATCGTGTTGTTTGAAATATTTAAAATTCTTTGGGGTGGAACTGAATTGAGATTAGGAGATATTACAGGGGGAATTATTCCATCCAGGGCTCTATCGTCAATGTAATGAAAAATGTTGTTTGTGATTTCAGTTATCATACTTTGAACTCTCAGTGAAAATCCTTTTAGGGTAACTACTTTATTACCTGGAAAAAATATTTTGAATTAAAGCTGAAGATTTATTTAAAGAATTCGATTTCTTTACCTGAAAAAATGAATTTGTCTGCAGTGCTTTTGAAAGTTTTCATCGGCAATTCATCAAAATTATTGTGCGAAATAATTGCCTGAAAGAAAATTTGATTGAAAGTTATAAAAATTATTGAAAAGTATTGAATATTTTGCAAAAATTACTTTTGAAACATCAAAATCGGCGAAAGTTCCGTTTATTCTAGTGAAGTTGGAGTTGATTATTTCGAATTTAGCTTTATTGTTGTAGAGGTAAATTGCTCGACTCAAAACAGTTCCAATGTTAACATTATCCATTATTAATTCTTTCATGTTTGCCGAATCTTTGGTGAATTCCCAAATGAAATAAGTACTCAGTTGTTCCATTGTTACATTTTTTAATTTGAAAGATTCAAATTTGAATTCGCCTGGTTTGAAACCGCAAGCAGTAAGCTGGCTTGAAATTAGTGGAGTTTTAAAATTGGCAATTTTGATGTTTTCAAAAATCACATTTTCCGGTAATCTAACAGTGGAAAATGAGGGTACTGAAGTCGTGTTGTAGTTGATAGGGCGAAAAATTCTTACGATAACGGATTCCTTCAGTCGGTCTAATTCATGATGATAATAGTCTCCGGAGATTTCTTTCTCCCTTCCAATAATAGTGAAATTTGTAATGTTTCGAACGTGTAAATAATTGAATGTTTTTATTGGTTCTTCCTTAGATGTGCAATTTGAATTTAGGGTGAGTTGTTCGCAGTTTTGAATGGTCAACGACCTCGTTGTTTTGGGGAATTCGGAGGACCATAATTTTAGCTCGAATGCCTAAAAGAAAAATAGGAACAAAATGAAATCCACTGACCAGTAGAAATTTAATTTGTGGACCTTCTGAATTTGGGCACTTCCCCTTCTTCCCTTACCTTTTTATCGTTGAGAAAGCAATCATATGTCAAATTGTAAGTGTTGTCGTGGTTTTTTAAGCAAATCCAGTCACCTTCGTTATCGTTTATTCCTTCACAATCACTAATTGATTCAACGTCCCAAATTTTGTAAAAACAGACGAACGATAAAAGGAAAGACTTTATGAAACACTTCATAACTTTTGTATATCATTTGATTTTGTCAAAATTCTCTCGGCAGTTCATTTCATGAAACACTAGCGCGTTTACTTAATTGAATTGATCCCATGTGGTTTAATTGAGTTTGAGCAGTGCCGATTTAAGAATAGGTCAACGTGATTGGTCAATAAAGTAGACACATGAACAATATGCTGCTTTTGAGGAAAGTAGGCATTGCGTTTCATCCTTGTATTCGTTACTTTAGTGATATGGGAATAACTGATCATAGAAAACCGCGAATCGAATTCAATTTTACTCCAATTTAAAACATTTTACAGCTACAACGTAAATTAAAGTTAAACAACACAAAACTGTCACTATCAGGACGCAGTAGAAAACTGTCTTTAAGTATGATTCAAACTCAAAATCATATTTTGGAGTGTTGAGATGACTCCTCTTTTTCAATAAGTATTTTAAGTTTTCAAAAAGTAGTGAGACATTTTGGCTTGTTAAGTTCTTTTCAATGACAGAAACTATATCACCATTTAAAATTCTCTTTAACGAGTTTGACGTATTTGGGCATTTATAATTTTCCGAACACAACTCGTGAAAATTATAATACGCTTGATTCAGTCCACAATTAGGAATATTCAAACATCTGTTCTGGTTATCTTTATTGAACCAATAATAATGAAAAGGTCTGTCGAAATTGTAAAGTGTGTCAAATCTAGCATCATTAAACCAATAAATGTTCTGACAAGAACAAGTAATTAAATTGTTCATAATTATTAAAACATCAAAAAATTTCGATTCGTCAGTGTCGTCGGAATGAAGTGACAAAGCCGACGATGCTAAAACATGAATTATATTATCCGAAATGTTTAGTACTTTTTGAGGAAGCGAGGAAAATAGATTTGGGGGATATTTTGGTGGAATTAAACCTCTCAAAGCATTGTCCTCGATGTAGTGAAAAATGTTGTTGGTGATTTCAGTTTCCAAACTTTCAATTCTGAGTGATGATCTTTTGAGAGCAGCCACTTCATTTCCTAAAAAGAAATTTATTTGAAAAAAGCTACGGATAAAGCAAAATAAAAATTATATCTGTAATGATGTAGTTTGTGCCTTCAAAGCGAAGGAAAAATAAATTTTCAGTAAAAATAGATTTTCGACCTAGTTGGTCTTTGAAAATCGGTTTTTCGCCCATAACTTTTTGAAAACGAAAAATTGAGTATTCTACTTAGTCTCAATGGATTCCTCAGATTAAAATACATCTCCCAGTATATAATTCAACAGTATTCTGGCCCGTTTTTAGCCGAAAAATTCATAAATCGAAAATTGAACATCGATTTTCAAACATCGAAAAAATGACGATTTTTTTCGTTTCACAGAAACTTAAATTTGTTAATATCTTGAGAACGCGACCGAATATTTAAATTCTGTAAATTGCGCTAGATTCCTCGCATTGAAATACATCTGTTAAGATATAGTTTGGGCCTTGAAAGCGTGGGAAAAATAAATTTTCAGTAAAAATTGATTTTCGACCTAGTTGGTTTCTGAAAATCGGTTTTTTGCCCATAACTTTTTAAAAACGAAAAATTGAGTGATCTACTTAGTCTCAATCGATTCCTCAGATTGAAATACATCTCCCAGTATATAATTCAACAATATTTTGGCCCGTTTTTAGCCGGAAAATTCATAAATCGAAAATTGAACATCGATTTTCACACATCGAAAAAATGACAATTTTTTTCAATTCACAGAAACTTAAATTTGCTAATATCTCGAGAACGCAACCGAATATTTAAATTCTGTAAATTGCGCTAGATTCCTCGCATCGAAATACATCAACTAAGATATCGTTTGACCCTTGTAAACGTAGGAAACATGAATTTTCACTAAAAATAGATTTTCGACCTAGTTGGTTTTTGAAAATCGGTTTTTTGCCCATAACTTTTTAAAAACGAAAAATTGAGTGATCTACTTAGTCTCAATAGATTCCTCAGATTAAAATACATCTCCCAGTATATAATTCAACCATAATTTGGCCCGTTTTTAGCTGGAAAATTCATAAATCGAAAATTGAACATCGATTTTCAAACATCGAAAAAATGACAATTTTTTTCGTTTCACAGAAACTTAAATTTATTTATATCTTGAGAACGCGACCGAATATTTAAATTCTGTAAATTGCGCTAGATTCCTCGCATCGAAATACATCTGCTAAGATATAGTTTGAGCCTTGAAAGCGTAGGAAAAATAAATTTTCAGTAAAAATTGATTTTCGACCTAGTTGGTTTCTGGAAATCGGTTTTTTGCCCATAACTTTTTGAAAACGAAAAATTGAGTGATCTACTTAGTCTCAATAGATTCCTCAGATTAAAATACATCTCCCAGTATATAATTCAACCATAATTTGGCCCGTTTTTAGCCGGAAAATTCATAAATCGAAAATTGAACATCGATTTTCAAATATCGAAAAAATGACAATTTTTTTCGTTTCACAGAAACGTAAATTTATTTATATCTTGAGAACGCGGCCGAATATTTAAATTCTGTAAATTGGGGCAGATTCCTCGCATCGAAATACATCTGCTAAGATATAGTTTGGGCCTTGAAAGCGTGGGAAAAATAAATTTTCAGTAAAAATTGATTTTCGACCTAGTTGGTTTCTGGAAATCGTTTTTTTGCCCATAACTTTTTAAAAACGAAAAATTGAGTGATGTACTTAGTCTCAATCGATTCCTCAGATTGAAATACATCTCCCAGTATATAATTCAACAATATTTTGGCCCGTTTTTAGCCGGAAAATTCATAAATCGAAAATTGAACATCGATTTTCACACATCGAAAAAATGACAATTTTTTTCAATTCACAGAAACTTAAATTTGCTAATATCTCGAGAACGCAACCGAATATTTAAATTCTGTAAATTGCGCTAGATTCCTCGCATCGAAATACATCTGATAGGATGTAGTTTGCTTCTCTAGAGCGTAGGAAAAATGATTTTTGTGTAAAATTAGATTTTCGAACTACTCTGTTTTTAAAAATCGGTTTTTTGCCCATAACTTTTTTAAAACGAAAAATTGAGTGTTCTACTTAGTCTCAATGGATTCCTCAGATTAAAATACATCTCCCAGTATATATTTTAACGATATTTTGCCCCGTTTTTCGCCGAAAAATTCATAAATCGAAAATTGAACATCGGTTTTTAAACATTGAAAAAAGGACAATTTTTTTGTTTAACGGAAACTAAAAAATGCAAATATCTTGAGAACGCGGCGGAATATTTAAATTCTGTAAATTGCGCTAGATTCCTCGCATTGAAATACATCTGTTAAGATATAGTTTGGGCCTTGAAAGCGTAGGAAAAATGAATTTTCAGTAAAAATAGATGTTCGACCTAGTTGGTTTCTGAAAATCGGTTTTTTGCCCATAACTTTTTAAAAACGAAAAATTGAGTGATCTACTTAGTCTCAATCGATTCCTCAGATTGAAATACATCTCCCAGTATATAATTCAACAATATTTTGGCCCGTTTTTAGCCGGAAAATTCATAAATCGAAAATTGAACATCGATTTTCACACATCGAAAAAATGACAATTTTTTTCAATTCACAGAAACTTAAATTTGCTAATATCTTGAGAACGCGACCGAATATTTAAATTCTGTAAATTGCGCTAGATTCCTCGCATCGAAATACATCTGCTAAGATATAGTTTGACCCTTGTAAACGTAGGAAAAATGAATTTTCAGTAAAAATAGATTTTCGACCTAGTTGGTTTCTGAAAATCGGTTTTTTGCCCATAACTTTTTAAAAACGAAAAATTGAGTGATGTACTTAGTCTCAATCGATTCCTCAGATTAAAATACATCTCCCAGTATATAATTCAACAATATTTTGGCCCGTTTTTAGCCGGAAAATTCATAAATCGAAAATTGAACATCTATTTTCAAACATCGAAAAAATGACAATTTTTTTCAATTCACAGAAACTTAAATTTGCTAATATCTTGAGAACGCGACCGAATATTTAAATTATGTAAATTGCGCTAGATTCCTCACATCGAAATTCATTTGCTAAGATATAGTTTGAGCCTTGAAAGCGTGGGAAAAATAAATTTTCAGTAAAAATAGATTTTCGACCTAGTTGGTTTCTGAAAATCGGTTTTTTGGCCATAACTTTTTGAAAACAAAAAATTGAGTGATCTACTTAGTCTCAATAGATTCCTCAGATTAAAATACATCTCCCAGTATATAATACAACAATATTTTAGCCCGTTTTTAGCCGGAAAGTTCATAAATCGAAAATTGAACATCTATTTTGCAAAAATACCATTTTTTTTGGTTTTAACGGAAAAGTGAATTTCCCGATATCTTAATAACGCGACCAGATTTTTTAATTTAACGCATTCCTCGTTTTAAAATACATTAGGAAAACTTATGAGCTCTGAAAGATTCCAAAAGTGGACCAACTGACAACATAATAAGCCACCGACAGTTTGCGTCGCAAACTTTGCGAGGTCTTTCGGTGCTACTGTGTACAACTACTTACTTGAGAAAGTGAATCTATCCGAAAAAACTTGAAAAGCGTACGTTGGCAGTTCCCCAAAAGAGTTTTGTGAAATGAATACTTTAGAAACATCAAAGTCGGCAAACGTTCCATCTATTTTACTAAAATTTGAGTTATTTATTTCCACTTTAGCTTTTTCATTATGGAGATAAATCGCTCTCTTTAGTACAATTCCAACTGTTACTTTTTCCATGATTAACTCTTTCATATATCTAGAATCTTCTGGGTATTCCCATAGGAAATAAGGTTCGAGTTGATCTATGGTAACATTTATTAATTTAAACGATTCCAATTTATATTTTTCATGATTTACCCCACATTTCCGGAGCCCGTAGTTAGACATCAAAGGGAAATCGAGATTTGCCATTTTAATGTTTTCCAAAATAACATTCTCCGGTAATCTTACTGTAGAGAATAGCCTTTTTGTAGCTCCTCTCGGGCGGTAAAAGATTCTTGTGAATACATCTTCATGCGATCGATCGTATGTATTTGAATAGTACTCAGTAAAAGTTTCATTCTGCCTGCCAATCAGTGAAAATTCTGAAATGTTTGAAATATGTAAAAGATTGAATGTTTTTATCGGTTCGTCATCCGATGTGCAGTTTGAATCCAGGACAAGTCGCTCGCAGTTTTGAATGTTTAAAACTTTCATGGTTTTCGGATATTCAGAAGACCATAATTTTAATTCTAATGTCTGAAACATAAATGGGAAAAGAGTCCCACAAAAACCAAAAAACTTTTAAAGTTAGTTGAAGTTGAGTAACTACCTTGTTATTGTTGAGTGAACAATCATATGTTACATTCAACGTGTTGTCTTGATTTTTTAAACAGATCCAATAGCCTTCTTTGTTGTTATCTTGGCATTCATTTAGTAAATCAGAGGCAAAAGCTCTATAAAATCCGAGTATCAAAAACAATAATCTCTGCATTCTTTTTTAAATAACTAGTGAAAAGTTTGCACTTTACTTTGAATAAATCGTGATCCGTAAAACAACAGCCGTATCTATTTAATTGAGTTGATCCTGTGAGCTTTAATTGAAACACATGGAGGATGCAGTGTCGACTCAAGACAATGTGATAGTTTTAGCGCGTAGCTATGGTGCAATCCTTTTTCAACAATATCAGTTAACAAGGACTAATTTCAACGGTTCCACCGTGAAAACTTAGTGAGCTTTGTCCGTAGAGTCCATCTCGAATTTAAGACTTTTCTGGGGACCAGTTTTTGAATATTTTTCTGGTTAGTGAAATCGTGATTTAGACAATCGCAAATCACGGTTTTCTTTTTTTGACATGGAAGGCCCCACAGATGCCGAACTCTACCACTAGGATCGCTAGTGTCCGTAATGATTCAACTTTTGGATTCTTAACGAACCTTTATCAAAGAAAGGCAAAAGGACCGAGTAGAATTTCACATCTGCGATCTCAAAGGATAACGTTGGTGCTAAGGAGTGTGGTCGAAAAATTGTTTATCTTGAAAAAACTTGGTTCGTTTTTAAAATGCAATATTTATAAATATTTATTTTAATGTAAAATGTAATACTTATCAACTACAACCAAAATAAATGAGATCCTTCATAAATTTTTTGAAAGAAAAGAGGGAAACACTTTGTAGAAAATGTATCAAAAGTAGCTTTTTTTCAATAGACTTACTATTATGTCTACTTGCTAAATAAAATAAACTACTATAGAAATTGTATTATTAGCTCCATTGATTTGACCGCAGGATATCATCAGATCCCCGGATGAGGACTGCATCACAACTTTCTCAGTCCTGAACAAAGGATTGTGTATTTCTTTACACTACTTTCTTTCATACTAATTAAGCTGTTAAAGACATTCGAGACGAATGTAACTCAGTATCATCATATAAGTTTCCTACTCTTCGCCTTAATGTTAAAGATCGAAACAATTTAAGTCTGAAACATTTTACTATTACAAAACCGCTTAAGCTTAAACAAAGTAAAATTGTCAATATTAAAACGCAAGAAAACACCGGCTTTAAATACGGCGTATATTGTACATCATAATAACGAACACTTAAATTTTTATCTTCTTTTAACAAATTTGTTAAATCTTCCAAAATCCCAGTCACATTTTGACTTACTAAAATATCACTTAATCTTAAACTATATTCAGTCGGATTAGGATATTCGCCGTATAATGGTTTTGCCCATGACAATGATACATTTGGGCATTTATAATTCACCGCACATAGTTCTTCAAGATTATATAAAACTTGGCTTAATCCGCAATTAGGTATATTTAAGCACAAATTATTATTTTCTTTATTAAATAAAAGATAATTAAAAAGTCTTTGCGGTATGGAAGAAGTAGACATTCTTACATTTGTAAACCAAAAAATGTTTTGGCAGGAACAACTAATTTGGTTATTAGTTACTGCTATAACATCATAAAATGATTTTTCATCTGTTAGATCGTTGTCTAATCTAAGGGCTGAGGGTGCTATTGCATGAATAAGGTTCCCAGAAATATTTAAGATCCTTTGAGGAGGTATTTCATGAAGATCTGGCGCGATTTGGGGTGTGCTTATGCCATACAGTGCGTACTCTTGGATGTGATGAATTATGTTGCTAAAAATTTGTGTCTCTTTACTTTCGATCCGAAATGCAAATCTAGAGATAGTTGCCACTTCGTTTCCTAGATCAAAAAAATTGGATTAACAACCGAACTAAGAAGAGTTAATTTCAAAATTGAGTCTTACTTGAGAAAACAAATTTGTCTGCCAATACTTTGAAAGCATGCACATGTAATTCTCCGAATTTATTTTGCGATATTAGTACCTGTAAATTTAGATATTTTGTAAAGCCAGATTAATAAAAAGAAACTGCATCAACTTACTTTCGAAACATCAAAATCAGCAAAAGTTCCTCGTAATTGACTAAAATTGGAATTTATAATTTCTGCAGAAGCTTTATTGTTATGAAGATAAATTGCATGATGGTCAACTTTCTCAACAGTCACATTTTTGATGACCAATTCTTTCATATTCGCTGAATCCTCCTCATTTTCCCATAAAAAACTAGCGTTTAGTTGATTTAATGTAATATTTATGAGCTTCAGTGATTCGAAATTGTATTCTCCAGGCATAATTCCACAGGGCATAAGCCAGGTGGATATCAAAGGAGAATCAAAATCAGCCATTTTAATGTTTTCAAAAACGACATTTGATGGTAATCTTACTGCAGAAATCAATTCGATTTGAACTGTTGAATTTTCATTGTGGTTTTCTTGAGAACCCAAAGGTAGTGCTTTCGGTCTTGATCTTATAAGGATGAGATCATCATCAGGTCCGGATGAATCAGAGTAGGAATCTTCAGTTTCCTTTATTCTCCCGATCAAAGATAAATGAGAGATGTTCAAAATATGCAAATAATTGAATGATTGTATTGGTTTCTCGTCCGATGTGCAATTTGAATCGAGAATAAGCCGTTCACAATTTTGAACTTTTAAACTCTTCATGAATTTTGGAAATTTAGATGACCATAGTTTCAATTCCAAAGTCTGGAAAAAGGTTGATAGTGAATTAAGTCATCCTTGTTTAATAAAATTCAATATGGCGCCTCCTCGTTATGCACTTTTACCATGTAAAATAATTACCTTGTTATTGTTGAGAGAGCAGTCATAAGTCACGTTATATGAATTGTCTTCGTTCTTAACGGAAACCCAACCTTCCTTATTATCTTCGTGTTCTCTGGATAAGTCAAAAGTCCAACTCAGCAACAGAAACAGAAATCTCTTCATAATTTTAGACACTAAAATCTCTCGAAAGCTCTCCGCACTTTATTTTGTGACATCAGACAAACCGTGTCTATTTAATTGAACTGATGCCGTGATATTTAATTCAGTTTGTGTGCAGTGTCGACCTCAGAATCCTCTAAATGAAGTTTTGTTATTGCAACTTGCATTTCTCAGAATTTCAATTGTTTAATTTTAATATAACGCCCTGTTTTGAAAATGCGCACTTATTTAGCGCTTTTAATTTTAACGCCCTTACGATTTTTGTATCCAAATTAATTCATAGAATTTTCCTCCCCCTTCCCCCTTTCCCTCGTCCTCACCAAAATGGCAGTTTTTCAATAGTGCTTTTATTTGCATTGGTGGAGGCTTTCTTTACAGTCGTGAATCGTATTGATAATAACATAATAATAATTGCCGTGACCTTCATATATACCGTTTTAGCATAGCTAGTCTGTGGTGCCTTAATTATTGAAGTTATACTTTTTACTTCATGCTTATGTGCTTCTTAAGTCCTCTAAAATAACTTCTATTTTTTAAACCTGTATTTCCGAATGCATACTGTTGTCTTTGTAAGAAATCAATCACTTAAAAAAGTGATTCTTATGTAGTTTGCTTTTCTAAAGATTCAATCTCTTATATTTAACGAATTTTTCTTGTGGGACTTAAAAGAGATTTTCTCAGCTTCAAAAAATTTCCATATTTGGGATTCCCAGACCATCTTCATCCTGCGTGAAATACTTTAAATTGACTTAGATAAGAAATTTCGCATGATATAATAATGACAAAGATAGGTGAATTTAAAAAAATTCTATTACGTTGAAAATTTTTTTATCATTTACACGGTCATTGCCAAGCCAACTATTTTAAGAATTCCTATAGTTTTACGCTTCAGTCTCCCTTAATAATAATTAACTTTAAATAAACGCGTGAAACATTTACACACGATAAAAAACCCATTGAGAAGTCATCTCAATTAATAAAATGTAAATCTTTGCACTCATAACAAAATGATAAGATAATACAAACAGAAAAAAAGCAGGGAATGCCAGGCCTATATTGCTTTTACATCACTGGCTAATGAATTTTTTAGATAAACCATGTCATGATATAGTTAGTGTTTACTCGGAACATACACCGTGAATGCACTTGGCAGCATTACTGCTGAATAAATAATTGGCAATTGGATAGTAATCCTAATCAGCTGGGATCAGCTGTTGTGTCTTTCGTTATAAATCACGAGTCTGTTTTTTTTAACAGTGAATCGCATCGTATTACAAGAATAAACATTATAATTTAATAAATAATCGTACATTTTAATTAATCGAGCATATTGTGATGAAAAAAAGTGATTCGAAACTAATTAAATAACAAAAAGAAAAGAAAATTAAAAGCGGAAAAAAATCAAGATTGAAAAAACAGGTTGTCCAACTTGCGCGCGAAAAAATTCCCTAGTTTTTAAACAAAATGGCGGTTCGTTTATTAGGCAGCCCCGTTGCCAAGGATCTTATCTATTGTGGACATGTATTTAAACAACTCAGGTGGGAAACTCACAGTGTTAAAAGTAGTGAAGCGTTCTGTGATATTAGATCTTTATTGCCATCGATAAGGACAATGTCGACTACTGGAAAAAAAAATCAGCAATCAAAATGTGTCACCATCGACAATATGAACGAGAATATTATCCGCCTGGAATATGCCGTTCGTGGACCTCTAGTCACTCGTGCCGGAGAAATAGAAAAGGAATTAGAACAGGTACGTGCTTATAATCATATTTATGCCTGGATTTACATTTATACCTTCATAATTTTGATGGATTCGGATCTTGGGGTGACGTCAGATTGCTTATTATTTTGACATTTAACATGCAATAATTATCCGGCTATTTTTATATCGTTTCAGCTATAAAATTTGCGAAATTCGGGTCAAGTGCTTTTTATTCAAATTTTGACTCTTCGACAGGGTTTTTCAAACTGTTTTATGATGTTTTTATGAGAAATTAATGATTGTTTTTTTTTGTTTTTTAGGGTGTAAAGAAGCCTTTCAAGGAAGTATTGAAAGCTAACATAGGTGATTGCCATGCTATGGGCCAGCAGCCAATAACTTTTATCAGACAGGTAAAGACAAACAATGGAAAAATGAGAACTTGACGAGTGAAATTTATTTTTGTTTGTTTTCTTGAACTTTGAGGTTAATTCAAGGCAAGAGATAATTGTTTGATTCATTTTGGTAAATGAAATTTCAACTTTTGACCTATGATATTTTAAAGCAGTTTTATCTAGAATCAAATTCATCAATTGGATTTTTTTTCTATGTAGGTGGTTTGACTTAAGATTGAAGAAGCTTTTATCAAGAAAACTTTAAAAATCTGATTAGACTTATCAAGTTGCTTAAATAAATTTGCAGATTCATTGATTAAATGTTTTCCTTAAATTGATACCAAGGTTGACATGATAATCACATCGCTGAGAGTCACTCTTTATTAAACCTGTTATTATAACAGAGCCAGAACTAGCTAGTTGTTCTGTTCGTGTGAACTCGTGTAGATTATTCCCAAAGTTGGTATCATTTTATTGTAATTATTTTATCTGGACTGGAGTCATATTTATGACTGCAAACATAACCATTATGCTTATCTCTTGATTGACCTTGAGCTTTGAAAGAAATTTTGCTTTTTGAGTGTGAAATTTTGCACGTTTACCTGTGATAATTTAAGGTCATTTTTGGAAAACAAATGGGAAATCTCCCAACGTTCCAAGGTTAAATTCATTACTATTGTTAATGACAATAATTTCATGTAAACAATTTTATTGATTGGCTTTTTTTAACGTTTTAGGTTCTTGCTTTGGTTTCATTACCTTCGTTATTAGATGACCCTAGATTTCCAGATGATTTGAAAGAAAGAGCAAGGGTTATTTTGAAAGGATGCAAAGGTCACAGCGTTGGATCGTATTCGGATTCGCCTGGAATAGAAATAATCAGAAAACATGTCGCTAAATATATTGAAAAGAGAGATGGCATCCCTAGCAATTATTTGGATGTTATCTTGTCTGCTGGAGCCTCTGATGGAATTAAAGTATGATTAAATTTTTGGCAAAAAAATTTTTGGTTAAAAAAAGATTTTGGAAAATTTTTTAAAAAAAATTGTAGCCAAGAAGATTGCTTGCCAAAAAAGTTTGTCTAACTCATATTTAATTGTTATTAATAAAATTTTTGTTTTTTGCAGAACGTTTTGAAAATATTAAACCAACCCATCGACGGTAAACGCCCTGGGGTTATGGTACCAATTCCACAATACCCATTATACTCTGCAACATTAGCTGAATTTGATATGCATCAAATAGGATATTATTTAGACGAATCTAAAAATTGGGGATTAGATGTTGAAGAACTTCAGCGATCTATAGACGAAGCTAAAAAAGTTTCCCATCCAAGAGTCATTGTTGTCATTAATCCTGGTAATCCCACAGGTCAGGTTCTTACCAGAGATAACATCGAACAAATTATAAAATTTGCCTATAAAGAAAAACTCTTCATATTTGCTGATGAAGTATATCAGGTAAGAAATGACTCCTAATTACCTCAGAAACCTTTTGAAATTATTCTAATTAATTCTATTTATTCTAGCACAACATCTACGCTCAAGGCAGTCAATTCCATTCCTTTAAAAAAGTTTTAATAGAAATGGGTTCTCCTTACAAAGACATGGAATTAGCTTCCTTCATGTCTTGTTCTAAGGGTTATATGGGAGAATGCGGATTGAGAGGAGGCTACGCTGAAGTTATAAATATGTGCCCTGAAGTAAAAGCACAATATCTAAAAGCCATTTCCGCCATGTTGTGCCCAACTGTCTTGGGACAAGTAAGAAATTTTAGTTTAAGAAAAGTGAAAAAAAATTTTTATACTAAAAATTATATTTGTGACTTTTTTAGACTGTTGCTGATTGTGTCGTGAACCCTCCGGAACCAGGAGAGCAAAGCTACGATTTATACGCTAAAGAAAGGGAAGGAGTTTTAAGAGAATTAAAAACTCGAGCTAAAATGGTAGCGGAAACATTTAACAGCATACCAGGAATATCTTGTAATGAAGTCCAAGGTGCCATGTATGCATTCCCGAGAATTGATCTACCCCCTAAAGCTATTGAGGCAGCTAAGAAGGATGGAAAAGCACCCGATGCGTTTTACGCTTTTTCGTTATTAGAAAACACGGGAATTTGTATAGTACCCGGGTCAGGTTTCGGGCAAAAACCGGGAACTTATCATTTCAGGTAAAGCAGAGAGTTATTAAATAAATTTTCAGTTCAATTTCGTTGCTAATTTTTTTTTATTTCAGGACTACGATTTTACCGCAGACTGAAAAATTAAAAGAAATGTTACATACATTTAGGGATTTCCATGAAAAATTTTTGAAACAATATTCGTAATTTTAAACGAAAAAAGATGAAATGGAATAAAATAATTTAAATCAGTAATTAGTACCATAAATATGAATCATGTTTTTCAGGAATTTTTTCTAAAATCCAACATGGTACGTAAGAAATATTGAAACAAAAGCAAAAGTGTTTCTCTGTCCTAGATATAATTTTTAAATACTTTTCTTTTGTTTTAGGGAGGATAATGTATGTTGAGTTTTAGAGCTAAAAACGTCAGCTCTCGAAATGAAACTACAAGATATTATTTTAACCATGTCTATTTTTTTTAATTAATGAATTATTTATTTATTATGCTCGGTTTTGAGCTGTAAAATGACATTTTTTGAGTTCCTTTACATCACTTTAAATTAAAACATTGCTGTGTTAATTTTGTTGGTTTTTTCTTGAAAAGTATACAAGCGAAAAAAAATTTTTTATGAATAATTTCACTTGTTATGTTATAAATGTATATTATATATAGTCATTTTTTGCTGTATTTAATACATTGAATGTATATATCCTTTCTGATCGAATATTTTTTATGATATTATAAAAAATTGTCGTATATGAACCACTCTGCTTAGCCACGTTCGGTTGATGAGATTTGAAATGAACTTTTAGCTCTTTTAATGAAAAATATTTTACGTGGAAAAAATGAAAAATTTAATAAAGCTAAATATTATATTCAATTATTGCCACAAAAATTAGTTTTCTACGGTTCGAGATATCGAAGATGTTCGATATTTCCGAAAAGCAAAGTTAAGAAAATTAAAGAAGGCAGTAGAAGTTTTTTATCTTTCCTCATGGACAAGTTTGAAAAGTGATTTGATAGGCAATACTAGGTGGTTTGATAGTATTTGACGAAATCTATTACTTCTTCGATTGAAAAAAATGAAATGGCGGCAAAAATTTGCCGCTTATAGATGGCGTGCCCTTTTGTCTGAAGCCACGTCAATCGGTCAACGGCTTTTCCTCGTATCATCATTTTTGAACCTTTCTTATTGTTGTTTAGGAGGTCATGAGTTATCATTAACGTAAGTAATTGATTTATATTTGAAAAATATTTTATTGCAGCTGCAGTGACAAGTATATTTCTTACCATTAGGTAATAATCATTCGATTAAAATGGAAACAAACGGAGAACAAAATTTGAAGTTAAAATTTATTACCATAGATGCTGTAAATTCCAATATTATTCGCCAGAAATATGCTCTTCGCGGGCCGTTGTACAATCGTGCAAATGAAATAATAAAGGACTTGGAAAAGGTAAGTTATTTTTCGAATATGATAACGGTTTTTTAATGCAAAAATATTACTGCGATTCGTGTTTTGTTTTTCAGGGGGTGAAGAAACCTTTTAAGGAAGTACTGAAAGCTAACGTAGGTGATTGTCACGCCATGGGACAGCAGCCTATCACTTTTATACGGCAAGTAAGGAAGACACGAGGGTGTGACAATAAACAATTTTTTTTTTTTAAATGCTCTAGTTACAAGCAGTCGTAAGGCCATAAAAATTAATATTTCGTAATCATAATATTGTATATGTTTCTGTTAACAGGTTGTTGCTTTGGTTTCTCTGCCATCTTTACTCGACGATCATAAATTCCCAGAAGATGTGAAAAAACGAGCAAGGGATATTTTAGACGAATGTGAAGGACAAAGCGTTGGCTCGTATTCGGACTCAGCTGGTTTGGAAATCATCAGAAAACATGTGGCTGAGTTTATAGAAAAACGGGATGGTATCCCGTCTAATTATTTAGATTGTATTTTATTCGCCGGTGCCACCGAAGCAATTCGAGTAAGTTTTAAAATAACAAAGATTAAAAGAAATTCTTGATATTAATAAATAAATTCATATTTCAGAGCTTTTTGAAGATTCTGGTTCAAGAAAAAAATGGAAAACGCCCAGGAGTAATGACACCAATTCCTCAGTATCCTGTGTACTCTTCATCGTGCACTGAATATGATATGCATCAAATTGGATATTATTTAGACGAAACCAAAAATTGGGAGCTGAATACTGAAGAACTTCAGAGTGCTATAAATGAAGCTAAATTAGTTTCCCATCCAAAAGTCTTAGTTGTTATTAATCCAGGCAATCCGACTGGCCAGGTTCTTACTAGAGAAAATATTGAAGAAATCATCAAATTCGCATATAGAGAAAAATTAGTAATTTTTGCTGATGAAGTTTATCAGGTAAACATTTTCTTTTATCTAATTTTGAAATAAAAATTCAAAATAATTTTCTGATTTTGTTTATTTCAGCAAAACGTTTATGCACCTGGCAGAAAATTTTATTCTATGAAAAAAGTTCTTTCTGAAATGGGGCCTCCTTATAAAAATATGGAGCTTGTATCTTTCATGTCTTGTTCTAAAGGATACATGGGAGAATGTGGGCTTAGAGGAGGCTATGCTGAAGTTATTAACTTCGCTCCTGATGTAAAAACCCAATTATTGAAATCTCTTGTAACAACACTATGTCCAACGGTTTTAGGACAGGTACGTCGCCTAATTTTTGAATATTGCAATTCTAATTACTAATTTTTGGAAAAATTTTAGGTGGTCGTTGACTGCGTTGTTAACCCTCCGGAACCAGGAGAACCGAGTTACGAGCTATTTGTCAAAGAAAAAGAAGGAATTTTGCAAGAATTAAATGTAAGGGCGAAGATGGTGGCTGAAATATTAAACACTATACCGGGAATTTCGTGCAATGAAGTTCAAGGAGCTATGTATGCATTTGCAAGGATTTATCTTCCTCCTAAGGCCATCGAAGCTGCTGAAAAAATTGGATATGACCCAGATGAATTTTACGTTTACGAGTTATTAGAAAATACAGGGATCTGTATAATTTCTGGCTCTGGTTTCGGACAAAAGCAGGGAACTTATCATTTTAGGTAAGAAAATTATTTTAATAAACAAAATAAAATAAGAATAATAAAGTAAAATTATTTTCAGGACTACTATTTTGCCACCAACGGATAAGTTAAAAGACATGTTGGAAACGATAAAAAATTTTCACAAGGATTTTATGGAGAAATATCTGTGATTCATGGAGAAAATATGAAGAGGTAAATTTAATTCTTAACTTCAGGAATTAATCCTGCGAATAATTTTAGCACCACTTTTTACACTCACTGAATATCTTTCTAAATCTATGCTGAAATCCAAACGCAGTTTTTTTCTTTTGAAAATCGTAAGGTTTTAATTTTTAATCAAATGATTAATCAAAAATTAATTCTAAATTTATATTGTTTTATTTCTTAAAAGTTTAAAGCAGGAAAAAATTTCTTATTTGGTATTTCTACAGGGCTTATTACAACGCCTTATTCTGCGTTTTAAAAACTGTCACAAAAATATAAACTAAAATAGCGAAGATATTTTATCTTGCATTAAAAATATAAAAATAATTAAAATCAAATTTTAAAATCTTCTGATGTATACCATTGAAGTGTAGAGTGCGTGCTATTCCCATAGTGTCCATATAAACCTAAAAATAGATTTTAAAAAAATTTATTGGCGAAGATTTTTTAAATTTTAAAAAGAGATCAACGCTAAACTTACTTTTTACTTTTCTCCTTCGCTATACTGAGTCAAATCCAGCGTTAGAACTTTACTAATAAGACAATCACCTGGCTCCGGGCAAATCCCAATTAAAGCATCAGCATGAGAATAAAATTCCTCCTTCAGCGAAATAACAATTGTTTGTAATGACTGATTATCTTCATATTCCCTAGGGATATCATCATCTAAACTTCCGACACCTCTGCTCTTCTTACAAATATAACTCGCCACCTTTCCAATGTTCGTGTTATCTAAAGCTGCATCGATTTCATCGAGCACGAAAAATGGCGCAGGTTGATAACTGTGAACAGCGAACAAAAGCGCCAAAGCCGCAACCGTTTTCTCGCCACCAGATAAATTAGACATAGGTTGAAATCTTTTCCCAGGAGCTACGCAGTTGTAATTAATCCCGTCCAAATAAGGTTCTTCCGGATTTTCAGGATTAAGAAAAGCCTGCGCGGATTGATTCTGCGCAAGAGCTTTATAAATATTATCAATAACATTAGCGACATGATCGAAACAATTAATAAATTTCGTATGTCGTTCTTTTTTAATCCGATCAAATTTTTGTTTCGCCTGTCGAGCTTTCTTCCTCGCATTTTCAAATTCCTCATTCGTCTCTTGTAACTTATTCCTAGCCGCATCTAATTTCTGCATTGCTTTCATGTTAGGAGCTTGAATCCTTTGAATCAAGTTCTGTTGTTCGTTAATAACTTTTTGCAATTTATCGGTCATTCTTTTAACTTCATCCGCTTCTTCTAATTCCTTTAATTCTTCCCTTAACTGGCTATAATCTATTTGTATTCGCTTTTCTAATTCGTAAACCTGCTGAGTGCTAATGCTTGTATCCCCACCCGATGTACTTTCATTCTCCACGTTAGAAATATCTTCCATGTTCCCGGAAAGCATAGGAATGTTAATATCCTCCATTTTGCAGTGAGTTAAAATACTATGACGTTCGCTTCTTCTCTGTTCGGTTTTACTTTCAAGTGACGTGACTTGTTTTTGCACTTGTAAGATTTCTTTAGCTATCACCCCGACTTCTCGTCTAGCGTTTGCTATTTCCTCGTCGATTTTATCCACTTCGGATTTTTTAGCTCTTCCCTCGTTCTTTAATTTATCGCATTCGTTCATTAATGAGTCTATTTCCTTTTTCAGCCTTTCCATGGCTGCTTTTTCTCTTTCTAAATTATCTTCTTCATCTTGAACTGCTCTTTCCCATCTCAACACATTCGTTTTCGTGTCTCGGGTTTGTTCGAATTCCAACTGGCTTGTAATTCTATTTTTTTGAGATTCGAATTCGTGCCGTTTCTTTAATCTTTCGTTCTGCGTTCGTAATTCTCTTTCTTCGTACTGACGAATATTAGCAACTCCAATCGAAGCGCAAAAGCTCTGGAAAACAACATCCTCAACGTTGTTCATATTTTCTTTGATATTTTCAATTTCTTTATTCCTCTCAGCCATCCTCGTCTCGATTACCGCAATCGTCGGCTCGAATTTATTTCTTTTCTCTTCCAACTTCGCTAAATCTTTCTCCAGCTGCTCAATTGCTTTCTGTGTGGTTTCTTTATCGCTGTGAGAATATTTCAATCTCGTTTGTAAACCAGCAATAGAAGATTGTAAAGTATTCAATTCAGATTCTTTCCTCGATTTCTTTTGCAAATCCCGTATTTCCTCTTGTAATTTATCTTTCTGGGCTTTTAATTGAGACATTTGCTTTTCGTCCCATCTTTTAGCTTTACGAGCGAGATCGAGGGATCCACCTGAGATCAAACCAGATTTAGTATAATAAGTTCCGTCCAAAGCAACGGCATCGTATCTCGTTCTGTCGAGCTCGTAAGCAACTTTCATAGCATCTTCTGGAGTTTCACAAACTAACGCATTATTAGTGGCGAACAATACAGCTTTATTAATCTCCTCGTTAAATTGCAAAACGTCGTACAACAATCGAACGTTACGGGGCTCCCGAATCGTCCTTAACCTTTCCTTTAGAGGTTTAGCTTGAATGTAATCCAAAGGCAAGAAAGTTTCAGGCTCAAGCATTTGATCTTTTAAATACTGAATGCATTGCCTAGCTGTTTTTTCTGTGTCAACTACAATAGCTTCCATGTATTTACCCAAAACTTTAGTGATAGCAACATTATAACGCTTATGAATAGGCTGACACATATTAATCATTCTATCGAATACACCAGGGAACTGCCTTTTAAAATTCTCAACTATTTCCTGTTTTTTCCTTCTTCTAGAATCTTCATGCTTATCAACTCTTGCATCTCCAAGTTGTTCGACAACATTTTCAAGTTCCCTTTGCAAGTCTTCGACTCTCCCTCTAGATGATCCCACTTCTTTTTCTAACTGCGATTGAATTTTCATGTTTTCCTCCAAAGATAACTCATTCTTCCTGATGTGCTCATTTAACTTCTCAATCCTTTTCACTGCCTCATCTCTTTCATTTTTTTTCTGTCTTATCATATTTTCAATTTCATTTTTCTTTCGACTCTCATTATCCAAACGATCTTGATCAGATTTTTGTTCACGATTTACAGAATCAAGCTCTTGTAAATACATGGCTGATCTTTTGCCTGCTTCCTCTTTCAATAAATGATACTGCTTGACCTGAGCATCTTGTAAGTGAACATCTCTCCCTTGGCTTTGAGATTCACCAGCAACCACCTCTTCAAATTCCCTGCGTAATTCCTCAACTTTCTCCAATTCCTGTTCTAACTCTCTAATATCGCTCATGTGAGCTTCATGGGCCTTTTTAGCTTGTGTCAATGACTTTTTAGCTGATTCCAGCTTCTTTTTCATATGCTCAACCTGTTCTTTTGATTTGATTAATTTTGGTCTCATTTTATTAATTTCAGTTTCTTTTTCTCTCACTAATTGATCACTGTGAGCTTGTTCTCTGACAAGTTTACTGTGATCCTTTTTCTTCTCTTTTAAAATCTCTTCTGCTTTTGCTTTTTTCTTCTCCACTCTATCAACGTCCTTCTGTTTTTTCTGTAACTCCCCTTCAAGTCTAGCAATTTCCTGCTCATTCTGATATAAACGGAATAATTGTAACTCCAACTGCTTTTCACCTAACTCCTCTGTTAATTTTTGATATTTCTCTGCTTCTTCCTTCTCAGCTTTAGCTTCCTTTCTCTCCGCTGTAATACCTTTCTTCTTTAAATAAGTACATTGCGTCTCCTCCTCAGCTTGAAACATCTGCGTTCTTAATCTATCATACTCGTCTTTTAAAGCTCCCGAACCGCTAATTTCCTCAAACAAATATGTTCTTTCCTTTGGATTTTTCATAGCAATATTTTCAACCGCTCCTTGGAAAACCAAAAAATTTTTAGCCTTCACATTGATCCCCAATAACTCCAACTCTTGCATGTATTTCATATTAGTCACCAATTCCTTATTGATATAATGCTCAGACGAGGAACCATTAACCATCCTTGTAAAATATTTTAAATTCCCATCATCCATTTCGAAAACAGCGGTTACAGACGCAGTTCTCGAAATAGGTTGATTGATTGAAGCTCCGTGGATCAAATCGCTTAATCTTTTAACTCGAAGACTTGTTGTTTTTTCACCCATAACAAAACTGATAGCGTCCATCAAATTTGATTTACCCGAACCATTTGGACCGATAATTGCGGTGAACGACTTCAGAGGTCCAATTATTTGTTTTCCCTTATAGGATTTAAAGTTCTCGAGTTCAATTAACTTTAAAATAGTCATTTTGTACGGTTATTAATGCACAAACCGCAGCGAAAAAAAATTATCAATATTTATGTTTACAAGCTGTACACGAAAACATCGCAGAAAATGGCGGACCGGAGGATTTTTCAGGGCCTTATTCAATTATTCGTGGGCCTTATTTCAGTGCTGCCAACATTCCGCATCAAGGGGAAAAAATGGATTCCTCGTGTGTTCGTTTTAGGATTTCAATTTTTTAATAATAATTTTCTTTTTTAATGGCTAGTTTAAGCACCGCTTACGGGCTGTGCCCCGTTACTGATCAACGTGGACTATTAGGAGTAGCTAAGGATGAAGACGGCTGCGCTGTTATTACAATCGGAAAGAACATGGTTGTTCGTTGCCGGGTGAGGTTATGTTTCTTCGTACTTAAATGCTTGTATTATTCAATTTATTTTATAACGTGTTTAATAATTCCAGTTATCGGATCAAAAACAGCTTGATAGCTGGAGTACTACACTTGTAAAGCTTTCATCAAAAGTTATTTATAACTCTGAAGATGAAATTTATACAGGAGTTTTTGATAACATCTATATTAAACAGTGGAATCGATTTGAATCAAGTTTGGAAAAAATAAAAAAACGGAAACTCAGGAACGAAGTTTATGAAATTTTAAAATATAAATTAGTAAATGCAGACAAATCTGTTTTAATCGTTGTGTTTAAAAATGGTTGCTGTGAAGAATTAAATTCTGCGTTGGAGAAGCAAAACGTGGAAGTGCCTACTGTTTTGCAAAGCAATGAAGTCATTCAGAAAGCAGAAATTATAGGAGATAAAGAAAATAATTATTTAATTCTTGTGTCAAAATTTGAAAATGTAAGTGTGTTGTCTAATAATTTTTTTTTTTGTAAAACTGTATGATTGAAGGTCATTTTTTTTTTTTTTTAGAAATATCATCTGTGTTATTCAATTAAACTTCAAAATGAAAGTTTAATAGTCAATTCACAATCAATTAAAAAAATTAAGCTCAGACGCCAGGGAGCCAATCTGCTGGGATATTGTGTGCTACAAAAAGCAAATGGAAATTCTCTTGTAACATTCTGGTCTGATGGATTTTTATATTCTTTACCATTACCGCTACATTCAGAGAAGGATGGAATCGGTCATTTTATAGGAACAGTTGATTTAGTTAGCAGAAAATCAAGTTTAGAAATGATACCAGTTAGCAACAATCATCTGGCTATATATGCTGGAGATTTTTCAGAAGAAGGTGCTGTTTTAGGAATTTATAATGTTAAATTTGGAATGATTCAAGCTCAAGCCAATTTTAAAATGTTTAATAAACCACCAAGGATGTGGCTTGTCAATAAAAGTTTGATCATTGTAATGGGACAGAGATTGATGTGCGTGCCTTTTGATCTCCAAACTGAAACATTATCAGCATTAGTTGGCTCTAAGGTTCCGTATGAAAGCATCAAAAATTCAGGGGATATTTGCGCAATAATGCCAACTGCTGTTTGGGATGAGTCTGAAGTACCTAAAAAACAAGAAGTAATTGTTGATGAAATTGATGAAAATTGTCCGAGAAAAATTAAAGAACAATTAGAAGCTTTGGCATCAGAGGGATGGTCTGAATCTGGGTAAATATTAAAATCATTTGTTAATTTTTGACTTTGCTAGACCAGTCTCAGTTTTACCAGCTTTGTGAGCTCATGAAAAAATTTCCTGCAGGAAAAAGAGGATTTTTTAGCATAGAAAACATTTTTAGCTACTTACTTATTTTTAGGCCTACTCAACTAAAAAATTTTTTTTTAAAAATAAACCTGCTCCTTGTTAATTTTTTTAAAAATAGTCATTCAGGAGAAATCTAGGTCAAATTCTGTATTTTCTGCATTCTGTATTTTTTTTCCCAGTGTTAAATTCCAAATCTTATTCTTTTTCAGGATTTGTGAAATGTTGCTGACTCAATTAATGGAATCAAAAGACGTCTCTTCAATTTATTGGTGCTTGCAGAAATTCATCGACATCCCTGAAAACATTTTAGTGAAACTCGTCTCCTTAGCCCTAGCAGAGCCAGACACTCGATTTGAAAATATTGTAGTGGCGAATTCAGAAGTAACAGACTTAAAAACTCATTTTCTAATTAAAATATTCACTATTCCCGTGAATAAAATTAATTTGTTGAATAATTTAAGAAACAATTTAAAATTCGAAGATGGTTTAATTTTATTAAAACTTTTTAGTTCGACTGTGTCATTACAAAATGACGAATCGGATGTGAACCTTTTAAATTGGATAATAACTCTTCTCGACGCTTTTTATCAGCAATTTATACTTTCTAGAGACGGTCGAGTGTTAGAAGCAATTTTATTGTTAAGAGAAAAAATTGATACTCATATTTCCTATTTAAATGAATTAAAGAAACTGCAACCAATTTTAATTAGGCTAAAAAATAGAAAAGAGTTATTTAAAAAGCAGGGACATAGCAAAACTTATTATGTAGAAAGATTGCAGCTGTATCAATAATAAAAATGTAATTTAGCAATTCAACCTTTTTGCTGAATCAAATCAGGGTGGCTTAGATGGGCAGAGTGTAGTGCGCGTTCCAAGTTTAAGAAGATGGAATCGAAGAAATTGGAAGAATCCAGGAGCCAGATCGATGGAAGATTTAATTCGAAGCAGCTTCAGCGTGATCAGCCGAGCAGAATGAAAAAGCCAGTGGCAAGTGTTAAATGTTAAAAGTGCCTGTGCTGCGGATCAGAGATTAAAATCTTAGATCATAAAAAAAAGGATAATACCGAAGACCGAAGATGTTTCAAATGGGTTTCTAGCCTGTACATCGGCTACTTCCTTGTAAAACTGATTTTTATTGCCAGCATGTTAGTCATCGATATAAGTGGCAAGAGACAAGTCTGCATTACTTTAACGACTTCCATTTTACACCGTTGCATTGTATTTAAAAATTTTTATTGCTGGTTTATTTTTTAGCTGTGTCACAACGTTTTATTATTCATAAAAAATTCATTTCGAATCAAATGTTTTTCGCGGTATGGTGTAACGATGCATTGCTTTGTTGATAATACCTCATTTTGCTGAAAAAATTACTTTAAGGTGCATTATTTTTTGAAACTGTCTTTTTAGTTTAAAAATCATGGAAATTGAATAAGATTTCCATTTTGGCGTTTTAAGTGAAGCACCTTACAAATAATTTTTTAATTTTACAATTTAATTATAATGTAAATGTAGTTTCTAATGACTCGTTGAATCGGGACTATAATAGGTGTATAAAAGATGTTGTTAAAACACCTTTATAGCTCTTACCCTACGAACTTGTAGTAGAAGTATCTCTTAGCTGAAACAGGCAACTTTGAATTTAAAAGCGTCAGTTTTCCTGAACTTAAACAAAAGTCAAAGGAATGTAGGAAAAGTAGAATTGGTTTTTTTTCTTTGTTTTTTCTTTAAACAGGATAAAACATTCAATATAAATTTGATCTTTCTGTTTTTGTGGAAGTAGCAGCCTAACTAGTGATGGGTGATATGTACGTGATATATATACGTAAAAAAATACGACCCATCACTAAGCCCAACGTTTAGAATTTTGCTTCATGATTTATGAGTTTTACCCTTGATTTTTTACAAGCAAAACTTGCAAAATTTTTTAAAATGTATTTTTGATGCTTTTCCCGTGGAAATTTCGGGATAATTTTTACGCCAATCGATAGAGAACGTCGAGTTCTCTGAATTTTACGGAAGCCCTGAAAGGTCACACAGTTTGACGGTTTTTTAATGCTAGTCGTACAACTTACACTGCCAGTCATCAACTGACACTGCCAGTTGATCAACTGACACTGCTTGTTAATCAACTAGCAGTATCAACTAGCAGTGTCAGTTGATCAACTGCAGTAAGTGACTGCAGTCACTGGCAGTAAGTGACTGGCAGTGTCAGTTGATCAACTGACACTGCTAGTTCATCAACTGGCAGTGTCAGCTCATCAACTGACAATAACATACTTTCAAGTTGCCTGTTGTTCTACTAGCAGTGTCAGTTGATCAACTGGCAGTAAGTGATTGTCAGTTGATCAACTGACACTAAGTGACTGTCAGTTGATGAACTGTCACTGCCATTGATGAACTGACAATGCCAGTTGATCACAGTCACTTAGTGTCAGTTGATCAACTGACAATCACTTACTGCCAGTTGATCAACTGACACTGCTAGTTGATGAACTGACACTGCTTGTTAATCAACTAGCAGTGTCAGTTGATGAACTGGCAGTGTCAGTTGTACGACTAGCAGTAAACAACCGGTAAACTGAGTGACCCTTCAGGGCTTCCGTAGAAATTCATATAACATCGTCCTGGGACTCCGACGGGAAATGCATCAAAAACGCAGTTATTAATTTTTACGAGTTTTGCCCGTAATAGTTTCTGAAAATTCGAGGGCAAAACTCATAAAAACCTAAAAATGCATTTCTGACATTTATATCTTCCAAAAAGAAGTAAATTATTAATAAATAATTTTTAAAGAAAAGGTAATAAGTAATAAAATAAAATATTACAAATGTTGTATGCCTTATGTGCTTGTATTTTAATTAAAAATAAATTTTTTTTACATAAACAACGTTTATTTGGTTCAAAAATCTTCATTTTAGCCAAAAATCCATTTTTCCCCACCAAAATTCCTTCGAACTCCTTCAAAATTCCTTCAATACTACGAAAATATTTCTAAAATTACGAGCAAACCTTGCCATGTTTTTAAAACGGATTTTTTTACTCATTTCCAAAAGCATTTCCCAGACTTTTCCGACTGATACCTATAGTAATTGACGCCCTCTATCCATTGGTGCAGTCAGATTCCCGAAATTCCCACGGGAACTGCCTGAAAAAAAAGTCTTTAAAAAAGCACGATTTCCTCGTGAATACTACGAAAATATTTCTAAAATTACGAGCAAACCTTGCCATGTTTTTGAAACCGATTTTTTTGCTTATTACCAAAAGAATTTTCCAGACTTTTCCGACTGATACCAATAGTACTTGACGCCCTATATCCAGTGCCGTTCCCGTGGGAATTTCGGGAATATAACTGGACCAGCGGATATAGGGCGTCAAGTACTATTGGTATCAGTCGGAAAAGTCTGGAAAATTCTTTTGGTAATAAGCAAAAAAATCGGTTTCAAAAACATGGCAAGGTTTGCTCGTAATTTTAGAAATATTTTCGTAGTATTCACGAGGAAATCGTGCTTTTTTAAAGACTTTTTTTTCAGGCAGTTCCCGTGGGAATTTCGGGAATCTGACTGCACCAATGGATAGAGGGCGTCAATTACTATAGGTATCAGTCGGAAAAGTCTGGGAAATGCTTTTGGAAATGAGTAAAAAAATCCGTTTTAAAAACATGGCAAGGTTTGCTCGTAATTTTAGAAATATTTTCGTAGTATTCACGAGGAAATCGTGCTTTTTTTTTTTAAAGACTTTTTTTTTCAGGCAGTTCCCGTGGGAATTTCGGGAATCTGACTGCACCAATGGATAGAGGGCGTCAATTACTATAGATATCAGTCGGAAAAGTCTGGGAAATGCTTTTGGAAATGAGTAAAAAAATCCGTTTTAAAAACATGGCAAGGTTTGCTCGTAATTTTAGAAATATTTTCGTAGTATTCACGAGGAAATCGTGCTTTTTTTTAAGACTTTTTTTTCAGGCAGTTCCCGTGGGAATTTTGGAATCCTATCTTACCAAGGAAGTTTATAGTAACAAATAAATGTACTGTATAAGTAAAAAATCTTTATTTGATCTTTTAAATTCAATTTTCTTTTACATCATCTCATTCGATTTTTTTTTACATCCTTCGAATTTTTTAGTGAAAAAAGCCAAAGTGCTTTATCAGTAATACTTTTAATCACATTAAAATTTCAACCATTAATATAGTTTCTCTTGGCTTTCTTCATCTAAAATATCTACACAAAATTTTTCCAATGACTAAGCCTAATTTGATTCGTTTTTATCTTACAGGTACGCTTCAATTTAATTCTAAATTCCGTCTTATGTATTTACATGAGCTTTATCTATTTTCCACAGCACATAAATTATATAAAAAAAAAAGAAACCTTAGTCGATTCGAAATTCACTAAAAAAATTCTTATCGCTATTTCAAAAAAATCAAACTAAAACAAATCTCAATCGATTAAGGCCGTTAACTAATTAAAATTAATAAATAAATTAAGACAGAAAATTTCGATTACACATCAACATAATATGATTTTAATTTCCAGTTTAGGTTTAAGACCCCTTGACTTTCTCACGAGATAGAATACATAAAAGAGGAAAGAAACAAGCCGACCCTGAGGGAAATCAGCTCGGAAATAAATTCAACCTTGTCCGATTTTGATTTCTAACACTCCTTGCTTTTCCTTTAAAAACTAAAAAAATGCCTAAACACTTAAATCTAAAGGTATCGGTTTCACTTCTTCATTAAAAGTCTTTTCATCTTTTTTATCATCTTCCACTTCATCTTCTCCTTCACTTTGTTTGTTCGAATTTTCATCATCAGATTTTTCATCAATTTCTTTTTTCACGCACTTTTTAACACTCAAATCAATCGGATCGTCTTGAATTTCAGTTGTAGGAGATCTAAATTCTTTCGGAGATCGTAATATAGGATCCATTTTCGGGGTTTGTAAACCTAAAATGGCGTCTAAATAAAATCTTTTCGATCGCATTTTAATCTTATCCTCCTCCTCTTCATTGTTATTATTATTACAAATGTCTTTGTTATTATTTTTGGAACTATAATCGTTGTTATTCGTAGGAGAATGCATCGGCGAAGGCCGATCTGCCTGAGAATTTTCCTCCTCGAGATCAGACGATGAATTTAATTTACTTTGAACTTGTTCAGGCATTTGGAATCTTTGGGAATCGTGTTTAGTTGACGGTACCGGAAACGGGAATAAAGACGGAGGAAGTAAAAAAGGAGAAGTCAACGAAGGAGGTTGCATAAACATGGAATGGAAAGGTACTGGAAAGTAAAAATCTTTGTTTATAAAAGGATTCGAGCCGTTAACTCTCGGGGAATATAATCCGTTTTCGGATGAATCCGAATCCGGGGAGCTTACGGAAGGCGAAGACGGATTATCAGGCCTTAAAAATCCTCCCAAATTAGCATGAGGAAATCCTAAAGGTGAGAGCAGAGGCGGAGGACCGTCTTGAGGTATCGACGATGAATTTTTTCCACCTCGGAGTTGAGCCACAGCCGCCTGTTGCTGTTCCTGTAGTAGGCAGTGAATTTTAAACCAGTTTGATCTTCGTCCGTATCTCGATCCGCTTTTCGACATCCCGACTAGAAGGCATTTTCGAAGTCTGCAGGATTTGCACGCCGTCCGATTTTTTTTGTTGATGATACACTCCCCATTATTTTTGCATTCGGTTATTGAGTTGAGATTGTTGTAGGAACGTCCGAAGAACGACTGCAAAGAAAAAAGGAACATAAATTAGAAATTAGTTGCGCAGTAAAGCAAGAAAAATATCTTGACGGGAAGCTCGAAAATGGAATCGTTTAACTACATCATCCTCCGGATTAAGTTTTTTGAGTAAGGTCAGTGGATAACTAAAATGACCTTGACATGAAAGGAAATTAATTAACCGACAACTGTACCGTGACTGACAGACCGACAAATCTAATTGAGTAATATTATTCCGTTGATCGGTAAAGCGGAGAAGTTTAACGGGGAAAGTGTTGTCGCTTCGATAATTTGAATAGTTGGACCTTCGAATCAACCGTAGATAAGAAGGAAACGATACATTGTTCTTGTTACTCTCTGTCAATAAGGAAAGGAAAAAAAAGTAAGATGAATCGGATATTGGTTCAATAACATAGCCCCTGGAGTGGAGAAGAATATAGAAACTTAGGGGCGAGAAATCTTAAATCGTGGTTGGCCAAGGGATTTGTGATGGTTTTTATAGAAAACAGAGGATGAGCAGGATAGCAATCGTGAATCTTTCATAGAGTCCGATGAAAGACTTTCATCGAAATTAAGGAGGGCTCTGCAGAATAACCAGAAGAGTATAAAGGGAGCACCAGATAAGACTGAAACAGGAGCGTTCCAAAAAAAATAGTCGCTTTTTTCGTAAGAGACAAAGCGAAACTAAAATTTCCCGATTGCTGGAAAGTACGCTAAAATTTTTATATTCTCTCTTCAATTTCAACAGATTCATCGCCTAAATTCACACAAAAAGAGATATAATTTGCACTTTGAAAACTTTCCAAATATTTTTCGGATGTGACCTCTTTTTATTACGACATAAAAGATATCACTTTTTGATTATAACATTTTCAAACCAAAACATTAAGTATTGGGGGTGTTCTTAATCGCTTCCTCAGATTAAAATACATCTCCCAGTATATATTTCAACGATATTATGCCCCGTTTTTCGCCGGAAAATTCATAAATCGAAATTTGAACATCAATTTTAAAACATCGAAAAAATGACAATTTTTCTCGCTTTACAGAAACTTGAATTTGCCGATATCTTAAAAACGCGACCGAATTTTTTAGTTCTGTAAATTCCAACAGATTCCTTGCATCAAAATACATCTGATAGGATGTAGTTTTAAGCTCTAGAGCGTAGGAAAAATAATTTTACAGTAAAAATAGATTTTCGAACTACTCGGTTTTTAAAAATCGGTTTTTTGCAAATATCTTTTTAAAAACGAAAAATTAAGATTTCTACCTAGTCCCAATCGCTTCTTCAGATTAAAATACATCTCCCAGTATATATTTCAACGATATTTTGGCCCGTTTTTAACCGAAAAATTCATTAATCGAAATTCAAACATGGATTTTCAAACATCGAAAAATGCCTATTTTTTTTCGTTTAAGCGAAACTTAAATTTCCCGATATCTTGAAAACGCGACCGAAATTTATAGTTTTGTAAATTCCAACGGATTCCTTGCATCAAAATCCATCTGATAGGATGTAGTTTGAAGCTCTAGAGCGTAGAAAAAATGAATTTTCAGTAAAAATAGATTTTCGACCTAGTTGGTTTCTGAAAATCGGTTTTTTGCCCATAACTTTTCAAAAACGAAAAATTGAGTGTTCTACTTAGTCTCAATCGATTCCTCAGATTGAAATACATCTCGCAGTATATAATTCAACAATATTTTGGCCCGTTTTTAGCCGGAAAATTCATAAATCGAAAATTGAACATCGATTTTCACACATCGATAAAATGACAATTTTTTTCAATTCACAGAAACTTAAATTTGCTAATATCTTGAGAACGCGACCGAATATTTAAATTCTGTAAAATGCGCTAGATTCCTCGCATCGAAATACATCTGTTAAGATATAGTTTGCGCCTTGAAAGCGTAGGAAAAATAAATTTTCAGTAAAAATAGATTTTCGACCTAGTTGGTTTCTGGAAATCGGTTTTCTGCCCATAACTTTTTGAAAACGAAAAATTGAGTGTTCTACTTAGTCTCAATGGATTCCTCAGATTAAAATACATCTCCCAGTATATGATTCAACAATATTTTTGCCCGTTTTTAGCCGGAAAATTCATAAATCGAAAATTGAACATCGATTTTTAAACATCGAAAAAATGACCATTTCTTTCGTTTGACGGAAACTAAAAAATGCAAGTATCTTGAGAACGCGGCCGAATATTTAAATTCTGTAAATTGCGCTAGATTCCTCGCATCGAAATACATCTGCTGAGATATAGTTTGGGCCTTGAAAGCGTAGGAAAAATAATTTTTGTGTAAAAATAGATTTTCGAACTACTCGGTTTTCGAAAATCGGTTTTTTCCAAATATCTTTTTAAAAACGAAAAATTGAGTGGTCTACCTAGTCTCAATCGCTTTCTCAGATTAAAATACATCTCCCAGTATATAATTCAACAATATTTTGCCCCGTTTTTCGCCGGAAAATTCATAAATCGAAAATTGAACGTTGATTTTTAAACATTGAAAAAAGGACCATTTTTTCGTTTAACGGAAACTAAAAAATGCAAATATCTTGAGAACGCGGCCGAATATTTAAATTCTGTAAATTGGGCTAGATTCCTCGCATCGATATACATCTGCTAAGATATAGTTTGGGCCTTGTAAGCGTAGGAAAAATAATTTTTCAGTAAAAATAGATTTTCGACCAAGTGTGTTTTTAACAATCGGTTTTTTGCTAATATCTTTTTAAAAACGAAAAATTAAGATTTCTACCTAGTCCCAATCGCTTCTTCAGATTAAAATACATTTCCCAGTATACATTATAACAATATTTTGCCCCGTTTTTACCCGCAAAATTCAGAAATCGAAAATCAAACATCGATTTGAGAACATCGAAAAAATGGTCGTTTTATAAAGTTTATAAAGCTTTATAAAGTCGAGTTTATAAAACATATAAATTATTTGATCACGGCCGTTAAGTTCCGATGAGCTGGGACTGAACTTAATGGCACTAGCTTGAACTTGCGAAGCCTACAGTTAGCCTATAGACCCGAACTTCATCTTTACTCACAAGCAACGGAAGAAGATTGTTGCATTAAGCTCTGACTAGGCACACATCACACGTATCCGATATTTTTCTTGCAAATTCATAAGCTTAATCGAAAAAGAATTCACCTAAATCGCCTTAAAATTATCTATAAATAGTCTCAAAAGAAAAGAAAAAAAACTCTCAAACTCATTCAATTTTCATGTCTAACAAAATATCAATGACGAAAGAAAAAGTATTTCCAACTCATTCACAAAATTGCGTGAGAAACCTCTTTTGCATTTTAAATTCTTAAATTATTTTTTCATTAAGAATCTCGCTGACAGTTACGATTTCGCATAACGATCATCACTTAAACGACTGTCAAGAATAATAAAAATGCCCTCCCCCACCAAAAAGAAAAAGACCCGTCCCGTCCGCGCGGATTAAAAAGACCCGACATTTTTTTGATTATTTTATGCAATCACGTAACATTTTTAGCTACGAGAAAAACCAAAGAAGAAGAAACCATAGATAACGTAATATAAAACAAATGGATGTAATATGACAAGGTTACTTTAATGCCGGCCTTATTTACACAAGACTAACTACAATGGCCCAGTGAACCAAATATTCACACACCGACTAACTTATTTATTCCGCTACGGTCTTTTGTTTCTAACTTTTTTTTTTTTATTCTTTTTATCAGATTGTTTCAAGAATTACATAATCCTCAAGTTCATCCTGAATTCTAATGGTGTGTAATTTTCATTCATATCCAATTGATGAGAATTCATGCAAATCAGATGGGCATGGGATGTGCTCCCTTCTTGCGGAGATGCGCCTACTTTTTAGATTCGCTCGTGTTTTTACATTGACAGGGAGCGGTTTTAAATGTCACGGAAACCGATTTTTTAAATAGAAAGTGCGAGGATGAATGAACCGATTTAAATTTTTGCCCGAAAGCTTTTTTTGTAAGAAGAATGGGATTGGAAGTCAATGGAAGTGGCCGTAATTTTCTGGTAAACGCATGCGCATTGAAGGATTAAACAGACCGTAGTGTGATGGAAGATTGATTTTAAAAAGGAATTTTGTTTTTCTTTTATATTGTGTTGATATCGAAAGTGACAGACATGAGAGAAGCCATTGTTAGAAATGCGTGCTTTTGTCTTTTTTTTAATTTCTAAACAAAAGTGAGAGTCGGAGTTGATTTGAAATCGTTATGTCATTCAAATGGATTTCGGGTTTTTGTTTATAAGTCAATTAAATGAAGCTTACCTTGCAACCTTCGCACGTGAAAGCTCCGAAATGAAATCCTGCTGCTGGCTCTCCACACACTTTACAAGTCTGATTCATCTGAAAAGATAAAAAAAAATTAGACTCCAATATTGAAAAGAAGTCGCTTGTCTTGAGCAAAGTATTTCATGGCCAGTCCATCCCCAATTGAAAAGTGCAGAGCTAAAAGTTGGCAACGACCAAAAGCACTCACACACTACAGGCCTTTTGTCCCTTCAATGGTAAAATACAATCTGCAACTGGATGAATTAACAATGTTGCACTTAAGAGTTTTCGCTTTAGATTTGGCCCTTAGGTGCCTAATTAATTATCAACCATTGGTCCCAAAAAAAGATCGGTCCAAAGAGCAGTAAAGTACCCAACTCAATGAATCTACAACTAGTATGATTTCTACTATGTTGATGATGCAACTAATACTATTAAATAAATTACCCTCGAAACGAGCAGGATCAATAAATCCCTAAACCCCATCATCAATAATTTACAAGCTTTTACCAGATGATTCGCTTCAAACTATTAACACTTCTTTTTATGTAACGTTTGTCCGTGACATTACTGTTACAGATCTCGTCGCAAAAAAAAGGTGAATTATACTTGGGATTCCTTGAACTTTAAAAAACTAAATCTTCATCCTCTCGTTTTTTTTACAAAAAATTTAAATTACAAGCCAGATCGTATTCATATACAGTAATTAAGAGCAAATATAAATAAAATATAAACGAAACTTGAATATAAAATACTCCAGGCGTTATTATCAAGGTCACCCATATTTAACCGAAAAATCATGGAGAACCAGTTAACCTTTTCATGGGTTCGATCTTTACATAAAAAATCACAAAATCCCTTGAGGAGAGGAGGACACAAAAACCTCAAGGCACGAATGCGAATTGAGTAGGTGATGAGGGCGTCAAGCGAAGGGAAGTTAGGTCTACTGCGCGCGCACCACGTGTCTGTGCACTAGACGAGAGTGCAGAAGACAACAAACCCTTCAGTAGTTTTGTCCCATTTTCCACCAGCAGTACAATGTAACCAAAACCTAAGCCTCTTTACTTAGCATTAAACTGTAGGTCCCATACAGCTATGTGTCAACTCAAAACACACAAACCAGCTATATGCAGAGAGGTCGCCTAAGCTCGAAAACGAGTATGGCACCCAAAGAAGAAAATGGAGACAAGACAAGATCCGAAGTGTGGCTGTCTTTTATGCGGATATAGCAGATGCAGATATTGATGATAACTGTTGGCCATTTTTCTTTTTATTGCCTCTTCCTCGACGGAAATTGGCGATCATCACCACGATTTGACCTTGGAGGAAACCTATGCTAAATCCTGGCAAAGAGTATTTTTTTAAATTTTTGAGCCAGGATGTTTTCTTTGACTTGGTCTGCGCTTGCTCCCAATCTTCCTCTGCATCATCGGCTTTAAAAGGCTGTACTTCCCGTTACAAAGAGACGCTTGATCTCGTAGAGCACCTCCATCTCCTTGCTCATACGATTTTATGGCCATCTACAGAGACTTTAATCTTGCTTGGTCGATTCCAAGAAAATAAGTGCAAAATGTGAATTTGGGCCTTTGAAAAACGCGTGAGAATGTAGTGCAACATAGAGATAAGTATAATGCAGTATACTAAGAACATAACGAGCTCTATATTGTGCAACTGATAAATATTTTTTGAATTTCAAAGTCCCATTTTCGTAAAATGGTTTTATTCTAAATATTCCTGGAGGTTAAGGAGGTTCCAAACAAATTTAAACCTTCCATTTCCCGTCTGGAATTAAACATGAATGTCTTAAGTCCCTGTAGATGACCCTTCGTAATGACCGAGAGTCTGCATCAATATCTGCATTCACTCAGAGGCGTGGCTAGGTCTTTAGGCGCCCAGGGCGGCAGTCGAAATTTGGCACCGCTTCCGTTGCCGAAATTTTACCTTAGTAAAATCTTTGTAAAGCTTCAAAATAAGTCCCCACTTACGGTGCCCTACAAGGATTTTTTCAAATTTGTCAACCCTTTCACGGTTGGCACCCGGGGAGGGTCGCTTCCCCCTCCAACTACGCTTCTGCATTCACTTCAATAATGCATACAGGGCAGAGACACCATGAATCTTACCATCCTTCTTTTAAATTCCAAACAAACAAACCAAAGTCTTCAGGTTAAAATTTCTCAAAAGTTCCTTCTTACCAAACGTCTTAAAACTAACCTCATCTGATCCAACTTCAAAACTGCAAAAAAGAATAACAACAATAAATAGCAAAAATTGCTAACATGCAAACTTTGACAAATGAAGAGGTCTTTACCATGGGAAACCACCCCGTCTTCATTCTACATTGGCCTAATAAGATATCATTTAGACCAGAAATGGAATAATAGCGTATAATCATGTTCGAAAAAAGGCTTTAAGGATTTCCCGTACGCTGTAATTGAAAAAAAAAGAAAAAGAAAAAAGAACATATATATAAGTAAATTCGGGAGTATAATCTAGTTATCCCACGTTAGGATCGAAAATAATTATTGTTCCATGTTGAATTGTATCACGAAGGATACTCACGATCTTCTTAGAGGGTTAGGACTGTATTTATACAACGGCGAAACTCATATTTCACGATTCACCCATGGGCCACTATAAAATGAAGGTGATGATGATTCTCCTACATAATAACAAAGAATAATATTTTTTAAACTTGAAATATTTAAGTCATTTCAATATTCGGCCCACTTTTGAAACCTTCGAGGACCCTTCCGTTTCTTCTCTCTGCGAAAATATGTATATCAGGAAATCTTTACAATCAAATCACGAATTATTCGATTTTTTCTTTGGTAAGGTCGTTTCGTTTCAAATTTTTTTCTTTTTAAAAAACATTTCCAAATAAGTTTCATAATAATTATTGAAAGCTTTTCAAGGACAAAAAAATGGAAATGATTATTATTAGGATCGATTCCGATAAGGAATAATTGACTAAATGCTCATGTATAAAAAGAAAAAAGGAAAAAATGTGAAAGACATTTTTATTTCTTATAATTAAGTGTATTGAAAGACAAGTGTTTTATATCGTACGCAATGATGTCGGTAAATTTGTTTTTAAGAGACTGAGACCTAACCTAACCTTGTTTCCCATCAAATTATGTATTTTTTTTTTCTTAACAGCGTTTAGGTTAGGATAATGTTGAAGGGGAATAATGAAATATCATCAAAAGTGATGAGAGAATTAAACTAAATAAGGCTTTATGTTATAGTTAATGATACTAATATTTATTTTAAAATTGAGATGAGAAAATGTCAATATTAAATCGTATGGGCATGCAAATTATTATTCAATTTAAAGCGACCTCGTGATAATTGCTCAATTCGATTTTTTAAGTTCCAAGGAGATGAATCGGGGGAAAATGGGGAGATGAAATGATTTTGAAAGAATGAATTTTTAACGGAATAAGAAGACAAAAATTGGTGGCTTGAAGTACATACCGAATCGGAGAAAAATAGAAAAGTACAAACGAATGACAAGAGTCCCAAGAAATCAAAACAACAAATCTGCATTCAGGATACGCAAATTTTGAAGAACAAAAGGAGACTTAATATTTTTAAATTTGTTCCAAAAAAAAATTGCATCTGAAAAGATAAAAAATTTATGGAGTTTATACAAAAAGCTGGTATTTTCTCTTACGATTAAGAATTTTGTCAGCTGAAAGTTAGCAAAATCAACTGCACACTTTCAAAATGGCAACTTTACATTCTCGAAAAGCAATTACGCACATCATGAGCAATTGCGAATTTTTTTGGGGCCTGGTTCAAGCGTCAAATATTCCCAAGGAGCTCGAAAATCATTTAAATCAGAATTACAAACAGAGCCTTTCAACACTGCAAAAAAAGACCATGAATAATTAAAAAACTTTTGCCCATTGAATCCTTAAGGATTCTGAAAACCCAGAGCGATTTTATCACTCAATAGTCGCACAGTGGAAGACACGAGACAAAAAGCGAGATCGACCGCACCATTTTGGAAAAAATCATGAAAATACGATGTTAAAATATTTTGCAGCCTTTTAACGGAATATATGCGCCTTAGCCATGATGATTATACTAGACATGTACAATGTTTTTCCACCGCTTTCACCATTGCATCACGGGAGTTACAGTTCTACTTCCTGCTGGCCGATGTTAAGTTCTGCAGAATAATGCCATCTTCTTCAGTTTGAGTTGGCGCTGATAAGACTGCTTCCTTCCTCAGAATGTTTTCATTGAACTGCTCAACGAATTCAAGCGTCCAAAGCTTCACAAAGGGAAGAACCGCCTCCTGCAGCTAGTAATGGAAAGGAAGATTGAAAACAAGCGCAGACCTTAATCGGAGGAAACATCCTGGCTCAAGAATTTAAAAGACTGGCTCGGCCAGGATCCTGTACCTCTTTTTCGTTCGGCTTCTTTGCAAAGTCAGAATCGAGAGGATGATCTTCATCTCCAGAAAATTTATGGCACTACAAACAGAATTGCGGCTTTGTTTGTCCATTACAGCCTTGACAAAGTGGAGGCTAGACGTTCATCGTTTGGAATAATATTTGCAATATCTCCCTTTTAAGCGCTCTTGCTACCTATCCCGCCACTCTTCGACTAATTGCAATAAATAGCCACTGGGCGGCGAGGACGCCACTTCCCTACACCTCCCACATTTCACCGTTTCCATGAAATCTTTCCTTTTACCAAATAATTTTCATAAAACACCCAACAAAACACCTCATTAACATCCCACTTTAAACCAGTCCATAATTTTAACCGTTTTTTCCATAGCGGCATTATATTTAATTTGCCACCGTATTTACGAAAATAAAGACAATAGACCTTTAAAATAAAATATTAAAAAAAAATAGATAATGTTTTGTTTACAAAATTTGATGATTAGATACACGCAAACACCTAATGAAGTGGAAAGAGCGAACGAGAGAGAAAGAGAGTGACTTTAGAAATTACGGTAAAATGACGATTTGCTATGAGAACATGAACTTTTCCAACGACCTTCGTTACTTTATTTATTTCATCAACCGTGAAATTCTTTTTTAATATGCATCAATTACGAAGGGACAGTATCAGATAAAATTTGATTCGTGTGAGTTTATTTCATTATTTATCATTCTGGATCATTATTCATATCCCGGGATAATTATAATATAATTCATTTTAAGACATGATTCCTATATTAGACGATTTCGTTTTTCGGTTTTGTATTTGGCTCGAATACATGAGTTTTTTCTTTGACATCTTCGCCATCATGTTCTTTCTTTGATAAATGGGTTAAAGATTAAAGAGATTTGGCACGTTAGATTTTAAACGGATGAAATTTTTTGTGTAACAATAAAAATGGGTCGAATTAAGGATCGTACTCCTACGAAGGTTTCGTTATCTAAAACAATAAATATTTGTTAAAAAAAATCCTCCTCTAAGTTTCTTTTTTTTATTTTCGGTAGAGACCTCGGGCCGATTGTTGACCTAAATGAGATCACATAAGCATTGATGATTATACAATCGAGCTTTTATTGTTTAATAATTTTGTTTATAAATAATAAAGAAGAATAGAATAACCTAGCAGCATCTTTATTATTATTATTTTTTTGAGAGTCGATGAAGTATTACGAAAGACGGGTACTGTTTTATTGTTATGATTTTCATTCTGGAAAACTCATCCCTGTTCAAGGTCGAAAAGTTAAGAAATTGATTTATTTAGATAAGTAGCATCTTAAAAGGTTAAATTACTTGTGAGTTTTCAATGGATATCTTGAATATATCGTATAAATTTAATCGAATCTTTAATTAAGTAATCGGTACTTATTATGTGTGGGTGTAAGAGTGTTGTTTTGATATTTTTTTTAAAGGTTTTGTGTTTGATTTAGAGAGAGATATTGTTAGAGAATAGAGAAAGTTTGGCAAAATTTAATCGCACGCGACGGATTATTAACCAAGTCGGCGTCTACCAGTGGCATCATAAGATATTTTGTAGGAGCACTCATTTTCCTGATTTGCTTCTTTGGTTCCTCGCTTTAAATTGAAAACACAAAACCGATTTTCCGAGCTTTTTGCCGCTCTTCGAGATTCTTAGGATCTCCGTCAACCTTTGCTATTCTTATTTCACTTATCACTCAGTTCAAAAATTCTTCATTGATATTAGATTTCATATTCCAACAAGGTTTTCCAAAAATATTCATTTCTCCGTTCGAAAATTTAGTTTCTGCAACATTGTTTTTGTATTAAGTGTTGAACGTTGTTGATGAACAACAGCAATCTTCTTCTTTAAATGCCCGCTCCTCGTCGGAGATTGGCGATCATCATGGCGATCCTAACTTTGGAGGCTGCCGAACGTAAAAGGGATACTGAATTTTGGCCGTACCAGTCTCTTAGATTCTTGAGTCAGGATGTTTTCCTCCGACCCGGTCTACGCCTGCCTTCAATCTTCCCCACCATCACTAGCTTTCTCTAACTTTGCGAGATCTGCGATCATCACGGCTGATGTGCGACAAACCTAAACCGTGATGATTTTACAATGAATGAAAACCGAAACCCTAATTATGGGAGCAGCAGGTGCCATTAAGTCAACAAAGCCTCTCTAATTAAGGATCAGCATTTTTAAAAAAAATTAAAACCTAACTGAAGCACAGTTCTTTTATTTGATTTCCTATGCATCCGAGCAACTTCTTCAATAATCTGGCAGTGTTAAATCGTATAATTCTGCCCCAGATCTGAAAAGGTCAATTGGTCAAACAACCTTCGCAAAATAAAACTCCTTTTTTTTTTATTCTACCCAAAAAAAATTATTTTTGGGAGTGAAACTAGTTTCTCACGCATTTCTCTCTCCTTCTGACAACTGACATCATTTCAATCCTTCTCTTAATCAAAGGTTTCAATTTGTCAAACACTTCCCAACCCTAACGGTTTTCTATATTTTGTATGACATTCGCAAAAAAAAGTAATAGTTTACCTCAATCACAATTGTAAAAATGACATGTTTCAAATTTGATAAATAACTAACTGTAAAAAGGTACATTCCAGTATCATTTTAGCAAGGTCAGTAAATCCCTTGAGTGATCCAGATTTTTTCTCCTAATTATGACAACAAACATACAATACCAAAGAGAAAACCACTCGAAAAAAAGAAGAAAAGTAACGGAACAAAACGCAAAACAAAAAAAGGTTTTCGTTTTTATATTTTTTGACAAAAGGACAATGATTGTGACGAATCATGGTATTGTTCAACTTTAGCTACTCTGACTCACGATTCCAAAGATTCCCATGGCCCGCCCCACATTTTGAAATGCAGAATGAGTCGGAGGTGCAGGTGCTTATGTTACGGATCATGTAATAAATACCTCAGGCACGAAGATCATAGATCCCGACTCCGTCAGGTCTGACGGACGGTCAGTTCATAACTCTTCGATCCCGTCTGGCCCGTGTTATCCGGGGTCGTTCTTTTCTTCTTATTTTTTTTGAGGAGGAGGTGCAGGTCCGGCTCCTCCCCGCGAAAAAAGATAAACAAAATCCCGTTTCGTAACCACGTGACTTGACAAAAAATAAATAAATATCGAATGAATTAGAAAAAAACGAGCACCGAACTTTTCGAACTCCCTTTGACAGGAAAAAAAAAAATTAAAAAATTAATACTTTTCTAAAAAATTGATTAAGATGCTTCGAATTTTTTCTCGTCGAACATAGAAGGTTGTGTAACGGACGCAAGGTGGATTGCATGAAGGAATGGTTTAACTGTCACGGTTTAATAAAAACCATAGTCAACTGTTTTGATAACCTGCAATTAATTCAACACCTTATGATTTATTCGATTACGATGCGCGGGTGTAAACAAAATTCGTTCACTTCCAGCTTGGTAAAAGAAAAAAAAAAAATCTTTGACGGTTCGTCACGATATTTTCCAACGTGTAAAATGAGCGCGCTTCGAACTCTTCTTGTTTGTACATGCAAAAGGCTACAACCATAAGACATTTCTGACATGTTACTATAAACTTTTTCGATTCCGCGATCTCATTCTAATCCCGCTCTTAAACTCGTTCGGACAACCTCTATTAATTTTTGGTTTATTAATTATGGGGAATTTTTTAGTTTTAGATTTAGATTTGAGTTTACTTAGTTAAATACAAACATTATCAATCCATATGAAAGCCGCTAAGTGGTGAAATGATGGATCGAGCGACAAATATAAATATCTGAGTGTTGCATCTTGATGAAGATGGGGAAAACACCACAGGATGATAAATGCTATCTAAAGAAAAATTGGCAGCGTATAGAATTGCTTGAATAAACTGATACCGTAAATTTTCCAGCCTGAAACCAGTCAGCAAAAATTGTGGCCCAGTTTTTTTTTTCAATTTCTAGTCAATCATACCATTCGTAATATTCATGTCAAGGTGAGTCATTCACATTTACTACGCACTGCAAATAAGAGAAAATGGTCAAAGAAACCAAAAAGATGGCAGAAAATAAAAGAGATCAGGAGCGCCAAAACTAGTGGACTCCAAAAAACCCGACAGAAACTTTCTGTGAGCGCTAAGCAACCAAACAAAAACTAAAAAAGAATTTATTTGCAGTCGAGAAAATGAAATAAATAGAAATGAGGAAACCAGCAGCAACAGCAGCGATATGAGTTCATCGGTAAAAATTGAGATTAACTGATTCAGCCAAGAAGTTGATGGATCTTCCAACAACCTAAAACAGCAAAATTTTCCACTTTCCTTACTACTATTTTTTACCTCGGACTAATATCTGCGCCAAGATAATAGAATTGTCCTAGCATCCGTGAAACAATGCGAAGCATGTCGGAGGATATTGGTCCATCCTTTGATTGGTCCAATTTTCCATAAATCGAAAAATTAACTTAAAAACGAACATGATACCAATATTTTCTTATTACGGGCAGCGGCATCCTAATGGTCACTGGAAAACAGCGGAAACCTCTTCCAAATTGAAATAATCCTTCTACCTCAGTTCCTTAAATTGTCTTGAATTTGTTCAGACCAACCAAATTCTTATCTTCTTAATTTACTGAACCTGTGTCTACAACACTCTAGCAAAATTTTTACACAAATATTGGAAAGAAATTTCACAAACCCGAAAACCGATCACTAACCTTTCTACATTAAAAAAAAAAAACTATTTACACCACGTACTATCTCGCGCATGATGATCCACTTCTTGCAATAAAAAAGAAAAACCGCGGTAGTTTCAACTACTACCAACAATACAAACTCAAGGCGACAATGTGTTGGTTAACCTGAATAACAACCGTAACTAAAGTAATAAAGAAAAAAAAAAAGAAGACTGCTCAAAACTTTTTTTTTTTTTTCAGAGTATGAATGAGATCTTCGAGTGAGTAATAGTCAAGGACGATGTATACACGATCGGATATTATTGTCCGTTTTAAAAATGCACACTATTATTTTTATTGAAGGCCCTAATTTTTGCGTCGGCGTAAAATTCTATAACAGTCGTGCCTTCTTTTTTTCTCTTATTAAAGCAAGGCAAAAAATAAACGATGCCGGAAACCCATAAGAGTCTGGTGCTACGCGAATGGTACTTTTATCATCGATTTATCTCTGCAGTACGTCTTCACGTTTTAGATATGTAGAGAAAAAAAAGATGCGGTAAACGGTTTTGCAGTTTAGCTATGAATAAATCACGATTTTTGCGCCCATTTAAAACGTCATACGACTTACCGAATGCGAAATGTTACGACTGTCAATCAAATTAATCATCACAAGACAATCTTCTGGCAATATTTTTTAATTTTTATATTTTTATTTTGACAAGTCGGTTGCGTCATCAATAGGTAAGACAGGGAGGTTGTAAGTTTTATGAGAGGAGAAATTTATTACACCTTTCAGGCAAATAGGGAATAGAAAAACTAAATAGAAAGGAAGGGAGTACTTGAGATGCAGCAGAAAGGTATGTGCTGCAAGATCAGTCATACTGCAGTCATCTTTCAGGCTGCGACCAATTTCGTCTGCAAAGCTGATTTTTTTAAAAAGACTCAAAGTTAACAAGCCTGACACTGAAGCATTGCTTATGGTATCTTCTCTGCTTGGTATTTTTCAGGTAACCAGATCGGCCTTTTTGACGATGTTTGATGATAGCGAATGAATAGAAAAATAAGGTTCTCCAGAAGGGGGAAGAAATCAGTCGACTAATGGTGCATTGGAATCATCAGCTAAAAGGAATTTGCGGGCTTCTACAATCGAATGACAAAATGAAAATTGCTGGGGAAACAGCGGTTAGAAAAAATTGGTGACCAAGACACGAGCAAGAACCATCAACGTGTAACAAAGCAAATCTGAAAAAGCGATCCAAAATCAAAAACATGGGTGCAGTGCAATCAAGCTTAAGAGAATTCGAGATCCGCCATGATCGTCAGCATCAAACAGCGCACCATACAGCTCGGTCTGGAGCTTTCGTTAGTTCAAACTTTTTGTGTAGCTCCAATATGAAAAATGCAACCGGCTGAGTCTGTTACCGACAGGGATTTTATTGGCTGCTCGACATACGCGACTAGTTTTATTACCCCTTACGAATGATGTTCACCCGGCCAATTCACTGACTCTTCGAAAACTCATTATTCAGTTTGCTAATCTTCATCTTTGCAATATTTATTTTTCGAGCTTACATAAATCTGTTAGTATAATAACTAACCATGTTGTAAACCTAAACGAAAAAATCGAATTGTCATTACCAATAGAATAATTAATTACACTTGAAAAAGCAGTCCATATGTTCTTTCGTAATCACCGTAAAATTAAGCGAAGTCAATACATTCGATGGTGCAAATTTAAAAAGTGAATAAAATAATTCACCTTGAATATATGTTAGAATGCAATACGTGTGCGCGACCTTATGTGTGAGGACGGTGCTGGAATGGTATTAGGAAATGACCATGCATTAAGAATCATCTCCATTCTTTTTTCTTTTTTTTTTCTTTTCGCAACAAACATGGGACACGCTAATTTCATTTTAATTCTCTTTTCTTTTTTTCAAAATCTGATACGTTATCGAATTAAATGAATTTACTTAACCGTTTTTTTTTACAAGGCTCGGCGATCATGACTCAAGAGTCTTTATAACCATCAGCTACTGGATTATAAGAAACCGTGAAGTCGTTTTCGTCGTGAAGATGTCAGATTGCCTCTCGGCTCGATTTTTCATTAATAATTACTCACCCGGTCTAGTAATAACTGATATGATTTGGGCGGGCATATTGCCCTTTTGTTTTTTTTAAAAAAAAAACTGTAATACGGTTAAAATTATGATTTTGTCTCGACTGAAATTGATTCTCTTCGTGTATGCATCGGATTCTCACCCGTTATTATTAAATCCTCAGACATAATACACTAAAAGCAATGAAAAAAGTTGAAAATCAACCGGCCATTAAAATGTTTAGTGCAGTCTTTCATGACAATTGCAAAATATATAAGAAAGAAAAAAACGAGTGCATTATTATTAGTTTAATTGCTTCGGTTGTTTCTTTTATACATATTATATTTCATGGTCAGAGGAATCTATGCATGAATCTTGAAAGGAAGGAACCTCACATTGTTCCCGTTATTATGAAGTCAAAATTAAAATTTTGAAACATTGTTGCTGGTTTTATGTATGGACCTTCACCTGTTTAATACGGTTGATCGATGGATGAATGCAACGAATAACGACCCGCGGTTCGGGATTAAGTAAACCGTTTATTTATATATGAAAAAAAAAATAATATTGAAAAAAGGTATTTGATATCAGTGAATCGTATCATTCCGACCTTCAAGTTAAGTTCATTAATCTTGTGTTTGGCAAATCGTATGATTACACAAATGTGTGGACATGCAAGTTTTATTTCTAATAAGAAGCACTTTTTATAGTAATGAATTTAAAAATTATGGATCTTGAACGACAACTTTGACCCTTGACACTAGGTATGATGAAGCCCATACTCGACATCCAACATCGAAATATCGACGCCGGCAGACTGACATCATTAGTAAATCATATAACAGATTCGGTCATCTTCAGTATGCTGATTGGTGACCTAATGCTGAATTTGCCTCTGTTCGGTGGCGCTGGTAGACGATCAAGATCTTAAAAACGTAATGCTTTACCAAAAAAAGAATTGTAAATGAATGGTTTGGCCAGTGGTTGAAGCTGTTCTGAGACGGTTTCCTGAACTGCGACAATGTCGAGCAAGCTGTCTCGGCCTCTTGGTCTTGGAAGCCCAAGTCGAGATACAGAGTCTGTTTCTCTTCCTTAGAGTATCGAATGACTTTCCTGAAGACAAATGCGCCACGAACTGTAGGCTAAACTGGTACACTGAGGCACAAAAGTTGCATTGCAGACCACCATAAAGAAAAGGTACCGTCAATAACTTGCATCTATCTACCCTCAGCACGGATCGAGACCAGCAACCTTCCTTGCTGTTCAAACAAGATCTAGAAGCAATTGATTTCGATGCTAATCTGCCCAATGACTCTGGTGCACCAGAACTTTTCAGAAACTGTGGAGCAGAAAAGTTAACAAATTCTGCACTGAATCAACGCGGCGGATGATCTACCGTATTTTGGAGTGAAGATGACTGGCCCGAAAAGAGGCTCATGGCGTCATCAATCGGCTCTTTAAAGCGAATGTCTGAACTACAAATTTTGTCTACGTCTTATAATTTTCCCTTTTGCACCATAAATTTGATTAAAAATGCCTTTTCCAGGCCGGTCATCTTCACCACAATTTACGGTACTAGAAATATTGTTTCAAATAACACATTTTGTGTTCATCCGTGCTTGCTTCTTAGTATGATTTTCATCATGTTGCAACCATTCGGCTGAGTTCAACAGACTTACAGCTCGAAAATGTCGAGGATAGTGTCTAGTGACCTTAGCTGAAGACTTGGAAAGTCTCGAACGAGGTCTACTGTTTATTCCGCCCTTCCGGGCGCTTGACATAAAGTATGAATATTGACAGATTGACTGTTGAGGCCTGATTGTCTGTTTAATTGTTGTCATGAAATTGGGAATTATGAGTGACCAAAAGGTGAAATCGGGAAGAAATAGTAGATTGATTAGGCGGCGGGTTGGTGTCGCTTTTATTATCAATCAATTTTCCCATAGGAATTACACAGGGAGGTTTTGACCTGAGCTAATTGGGCACTGGGCCTTATTACTTCTCAAAGACAAATGCATATTGAAAGAAATATCAGGTCGTAGGCTCTCCTTAAAAATTCATGTAGGATAAAGGCCTAATTATTATTTTTGCCGAATACCAAAAAATGACCACATAAATCAAAAATCAGAGATCATAGTCAGATTTAAAATTAAATGAAGTTTGTTTTTGCCCATTTTCAAAAAATCTGATGCAATAAAAATGCCGAAGCTGTTGGAAAACACGTGAAGATTCACTTTCAATAATAATGCAATAAAGCCTTTAAACAAGAACAAGAGCAAAAATGTGCTTTTGAACTTAACTGCAGAAATCTAACTGATTAACTATTCCCTATAAAAGTTTAATAATTATGCCTAACAACTAAGGATTTACATCTTTTTCTTGTGATCTACTTGAATCGATGTTTACAAACAACGACTTTCCTCATGGATTTTCCCACTTTACGTCATTACTCGACTTTAAACTGCTCTTCTTCGAAAACACTCCCAAACCATTCTCACGTAAACTCAATCTTAATTTATTACCTCAATAATAATAATAAAATTATTCCGATCCGGATTACAATGCTAATCCATTTAAAAACTGCCTATAACGATTACAATCGTTTCACAGCAACGATAACAACATTAAAAAAACCGCATTGATTTTGTCATACGTTCTTTCTTTTTCTTTTTTTCTTTATATAATTACCGCAATTCACGAGTCAAACTCTCAGGATATTCAGATTAAGGCAAAAAGATAAGGAAAAAAAGACCTTGATAATTGAGGCAAACATTTTGTGTTAAATATGGGTCGTTCCATCTGAGTCGCTTCGAATTAAAGAAGGAGGATGCCTTGAAAAAAAAAGAGAATTTTAAAACGTTAATAGACAGGAGACAACTAATTAATTCACGCCATAAAACATATAGTAAAAAAAAAAGAGATGGATTCAATGAATTGTAAATATACACTAATTATTTGTAAAATATAACAAGTAATAATAACAACAAAGTTTTATCTAATTAAATCCATTTTTTCTCTCTTTCTCACTTTTTAATATGACTCTCAATCTGACAAGAAACAAGCAGTTGCCACGAGCGAATAATTATACGTGATTTAATTTTATGTTAATTATTATCCGTTTTAAAAAAAATGGCGGTGTAAAAATTTTTAATGTGAAATAAAATGAGTAGAGTTCCCTTATTCGTTATAAAAACGTCTTTTGAGAATTTATAGGAAGCGATAGGATCGGATTTCATATTAGAACAGTCGATTAATGGACGTAAAATTATCAATTTAATCTAAGGAATATAAAATTGTGAGACTTTACTGATTCACGCAAAAATAAATAAATGCGCATGCGCGCCAAGGAAAAGCAACCAGCGCGCGCAAGAAAGGTGTTAGATTTTCAGCAAGCTAACCATCACCCAGATTTTAACTGAGGCAACAACGCGCTTGCGCAATTACGACACAGCGCTTAAGAGCAGCAGTGCAGGAGGCACGAAAGATGGCAGCAGGCAGTGCAGATGAGCCAGCAGCGTAGGAGGCATCATCTACTCTTAAAACTTTGGTCTCTAGTTGGACTGCTCAAGCACCCCGACAGAATTTTTTTGATTGATTACAATCAGCTTGATGGCACTCCAAAAAAGTTGGGCCCCAGAACGATTACAGCTTTTAACTTCCGCTCACCGCCGTTTGGATTACCGCGCGGGCGCTTGGAAAAACACTTACTGCAACACAAGCAAAACCTGGCCAACATTCAATCTCTAAAAAAACACCGTCTAACAAAATCAATTAATTCATTTCTCGTCACTTTACGCATGCGATTAGCCAAAGGCAAAATTAATCCATTATTTATCATCATCTCTAATGATTATGGCATTGATTCTCGCCGATAGATTTAAATCTGCGCTTTCGATTTCGGAACGCAGATAAGAAACTTAGGCAAGAGGTTATTTATTAAATGATTTGTTTGACTATCAATCTAATCGACGGGACTAAGGCGCTTCATCTTCTTCTTTTTTCCCCTCGAATTTCAAGATCGCCGCGTATCTTATATGACTAATTTATAATTGCGTAATATCACTTGGTTATTTATCATAAAGCGCAAAACTTTCACTGATTATTTGACCTATACCTTCCTTAGCATTTCTTAATTAGTTTCTTTTAGAAAAAAAATCAATATCTGATTTTATTTCTTTTAAATTTTTAATTCCATAATTAATTTTGTTCCCCTTTTTCGGTTTTTTTTTTTTTCAGTTATTAATGATCCGTATAATGGGATCTTGTTTATTTTGATAGACAACCGTAATGAGACGAGTGTCATCATTATTTTTAATTCGATGATAATTTGATACAGGAGTGATCATTATTGTTATGATAAATTCTGCGTAAATTTATCGGAATTAATGGATAATGTTTTAAGCTGCGAAGTTTTCAATTGATGCCAGACTTTCTAGTTTCAATTATTTGTTTCAACTTCCTGCTTCCTCGTAAAAATATCGGGTAGGCCATGTTTTGTTCTTAAACTGAAAAAAATTGAAAGGGCGAGATTTTTCTTTAGAAACAGTTTTTCGCCCAAAAGAATAATTTCCATACAATTTTTTTTTTTTTTGTAAATTAAGTTTGAGTTCAAAATAAAAACTGCTAATTATTTTGAAGACAGAATAATCTAATGGGCGCGTGTGAAATTGAAAAAAATTTTGCTCGATTCATTTTTAGTGAATGACGAAAAAGAATTACAATAAAAGAAATTGTGCGTGTTTGCATTGTCCAAAATTCTTTCAAATAGATTGCATTATTTATTGTTTTTATTTTTTAAGGCGATGGAAATAGATTTAAAGAATGCCCGAATGACACTTTATAAATACATAAATATAAATATGGGAAAGCACTGGCGTGGTTTTTAGTGAGGCAGGCCGATGAAAGACTAAGTGAGGCAAGTAAAAGATGACATATGTAATTTGCAGCATAAAATATAATTCATGAGTGAATAATAGAGAAATGTAATGAGTGACATATAAAAGGATTTTCCTTTCCTTTCGAAATTTCAGAAATCAATTTAAAAAATGCATAAAATTTCATGTGGCCATGCTGTACTTTAGGAATACTTATAAGTTGTGGATTCGCAATTTTAGTTGAAAATTTATAGTCAAATTCGTCTCTGAGTTTGAGCTCGAGCCTAATATTGATAGCCATGTTTACAACTTTAACCAGTGCAAAGTATTTACAGCAAGAGTAGAGTCACAGAACCAAATTCCACAGCTTCTACAGTCAGTCAAACTGATGCCACTCACAGCAAAATTTTATAAACCCTTAGCACTGCAGTCCGACTCAAAAAGCCGATCAAAATCTCTCAAAATGGATTTCAAAGTAAAAGGACCTCTCTTTGCAAATTTTGTGAGTACAAACATTCAGTAATAAGCTGATCTATTATTTCGGAACACTCATTATTTTCCGAGCCTAATTATTGTAAAAGCGACAAAATTTTAGATGGAACAGAGTATAAGACTTGGAAAAATAAATATTTGTTATTTGGTTCGGCTACGAATAGAAGGTTCAGCAAGCTTTAACAAAGTTCTACCTTTCCTACAAAACAGATTTTCATTTCTCTTCTCCTAAAGTAAAATAATGAATCATCTTTGCCTCTATTTTACATTCATTCGGATTTCCAATCGCACTTTCATCCCATAAAATTTCCACTTATTCATTTCTCAATTGTTTTCATGTACAGTGGTGAGGCAGAAATAAGCCAAAACTTATCTGATTGTAAGCATATATCTCCTCACTTCCCACCCTTATCCCTAACGTTATAATGTTCTATACCCAACACCTCATGGTAATTAATTTTAATTTTCACTTAAGACTAACCTCCCCTTTTGCACAGTTTCTCCCTCTCATTTCTTTGCAAAATTCCTAAAGCAGTACCTAAATTACGATTAAATTATCGCGGAATTCTTTCCCTACTTTCAATAATTTTTCTTTTTTATTTTAATGAAAAAAATCTGAAATTAAAGTATTTAAAAGTTTGAACAAAAAAAAGAAATTGGCAACTTCCCTAAATTTAAGTCTAGTCATGGTAACGTTCAATAAGATTTGTTTAATCTTTTTCCATCCAAATTTCATCCCTCGCCATCCTATTTTCACTCCGAATTTTGTTTTTTACTCGTTACCTCCAACTTTAATTTATAACAGATTTTTCAAGTTTCTAGTAAGTGATATTGAACTTACAATGCACTAAAAATCGGCCCAAATACAAGCTAATTAAACTTGTAAGCCCTTTGCTTACTCATCATTATCAATTTCAATTGAAAAATCTTAACGCCAATATAATTTTTTTGGAAACGGAATCAAAACTTCAAATTCTTTGGCAGTGGATCTTAATCTTTTTTTTTTAAAAATCTATCCAAAATGTAAAATAAATCGAAAGCTGACACTAATTTTTTCCAAACCAAAAATTTGTAGAAATTTGAATTTAATACACAACAAACTTGAAGCAAATTCTAACAAGACTTAAAATTTGAACGGCCGACGGCTAATGAAAGTTTATACTTAAAGAGAAACATTCGCACAAGCTGTGCAAAATTTAACTAATTCAGCTGATAACAGCTCTTATCATGAAATTCGGCTTCCTCAAGAAAACATGTCATCCCAAATTCTTCATTATAATCAATCTAACGAATTTAAAAAAGATTACTTAATTTAATCTAATAAATTCAAGCCGCTTTAATTTTTCCTACAATCAAAAATAATAAGAGCTTATAAGGCACCTTGCGTTTTTATCAACATTTTCATTCATGATAATTTCATTCATAAAATCTCCGTCTGTCTACTCATTCTTACGACAAAAAGAAGTTTCCACGAAAGTGGAAAACAATTAAAATTCAACAGTCATCATTCTTCCCTAACTAGTTTTGATCATCACGTGGTGAACCTGATAAAAGATTGTTTTTTCCCATTTGTTCTGTTATCTTTTAAAAATAAATCATTACCTAAATTTTTAAAAAAAAATATATCGATTACCTTTAAAAAAAATAAATAGAATCCTAATAATCCAATAAAATTGATAAATATCCACACTTAATCAATCACACATCAAACATCAGAGTTTGATAAAAAAAAAAAATTTAGTCACAGACACTGAACAACCATAACTATCCTTTTCTTCCGTCACTTTGTTTCCTTTTCCGCAAACTTTTCACACCGACTAGATATCACCGAATATTTACACAAAAAAATTAAAAAAATTTGTAAAAATTCCATGTGTCACTTCATGTGTTCACATAATAACTAAAAACGATTATGTTTCACAAACAAACGACGGAGTGGGGGGAGAGAAGAAGAAGAAAAAAAAAATCAGGTACGTGATAAAACCGGCAATTTCAAATCTCTTACCATCTTTCATATGCATAACTATTTGATTTAAGCCTTTTTTCTTCTTTTTTCGGCGATGTGTCTGCATCGGTAACGAAAAACCAAATGAAACGAAATCCCGATGTTTGCCTTACGACACCGCTCGCCTCAACCGACGATCGTTTTTTTTTTTCTTTTTGTACAAATCGGTAAAGCAATACCATTATAAGTTTACAATAAATAAGAATCTGTTTATCTTACGAGAAAAAAAAAATTGTACGATTTCAATCACTCAAATCTTTTCCGAATCGAACGTTGGCCTAAGATGAACTAGTCTGCAATAACGAACCCGAGAGCGAATAAATCATTCTAAAAAACGATGGAAACATTTAAGGTACGCTTGATTGCAAACCTCAGAATCAAAACCAACTATCTTTTCAGGCACGAGAATATCTAAGTCGGGTTTTGTCTGAACGGTGTTGGGTTACCCCTGTTCCTCCCACCAGTTTGATGATTCCGAGCTGTAACAGAGAGGGACCGTACCTGTTCATTTCGCATGCCGTTTTATACAGTCTCATGAATCAGGTACTTCAGGTATACCGCGTTTCGATTTATCGATTAATATTTCTAGATCACGCTTCCATTTTTTTCCCCTCTCGAAACTTTTGGACTTTCTTTGTGATAAATGATAATTAAATGGGAGTTTAATAAGAAGGGGGAGTCGTAATTATCCTTGAAACAAAACTTTTTAATATTTTTAACTGTTTTCTGACAAGACTGACAAGGAATTTCACGCTTCCTTTCAAATTTAATTTTATTTAACATTTCTGCCACTTTGATTCTGTTCATTACTTAACATCATGTTGTTATTGATGAACTTTAAGAGGGTAATTTTACCGTCAAGATAAATGAACACTTTAATAATTTTCTTTTTTTGATGAGTATTTAGCTGCTTATATCAACAAAGTTGATGTTCTTTTACCAAAATTTTCGCTGTAAGAAAATATTTTACTGGCGAGTTTCAGTTAAAAACAATCTGACATTTCGTCAAAGAATATATTCTTTGTGGCAAAAAGAAATCCAAAAGCCAAATAAATGTGCAGTCTCGATAATCATGTTTGTAAAAATTAATTATTCAATTTTTTCAAGAATAATAGTGAATGTATCATGAAAATATTTAAAATAGGCATGAACTATATTTTTTAATTAATTTGGAGGTCGAATGCACCTCGACTGCACATTTAGCATTCCTTTTATTATTCGGATATTATACGCCCAAGAAAGTTTCATATTATGTTGTGGGAAAAATTTCAAAACTATCAGCTTGGTACCACCAAAGACCTGCGGCAGGAAAGTTGCCTCCCAGACAACTTCTTTCAATGTTTCAGCAGTTTCCGTGGAGCAAATTTAGCTCAAAATTTAATTGCTTCCGACAAAGCTTCGAAGTAAGAATTTTATCTCAGATTTCTGTGGGAACCTTAAACGAAGTTTTCTCCCAAAATCGTGCAACTTCTTCGGAATAAACTTAGGAATTTTCATGAACAAAATCCTACTGGCATAATAACAAATGTCATTACAAAAGTCAGTGGTTTCAGTTTTGATTAAATTCGCCAAAAAAAATTCAAAATCCAGGATGGTAAAAAATTAACCAATTGTAAAAGATTCTTTCCTCTAAAATTGCTCAGAAATTTAAAAAAAACTTACCGAAAAAGTTTTCAGCCTTCTCCAGTTTTTAATTTGTATTCTTCTGTCGGTCTTCTTCTTCACTTCAGTGTTTAGAACTAAAGTCCTGTTGCGTCTTCAAAGAAATTTCATAGTTATAATTTAAAAAAATAATGTAGTTCCTCCTTCCAACGTTTTTTAGGACGGCCGACCGACTTTTTCCTCTTTCTTCCTGTGCCTAGGATTCCACACGTGCTAGATGGTCTTTTCATTTTCTTTTGTAGTCCGTCATCTTATCATTGATGTTATAAATGCCTAGTTTCCTTCGGGTTTCTTCATTTCTGATCAAGCTCGGCGCGTGCAACTCTTCTGTCGGTTTTCATAAATAAATCTATGTATTGTTGCACATTTTTTGAAAGCCCTCGGCGACAAGTGTCCAAATAGGTGAAGGTGGCCAAATGCCCATATTAGCTTATTCTTTTTACTCCTCTTAAGATTTCCCATCTGAAAAGTGAAAAAGAACCAAAATTAATTAATTAATTATATTTTGGGATTTTTCTTGTAAGACAATTTTTTTTCAAACTCAGAAAATGAAATTGTTTTGTCTTATCTGACAATTTCGTATGAATTCCATCGAATTTGTTTTTAAATCAAACCCCATTCCGAAGACATAATCATCAGCCCCACATTGATCTAAATTCCACATTTCCTTGATACGACCCTGATCTGACGAAAGTTATCCCATCCAATTCAAATCATAACTTTCTCATTAGATTCAGTTGACATTAAAGATATCACGTATTTGACGTAGGAAACGTTTTTCAATTAAACGATAATTCGTCGTGTTAACGTGAAGATTAATGATTCTTCCCCGTACAGTTATTTATATATGAAAATCATTGAGAAGTTATGTGAAAGCATTTTTTTTTTTTTAAACAACACTTGCAAACCACAAAAGAATGCGAATTCTGTTAACCAACATTTATCATTAATTAATCGCATTTTTCTTTTTCCATTTCAATAAGAAAAGATTCCAGATAAGGTATTAACAACGGTGACGAGGATAAGAAAGATGTTTCGACTCTTCCGATTGTTTGCACGTCCAAGTGAATGCGGCTACCGGTTTAATAAAAATCTTAACGGTACGGAATTCCCAATTAAAAAAGCTGCACGTTAATTTTTAATCGTGAAAGGGAAAAATAAGAATCGCGGAAAAATCAGTTTGACCCCAGAACAAGAATTATTTTCAAAACGAATCATATGGGTTGCTCGTTATGTCGAAACATGATTGATATTCCTCCGAGATTTTTGCCCTCGGAGCAATCTAAGGTTACATTATTTAACAAATTAATGAGTAAATTAAATTCCATCTTTTATATTTGTTTAATTAAGCTATAGAGACAGCCGGAAGCAAGGATTCCCTTAAACGAGTAAAAAAAAAAAATAAAGTTCACGTATGCTCATAATAGTGAATAGTTAACCTTTTGCACGTTATTCTCCTTTATGCATAATAGCGAAGTTCGTTAATTGAGCAATTTTGACGACTTACAATTGAATGTCGTAAATCACGTACGTAAATACAAGAAAAACAAAAATTATAGGCGTTGAAATTTAGAAAATGCGAGTGGAAATTATTTGAATCTTATCAAAAGAAAGTTGTCAAGTTTTTTTTATGAAAAAACTCTTAGGCCATACACTCAAGAGCAAAGTTCGGATTTTGGCACATCAGGATTCGAAAATTTATTAGTAAAGGTTGAGTCCCTAGAGCCAGTTCAACGGGCTAAATGATTCCAGAGCCTGCGCCGCAGAAGCTTCCAGAGTTTAAGAGGTGTCACTAAAGGTCACCAAAGATCACTCCGAAAAGTCATTTTTAAAAACATTCCTCCTAAACTGTCTCAGTCACTCTCAGTGTTATGCTTACTGCAGTGCAGCTGCTGCTCCTCTGCAGCTAAAGACCAAAAATGATCAAATTTGACTCCCAAACGTAAAATTTTATGGACGCTCTGTACCCAGAGAACCTTAACATCGCTGACAGGGAAAAAATTCTTAGTGTTTAGCACCTACCAGCAAAATGTTCCTGCAATTCTGTGTAGCAATATTACCAAAAGTTGAGAAAACTATTCCTCAAGCTCTTTCTCAACTCAGGTCTTATTTCCTTGGCTCCCTCATCTCCTCTTTCGCCTTCGGAAGTAGATTCTTTTTAAGTAATAGTAAAGTAATATATGCAGTGGGCGGTTTTTGAAAAAAATCACAACTTACAAAAAAAACAATACGAGAAAAAAGAAAAGTTGTCAAATAAATTGAAAATAATTCAGACCACTTATGAATACACAACTCCAAAACTAAAAAGAAGAATAAGAAATGAATATCACCTAATAAATCTCAAAAGTTTATGTGACGTTTGACCTTTTCTATTATTTAAAAAAAAACTACTGTTAATTTAATTGAATATAACCACAAGTCGTACGAAGTATATCCCTAATAAACAAGTGTGAACTTAATAACATAACGTTGAAATATAATTCGAATTAGATAAAGGTGCATGCTAATTTGCAATTTAACAAAAGTGCTTTAAAAATCCACCTGTACGAATAAATGAAATCCGCGTACCTGAGGGGTTTTCCCATCTAAGCAAAAAAAAACCCTTAAAACGTTATAATAAATCACCCGTCTCGCACTTTGAATGAAATCGGGAGGAGAAAAAATAATAGAAACGGTTCTCACATTTTCAAGGTGCGAGAGTTAAACTTGAACTGTAAAAATTTTAATCCGCCCGGCGCCGAAAATATTTAACTTCCAAAAAAAAGACATTCTGGCGCAGACGGACAATAATGTAGATTTAATCCATTTCCACCAATAAACAAATTACTCTTTTCAAAGTGTGACAAAAAGACTATAAAAGATAAATTTTATAGTGCACAATCGGTGAGGCCTCCAAAGGAAAAAAAAACCGTACCTGACATTGTTACCGACACCGCAGACGTTTTAATTTTAATCGTTTTATATTCAGTAATATTAGAAAAAGCTGGCGTGGGAAAAAAGACGAAAAAAATAAGATTCGAATATTGAGTTCAATATATCTGAATCACTCCCTCTGTCCCACGCAGGGCGTGTACCCATCACGAGAATTTTCTTATTATTTTATTTTTTTTTAAATAAAATCCTTGAAATTAAACAATAGGAAGATCCGCATCTGACAACCATAATTCAATAGATCTTACTGAGCTACCTTGAACCGATATACCGGTAATATAACGTTAATTAATGAAAGAAGGTTTAAATGTTGCATAAGACAATAAACAAGATCGTGTCGCCAAAGAAGGGAAAGAAGAAAAAGGAAAAAAAAGAGGAAACATCTTTAATCAAAAGTTAAATGACTCTGGTTTAAGAATGTGACGTTTTGTATGAGATTAATGTTGCAAAAAAAAAAAGAAGTAGGAAAAAATAATGAACAATAACTTAAATGGAAACTGTCGCTGTTGATGGTTTTTCTGTCGGACCTCCGACTGTGCTAGACGTATTCTCACACGGATTATAACCACGTGAAGGTAAACGGTCATAAAAATAATAAATGCAATTTATAACCGGGTAGGAAATCACTCTTACCCGTTATTTGCATTATTTGACCTACTTTTTTTTCTTTTTACTCTTTTCGGTTTCTTTGAAAGGATATTTTTAAAAAATAAGTGTTTTGATTTGCGGTTTGTTTTTGAGTTTTGGGTAAATAGCCGAAGAATGAATGGAAAAAATGTATACCTGAAGAAAAAATAATAACGCTACTTCCATTTTCATTAAATTTGCATATACTTTTTTTGACTCGGGTATTTTAAGAAGACGATTCAAGCTCTTTATCTCATCCTTTCTTCTCTGAATGCCGCTTCGCGATGGAAACTGGCGACCATCATGGCCTAGGTGCATATTGTCTCGCTCAGCCAAATCTAGAAGATTGAATCTTATATTACAAATCCTCAGACTTGATGGCTACACAAAAAAAAACTAAAGCAATGGCTTTGCAAAACCTTCAACATCGCAATGCAAGAGGCAAACAGTTGCTTCCTTACAGCAACTTCCTTACGCCTCGTCCCCTATCTCGCTCTATCGACAAGTAAACATTAGTGCATAGTCGATCTGACCCAAGGACCTTTCTTTGACATTCTTCGTCTGACCACACTCAAATCCTCTAAGCAATGGGTTCGCCAACACTTAATCCGCCTACTACCCTTCACGAAAGAAGCCACAAACTGAAAAAAAGGAGGCAGGATTCAAAAGGCGAAAAAGATCATGAAAGCAGCAGCCTTGATCAATCAACTAAATCATAATTAATTACTAATTACCATAAGACTTAAATATTTATACGTCTTTCTTGATATTAAATTACCATTATCATTTAATATTACATTTATACAATAATTGAGAACTCATAATTACCTAATACGAGAACTTTATGGATAAAAGTTATAGTTAAGTGGGTACGTGTTAGGCAACGGGAAAAAAATACTTTTCAGTTATTATGTTTCAAAACATTGCTATATTTTTTTCCATATAATATGACTTTGATGCTGGATTCCTTGATCTTTTCAATCAGTCAGAGGTTCAAGGAGAAATTTGAATTAAAAATGTTGTGGTATAGTTAAATTGTTTCGGTAATTTGTTTTTCTTTTTCGAATTAGAAATTATTTACAGCAGTGGCGGATAGGGCCAAAGGGTCCTGATTTGTGTAGTATGGGGAAGGTAAAATCAAGAACTTTTCCCGCTTTCTTTCAAACCTTGCTATCATATCATCTAAAATTTCCGGCTTTTAATTCCATCCATTTTCTGACTTGTTGGCACATACAATAACGAATCTTCATGGTCGATTCAGTCAACTATGCAGATATTCATACACTCGTTTCACATTTCGTGGGAATTAGTCAGTTTACCGTTTAATGACATAAGATTTTGTCATACTCGTCATCATCGCACGCCTTGACCTGATATGAATTAAGTCATTGTTTCTTTTTAATATCAAATATTTCGCCCAAAACTTGTTAGTGGCAAAAAGATTTTTCTTTTAGGAAAGAACAAAACATTTTGAAACAACGATCGACGTAGGAGTGTTTGCTGCTTCAAGTTCCCAAGCCCAACCTTTCACAACTCAAAAAAACAAGCCCATGTATTAAGGCTACATACATAAATAGATAAATTTTCACATCTTTATGAACGCACGAGCAGACTCACCCCAAAAATGTCAAAGAAACCAACAAAAAAACAGAACGTGCTAATCATTTTTCTTTTTGCCAATAATTGTCACTTACTTACTCCACCCTCCTTCAACAAAACCGACATCATTAAATCCACAAATCAACTTTGAACTTTTAAAAAAAAACCAGATACCATTGCCGAAATTTTATAAAAATACCCCCCATCGTTAAATTGCTTTATGCAAAAGAAAGTCTCAGAAAAATCAAGGGAGGGGAGAGTGAAAAAAAAAAATAAGATTCAGAAAATGTAAATAAAAAATTTTATGTTGACACTTGACAAAATTCAGACAAGTTAATTCGTAATAAATTAACACTCTCATAAGTAACCTAAGATGTTAATAACCTAATATTTTATTTTATGGGTTCAGTTGAATCAGGCTAAATAGTGGTCAAGAGCTCATTATCAACTTATGATGCCATCTCATCATTTTTATAAACGAATTCGCGTATTTTAATTGAAATGATTCTCCCAAATGATTTCTGATCTTGCAAGTAGCTGTCACGGAATTAAATAAATTCAATCAATTTACCATGACTTGATATCTTTATTAGTGAGATCAAATTTTGATAGGGTACTAGGAAAGTCCGAAAAACAATTTTATTTTCCTTTCCTAAACTTCTAAAAGTAATCATAATAATTTAGCATCGTAAGTTTTTACGAGGTTTTCAGTGCGGTTTAATGGGAAGATCATTACACCAGAAGTATTTAATTTTTAATTGGTTTCACTTCCGATTTTTTTATCAATTTGAAAAAATCTGAGACAAAAACTAACGGTAAAAGCACAAGCACACAGGATGGATCTTGATATACAGTGAAGGGTTGTTTGATCGTTTGATTATTGAAATGGCGACACATTCGCCATAAGCTATATGGAGAGATTGTGATCAGTCAATTTCATTGTGTATTTGAAGAGTTCATTATTTTCGCCAGCACGGAAAACAACTGTGAAATTGCTTAACACTTTTCACTTCTACATTTTGGTGCAACCGCTTTTGGTAACTTCTGCAATAATCTGGTGCCAAGTGTAACATATTCACAAAAAGTTCATAAGGAAGACTCTTGGCTTCTCTCAAAGAACAACAAAATAAATTCAAAATGAAGCTGCAGCCTTTTCGGATCTGCTTGGCTCTACAGAAGCAGATGATCCCTTAGTTAGTAACTCCCATCAAATCACCAGCCATTTACCTTATTGTCTTCTCAACTAACCCACAGATGTCTCAGAGATCCGTTCGGAACTGTTGATGGATGCCCGACGAACTCAATTGAAATAAAATGTTTTCCAAATCAAAGCTAATCAACGCCCGTCAATTTAGATCAATAATAGATCAGGAACTAAAGCCGGTCTTGCTTATAAGATCAGGAAGCCGATCCTCTTAAATTTTAAATCCCATCATTAAAAGACTGCGGCTATTTCAATGAAGTGGGTCGAAACCAGGTGCGACGAGGCACTTTAAATAACAATATAACAAGACTGTTAATTCTTTACAATTAGGCACCTTCAAAAGCTATTTTCTCAGCAGCTTCCCATTCGCGCACTCCTTCCTAACCTTAAATTTTCTATCATGCACATTAGAAACAAACAAAACCTACAATGAAAGACACTTGATACCAAAAATATTAATCATTCACCGCGCTCCACCAAAAACGACAATTTACAAGACGAATATCAACTATTCGTCACTTTAAAATTCTATAAACGAAAACCTTATTTCCTGCATGACAGATACAAAAAATAAAAATTAGTATCACAATTTATTAATATAATAACAAAACAAAAAAAAATCATTTTATCTATTTATCATACTAATTTTATTTTGTCACGTTTTCGCAATTTTAAAAGTGGCGATTTTTTCGGCCGCTTTCGACGTCATCATCTCCGAAATCAGCCTGTCGCACAGTTCTTTTTATTAACGTGATGATCTACAAAGCCTATAAAAAAAATCTTCCAAGGAGGTAACCAATAACAGTTTACAATGTCACTGTTAATCCGCAATAAAATGCGAAACTCTCAGGTGGGTGCCGTTACAAAAGTTTTGACATTATTTTAACACATTGAAATCGAGCTTATGTGATTATGACTGATATAACCGAAGATTCAAAACCTTATTTACATGGGAATTACGACCAGTTTTGACTTTTTTATTCATCTATTTTATGACATGTGCAGATTCATAAATATCGTTTCATCAACTAGTTTCATAGTAACACCATTTTTTTTTTTTTACCTCGAAACAAATTTCCTGACTCAGTCATTCACAACGATACTTGATTTTTATGAATCGAAGGATCAAATTTTTATATTTTTGACATTAAAAAAATTTTGGTGCCGTAAAAATCCTTTAGAAATTTTTCTTTGTTCTTCAAAGATCTGGGTTCAATTTTTTGGCATGAAACAAGTTTGCAGAAGACAAAGGGTCCAACGACTGGGAGCGTACAGCGACAGTATAACGGCATCCCTCGGCCATTTTCTCAACTTTTATCACTATATTTTTCAGAGGCAAGAGCGACATTAACCGCAATCAGCAATTCTGAAAACGTTTACTACCCCCTGACGTTTATAGTTCAAACTTGCTCTCAACGCCTTAGGGTGCAAAAACACGGCAAAACATGTTAGCGAACTTATTATGGTGAGCTGTTATCAAACATGTTAGGAACCATAACATGTTAGCGAACATGTTATGGAGAGCTAACATGTTTACTAACATTTCACGGTTCCTAACATGTTCGCTAACATTTTACGGTTCCTAACATGTTCAATAACATTTTACAGTTCCTAACATGTTCGATAACATTTTACAGTTCCTAACATGTTCGCTAACATTTTACGGTTCCTAACATGTTCGCTAACATTTTACAGTTCCTAACATGTTCGCTAACATTTTACGGTTCCTAACATGTTCGCTAACATTTTACAGTTCCTAACATGTTCGCTAACATTTTACGGTTCCTAACATGTTCGATAACATGTTCGCCAACATGTTATGTTGAGCTAACAAGTTAACGAACATGCTTTGCCGTGTTTTTGCACCCTTTGATGCTGAATTTTCAGCACGATCACTTGTTTGAGACAAATGACTGACTGCATCCACCTGATTAAAATTTTTGATTAAACGGCCAACAACACGCGCAATTAAACTGAAAACAGCAGGACCCGGATACACCGACAAGCTCCCATAAAAGAACCATATATTTTTTATAAAGGAACATAATTACACAAAGAGTTTCAAACAAAAAAAATTGAAGATTGATTTATTTAGAGTAAATAATTACGATATGAAAAATGGTGCAAGTGCCTAAAATAAAAACGCAGACATAATTTAAAAGAATGATTTCATCTTACGTGGAATGAATGAAATCCCGGTGAAAATACGAATCTCATCATATTTACCTAATTATTTTTAAGTATTCAATATTTCATCTGTCCTGCTATTAATCACAAATGGGTTATTTCGATTGGATTCATTATTTTTATTCATATCGTTAATAAAATGAATGAAATTATTTTCTTAAAAAAACGTATAACGTCATATCTTAAAATCGCAAACGGATTTGCATAAAATTCGACAAAACCATTAACAAATAAATTTAATTGGAAAAAGATGAGGATATCGACGCTAAAAAAAGACAAGGTGGCCGAGACGTTAAAAAAAATGGTTCGCACACAAACATTACACAACCGTCAAGATGTTTCTCGTACTAATAAAAATGACTGATAATTTGATTTAAGAGAGATGAACGGTACGTGGATGCCCAGCAATCAAATGAAAGAATCCACTTATAATCAAGAATTAGTATTATTAAAAAAAGAAAAAGAAGATGACAACACTAAATGTCAAAACACGGATACCTTCACAATAAATTAACAAACTTTATAATCACGAAATGGGAAACTAAAGTCAAATTGGACCAAATATTTCACTTCGATATAACATTTCGGTACCGGGACCGGACAAATTAAATTAGATAAGTTAGATACCAGGTTAAACGATTTTTTTATATATACCATATAAACAAAAAGTCAACTTGTCCGGGTTTTATTTTTTATATTTTTTTTGTTCAAATTGTCATAATTTATAAGATAAGATAAAATCAGTACAATAACCTTTAGCAGTTAAGCACAATTAAGTTCTTTTTCGTGTTTTTTAAGCTAAATTTGGAATCGGGCATGGGCGTGGCTAAAGGAGGACTTCAAAGGTTCTCTCACCAGAAAAAACTTTCCACCGCTTTTGAAAACTGACTAGCAAAAAAAAGAAATAAAAGGTTGTAAATTTATATTCCCAGTGCAGCAGTCGGTAGCCAAATTGTTCCACCTGGTCCGAATTTTATTTCGGCCGAAATCAAAAGCGTAAGAGTCCTACCTATGAGGTTTTTACCTCTCGAAGCTCTGGTTTTTCGCAATAGCTGTTGCAACCGTATATATATACGACCGTGTGGGTATATGTACGGTCGCAGTTAGCGTTGCACGAGATGCGAGACGAGACGATATTTTGCCTAGTCTCGGTCTCGTCTCGCAATGCGAGAAAATAGAGAATATCGGTCTCGCAAAACTTTTGTCTCGGTCTCGTATCGTATCGCCAAGGGATAGTGGTCTGACCTACCTGATTTCCAATCGGGGTGTTCTTCCTTAACCATTGAGATTCCCTCCCACACCAAAAGGCAGTGGTCGCAGTGCAGAAGCCATACAGCTGCCTCCAACAACTTTGCCTCCTATTCCTTAGTCTCATGCTAGTACTGAAGCTGCTGCACCCTTCCAGGGCTGTTTGTAGAGAAGTTTCACTGGACGGTGAGGTCACCAAGTCTCGACTTTACAAAAGCCTGAAATCAACAATAATGTGAAAAATTATTTCGGGAAATGCATATTTTGGCCATATGATTGGCTTATGCAGCTAAAAAAGATCTACATGGGCATGTTTGAAAGTTTTAAAATTTAAATATGAAAAAACTCTGCAATGAATACTCTCCTACAAAAAGGTTCGCCATTTTCAAACTGGAAATTGTTATGATAAAAGCTAATAGTGAAAAACATGTGGTCCATTCCCAAAACTGTGTCCATCTGCCGATGATGCTCACTTTTCTAAATCCCATAACGTCATTATCCCCGATTATATGGGCGAGTACGTTGTAATTTGGCGAAATAAACGCCACTCCAAAACCTTTTAGCCATTCAAAAAATTAAGTTACAAAACTCCAAAACACTTCATCGTTTGTTTGATTCAGTTATATAATAAATCAATTTAGCAATCGCCTTTTTTAAATAAAAAAAAATAAAACAGGTACTTCTAATTGAAAAAGGAAAACGGGCTCGTAAAAAGGGGGGGAAAATAATGTCGTAAAAAAAATAAATGAAATAAAAATTATTCAAGAACACGTCGAGATGATTACTAGGGGAAAATATTAAGTAGGTGTCGCTGCCGTGGTTGCGTTCACCGGAAACAAATAAATGAAGATGAAAGTTGGAGACACTGCGCCCACAAACCGATCATTGTCTCTACCAACCAACTTCCGGCCCACGAGCTTTATTATTATTATCATCATCATCATTTTTGTTTTCACGATTTTTTCTTATAACAAGATTCAATCTTGCTACGAATTATTAATGATGGATTTTGACTTCTTACGCTTGCCGCTTTTAAGAAGTTCTTAGAGCGAGAGAATGCTTTGCTTCCTTTCGTCTCGAGATTAAAATAGCTACGGGGGCTGATTTTATTGGACCACAAAAAAAGAATTACATGCTCTACATTATAAAAACTCTTCCGGAAGTTATTTTGCAGATAAACGATTTATTTTAACGGGCTTGAAGTCAAATTATTATAATTAAATTTTTTTTTCCTAAGTTCCCGTGCATTCAAGACAGTAGCCAAAAAAGAAGAAGAATCATTAGCCTTCAATACGTATTAGTCAGGAAAATTAAAATTCATTACTTAATAAAGATATGATTCATGACTAACTAGATGACAGGTGGGAACAAAGAGACATCCCTCAAACGTGAAACAATAAGCTACTCCGAATGAAGTGATTCCATTCCGAAATGGCCTAAGTCTATTAGATTAGACAATGAATTGTATTTGTTTTGAATGGGTGCCAAAGAAAAAAAAAAGAAGAAACAAAAAAAGAACGTAAAGAGACAATGCGGAGTTGTGTGCCAAGTATTTTTATTTCAGTCCTTGTGAAAACGAGAGTGAGTTAATGATCAATTTGACCAAGTGGACAATATTTAATTTTTGTCTTTTGAGTACTCTCCATGGGGAGAATGGAAAAGAAATCGTTTTCCCAGAGAAATTATTGTAACTTTTTAGAAATGATGTGTGGGTGGGCGGAAAGGATGTCGCTGGTTTTTTTTTAAAAATGAAAGTTTTGATTTCTCTTTAATTAGTCTTTTGGCGACGATTTTTCAAGTATCGACAAGCCTTGTTCCACGCGTGCCATAACTCCTTTCCGAACTTTGGCCATTTCTGGCTGAGTTTTCTGCCCGTTCAAATTCAAGATCGAGCAAGGTTTTTCAGATAAATATACAGTATTCGACATGGCATTGGGTACGTTGGCGCTGACAATAGATAGATGTTAATGTGTCCAGATGTCAATTTGGAATATCAAATGAGCGCACAAGACAGTCGATTGGCACTAAAGAACAACCAGGAGCAGAAAAATTCGCAAGGTGGCTTCACGAAATATTTTATATCGCCGGCCGGACATAGCAGCAGCGCAATTCCGTTCAACATGGAAGTATTTAGAAGAGTCTTATAGGAGTAGATGGTTGTAAACTGCTGAAGAAGGAAATCCCATGATTTTTTGACTACGAGCAGAGGGAAGAAGTCAGAGAAACCTGATGAAGAATAAAATGATTGGCTGCCAGATGAGAGTATTGTCAGCCCGAACACAATCACGATACTGATTGGTCTGATACCAGGTTCTTGATTACATTGCAAGCCACAAGTTCTCTGGTCTGACCAGAGCTCTTAAAATCATGAATCTAAAAAGAGGGGCTATCGTTGTGGGTTCATGTAATAATACTCTATTGGAGGCAAAATATCGACTGACTTTCAAGCACGGCCGACCCAGATATGCTTATTCAGCAACTAGCACATGCGCGGATGCCGTTTTTAAGCTGCATCCTCGGTACGCGCTCCGATTTATGTATCCTTTTTACGGGATACTCCAAAAATCGTACTTTGCTGATGAGCACCCGTATTTCGGAGGTTTATCCAGGAGTTTCTAGACGCACTCACACACCACTATGAATCTAGTTGGGGCGATAGGTCTCTGTAGCGCCAGCGAATTAGTAACAACAATAAAAAAAAAAAAAACCCAAGAAAAGTACTTGAATACTATTTTGAAAAAAAAATATTGCTGCAGACCTCAACAAATATGTCCAAGAAAAACAATTCTAAAGAAATATTTCTAAAATAGATCTTAAATATCGAAGATATAGCACGTAACCAATCTTCTATTCAAACCATATAAAAGAGTTATTCGCTAAAGAGGCGTTAAAAGGGAACGCCGCAATCAAACACTTAATATAAAATGAAAAAATAAAGGTAGACCAACACACGACACATTTTCATCTGGAAGACCACACAAGCAGGGTCGGATACTGACATACTCATCCCAACACCGGCGCGTCATTTCCGCTTTTTATGTCAAAAAAAACTACTCGATCTCAGTATTAAAAATAAAAGTAACGAAAAAAAAAGCCTACTCTAATATTCTAACCCAGGTTTCGACCGGACGCGTTAAATGTGACTGCCCTTGGGTCCTTCTAGAACAGAATCACGGAGCAAAAACGCATTCGGCATTTTAAACAAATATTATGTCATATTGCCAGACGACATTTACCGGTTGCATACGAACTGGTTTATTAATTACATTATGTGTTCTTGATCCGGGGCTAAGAAAATGGCGCTTGAATTCCAATCTAGCGCATCTCATGATTTTTCACACCGGAAATGTTCGAGAGTCTTAAACATTGTATAGCGCAGTGGCGTCTTAACGTGAAACTTCGCACGGTGAATTAGAATCCCTTTTTTATTAGCCAACTAAATCAACCCAGGAACAAGTCTTAACGAGATCTTTATAGATCATTTAGAGTGATTAGTGTAAGGGGAATAATAACAATAATCAAATGACACGAACAACTTTACAAATTAGAATTGTGGGATGAAAAAGTCGGCATCAAGTGTTGATTGCACTAATAATAAAAATTTCATTAATCTGTGAGCAGAAAAAAATCAGGCGGAAAGTTTATGACAGAAAGTCGGTTTATCTTCTGATGTCTCATCTTGAACTGAAGGTTGGCGGTCACAGTTGTTTGCTGTGTCTGATCAAGAAGACTGTTGCCCAAGAGTAACCGTAAGAGGAGGTGGTGGCAGCGGCAATCAGGCTGCAATGCTGCAGAACCACTCGAGCAGGAGCAACAAATAGTCTAGTTACACAACCACATAACTTTTATTTCTTCCTCAACGGAAATTAAAATCCAAAAAATCATTCCAACATTCCTCGCCGTCACCTCGAGACGGAGGATTCTTTACTTCTTAGCCCTGACCTAACCTCCCAACTACATGCCTTTAAAAATTATAAGACCTGAAGAAGGCGTTTACAATGAAGTCAAAATAAAATAGCGTGCCTTCTATCCTTTTGCTTAATATAACATATTATAATAGCAAAAGGTGTGCAAGTAAGGTTGCTTATGTAAAGAGAGCTTGTAGATTCATGAAGTTTATAAAGAAAAACGTGCTATAAAAAGAATTCAATACATCTCTTGAGTGACATCTTTATTTGAAATTCGTGAGGCACTTTGTCAGAGGACAGCTACTGTATAAAAACATTATCTCACCTTTGTTTTTCTATGAATTACAATCGCTCTCGACCATCATGTCGTAAACAAACGAATAAAAAAGGGGATATCCTTTTCCGCTGAAAGAATTTACGCTGAGAAATATTTAACGGCTAATAGGAATGCGATTGACTATCGGCTGGGGAAAAAAATATGATGATTTTTAAGTCTAACAAATCAATCCAGTTAAATCGACCCGAGTTCATTGATCACAACGCGATATGGATCTGCACGAATCAAACTCTTTTTCACACTTCGCAACATTAATTTTATGTCTTTTCCAACATGGATAGGATTTTAAACGTTATAGAAACCGTGTTTTATTGTAGTATTCACGGTAGTAACTCGGCCGAGTAAATAACAGATTTTTAATTATATTTTTATATTGACCGATGATGAACGCCTCACGCTTTCAGGTGAAAGAATAAAGGTTCGAGCTGTTATATGATATATTGCGATTTTATAGAGCTGAAGAAAGTTAAGATTTTAATAGGTACTGGTGTTTAACTAACATAGATCTTGATAGGAAATGCGCGCGTGTAAAGACAAATGAAGAAATTCGAAAATGTAGTAATATTGAAAGTCGACAATGTGCAGAAGCAAATGCAGACGATATTTACCGGCGATGCTGGCGGGTAGTTTTCCGGGTAAAATATTGTTTCGTTAAAGCACTTTCTATATTCTTTCGCTGCAGATAATGAATGCAACGGTGCTTTAAAGTAAAGGTTCAAAAGCTCGATCCCTGGAGCTCATGCTCCGAGCCATGTGGGCGAAAGTGGCCTCACTGACTGAAGAGTTTGACCACCTGGTCAGGCAACGAGAGGCGGAGTTAGCCGCCCAAGGGCAGCAGCTGGAACTGGCAGTCAGGCCATATAGCTGGTCGAAATAATTCTGTGCTAACTGCGAGTATCGTCAGGCTGACACCGGTTCTTCACATGATAAACATAGTGAATCAAGAAGTTGGTTCAAGTCAGGCTTCCGACCCAGCCAACGGAGCTCGTTGTTGGCGCGACTCATGCAAAATTCAAGCAAGTCTAAACATCAAGCAAAAGTTTTGCAGTTAATCATACAGGGCACGAAAAAAAAATCCCACTCCGTCCCTTTTTTAAGAAGGAATAACTATCTTCTTCCTCGTCCATCAACAACCCGTATTAAACTTCACATCAAATTTTAATGTTTCGCTCAATTTGACCAACTCTTCGAACTTAAAATCAACCCCCCCTTTCTGAATAAAAAGGAAAAAGATCGCTTCAACTAATTTTATTTTAGTAATGCTATCCTAAACATATTCGACAGAGCCATTTTCCCACGACTATCTTAAATAAGCAATGTAAAATCGTACCTATCAGTCATATTATTAGCGATATAATATGGTCTAAAAATTGGCCGCGTGCAGTTTCGCTTGTACGCGCCGTAAAAAGCACAAAAAAAAACGAATATCCTCAGGGTCACCCACACGTGTCCCACGAATCTCTATCCAAACACTTGAACGTCATCAAGAAAAATTTTTCACGGTGATGAAGTTCTCGAGACTCGTTAATATCAAATATTTATCTAGCGGTTGTCAAATTAAGGGGACGGAAAACCTGATAGTATAGAACCGGGAAAAAATCCTCTGACGCCGACGGACCACGCGAACCTCTAATCAACAAGAACGTATAATCTGCGAACAACAGATCGGGCCGCAAAATGAAGTTGTTCCACTAAAACAGGAATCGATTAAATTAACATTAGTTCATATAAAAGGAATTTTAATTTCGTCTCGACACTTGCTGTGCTCACATTGCAATCATTTTGTTTGTTTTTTTTAAAACGAAGTTCAAACCTTCAAGTGATGAAAAATAAAAAGGGGAAAACCCCAAGACTTTATTACTATTATTAAAGTACTCAAACCTTTCATTGTTTTGCGGGAAAATCATGGCAAGCAAAAATTCAGGTACGAGGTGTCGTTTCATATGCATTTCAACTAGGTGAAATTCAAAGTTAGAGGTTAAACTTATAATGTAGTTGTGAATAGAGACCTAATTGCATTTAGAATATTATGACTCGATTACTATGATTTGATCTAATCATCTGGTATTTATAACGACCACGACTATTTACGACTAAAAATGCAAAAAAAAAATCATGAAAAGTTAACTGTACTAAGCTTACAAAAAGTCTCATTTGAGACAAAGCGCTAATAAATCGACGTCACGTCGATTTTCTTCTCTTCTCTCTTCTTCCTCCTTGATTAACCGTGAACGTCGAACATCTTCCAACCAAATCGGAAATTGCTATCTTCTTTAAAATGAGCCGAAAATTACGAAGAGAAAAATTAGATAGCGATCTGAGGAGGAAAAATCATTTTAAAAAATTTTCGGCTGTGAATGGTTTTAAGGGAACATTTAAATCTGGTTTACGGTGCGAGCAATTTTTTTTAACGAAAGTTTAATATCGTTATCGGTGTTGCATTGACTAATCACTTCCCTTCGACCTTGAGGTTGTTAATCTGAGAAAGGAGTCAATTACGCTGATTCCCACTCATATTAAGAATTCTATAATTATTCATAATAATTTAATTAGTGTGAGAAAGCATTATTAAAAATGAAACGCAGATTGAATGGGATATTTTAAGCCTCGCGAACAATGATACGCGTAAAACGTTTCGCGTAAAAGTTAAAGAATATCCCTGATTTAAAGGAGTAAAATCGGCGTTTAGAATACAGGAAGTTAAAAATTGTAGTCAGTCAGCTGCTTCAGCCAGCTCAACCGTGGTTCAATCAACTTCTACCTTCACCTAGCTCACATTATATTCCATCAGCGATTTTGTGTCCAACTCTGCTTCACTAACCGCCCTCTTCTTCTTCTTCTTCTTCTTCTTACAGTGCCTTCCCGCGACAGGAATTGGCGACCAGAGCTTATTGCCGTGCAAGAGACCCTAGCCGAATCGACTGTCTTGAGTTTTGCATAGGAAACCCTTGACCATGATGGCTATATTATTTACTCTTACTCTGATGGCTCTACAGGACTTGGAGTCTTACTGCCGCAGTTACCACCGCCTTCCATTCTACTCGATTGAGAGCCACCCTCTGCCAATCTCCTACCCCCAGGCGTTGGGTATCCTCCCTTACGTTGTTCGACCACCGTTTCCTAGGCCGCCCCGTCGGTCGCACAGCATTCACCCTCCCATTCATCGCTGTGACAATAGCCCACTCTGCCGGCGCTCTTACCACATGACCTACCCACTGCAACCGCCGCGATTTCACGACGCTCGTTATCCACAACTGTTCACTTAGGTTTCGGATATCGCGGTCGCTACGTTGTCGCGGCCGATCAAGCGCGGGGTCCCATATTGGGCCTAGGATACACCGCAGGACACGATTTTCGAACACGAGAAGGCGATTTTGGTCTCGCACCGTAAGACTCCAAGTTTCATCTACAGAAGGAGCTTAATGCGGTGGCTTCCCAACATCTTCAGCATAGCAGCACAGGAGCCATACCGTCAGTCATCGACTCAGCCTCCTGCTTTCTCCATAGCTCTAAAATCTTAGAGAGGCAAAAACATCTAGACCAGGATCTTTCCTAGCGCCTAATGCGAAGAGTCATGATCCAACTTTTCATTCGCTATTCTACTTGATTTTATCGCAAACATTGCATCAAAGCAACTTCTTTAAACACATCTTATGAAAAAAAATCTAGGTAAAAGCATATGTTAAGCAAATTCACTTGATTAAGACATGACTATAATAATATCCACCTTAGAAATCACATAACATTGAAAAAAATGATATGGATGCGTTAAAAAGGGTAGCATCGTGTCATAAAAGTAATCTTTAACTTTGCAATTCAAATTTTTTTTCTTCATCAGCCGGAGAAATGTCTTCTATTAAAATCAAGAAAAAAAAACGAAGTGGTAGTTATGACTTAAAGTGAAACCATTTACGTGGTCGAGGGCAAGAAATCCCGTGCCTGACCAATGACCATTTATGACGTTATTCATCCAAAAAGCAAGTTTAAATTGGATTACCTTATCCGTTTGCTTGCATACTAAAACCGAAGCGAATGTGGATTTTTCTTTACGAATAAGCTAAGCATTTTTTTAAAAAAATGATTAACGCCTGGAGTTGAAATCGGTGTAACTCTTAAAACTGAAATGATATTCCCTAAAAAGTGGGGCCCTTGCAAATAAAATTGATGGGTCAGTATCACGGTTAACAGAAAAATGAGATAGATCGGCTTGATATGTAAAATAAAGTTTAAATTTAGTAATGATGGTGCTGGATCGCCCAAAGTTAATCAATTTACATACTATTTGTTCTCATTTACAGTAGCTTCTCACCTCAGGCCGGACAACTTTTGTAATGTCTACTTTGTAAATGATCATTTTATTAAGATGAAGTTCAGGCTCGACACCCAAACTCGATACGATTTTGTTTTTTAATTTTTCTTTTTATTTGTAATTTTCAGATCGTTCCCGTTATAGGCGGCGTGCTTTGATTGAATTCAGCGCCTTTGGTGGCCGTGTGATCTTTGAAGAGTTTCCAATATGCATGAATGGGAGATCAGTGCGGATTGAGCAACCTCAGGAAGGAAGCAGAAGCTCTAAATAGTACTGGGGTCATAGCACATATAGTGGATCATTTGTACTAAGAAAGGGGAATTGCGTCATACTCATTCCATCCTTGTGGTACTAAGGAGAATCAAGAGAAATCATTTCAGCGAAAAATCGGAGATAGATATGGACACAAGATACACACACTCCCACACATGGCTCGAAGCTCTATTGCCGCAGCACAAACACCGCGCCAAGTGGTTCTACCCTGGCAAGTGGCCCGCCACTTAAGGATCCCCAGACGTCCCGCATCCATCGACACATTATCCTCCCAGCGAAGCCGCGGTCTTCCAAGAGGTCTAGGGCTAGTCGAACGCCCATCCAGGACCTGCCAAATCTTCCGTGTCGGAGGCACTCGCGCTACATGCCCCTTTCACTGAAGTCTACGAGCCGAGCTTTTGGATGTGAGAAGTAGAATCTGACCATCCGTGCAAAGAAGAGGCTGTTAGTCTTCGAAAATAAGGCTTTGCGTAGGATTCTGGGGCCAAAGAAAGATCCGTTGGCGGGTCGGTTATGAATGCGTTCCAATGAGGACACAAGGTAGATAGGTGCATAAGACAGATAAGGACATTTTAAGGCAGCAGGTCATCTGCAGATTTCCAAGTCATGCTGCGCATGATGTTCCATCATTGTAGATTCGCTGTTTGAATTCGGGAACGTCCTCGGGCTCGGCTTCGGCTTCATATCTTGTAAAGCTGAAAGACCTAGTATGCTGCTTTGGAGAAAAATAAAAATTAGGAATTTCCTAGATCAATTTTGGCACAGACGGCAATAGAAAAGAGATTTGAAGAAGCGCAGGTAAATCATGCAGTATACTTAACCTTTCTGGGACGGAGGGCAAAACGTATTGCCCGACCATATAGTGCTCCTGGGACGGAGGGCAATACGTATTGCCCAAATGAAGAGTGCAGCCAAAGTTCTCGGCTGATGTTCAGAACTACTTTAGGCTATTCTACAGGCCCAATGCATTGCAAAAAAGGCAAAAAAAAATTCCGTCTGGTGGGAAAATTTTCGATGAAATTTTTCCGATTTCTAAAGGTTAACACTTAGATGCTATTCGTCAGGAACTGCTGCAGGGAGAAAGCAAAGTTAAAAAATTGCTTCAGGATTTTAGTTGAATGGCGGGTAAATAGATCACTTGTTAAAAAAATTCCTGTAAACGTATAAAAATTCTCATCGTTCTAAATTCGTCATACCGATAATCGATTTTCTTAAAACCACCAAATAACATCGCAGGTACGATTTTAAACCGAAAATTTTTTATACACTATATATTTTTTTAACATTAGGTCATTTACAAATCGTGAACTTAATTTAGTTCCAATTCTCCCGTAAAAGGTTATTAAATTGATTCGTTTTAGGTTATCTGCCCATTTGACGGTTATTGAAATTATGTTGCCCTCCAGCTTTGATCTTCAATACGACTCTTTATTCGTTAAAACAAAGATTTCATTTACATGTTAAATGAAGTTTTATAACGAAATCACTTTCGCGGAGGAAAAACGATCCTCGATCCTTTTCCACGAGGAAAAAACGGAATTCGATCCCGCGCGGGATTGCATGTACCCACGTTTGAAACGTATAATACGCGTATTATATCATTTAAATAGTTAATGTAAGATACATGGGCATTAACATAATAGCAAATGATATGGGAACATCAGTGGTTTCATTTATTTAAGTGATTTCGCGTGTTCGCCCTCGTTCTCCGACTATTTTGTAATCATTTCAGCTTCTTTGCTTTTCATGTTCTTATCATTTCACGATTAATTAAAATCAATAGTCCTGTAAAACATTTTTATTTTCCCAGATTGTGTGGGTGTTCTTAAAACCAATAATTTTCAGTTTTCGGAATTCGTTCGTGTTATCCTATCGTTTAAATATACGAGGTTAGGTTTGGATTCGTCTCGCTTCAGGGTTAGGCTACTGGAATTCGGTTTTTGCACCGTTTTGAGTTTTTTCGGACATGAAATTGCGTGATATATGGCTGAAAAGTGGCTAATTAAATTTTTTTAATAGAATATTTTTCTTTAAGTAATGAAATTGGGGGGAGTTAAAGAGAATAAGAAGGATAGTAGGACATCAAGCCCTGTTAAAAAGGAATAAAAATAATATTGCTAAATGGTTCTTTTATATATTCGTTTGCAATCAATGCCTTACTTTATTCAGAGTTTTTCGCTTGAGGCTCTTTGAATATGAATTAACAAATAGGTATCCCATCTATTTTACTCATGCATGTTTGTTTTTTTATTATTTACGACTAATAAGTTATTTTGAACTCATCTTCAAATGTGATGTCATTGATCTTTATAAGTAAATACGTAATTACTTTTCTTCGATTTAAATGTTTTGTCTGTTGTAAGAATGTGATTGGGCGCTGACCTTTTCTTCGCTCAGAGGTGCGTAGTCACTGAAAACCTGAAACGGCTGAAATTTTCAGTCCGCTTCGTCCCTTCAAATCTTTAAAATTATGTACAGCTTCGCCTTAGACAGCTCCGAACTTAAAAAATCATTTAAAAAATTGAAAAGCCCAATATTTGAATAAAACCGTTTAAACGAGAAAATAAAATCTCATGTTTTTTAATTATTTAAAAGAAAAAAAAATTTCTTACACCCATTAATTAAAAATAATAAAATTAAGTTATTATCAAGAACACTTTATGCATTTAACGTGTAAGAAAATTTATAATAGTTGCAATCTTTATATTTCCCTACGGTTTTTTATTTTCAGCCCAAATTAATTACATATCTAAAAAAAAATAAAGTTCTAATTCAAAGGATGTACTTTTTTAATTCAGAAACCGTAATCATGTTTTTTTTTCTTTCAAAAAAATGACGATGGATAAAGATCAGGTCATGAAGGGTTATATCAATGTTCAGTTCACTTAAAAAACATTATCAAAAATAACATTAATGACCTTGAACTAATTATTTATTAATGTATTGTGAATCTTCACCTTCATCTACGATTTAATCGCCAGTCACTCACGTACTCCAATTTACCGGTTTTCAAATATTTGACGGACTTTTTACTTCCTTTTGGCTAGGGCGATCTTTTTTTTCTTTTTAATTACCTTCGAAAAACGCTAACATCAATTCTCGTTTACTCTTTTTTTTTCTTTCTAGTTCGTGCACGTTGGTTTTATTTATAATAACGAGAAGAAATAAATAATTCGATTATAATTAAATCGAACCGGGCGAAAAAATTAATTAATAGGACCAGAGAGCCGAAGAAGCATCGTTTTCATATTCTTTCCGCATAATGAGATGCTGTTAATGAGTTTAAATCTCATACGGATCAGGTTCAGCTTTTTTTAATGATGTCTCGATTCCGTATCGATCACCTTTTTTTTTTTGGATTATGGGTTTGTGGAAAAAAAAAACGTGTTAAAAATGTAAATAATGTGAAGCAGTGGCGGATTAGCGCGAACCTGACGAAGAGAGGCCAGAAAAGGACACAATATTTATGAATCCAGAGAAAGACGAGCCTTCTGACATTGGGTAGTTCTTGGGAAGATTAGGTTGCCAGGAATTCTTCTTCTTTAAATACCTGTCCCTCGTCCTTTGGAGGCTGCAGAAAGAAAAAGAGATACTAAATCTTGCCGTAGCAGTCTCTTAAATTTTTAAGCTAAGATATCTTTCCCGACCTGGTCTGCGCCTGCCCTCAACCTTGTTATCCATAACTAGCTGGAGGCGGTACTTCCTGTTGCGAAGAATATGGCTGAAATACTCAAGCCTTCGGCGCTTGATCTCGTAGAGCGCCTCCAGGGGCATCGGCCAGGGATCACAGCAAGAATTACCGTTAATGCTTCAGCTATGAAGAACCTTCGAGGACTCACCAAGAAACAAAATCAGTTTTTAGAGCTGTGAATGATTCACTTCATACTAGCTCATTTTTCAGGTTAAAAACCTTCCTATCCCTTCAACCAATCCTCTACTGACATTAAGAGACAAATTAATAAATTAGTTAACGATTTCATTCATTAGATAATAATCTCTGCTAAACAATAACAACAAAAAAAGAAAAACCCTGTTCAAATTATTGCAACAATTAAAACAATTGAATTTTTCTCTTTCCTTAGTTTTATTCTGACCTTGATCTGTTTCCACCCGCGCAATACCAGGTCGGACTCATCGTTTTCAAAGACAAACCTTAAAAGAAACGATGGGAATCGATTTAATAAACCCAAGAAAAAATCAACTTACGATATCGTAAATCTCAAATAAGGAATTATAAAAAGATCTGGTTGAATCGTTCCGAGCGATACCATTTTAGTTTTATTAAATTTATTACGGAATTATGGAAATAAGCTCACGCGCAGTCGCAAATATGATGACATATAACCTTGATTATGGTTCTTTTTTATATTATTATAAATACTTTACAGGTGTTTTCTTATTCAGCGATTCGCTCATTTATTATCATGACCATGTAGAAAGTTTTTTTTTTCTTTTTTGCATCGATACGTAATCTTTTTTCGGGCCCGGTAATGACAATTATTATGATTATTTTTTAAACAATCAATAGCGCAACTTTTTGAGGCGAATAAAATATAAATTATTTAAAAAAAAGTCGCGTCACTATGGAGAATCCCATACATTATAAAAAATGTTATTGTTTTGATTTAATAATAAGAAAAATGGTTCAAGGTCACGCACACGGCCTTGCACTCGATTGTATCATTATGAAACTTACCGAAAAAAAAAAAAAAAAATGGCGTAATTATAATAATGTTATCTGGCTGAAAAGAGCTCCGATAATCAATGAAAGTGAATACAAACCACCGTCCTATACAAAATTCCCGCATTTGGAGGATGTAACGAGTTTTATATGACCGAGTTTCCCATAGTTAATTAAATCTACATATTAATTAGACTATTGTTATGCTATCATTGTTTTTAATGTAATAAAATTATGTGTTTTTTTTAAAAGATATTTAGTAGCTTGCCGTGTTCACTCTTCCTTTGCAAACGAGTTTACAATTACCATTATAATGTCCTTTATTAGAGGACACAATATTACCAAATCCATTACTTAATGGAATCATTTTAACGTTGTGAAGAATAATAATTACCGAAAGAATGAATATTGTTGGCATTTATGCTACGAGATTATGAAATGAGTATTTAATTCAAAAATGATAAATAAATTATATATGAATATTTATTTTTTAAATGAATTTGAAAGGTAGGTGTTCTTTTTTCGGATGATTTCAGATATTTAGAAGATGATCCAGGGTCGAAGTTAATTTTGGCAAATAACGAGCTTGGAAATATAGTCACTAATTAGTGTTGGAAGATATGGCAATGCGGAAGATAATAGAATTATTAAAGATGACAGCTTCAGATTTGGAGGACGCAGAATTCGGAATTAAAAAATATGTTAATAGTGTTCTTTGGAGAGAGAGGTATCTCTGTCTCCATTTTAAATTTTTTTAAACTGTCTGATTATTTCGGAATAATTTTCAATGGACTGTAGTCAAGAGAGCAAAAATTTTTTTTTTTCTTCTTCTTTTGCCTTTTTGCGTCCACTCCTCGATGCCTAACCTACATTTCTCCAAGGAACCAACCCCTTCTTACTCTTGCTTTGGTGGTCTACAGGACTTAAAATCCTACTGCCGCAGATACCGTCGCCTTACGATCAACGCCATTGGGATCCACCCTTTGCCAATCTCCTTCCCCTAGCTGTTGGACATCCTCTCACGTTGTCCTACCACCGTCCCCTAAACCGCTCTAATGGTCGCAAAGCATTCATTCACAATTCATTCATCTCTGTGACAATGGCTCGCTCCGCTGGCGCCACACTATATGACCTGCCCACTGAAGCCACCGTGATTTCACGACGCTGGCTGTTGAGTGAGGTTTTGAATATCGCAATTGCTACGTTGTGGCGGCCGATAGAGCTTTTGGTTTACCTTAACCAAACTACCGAGTGAGTTCAAGCCCTCCACACCAATATTTTATAATATCGGCATTTTCGGATAAAGATAATTGAATTAAATAACATTCCTGAAAGTTTGGAGGATGCGAAAGTATGAACCCGTGACATGGCACAAAAGATCTAGGGTGAGAACGAACTGATTAACATCATAAACGTAAAATATACCCATATCATCGTAATTTCTATATTTTAAAGATTTTATCTGGATTCAAAATTACTCACAGTACTTTATCGCGCTGGGTGGGAGTTTGATAATCATTCGGCTTTAAGCTGTTTTAAACCGGATAATTATTTCGACGTCGCGAAAAATCTTCAAACAATAGGTCATACTAATAGCGATGTATTTTAAGCGCGTAACACTTTATCTTTTTTGTAAACGGTTTATTTTTGGTGTAGCTAATTGATCGAAATATTTAACCGTTGGCAATTTTCGTATGTGAATCTTCAGTCAGGCATGGTGGATGAGAATCGGTTCCTCAAGGCAAGCGATCTAATTTTTATTTAATATCACTTGCCTGGAAACATGAAAAAATATATATAACAATAACAACCGCCTACAATTCTATGCGGTGCATCAACGTTTCGACATGAATGTTGAAAGTGTGTGGTCAAATAAGTGAGCATATCTCATTATTCTCATAAACCTCCAGCTATTGTTTCGCCAATCTACTTTTGATATAATGGAGAATAAATAAACGCCTTTCGTCTGGATCATTAACCAAACAGGCTTCGACAGTTTTAATTTATGATTTAAATCCAAGACGATCCGAACCGATTTATAAATTTTTTTACCTAATGCGAGAAATGTTGAAGGCGGCTAAAATTTAAGGATTGCACAAAACAGAGGCGATATGATGAACTCGTCTTCTTCGGGTTAAGTGCTCAACGTCAAGTTTGAAATTAATTATAGTATTAGGTGTGTAGAACATTTGTCTTTGATAGGCACTAAGAAAATATAAAAATGTTATGGAATAGCAAATGTGCTATTACTTCTGAAATTTTAATATCTTCAGAATGCAGCACAAAGCGGTTAAAGTAGATAGATAATGCAAGGTCCTCCACTTGCATCACCGTGTTTAATCTGTAGCAACGACGTCTTCTTCAGCATATAGTCAACGATTTGCGATCACAAGGTATTTATTTTCATTTCTACAGCAAAGGTTGATCCCCCGGTATCTTCTTTTCAAGCCTTTTTGCATCCACACCTTCTTAGATTCTTTATGTTGCACGATTTTCCACTCTCTGGAACCGTCCCCTTCTTGCAGTTTGAATGATATTGTCGAGCCACCGTTTTTGAGGTCTTCTCGATGTTTAACGCAGCCTCCATTGGGTCAATGTTGCTTCCCACAGCAAATAGTCCTGCCTGGTCACATGCCTACCCTCCATCTTCCTGCAAGCTAAACTTATGGACTTGGTGTCAACATTCGCAATAGAAATGGAATGCTTCTGTCCCGACAAACATCCCATTTCATCTCTGCTGTACTGAACCGTCAACAACTGTCTTCTTCTTTGGGTGCCCTGCTCGCAAACGAGCTTAGGCGATCGATGCGACGAGCTCCTTGAATCTTTCACGATCGGCTGCCTTGCGGAATAACTCCTCTACGCTTAACCCGGTACCATTCCGGATATTCCGCAACCAAGTCTTCTTTTACCCTCAACGTTGTCCTGCATGATGGTCTGCAACAGCCTGTACTTGGGTCTCCACAACATATGCCCAAGTTACTCCAACTTCCAAGTAGTTCACGGTCCTTGTGCAACCAAAGCAAGATCTCCTCATTGGTCATTTGTTGGGTCCAGGATATTCAAAGGATTTTTCCGTAACATCACATCTCGAACTCTTCCAGACGGTTCATCATCGATCGCAGCCGTAAACAGCTTTACAGTCGACAGCTTTACATCTGACTAATTAATTACCTCATTGTAAACTTTGCTCACTTAAAAAAATTAACCACGTTTTAACTATTCAGGATAAAAATATATTAAAATTACGACAGTCATTCTTCCAAGGTATTTCCATCGCTAACAATAGCGGTATTGACAAACTAACCTTTTAATTAACTATAATACAAGCTCTTCTTTTGAATGGAACCTACAAACATGAATCGCAATATCGGGTACGATTCAATTCAAGACGAGCACGCGCGATGCGACAAAGGGAATCCTTAATTGAAGGGTCGGTCGATGTGAATAAGACCCGAACACCTTTTCCTCATCGTCTATTTTCCCCTTTTATTTACATTTTCCTTACAATAATAACTACATACCACCGGAAACGAACCTTCTAAATAATTTTTTTTTTTTTTAAAGAAGGAGTTGCCGGTTTTTCAATTCAGCACGAGCTAAAAATGTAGTTGAATTCGCAACAACTCGGCTAAAGATAAACTTGATAAAATAAACGTTTTATTATTTTTCTCACATAACGATGCGTGGCCAAATGTATGTAATTCTAACAGGAAAAGTTTTATATAAAATAAAAATGAAGGTCAGGTATCCACCCCTTTGGATGAAAAAGAAGAAGAAAAAAATATTTAATTGATCGCCAATATGGGATGGTATCAAAAGTATCATAAGGCCTAAAGCTAGTCTGGGTCTTATAGAAAAACAGGTTTAGGACAAACTGGTAGAAATGAAAAACCACCTTTTGACTTTTGGCAATGTAACGTTGCATGCATATACACATAGATACGTAAACAGACTCGAGGTGATAACATCACAGAAGACAGCATTCATTTGATCAAACACGGAAAACGCCTCACTTGCAACGACTGAGAGATTTGCCATGGGTTCATCCTGCTTTTTTTAAAAAGGGATTTTTTTTAATTACCCTATCCAAGACAAAAAAGGTCGTGAGTTGTAATTTTTTTTGCTATCCGGTTTTTATAAAAAGAAAAGTTCTGGTGAATTAAATCGTTTCTGTTACACTATTAAATCATCATGTCAAAAATTTAATTATTATGGATGTAGGGAATTAAATTATATGCAAATGTAATGTTTGTATTGTAGGTTAGTTCTTGGGGTGTGAAGGTTAGGCTTTCAGAGGGTAAGACTTTGTACCGGACTTAAGAGTTTAATTTTTTGGGACAAAGGGGTGAAACGAGTTGAGAGAAATCTTATTATTGCGCGGTCTTGAAGAATTGTTATGAAGTATTGTCTTTGTTTCAAATTGTCTATTTTTCCCGAGCTACCTGCTTCTAGTAGCGGATCATCGTCGAAGAAAATGAAGGCGGCGATTCGACGAGGAAAATTTTGAACTTCGAGTAGGGAGTAGTCTTTTCACTGGCTTCCTATTGGTGGGCTGAGTGGACACTTCGGTGAGTCGCCTGTTACCCAGGGATTTTTTTTCCCAGCTCTTATTGCGTCCATTGCTGAACATAGGCCTCTCTCAAGGTATGCCACCTTTCTAGTTCCTCGGCTGTTTTCATTCAGTGTAAGCCCGCCGTCCTCTTTAGGTCGTTGTAACATCGGCTTATCGGTCTCCCTCTACTGCGCTGCCCAGTCCATGGCCTCCAAACCAAGATTTTCCTATTGCACCTTCCATCTTTCGTTCTAAATACGTGGCCCACGTAATCCCACTTCAGTTTCGCCACTGGAACAATGACGTCAGTGACCTTTGTCGTTCTTCGGATCTCTTCGTTTTTTACCAGATCTCTAAGAGATATTCCTAACTTTGATCTTTCCATCGCTCTTTGTGTCACCTGAAGCTTTGTTACGATTCGTTTGGTGAAGGTCCATGTCTGGTCTCCGTACGTTAATACTGGGAGAACACACTGGTCAAAAACCCTGGCTCTAAAATGTCTGGTTTTCAAGATCTTCGCGGGCCTCCCAAATGCGGCCCAAGCTAATCTTCTTCGCCGTTCTATTTCCACCTCTTTATTCCTCCACATTATACGCCATCTTAAAAACTGGAAGCTGCCATGATCTTGACTTTGACAGCAGCCATTCTCAAACTGAAAAGTGAACCTCGTGATTGGCCTCCAGTTTTTAAAAATAGTGTCCGCCTCTGTAGCAGACGACTCATCGAAGTATACTCTTCCTGTTAGGCTCCCTAATCTACAGGCAACGAGAAAGAGTTTTATCTTCCCAGGCAAACCTGCCATAATGAAATCATCTTTACCCAATTTTTAAAAGTAAGAGGCTACAACACTTTATTAAATCAATGTTACAAATGTAGACGTCAAGTTTATAACAGTGAATTTTATTATACTTAATTGAAAATAAGATTGAACGTTCTCAATTCCAAGAAGTGAGATACAAAAACAGACGTAAAAATTACATTTGACATATCAAACAAAACTGTAACGAACGAACGAAGAAGAACAACGTAATCGCGGGAGTTTTTTGTATTGTTTACAATTTATTTTTGCATTCACGGTTATTTTGTTTGATTATTTCGTTCAAGAAAAAAAACAGGAACATTACCAACTTCATTTTGATCTAACTACCGAATATTGCAGAATCATAAATAACCCGAGGCAGAATTTTTTGCAAATGTTTGATGTATTAGAATTCAGATGAATTTGCTCCTGGGTCTTTTAGGATAATCATCAGGCGCACAACAACAACTGACAAAAAATTTGATCAGAATAACAATTATTAAATTTCCCTCAGCCAAACTGGAGCAAGGAGAAGAAGCAAAAATAAATGATTTCCTCATTTAATTCATTGCGAGTTTAAACTAATAAATTACATCATTTACTTATTTGAGTAATCGAACTCCGGGGCGTCTTACATTGAAAAATCTCCACATTAAAAGTACAATACGATATCAAAATCAGTCAAATCAATACTCTTTCAATTAAATAGATCATTATCAAGCGACAATCACCATTCTCATTTCCGGTGAGCCGACGGGCCGAAACAAAAAAAGAATCAAAACGAAAAATTACGAAACGATTCGAACCATATTTGTCAGTATCATGCGGTTAGGCTATGTGGTCGAAATGTGCTGATTAAATCGCACTTTCATATCCAATTAGTTTCACAAATTGTAGTCATTCTGTCTTATTATCTTTCTCTAATTCATACTTTTGTTACTATAGAATTAAATTCAGGTCTATTAGTTCATTTCTTCGAACGGTTGTCGCATATGCACGAAATGAATGAAAAGTGAGTCAACGCATCAATCTCTTTGATCACATTCGCACATGCCCGATATTGAAATATCCGAAAAATCTTTGTTTTTTAGCCATCCGTATGATTCGACCTTAACTTTTTTAACGATCGTCACTTAACCACGAACAGAGCACCCATGAGGAAATCAACAATAGTTAACACATCTAAGTAATGATGCATGTAATCTTTTTTCGGTGTTAAAACTTGCATGAAAATGTTTACCTGAGCGAGAAGAATGAAGAAGCTTCGTCGACAGTCGAAACGATCTTTATAAACCATCGAAAAGAAGCTATAGCAATATTTTAAACTCGGGGAAAAAAGAAAATAAATAAATAAAAAATAAACGTGATCAAACATTCGGCTGGCGATTGGATTTTGTAAGACCCCGTGAATGTTCGCCAAGTTGAAGGCATATCTCATATACTATCACGTTCGGGTTGGAGGTATTTTTTTTTCTGACCTCTTTGGAGAGCTTGAACTTTTTGCTCGTTAGGGACGTGATGTCCAAATTGTGACATGTTAAATTGTTTTCTAGGAAGAGAAGGCGATCATGCTCTCAACATGCATGATCACTTCAAGGTCGAAAACTGATCCCTGCTAAAGCCGCGAAAATTCTCAAAAAAACTAAAACATTCAGCACGTTTATCCGTATACAGCGGCGTATCAAGAAGCTCAAAGCACCCAAAATTCCCAGAAAACTCGGTCCGCTCCTATTCGTGATTAACGTCAGCAAGATAAAAATACCGAAGATCCGTATCAAAAATCCACTACTTGGGAAAAACAAAATTTATTCCCTTATTAGGTGTTGAAATTCGTGTAATTAAACTTGTAAAACAAGGCCCTGAGCCAATTCAAGTTCTTATCAATCAACATCTTTCAATATTTACATTTCATTACTAATTCGGCTGAGATAATAAAAGGGCTCGGAGGAGGGGAGGAACGAGACAACCAGAGGACAAGTAATAATATCATGATGAAAAAAATGTGAAGGAGAATCTATATGGAAAAAAAATTTGTTGAACGATTTGAGAATGCTCATTAATCATCAATCTGAAGATTTAAAATCACGAGAATCTCAAATCTAGTAATAAGAATAGATCAAGGCGTTATCGTTTATAATAATATATAACATTGCGTGCGAGATGAAGAACAAATTTTCTCACCATCTGAAAAGCAGATTTATTATTTATAAGTATGTTCATTGTTAGTTTTTAAAAAGTTAATGTAAGTTAAATTGTTATGCTTTGAGTATGTCCAAAATAATTAGGTTAAAGATAGCCAATTAGCTAATTATAAAAATTGATATTAAGCCTGTTTTTAATCATAAACTTGACAAGAGGATCATTAGCAGTTTTTTTTAAATGTAAAGGTTGTACTTTGGCTTTGAAAGATTAGGTATAAACGCCCATCGTTTGTCGGGTTTGGGTATTGTAAGGAATACGTGGACGTACAAATTAAAGGGATATGGTTTTAGGTCAACAAATAGCTAATGTAGTGTTTGTAGAAAAATGAAAGAGTTGGGACGAAAGCAGGAAATAAAAATTTAGTCAGTGTTCGTCTATCGCAAAGATTGGCAACAGTCAAGTCAGTAGTCCATGTTTAATTTCTGTAGCACAATAAAGCAGAAATGATACTTATTCATCCTCAGCTCAGGGAAATGCAATCAGCTCTTCGATCTCGTATGAAAAGAAATCAAGACTAAACAAGATTTATGTATAAACCCCTTAGACGCCCAAACCTCCCCGAGGAGGTCAGAGAGCATAAGCTTAATAAAGCCACAAAAGTCAAGCCCGGGCCAGCTCGCAGGCCACGGGCCGAAACGGGCCCTTTGCAGGACTCTATTTGGCCGTTTGCCTTTTCTCCCTCTTCCTCTTTTTCTTCTTTAAGATAATAAACCCGTTACAATAAATTATTCCTTATTTTCTTATTCCTCATCCTTAATAAATAAGGATGCGGACTAGGGTCGATGATGTTGCACAACGTTTTGCAACAGCTAAGTGGCAATGGGCAGGTCATGTCGCCAGGGAAGATCCAGATAGGTGGACGGCACCTGCTGTAAGATGGAGACCTCGAGCGTCGAAAAGAAGCGTCGGAAGGCCACAGAAGAGATGGTACGACGACATTAAAAGGGTGGCGGGACTGAAATGGTTGCAAAGAGCCCAAGACAAGAAGGTGTGGCAAGGTTTGAAAGAGACCTTCGTCCAGGAGTGGACGGGTATAGGTTGAGAGAAGAAGAAGAAGAAGAAGAAGAATAAATTATTTTGAACACTTTTCAAATGCCATTTCCGCCATTTCCAAAGAACTCATCCGCAAACCATAAAACTGAAGCATTTTCCCTGCACCGCAAAAAAATTACCCTTTAATTATTTATTGTCTAAATAAAGAAGGGCAAAGCCCATCGTGTGACCAGCAAATCATAAATCGGAAGACAAAATTAATAATCTCCGATGCAGCACTAAAAGACATGATTAAAAATCGCTGAAGGATAGACATAAATAATATAAATTACAATTAAAACAAGTGATTATTACTAGTTTAATGAATTTCAGTAAAACTCATTAGTGGGTAGTATAATGTAACACTCATAAGGTCATTATGTTAAATTATTTTTATATATCATCCCAAAGAGTATCAAAGAGCATCACAGAGAAAGTTTTTACTTCAATAAAATTTGATTAGAGCGACCATTCCAGTCTTCCGCCATTTACACTTTAAATAAAATCGTCCTGTTTGCGCAAAAAAGAAAGAGCGTGAAGGGTCAGGGAACATCGCTATAAATTTGCTACGTCAGCAGAGCATACCCGCATAATTTCATTATACATCCAGTTTGTTGGATCCTTGATCTCATAGCGCGCCACGCTCGACCACGTTCCGTAAATATTGACAGTGATTAAACCGTTACAAGCAACTGTAATAAACATATTGGTTATTACAATAAGCAATAAAAACCCGAAGCAAAAAAAAAAAAAGGCATAACCTGTCGATATGCGTCCACACTCATATTTCACTTACGGAAATGTAATTTAAAAGGATACCCAATTTAATTTTTTTTAAAAATAAAATATCGTGGCAGGAGTTAATAGTTAGCCGATTCCGGAAAATGGAAAAAAGGGGGAAAAGAATGATCGAATGATAAATTGCATTTCAACACGTAAAAATTCTCAAGGAACAAAAAAAAAAGAGTAAATAAATGAAACGTTGGAATAAATAACAATTATTAAATCATGTCAAAAATAAGATCGCGAGTCCTTCGAAAACCCACTGGGTGCGCAATCAACATATTAAAGTAAAAATATGAGTCCCAGCACACGCGAAATCATTACCAATCTATTAACTGATTATCTTTACTCGAGAAATATACTAAATTATAACCTAACACGTTTATTATTTCCTTTAAAAATAATAGTCAATTATCTCTAAATACAACCGCGGGGAAAACGACGGCGAGGTGAGTGACATAAAAGAAAATTAAGGTGTAAGAAATATTATTAGTGCGAAGAGTTTTGTTCTCGTTGTTTATAGCGAGGATAATTTTTGCAGATATTAAAAGTAGGAAGATTTAAAAAAAATTTGCATGAGACTGCAGAGCCTCAGCAAGAAAACTGCAACTTTTGCACCGTCTTGCCAGTTGTCGGATATTTTACACTTACTGGGAAGCCAGGAGTCTTTCCTAATTGGCCAGACCAGCTTCCCAATGCTCCTATAAAGCACAATTAAGTTCCAGAGTTTCCGGTTCAGTCTACGAAGTCCACTGCTGCCTACCAGAAAGATTCGACGAACTTCCGGTCTTCGCCGCTTGTAGTGGCATAGCCATTGAGCTGTGGGTCACCTGTTCACTCTATTCTCTCAAAACTAAACGTCAATAACTACACGTTAATAACTTCATCACTGAAAGGGGCGTCGCTTAATCAACTCGATTCAATAATATCGTTACTCAGGTGGACCAAATACAAACTGGAAAAGGATGATCAGGAGCGTAAAAAGTTGTTGGAGAATCAAAAGTTGTTCTGCGAGCCAGAAAATTCATAAATCAAAAATTGAACATCGATTTTTAAACATCGAAAAAGCGGCCACTGTTTTCGTTTAACGGAAACTGAAAAAATGCAAATATCTTGAAAACGCGACCGAATTTTTTAGTTCTGTAAATTCCAACGGATTCCTCGCATCAAAATACATCTGCTAAGATATAGTCTGAGCCTTGAGAGCGTAGGAAAAATAAATTTTCAGTAAAAATATATTTTCGACCTAGTTCGTTTCAAAAAATCCGTTTTTTGCCCATAACTCTTTGAAAACGAAAAATTGAGCGTTCTACTTAGTCTCAATCGCTTCCTCGGATTAAAATACATCTCCCAGTATATATTTCAACAATATTTGGCCCCGGTTTTAGCCGGAAAATTCATAAATCGAAAATTGATCATCGATTTTTAAACATCGAAAAAACGGCCACTGTTTTCGTTTAACGGAAACTGAAAAATGCAAATATCTTGAAAATGCGACCGAATTTCTTAGTTCTGTAAATTCCAACGGATTCCTCGCATCAAAATACATCTGCTAAGATATAGTTTGGGCCTTGAGAGCGTAGGAAAAATAAATTTTCAGTAAAAATATATTTTCGACCTAGTTGGTTTCAAAAAATCCGTTTTTTGCCCATAACTTTTTGAAAACGAAAAATTGAGCGTTCTACTTAGTCTCAATCGCTTCCTCGGATTAAAATACATCTCCCAGTATATATTTCAACAATATTTGGCCCCGTTTTTAGCCGGAAAATTCATAAATCGAAAATTGAACATCGATTTTTAAACATCGAAAAAACGGCCACTGTTTTCGTTTAACGGAAACTGAAAAATGCAAATATCTTGAAAACGCGACCGAATTTTTTAGTTCTGTAAATTCCAACGGATTCCTCGCATCAAAATACATCTGCTAAGATATAGTTTGGGCCTTGAGAGCGTAGGAAAAATAAATTTTCAGTAAAAATATATTTTCGACCTAGTTGGTTTCAAAAAATCCGTTTTTTGCCCATAACTTTTTGAAAACGAAAAATTGAGCGTTCTACTTAGTCTCAATCGCTTCCTCGGATTAAAATACATCTCCCAGTATATATTTCAACAATATTTGGCCCCGGTTTTAGCCGGAAAATTCATCAATCGAAAATTGATCATCGATTTTTAAACATCGAAAAAACGGCCACTGTTTTCGTTTAACGGAAACTGAAAAATGCAAATATCTTGAAAATGCGACCGAATTTCTTAGTTCTGTAAATTCCAACGGATTCCTCGCATCAAAATACATCTGCTAAGATATAGTTTGGGCCTTGAGAGCGTAGGAAAAATAAATTTTCAGTAAAAATATATTTTCGACCTAGTTGGTTTCAAAAAATCCGTTTTTTGCCCATAACTTTTTGAAAACGAAAAATTGAGCGTTCTACTTAGTCTCAATCGCTTCCTCGGATTAAATAACATCTCCCAGTATATATTTCAACAATATTTGGCCCCGGTTTTAACCGGAAAATTCATCAATCGAAAATTGATCATCGATTTTTAAACATCGAAAAAACGGCCACTGTTTTCGTTTAACGGAAACTGAAAAATGCAAATATCTTGAAAACGCGACCGAATTTTTTAGTTCTGTAAATTCCAACGGATTCCTCGCATCAAAATACATCTGCGAAGATATAGTTTGGGCCTTGAGAGCGTAAGAAAAATAAATTTTCAGTAAAAATATATTTTCGACCTAGTTGGTTTCTAAAAATCCGTTTTTTGCCCATAACTCTTTGAAAACGAAAAATTGAGCGTTCTACTTAGTCTCCATCGCTTCCTCGGATTAAAATACATCTCCCAGTATATATTTCAACAATATACTGTATTTTAAAGAATTCGGGAAAAAGCTGAAGATCGGAGTAGCCACGTTGTCGTTCTTATGTTTACACCTTTGTAGATACGAGATCGAATATAAGAGATAAAACGAACGATAAAAAACTGAGCTTAAGGTTCCTTATACGCGCTTGACCGACTCCGGTGATGAATAAATCGAAAAACATTGGCGAACGTGTTTTGCCGTGTATTTGCACCCAGAGAAACCACAAAACGCGAACTTTAAGTTACAGTTCTAGCTAGCTACTAGCCAGCAGAATGGTTCGCAATCTTCTAGCCTTCATTTATTATAATAAACTACCCTATTTAATAACCTTACTTACCTTATTTGATTGAAGGTAGGCGTAGTAGACCTGGTCGGAGGAAAACATCCTGGCTCAAGAATCTAAGAGACTGGTACGGCCAAAATTTAGTATCCCTTCTTCATTCGGCAGCCTCCAAAGTTAGGATCGCCATGATGATCGCCAATCTCCAGCATTTAAAGAAGAAGAAGATTTGATAACCGATAACTCTCTCAAAGAAAGCTGACAAACAACGTCTGAAAAAAAAAAAAACTTGCCATTACCATATAGCACCTCTCGCGATATTTTTATTTTTTTCTAACGCCGCTCTCTGTTTTATAATTAATTAAAATCTAAAATCATTTAAAATAAGTTTAAAAAATATTAATAACAAGAAAATTAGAAAAAAAAATCCACCTACATCCTCTCATGTCTTAATCAAGTTCTAAGGTTTCACGTGCCAAAAAGAGCAGTATTGGCATATGTTCATTATAGCGGTGATTAAACATTAAGTAAAAGTTAAATGAGAGACTATTTTATGGCCATTAAGTTTTAGAGAAAAATCGTGACTTCACCTGCGATCATCAGGAAACGGCAAAACACGTGATTTTTTTCTTTTTTTTAAATAATTTTTTTTTTTCAGTCTTCAATTATTTTGTTCTCGATTGTCTTAACAAGGAAATGTAAATCCTCACGTAGGTAACAAAAATTTCGGTTTTAATGCCACGACAAAAAATAAAAAGAGACGCGGCAATACAAATAAAATCAATCATAATTAAGGACCGGTTCGATTTTATTTCGGCTACCATCGATTAAACTAGCTGTTTGTTTCCAGACACCAAAGGCGACATGAAACGGTGATTGATTGATAACAAGTTATATTGATGCATTATAGCCCAGGCAAGATTTTTATATGATTTAGTTGGGTTTACACAATTAATAAAAACAACAAAAATCGGAAGCGCACGAAAATCACGTCGATTTATGTAAATAAACGAGGTCGAGCCTGAAAATTAAAGGAATATTTTTTTTACATTTTAATATGAAAAAGAGAAAAGGAATAAATCGTGGTGTTAAAAACAGGAAGTGTTCGGAGATGATTTACCAGACCAGTCGCTTTCTGGACCTTCAACTTTGCTAAGAGTGTAGACATGGTTAATGAAAAGTAAAAGTATTGGTAGCTACTTTTGTATTATTGTATTCGGAAACAAAGAGAATGAGTTGTGCGTGCTATCGAATGATTTCCTTTATCTAGGGATGAAAGCAGGATATCTTCAAGTATTGCAAACGGAATACTTTCCACGTGAATCCATGACCTTTTTATGTCGAGCATCAATAGAGCTAGACTACAAGTTCATTAGGGAAATGGTTTGTCATTATCATAGGACATCTGAGTATCGTTTTATGCAATTATTCAAGGATATCTATTTTAAGATTTATTTTTTTGAAAAAATTAAATATCAAATGATTAACGCGAATAGATGACCTTTTGCATGAAGATGTTTAAGAAAGATTTATTTCAGTTTGTAGGTTTCGATTCCGGGCCGTTCCATAGTTAGGGTCTAGTTTACAATATGAAAATATATCATACACGGGATAAAATCAGAATACAAATTGACTATTGGAATAATGGCCATGCGGGATAACTCCTCTAATGTTAATCTGCTCCGATTCTGGAAATTCAGCAACCAAGAGAGATTCTTACGATTAAGTCTTCTTCTACCCTCGATCTTGCCCTGCATGATGGTCTGCAGCAGTCTGTACTTGAGTCCCCGCAATATAAGCCCAAGGTACTTCAACTTCCTGCGCTTTATGGTCGCAAGTAGTTCATGATCTTTGTGCAACCTACACAAAACCTCCTAGTTGATCTTAAGTTGGGTCCAGCATATTCGAAGAATTTTCCTAACACATCTCAAACGCTTCCAGACGATTCATCATAGCAACTTTGAGCGTCCAAATTTCGCAGCCGTAAAGAAGACTCAAGACGTTTAGACGAATGGGAATTTTCAATCCGCGACAGCATAGGACATTTTTGAATTGGGTAAAAGCCGCTCGAGCAACTTCAATGCTGGTTGGAATTCTTGATCCGAATCGATCGTCTCAGTCAGCCACGCTCCCAGGTATTTAAAGTGAGGTACACGTCGAATTTCTTCGCAGTGCTTGAAATAACTTCGCTTGCTTCTTATCCCGCCTATTAAGTCTGCGAGCCTAGACTTGACTGGTGTTTAGTGAGCCTTAGGATCTCCTCACGCATTCCTAGACGCCCAATCTCTTAATCCTCTTTTCCACCAATCCCTTGGTCTATATTACGGCTGGCAGACAAATTTTTGGATAGTGACCTCATTCACAACGTGTAAGCGCAGCCTTAACTGTGAAAATGCGGTTTTCTTCTTACTATTGACAACCTAATTATTCAAAGTCGATTTTATCCGCGTGAAAAGAAAAATACTCGATGACTGATTAAAAAAGCGAGCCGATCTCCGGTCAGTATTCGATGGTGATTAGTCAAATTTTCGCTTGATATACCTTAAAGGTCAGTTCGATTTATACATTCTTTACCTTTTTTTAACATGTTCAGATTCCTCTCAACACTTTCATAATCGAACTTTGACCTTACCTCACTGACTTCATTACCTATCAAATTTTTTCTTCAAAAACCATTATTGATCAAAAAATTATTTTTTTTAAATCTCGAAGAAAAAAAATTGTCCGGTCATGACTAGGGCTATTTATTATGAAAAATATCAAGAGTGTGCAAACGTATTACGTAAACATGCTCGTCTGGTGGTGTACGCTCTTGCAAAAGGGTACATTCCATTTCGTTGAACTCTTATTATTTCCCGAGGAAATTATAACAGAGAACAAGTCGTCGAACATCGTTTTCGGTGCTTTGACATGAATAGGAATGACATGCTGAATTTCGATTGATTGCGGTACAACGAAATTACGATGTACGATAAATCATAAATCACATTTAATTGGCTGTTACAATTTTGTTAAAGTTCGTTCATTAAATTGCGGCTACTTCGGAATTTTCTCGAAGAGTGGTGCACAGAAAAGTATTAGCCAAGGATTTTATAATTATCTGTACGCTAAAGATCCGGTTGTAATCCAACCCGAGCTTGTTACTAATTTGAGAAAAATCGGTTTAAACGTCTAAACGTCATTTTGTGGTAAAAAAAATTAATCATTTAATTTTTCAAGCTCGGGATCATGAAACAAATTAGAACTTAAATTTTTTTCGTAATTGAAATTTAGAACGGGGAAAAAAAGTCCAGTTTTGAATCAAGCTAATTAAAAGCGTGAATCAGTTTTTCAATATAATGCAAGTTGTGAGGTGGCCTTTGAAACGGGTAACACCCAATCATTTATATTGATGATACCGATTCATTTTCAATTTTCTTCAAGGGTACTCATACTTCGGTTATGGATTATTATTCCGACGGCTTTACCTTTTTTTGCATCCGCAGGCCTCGTCGCTAATTGTGAGATGTTCGTATTAAATCGGCACATGCCTCGCGACGTTTTTAATTATAATAATTGGTATGGGTGAAGATTTACTCTGGTAAACCAGACATGCCTGGTTTTGAAAACTTAACTCATCAATTAAATAGAATTTTTTTTTCCTTTGCTATTTCCTGTTTGTTGATAAGGTTATCGGCAATGAAACTGCGCGACAACATCCACCCTAACTGTAAAAGGAAGGCTACTTACGGGTATGTTCCTGACATTCCTTATGGAAGAGAAAGGGAATGTATCCATGACTTTTTCGCATCTTGAGGTAAAGAAAACGTGACGACATGGGCGATCAAAAAAATCAACACGATTCGAAAAAAAAATAACCGTTTCAATTATTTACATTATGTGGAGGATTTACAATAGGATTGTACGGAACTTGTATCAACATCTGTTAATATTGTATTCAATGTGTAAACCAATTATTTGAATTTATGTTGATGGATTTGGGGAAATCATGTTTACAAAATATGTCATCCGCGAAGATATTCTTTAAAGGGGAGTCAAAAGTTGAGGGAAAAGGCCACGTTTTGGAATCTGCTGATTCTGAGTGAGATCTTAAGAAGGACAAAAGTCAAAAAAGCTTCAAAAGAGCAATTAATCATCTAAAATAGAAGTAAGCAATCAACGGAAAAATGTTTGCATCGAGCAAAAAATAAAAGATCATCCATCTGACATCTTTCTCCATACTCTCACTATAATTTATACCTAAACCATCAAATCCAAAATTACAAGACTACGCAACCATTGATCCTCGCAACATGTCGCACAGCTCATCACGACTCTCGCATATACTAAACCACAATCGCAACGTAATATTTATCATAATCGGAATCGATTTTCCCACACGGAAATTAATGCGACACAAAATATTCCTTCAAAAAAAAATATGTCTTAATCGCAAACGAAGACGTCTCAAAGCTCGCCTAATTTTTTTTTATCTCAATAAATTTCATGCGAACGAGGAGAATTAGTGTGAGAATTATGTTAATTTAAATCGTAAACAGCCATGCCTTGACAATTAAAGTAGTCGGTATGATATAATATTTCATGGATGTTTGTTCTTAAAGAAAAATCGCCGTTAATGAAGCCGCTTATATCCGAAGACATACGCGGTCAGTTTTAATTTACCACATGATAAATATCATGCGGATATCTTTTCACGCTTCATTTTCTTTCCCCCCAAAAAAAAGATCACTAAAAAAAAAATACACCCACTATATTTGATTACATCCATCGTGTTTAATCAGTTACGTCATCGATCAAAGAGAAATGTCGGTTATTTTAAATCATCATTTCGTATCTCTTCGATGACAGATCCTCAGTCATTTTAAATATTTAATTTCAATAGTGAAAGCTCAGCGCGATCGTGATCCGTGCGAAAACGGCGCGGAATCAGCGTGGGGTTCATTAAGCGGGAAAAATCGCGTCGATCCGTAACGAAAACGTTAAATCAACATGAAGAAATCAATGTGTAACGAAAAGAAAAAAAGAAATAAATCTAGGCTGAAGAATCAGCGAGTCACACACAACCAATCTATCGACACAAATATTCTTAGAATAATATTAACAATAATTATGTCGTGATTTGAAGGCTTCGCTCTTCTTCTGTTTAGTTTCACGACATTCGTTTGTTTCCATCCGGGCCGCTATGTTTAGCTAATGGGGGAATCGATAATTGACAGGCGTTTTAAAACAGTGAGATACAAATCACTTCAAAAAATATCTTTCAGAAATCAAATATTCACGATTTTGGTTTTCATTATTTTTATCATCATTATTATTACGGCGATTCTTTTCGGTCGGTATGAAATGTTACTTAATTTCTTTTTTGTATAAGCAGGGGCACAAAAAAGGGACGGACGGATCGTGGTTTAAAATTTCTAAATGCCAAAAATATGAAAGGGCTATAATTTTATGAATAAGTGGATGCGCTGGTGTCTGAAGGAACGATAGGATTTTTCTTCTTACAGTGCCTCCTTGCGACGGGAATTGGCGACCATCACGGTTGGGGAGCTTATTGTGGCGTGCAAGAGACCCTAGCCGAATCGACTGTCTTGGGTCTTGCCCAGCAACTCCTCGGCCATGACGGCTATACTAGGGAGCTTAATGCGGTGGCCTCCCAACACCTTCCACATCGCAGCACAGGAGCCATATCGTCAGTCCTCGACTCAGCCTCCTGCTTTCTGGCAAAGTTTGAGAGAGACCTTCGTTCAGGAGTGGACGGATGAGAGAAGAAGAAGAAGAAGAAGAAGAAGAATGGTGTGCACTGAGTTTACTTTCCTCCTGGGTAGATACTTGCTTCACAGCCCCAAAAGTCAGACTAAACCAAGTTTGGTTCAAGAATTTCAAGCACTCTTTAAAAGAAATCGCCCTCGCGCAAAAGATCAGGAAACCAAAAGTTTGGGGGAAATAGAGATCTCATTACGGTTTCGTCGAGTTTGTCTACTATAAAATAAGTTAAAGAAAAATTTGCTTCACAAAAACATTTCCGACTCCCAATTTAAATGCTACAACACTTCTGGCTATTCCAAAATAAAGAAGGCACTTTTCTTGTTCTCTTTATTCTCATTCGAAGAAACTAATTCGTGAGAAAATCAATGATCAATTTAAAATGAGGTTTTCAGAGTGAAGAAGTAAACACGAACGAACGAACCAATATGTAATTCTAAGAAAATTCAGTACAATTATCAATGTAATGTTATTAAGTGGTTGAGACTATCAATTCGATATCTGTATTAATCACGAAATGTATGCTATCACATACTGTATATCGTGTGCCAAGTTGGAATTCTACTTTTCGAAGAATCCAACATTTTTCGCATTAGTCGACTAGTAAGGAAATAAAAAACAACCATATTACACTTCGCTGCCGCGAACTCATCTTCTCATATTTTTTTAAATAAAATAAAAATATGAAAATGCTACTTTTGGATGGCAATAAGCCAAATTATAGCATTGCTATTTCCCCACCTTTTTTCTGCATTTTTTCAATCATTTCCAAGATTGATGATAAGACGAATGTTTTAGTCGGTAAAGAATTAAGATATACGAAAAATTAAAAAGTAAAAAGATCCTATTAGTAATAGTGTGGGCACACACGAGGATGGAACGAAGAAGAAAAAAAAACGATTAATTTTTTAACAGTAACGATCAACTGGCATTAGAACACGATTACAAATCGGATGAATTAGAACTACTAATAAGATTGATAACAACTGGATCGAATACAAGGATCAGGCATTTGCTACACGAACAGTTTATTGTACAGCTACTTTCGATTAATCGCCTAATTTATATTTATTAATTTTTTTTCGATTAATCAAACAATATGATTAATTTTCCATGAAAGTTTTAAACCAATAAGAAATTAATAACTCAAATGAACGATTATTAATTTTGTTTATTGGCCTTTATTAAAACACTACAGGGTGTAACTGAAATGACCGAATATATTAATTAGAAGTTATTCGAGAATATTAATTAGTGGGATCTTGATGGTTATATTAAAAGAACGGTCGGAAAATTTTTATGAAGTAAAGGGAAGTTTTCTCTCAGTGGGCGGGATGTGTTGAGCATGCGTCTTTGGTGAATGATAAGGGAGGTTGTAGTTTAGTAATGTCTTCATGACACATGACGTTGTCTCTGATTGGTTACCATTTATTTGAAACCGGCTGCTTTCTTCTGCAGTGATAATTAAATACCTTTTTTGTACTGCTTTTGCTACTTTTACAAAATTTTTCCATTAGCTTCATATTTCTGTTTTATACTTTTTCCTTTGTACTATTTTTAACTTATTCCAACTAGATTGTAAAACTGAACTGGTTACGGAGATAAATAAGATCTTGTCATCTCGAGTTTGTAACCCTTTCCATTTTATATCATTTTAAAAATTATTACTCCTTATATCAAGTAAACCACTGTCATGGATTGGATAGCTACTCTGATTCAGATCAGCTTCCTCACCAGTCGTAAAGATAAAAGAAGCGCGTGTTGGTAATAAAACAAATGTGCAGAAAAAAAATAAATATAAAAAAAGGTGGGCAATTAGCGATACGATAATTTGGCTTATTGCCATCAACAGAAAAAAGTAGCATTTTCATATTCTTATTTTATTTTTTAAAAAAATGGGAGAGGATGAGTATTTATTTTTTATATATCTTAATTCTCTACCGACTAAAACATTCGTCTTATCTTCAATCATGGAAATGATTTTCTCTAAAATCGGAAGTTAAACGTTTTTCACGATCGGAGAAAGAATTTCACGACCGAAATATGATAACGGCTCAACACCTACTGAAAAATGCAGTGCAATTATCTTTTGTGTGAATGAAACATATTTGTTGATTTTCTTAAAAAAAAAATAAGTGTAACATAAATTTTAAGTGTCAAATAGATTGAAGTGATTTATTATCTGTTTGCAGCATGTTATTGAAATCGAAGTAATTAAATAACAAAAAAAAAGTAAGAAAAAAATATAAAAAAAATACTGTAAAAAATTTAAGAAGCCTGTAATCGACCCAAAAAAATATTTTAATTAACCCACGATATTGGAATCAATTGTATATTTGAGGCGCTTGGGATCGTCACGACTATGGTGCGCAACACTTGATTCGAAAAAAGTGAAGGTATTATTCACGATCGAATAATGGAGGTCGAATTTAAATCTAACATGAAAAGATAGAAAAAATAATAGAGGTTGAGATCTTAAACATTCTTTTATTTTAGAGGCCAACTGTTAAATGAGTGGCTCATCGTGTCATTCGGCGGGAAATTTTTCAACGGTTGGTGCAAGTCTAAAATCATCGCCTCACTTTATCAATATAGCGCAAATATTTGTCTCGCCAATTTCTTTTGCTTTTTCTTGTTAAAACAATTAAAGCTTAGCCTGGCGCAGTAATCTAAAATGTAGGAAGCAGCTAGAAACGACTGGCCAAAAAATTTGGCGTGAAAGAAAAATTGCTAACCTAATTTATCTCATAGGTGCTTTCACCTAAAAGTTTCTAAACCAAATAAACTTTATTTTTTCGGTGATAAAACCATCTCTTTTGGCAACCTCCAATTGTCCCGCCAGGAACCTCCTGGCGGGCTCTAGCATACAAGCAAATTTAGCCAATCAAAGATCTAATCCAAACGTTTCCTGCGCTAAGCCAATACCATTTACAGCCTTTCATTTTTCTATTATTGGCAATCGATCATTACTACCTCTCGACCAGAAAATTTCTCACAAAGCAACGCGAAGATTTAAGAGCTAAAAGTGAAATAGGCCAAGGAAAAACCTGCAAATACTACAAAGAGCAAATGAATATAAAATTCTACGGTATTACAAAAAAAAACCTATTACATCGGCAATACCCATCAAAGCTTTGACATACACAGACATAAATTTGACACTTTACAACCTTCATATAATTTGCTCCATTTTACAAACTTTTCAATGGTTTTACATTAGTAATAATTAATGTTTAGTTCGATGACTTTCACATGGAATGAATGAGGCAAAAATTCATCTAAAGCCTAACACGCCCCAAAGAAATATCGCAAGAAAAACTGTTTGTTTTCATAAACTGAAATATTTATTTTCGCATTTGGACTACTTTTTATATTTAGCACGAACGACTTCGTAAAAAAATAACACAAAATTAAAAGAAAACAAAATGGTTTCATTTGTGACTGACAAGACGCCCAAAATATTTTTGTCTGGGTAAAAATTCTTCATTGAAGAGACAAATTATACAAAATCTTTTTTTATTCCATCACGATTTTGGTCAATCTCTTTATTGATTTTTCTAAAATTGAAAAATCGCAACTTTAGGGCAGATGGTTAAAAATCCAGGTGAAATAAAAAGGGAAATAATATGGCTAAGACAAAAATGTCGAATTTGGCACGTACCAAGAAACATGACAAAAACCACTAGGGACACTTTAATCCTTTGACATCTGTCTTGGGGAAAAAAAATGTCACACTCACTGACATTAATATATTTCAAATATGTCTAAATTAATATTTCTCATTTTCCATTGACAGATTTTTAGGAAAAAATGAAGCGAAAAAAAAGTTAGTCAGCTATTATTAGTGATCAACCTCAGGTATGACATATTGGTAATACCTTTTGTCCGTTTGTTTTGGAAACGCCAGGTAACTTGCTCTTTTTGTTCTGAATTTTTGTGAATTTTGACGGTTCACATGATGTTTCTTTTCTGAAAGATTTGAAGTCATATCGCAAGCTCCCATGAGTCTTCCTTGAGAACACAATGTCTAGCCGATATGTCTCGGGCTCTCGGCCATCAGTATTCAAAGTTTGAGATACTGACGACTTTACACATCTGGAATTTTTCTCTATGACAAAGCATGAGATAAAACTCGACAAAATCCGAATCGTGAGATACTCTACATTTTCAAGTACAAGTATCTACTGCCGCATCCGAAATTGTTCGCCAGGCGGACCTGTCCTGGCATGAAATTCTCCAATCAGGAACTCCAAGCCGACCCGCATCCATTGAAACATTATCCTCCCATCGAAGCCGTGGTCTGCCTTGAGGCCTGGGACTTGTAGGCCTTCCGTCAAGGACCTGTCGTATTTACCGCGTCGGTGGCGCCCGCGCGACATGCCCCGCCCACCGAAGCCTATGCGACTTGATTATACCAGTAGTCAAGGGCTGGCAAGTAATCCTTCGGGTCTCTTCATTTAATCGCAATCGTACACGTCCCGTAAACGGATCCCGCTTAGGTCCGAGAATCTGACGTAGGACCTTGTTCTCAAAAGTCAGCAGCCTCCCTTGCTGACTCCCTGCTGCTCCCTTGTTCACTCAGTCAGACGCTGTTTTGAAATATTAAGACCCTCGAATTGCAACTAGTTGAACTGGATGTCCAGTTACCACATTTCCACACACACGGTTCAACTTACGGATGATAGGTTGCTGTCTGGGATAAACAAATATTTTAGTCATTGATATACTGCACACAAAAATACCCGAAATCTAGCATTAGTCAAACTGCGAGATCACCCACTCACTTCTCATCACCTCATTCCCTAAAATTTAACGAACCAAATTCGTTCCCACAATATGCACAAAACATCCGCAAAATCGCTCTCGAAACCTGACAGAAAATCCATACAGACCTACACTCTTAAATTTATAAACAATAGTTACGTAAATAAATAAATCAGTCGAAACCAATTCCTTACAAAAATTGAGAAATTTAATCAACCATACTGTGATTTATTACAATATACGACAGTCAATTTGCTTAGTACAAAACCCATCGATTTGCCTTCTAACCAATAACGAAACAACTATCTCACGTATGAAGATAAGTGAAATTCGCAGGATTCTCTCAAAACACTACCTTCATTATATTCACCTCTCAATAAAAACGAGTTAATTATTTTTCCAAGAAAAATGATAAAAGGAAAATGTTGCGGCGTCGATTCGCCCAATTAGACATTATTAAACATAGAGATCACCTATAGGTATATATACCTATGATTAACTTAAATCCGTTACCGTGTCCATTCTAGTCGATCTCACTTGCATTCATCGATACAATTATAAATAAAAAGCATGAAAACATTTTGTGTGTCCTTTTAGGGGAGCAGATGTTACCTTTTACTCTCGTAAAGATTCATCTCATTAAATTTACAAGGTACACGTGCTGGACACACAGACACGCATAAGACACCCCTTTAAGTCCTTTTCAGGTCCCGTGGACCGCCACAAAGGAAAAGTATTTTAAATCTTATTTAACAAATATTTATAACACACCCTCTTAGTTCTCAAATCATTCATGATTGATCCGAATAAAGCAGCCACCCGCAGGTTCTCAAAGGATCCTCTCGATAATGGTGTTAATGCTTTTAATATTAGGGTTAACACAATGAAAACTGTTTACCACTGGTTTTCCCTTTTTAACTCCTCTTGTACCTGTAAATCTTGTCAAAAAGATCTCCCGATAACTACTTGAATGTGCACGAGTTGCCAAATCACGGATACGTAAGCAGGAGCTTAGACGATGTTATCATCCTTGTTCAAATAATAATAAAAACATTTGTTGAAATTTTTTTCTAGTTAGATCATGAGATAATAATGCATTAATAGCTTATTGAAAGTAAAGAATATATCGTGGAGTAAGGTAAATGAATTACTATGTGCGATCTGATCGGCTGTTCTCGCAGGTCCCATTTTGATGTCCCCAATGAATTCAATAGAAAATGCCATGACAGTCGGTCGCCGTTCTCCCAATATACAGTATAGGACTCTAAGGAGTATCACTTTAACATTCCGGGATTGGGTGGTGAAAGTTGGTACCTACTTCTATTCTTCTTCTTTAAATGCCCGCTCCTCGTCGGAGATTGGCAATCATCATGGCCAACCATTGATGATTTTACTAGGAATATCAAATAATGTGGTGACTTTCCATAGTCTTCCACATCGCAGCACGGGAGCCATACCATTGATCCAACTCTGCCTCCCGGTATCTGAGCCTAGGCCTTGCCGATTACTATCATCTTCAGCCCTAGGTCAGTATTAGCAAAGCTGCTGCCCTCCACTAGTTCATAACCCTGAGAAGGGAGCTCACCACAGGGCAAGGACGCCATTCCTTGAGCAAGACAAAACATACCTCACCGGTTACCCTAACACTACTACAACAGTTTATTTAGGCCTAGATATCTCATCACACTTATTACTGTTGAGATCAGTGCTTTTTGCACTATCGCTGGAGCCACAACAATGGGATGGTTGTCACATAGTTGTAGCAACAAACGGTTAAACCATGCACTTATTTCACGGAGCTGGTAAACTACGAACTACTTGCAAACGAGGAACTTGTCAATGAGGCAAGCGAGTTTGGTAGCTCCGTTTGTTGCTGCAACTTTTTCAGAGCAGCACATTCATATCTCATCACAAATGCCCCTATCACATATATTATTTTATCAAATAAACCGTAAACAAGAAGACGATACTTTAGTCAGCCATATGATGCAACTCAAACTGAAAGTGCATTAAGTTAATCCGGCGAGCCCCGTTGACCCGATTCATGAAACCCCAATTTAAACGTGAATTTCGTTGACCAAAAGGTGGTTTTCATTATTTTGGGATTTCATTAACTTAGAGCATATTGAAAATAGAAATGAATTGTTAAGATTTACAATTATGAGCAATACTCCTATACTCAACCCAGATTACTTATAAATACGATTTCTATTCTCTTAAAAAACAATACCATTTTCCTTACTTTTGACGCCTTAATGAAAAATGATACCCGCAATCATATATAATGAGAAATAGTTCCCCTTCGGCAAACTGGCTAGTCATTAAAACACGATACTGGAAAAATGGGCGAAAAAATTTTTTGCGCTTCGTCATCAATTCGCTAATCCAAAATAATTTTGTGCTATCTGCGAGTAACAGGTTGACACTGACTCGCTATGTTTAGCTTGTGGAAAACGAGTGTCAACCTGAAACCCGCAGATAGCACAAAATTATTTTTGACCAGCGAATTCCTATATTTTCGATTAATATAATTTTTACTTTCATCTTCATTTCCATTCATTATTAAAGAAAAAAAAGAAAACAAGGGATCTAGCGAGAAATAATTTACATAATTTATTTATAAAAAGATAATTTGTAACTGTAAATCGGATTACGCATCCCATTATTTATGAAGAAAATAAAGAAAAATGTGATTGCATCCGATTTATGTATTGGTAACTTGAATTTTTATTGCGAGTGGGTGCCCCTATTCCTCTCTCAAATATTTGCTGAAGGCGCCAGCCCAATAATCAAACTATATGATATGAATAATCTTTTTTAAAAAGACTCAAATCATAATTAGTTACAATATTTAAAAATATATCCTTTTTAGAATTTCAATTTATTGTTTGTAAATCAGATTATCTTGATGTAGCGCCGATGATAAAATGAAAGGAAGAGCCGTGTAAGTCATGTCGGAAGGCATCGTCTTTTTATGATGGTTTATTTGATAAAATAATTACGTTGATCTTGGTATGATATCCCGAGGTACTGTAGATTATCAAATCTAATTTCACGTCTTGGAGATCGCTACTGGAATTTAAAATGATTACCAAGTGCAACAAGGGTGTAACAGGATGAATCACTCACTAATTTGATATTTTATTATTTTAGCCGAGGATTTCGTGATAATAGTAGGTTGATTTTCTAAGATGGGTTTACAAGATAGTCATGAGCCATTTCTCTCAAACTATTTGTTTTTATCGAAAAATTATAAAGATTGGATGGTCGGAATTCTGTAATCTTTTCCCAAACATTTCACGGTTGCATATGTCCCTGTGATACGAACCGGCTAATAAATAATAGAATCTGCGGCTGATTATAAAAGAATTAAGCATTGGATTAAATTTGAAACAATGATGAGCGTTGTTGTTAATGTCAGTGTTGAAAATGCCGCTTCTTTGTAATTATCATTCAGGTCATCTAATTTTTTGTTCTTATCTCCTTTTTAAAGTTTTTAAATGTCACTGTATCGTCTTAGGGAAAGGTATGATATTGTTTAGGATCATAAAAAAAATAATAAAGCATCAGTGTGGGTATAGTGAACTTGAACGCGTGCCTTTTGCAATTTTTCCAGACCTCCCATCATTGCGTGGGACAATTAATATGTGTTAATACCTCAAATCCGGTTATAACATTTAATTATAAACAGATCTTCAAAGAAAAAACGTGTCGGAAACTTTTAATTTACTTTTTTTTCCTTTTTAATAATTATGTAAAACACGGTGCTCTTTCAAGACGTAATTGAAGCCACCTACGCCAAAAAAAATGGCGGATGCCCGTTCTCAAAGTTGATCATTTTGAATACAGGACTAACGGTATAACTGAAACGTCTTAAAGTAGAAAGAATTGCGAATTTTATATTGTTAATGATAGAGGATGATGATTCAAAATTTAAATTAAAAAATTTTGAGGTGCAGTAGAATGTTGCTGTAGTAATAGATGATAAGAAAATCGATTAGTTTGGGAGTAATAGAACATATAGTATATGATCAATAAAAAGATGTAACTAACAGGTTATTAGGAAAGCGAGGTGATTTTTTATAGCGGTGAGAAAAGGATTGTTGCATAGAGAAAAAATCTTTCGAGCTTGAATTCGCATAAAATCCAGCTAAGAAAATTCATGGAGGAAAAACCCTGGAAATTAATTAACCAACATGTCCTAAAACGTGCTCTGTCAGATACCCATGGCTTAAAAAGCCATCAGCATATATCCAATAGTAAAACATCCATTGGTGAATTATCCATTAGGTAATATATCCATTGGGTGTTTCATCCACTTGACATATGGCCAAGTGGTAGAACATCCATTGACATTCACCCATCGACAATTTACCCACTTTAAAAATTTTTCAACACCTGATTTTTTTACAATTCCACAAATCAAACTGATTCAACTTAACCTAACCTAACGCTTCCCAACTTAGGCCCCGGGAGATTCAGGCCCGGAGGATTTTTTTTAAAACCACAGCAGCGTTACTTAATTGCAAAGGGCCTTTTTACACCCAAAATGTAAAAATGTTTTTTTTGATCCCCATTCATTCAGGGGCGTCTATCTCATTACTAGTGCCTTTGACAAATTGAAGCAAAGATGATACACTAACACTTAAAAGCATTCGAAAAAATATTTTTCGAGACTTTTTCCCAAAAAAGCTCATTACTATAAATTGCCAAGCCTTATTTTAGGTTGTTTAAGCGAAAGGCCGTACACAGTTGCATCGGCTCACATCCAATCAATCGACTTTGAATAGATATTTTACATGCTTCGTCTAAAAATCGAAACATTTCTTCTGGTCCTAACTTTATTCAGTCACTGCCCTTTTAAGTATCAATAATTGAGAAGTTAGGTGCAAGAAGGGCACTTTCTCCATCAGCCAAACATGGAAAATGTACACCTAACTCCTTTTCTTGCACCTAACTCCTCAATTATTAGACCTACGTTTGAATGACATCACACAAAAAACCAAAGAATAATCAAACAATCCACTCATCCAACCACAAATATTCAAAAAATATAAACCTAGGTGGCCGACACAAAACGAGATTTAAAAAAAAAAATAAAAGAGGGAAAGAGACGGGAGATTCGCGGCTTCCTCAGAAGGGTTACAATTACAGGGCGCCCTTCTTTTCTTCAATGATTCACTTGGATGACTTTGGTAGCCCGATACAATAAACAATAATTGACTACGCCAGGAACAAAAAAAAAATATTCTTTCGGCATCTCAAATATTAAAAGAATATTATTGATCTATTTTTCGGTCTGAAATTCGCAGCGTTTGAAAATAATAGAAGCGTGAAATATCATGACAGATATGAATGCTTATCGTTCATTTTTCAACACTTAAAATGGGGGATAAAAACGATCGATCTGTTATTAATTGATCGGAAGTAAAAACTCCTGCAGAGCCATCCAACGGTAACTCAACGAACCTCAACCAAACATCCCCAACCTTTTTTTCTAAAAGGTACAATAGCCCTGCAAAAAATAACCGATTACATGCGACATCTTCTGGTGTTACCTCAAAATTCCACTCTAGCCAATTATTCACTGAGGTATCATAAAAAAAAAGTTCTACATATTTTCATCATAATCAATCAATTGTTCGAAATGGTAATTTATAAATGTTACGCGGCATTGTTTCTAAATTTTTCTACTCGGCTGGGTCCTTTTAAAGCGCCGAAGATCTGCATTGTGGATGATCTGAAGAAGCAAATGGTTTTTGCTTCTAATCCTAATTACTAAGGTCCTTTGTTAGAATGTAATTAGCTGCCGCTACTGGTCTTCCTATAAAGACTCAACAATGCGTAATTGCCTTCGACTTCTATAAGAAATAATAATAATAATGATGATGATGAAGGCGACGATAATAATGATGATAATAATTAGAACATCGATGCCTACATTTGAATATTACAGTGCGTTATTCTCCAGGGCTGCACCTTTTTTTTTTTTTACCTACAACTATCATTTCCCATAACACACAAGAATAAAAAAAAAAGGATTTCACCGCTCTACTTAACCCGTAGGAGGTCTTCGAAATGAATAGAAGAAAATGACGTCACATTGTTAAAGGTATATGACAAACATTGGTCAGTAAAGGGCTTATTATGAAAGAAAAATGGATCAACCTGTCAATGCCAACTGATTGATAGAATTATTGCCGACTGTCGAACCTTTCATTCAAAACGGTATTTTTGCACGAGTACCGTTATTTACCTTGTTCTCTATTTTTTTTCTCAAATTTTTTCTATGCAAAGATATGGGACAGGTCGACGTACTTTCCTTTTGTTGATTTTTTTAAAAATATTTCTCATGGTTTGTTGCAGAAGGGAAAAATTGGAGAAATAGTTTAATAAGTTACTGAATCGGAGAAATTACCGGTCGCCGTAAATTACTAGCCATAAACATACAGACGATTTGGGAGGTATTTTGAAATACGTAAGCGTACAATCAAACAGTAGCCGAATTGAACGATAATAGGTAAATACAACAGACTAGTAATCATGCTTTTTTAAATTGGTTGTTTTTTCGTCGTTTTTTTTAAAAGTTTTCATATCCCTCCTCCATATTATACGTGCCCCCATTATTTGATGTGGTTATCTAAAATTAACAAATGGATTATTATCCTTTCATTTCTTTAATTTTTCCATTTCTATTTTCTTTGATTTAAAACCAAGTTTAGATAATATTTATGTGTAATTTTTCTTCTAAGGCGCGTTTTAGTCGCAACTCAGTGAAAGAATTATTACTCTTCAAGCAATGATTTGACGGATTTTAATTAACTACAACAGTGAAATAACGAATCCGAAAAGCAAAAAGAGATTCCAGAAGATCTTATCAATTAAAATCATATTAAACAAATTATGGCACCACGAATTTCTATTTAAATTTTTGTTCAAAAATTTAAATAGAAATTTTGAAGCTTTGAAAAACGAGCTAGGAAATTCTGGCAGGATTGGCTACCCTTGTCAGGATGATTTTGTGTGGTAAACCCAGCCCAAGCCCGGCTAACCATATGATGTTATCGTTTAGATTTAAGGAGGCCTTTCTTAATCATCCTTCTTTGATATTCGCCTTCTTCGCAATTTTCTTCTGTGAGAATTTCGGTTTCGCAAGAAAAGGATCTTTGGACGTTAAATTTCCAATCAAATAATTGAAAGATTCTCTCTTTATTGGTATGAATCCAGTATATCAAATTAGTAATCTCGGTTCACTTCAAGACAGTCGTCTAAGATAAATCTTTGACCTAGAAGCAGTATAGTTATTTCCTAAATTTTTTTATCCTTTTCAAGGACCTTATTGAAAAACTAGGATAAGATCTCAAGCTGAAAACCTTTTGATTGACATGTGACACGAAACGTACATAAAGTATTTCATTAAATTATTAAAAATTACCCTTTAATAAAATTTTCAAGAGTATGATCTAAAATCCCGTTCCTAGTCATGTTAAATAAAAGCTTTTAACAGTTACATAAAAAATGATATTAGTTCCAATATAATTACTGTGGCTTCTGTGTTTGGACTGGAATTGAGTCACGTCGCTTGACCTCCGTTTGAACATCCTTTTTAATTCACGTCGATCTTTGTTTAAGACTTTTTTTTGTATCTGTTTTTCATTTTTAATAATTCACGTGATGTTGGTATTAGATTGATTTCGAACTATGTTTGATTAGAAGCTGGCGGGCGGAAACCAATTATATTCGTGGTTTTTGGTTTCTGAGATAAGTGAAAGATTTGAAAGAACAAAAGATTTGAAGATCGAGGAAATTATAAGATTTTTGGAGTGGGAACCTTTGATTGGACTGTACGGAATCTGCTTAGAAGTAAACTCAAATATGGCGAATCTGCAGTGTGCACCTGTTTGCATCACCTTTTATCGTTGTGGCCCTTTTTCTAGACTAGACTTGACGTGATATACGGTCAGCAGTCAATGAATCAACATGCGTGTTCATTTATATAACCCTAATCTCCTCACAAATATTTAACATCCGTCAAACTGCAAAAGATCGTTGATGTCTTGTTGCCTCTTTGCGCATCGCACTTACATTAAACCGAGTAGCCAAACTTCAGACTAAATTGTAAACCTTTAATTTCATAATCCACTAATCATGACTAGCTTGTTTAATGTTTATTGATTTATTATTTTTATTTGAATTATTATAAATTCAATGGCCCCACAACTGAGGGTTAATATATATTAATTAATTAATAGTAGCTTTTTTCACAACAGCTCCACCACCTCCACTAAACTGAAACCATCAAGAAAGGATGTGGACTGTAATACTGATTCAGCTCAACCACTGAGAACAGCCAATCTCACACAAAAACTGTAAACACCAAAACAGGATTTTTACAACAGGAGTTCTCTGTTGACTTGACGCCAATAAAAATGATTTTAATTTTTATGAAGAACAGTCAGGTAATTGTCAGAAAAGCCACACTTCAAAATATAACAATAATACTAAGTTGTGCTCGATCATTCAATTATTCCCAATTAAAAAGCTGCAATTGTTTTCACTTTTGTTTAGTTATTTTTTAAATTTGTCCTCACAACTGAAGGTTAAACTTTTCTATTATACATTTGCAACGAAAAAAACCCTAAATTTAAGTCCTAAAATATGACTTTCCATAAGCTAAATGAGTACTTTCCCATATTTTCAATTTGAATTGTGAAAAAATTAAAAAATGCTACAAAATTACCATTTGATAAATTTTTTAAGTCATCATTATGAAGTCTATAGAATCACATAACTACAAATTGATAGAAAAACTTTATTCTTTTATAACCCTTCGTCACCCAAAGTAGAACTGCGTTGGCCTGCCAGATCTTCTACGCCAGTGCCGGGGCCCCACTCGCCGCCGCCTTCATACTTTCAAGAGCGATAAGTTTCCTTTTAGGTCCCTAAACCTTCCCGTAAAATACTGTACCGATAACTTGCATTCTTTTCATGACCTTATGTGCACAAGCATACAACCAACTAACCTCACAAACACAGAAGAGACATCGGTATTGTTAACCACCTTAAGGAAAAACTCTCCTTTGAAAACCAAAATTGTTGACTTACCTGGAAAAAAAAAAAAAAAAATTAGTTGTATGTATAAAATTTCCTTGGATATGGGAATATTCCCCATGATCCTCTCTTTATATCATTCCCATAACAAAAATATAAATGTTCCCTATTACAAAATTCATTAAATAAACGTTCCCCAAAAATAACATTGCCTAACAATAAAAAAATCAGTAATGAATTTTCAGAAACAATTAATGCACTTTAAAAAAAAAATTAGCCAGAGATTTTAATTAACACCATGAATGCCTCACTAAAAATTGCTCAATCATTTAACGCTGCACAAAAATTTCAAAAAAATTACAAAAATCAATCATTTTTGATACCCCACAGGATTCATATTGAAAAATCAACAAATACGAGCAAGTCAGAAACCCCAGGTCTTCATTTGCAGGACATCGCTTCTTTTTCAAAACAACAGGACCGGTCATTCTCACGTTTAGCCGGACAGAACTAAACGACTTCATGGCCCATAGCGGCCGGTGACGTCATCAACAAATTCCAAATATCAACTCATCCATTTAAAACTGATTTTTTCTTTTCTTTACTCATTATTTTTTTTATGTTGCAGGTTAAAACAGGAGTCTAATGAGCTGGGGCAAATCATTAAAGAATAGAAGAACCGTAACAGGGCCTTTGATTCTTCTGCTTAACCTCTTCAGGTTAATTTTATTCACAATGAATGTCATCCAGAAACAATCAGTCGAAAGTAAAATATTGATGGAATGAACTCTGGATATCATTTCCAGGTCATTGTGAATGTGATGCAAGTAATTATAACCACAAATCTAGCTCCCTTTTGATGCTATTAATAAAATATTAAAACTGTCTTACCTTATTTTGAATGAAGCCTTGCAAATCCGCTGCCACATGTGACTGCAAAACTGGCTCTGAATATTTTCTAAAGACGAGTGGTGATATTTCAGCTGCTCTTTGTGTAGAACTTCAGCAAATACTTTGATTAAAATCCATCTGTAAATAAAAATTAAAATATTTATATATAAAGTTCACAATACGAGATTTGAAAGATTTAAAAAAAAAAATGACTTAGAATTATTTCTCATGTCGATGCAGAGCATGGACAGTGAGCCAAGGCGACTCTATAACCTCAATCAAGCTTACATATTACTCATAATATATATCAACAGTCAAAACTAATTAACCAACAATTCAGTTTCAATGCTTCAAAAGTCAGAATTCAAGAAAAACCCTAGATTCAAGCACATTAACATTAATTGCAGACCACAACAATGGTCTTTTCCCCAAAATTAAACAAAATTAAACTTACGTCTGTGCACAAATGTATGAAGCTCTGTAATTATATCAGCCAATGCCAATCCTTTCATTATATTCAGATTTTGCACTTCTGAGATTACAAGTTAAGGAATTATATTTACCCTAAAAAATCTGAAATTAATTAAAAATAAAAAAAGGATACTATTGTAAGTTGCTGACATCTCATCATTAAGTAAAAACTTTAAAATATCAGAGATATCACTTTGTAATGGATGACCAACACAAGTATAAACTGTTTCTTCTGTAACTTGAGAAGATGAGATTGCTGTACTCTGCAAGATATTCAAAACTCTTCTCATATCTCCTCCTCCTAATTTAAGGCAAGCTTTCTTTCCATCCTCTGTTATATTTACACTGAAAAAAAAAAAAAAAAAAAACAAATTAATTCTCATAATACAAGGTCTTTGCCCAATCGGTTTTCTAACACTTACTTTTTTGTTCAGCTACAGATCTATTCTAGACATAATTTGTTCAGCTATTAATGGTGCAAATCGAAATCTTGTACATCTCGACTGAAGAGCAGGAATTATTTTTCCAAGGTAATTACATATTATACAAAATCTTACATTATCAGTATAAACTTCTCAATAACTGCAAAAAAATAAAATTATTATCAAAATCCCATTTCTTTGTTTTTGGATGCAATTAAAATATCTAAGTAACTTACTCCATCTCAATGCATTCTGAGCATCGTTAGTCATAGCATCAGCCTCATCAGGAATAATCAGCTTAAACCAGATTTAAAAAATATCGTCCTTGTACTGGCAAAATTCAATATAGCACCACATGCAATGCCAATGCCTTTATCATCTGATGCGTTTAATTCTAACACCTTAGATGAAAATGCTGCTCGAGAATATAACTGCCTGGCACATGCTAGAATAGTACTTGTCTTCCCAGAACCAGGGGTTTAAAGATATCCTCCTTAAAAATCAAATTGTTGAGTATTTATGGGCGATATTTCTCAAGCCTCAAACAAAAAAAATATCGTAAATGCATGCCGGTAACCTCAACCCACGCCTTTTTTGTATTAATAAATTTATGTGATAAAAAGAGTGCTCGGGAAGAAAAAATTGCTTACCATGGTAAATTAAGGTCTGAAGTTTTTTTTTATCCACAGTCTTGATGTATTACTTCATTATTAATTGAATAAATGTGGATTATTTTGGAGGATAGTCATTGAAACGATGAGATCACCATTTTGTGTCTTCACTGACTGGACTGTTGGAGTTGAGATGGCGCGTTGGCGGAAAGCTAATGCCACGATAAAAGGTAAACAACATTTTTGTGGGAGCTTCTTTTCGAAAAAACCAGTGAAATATCGGAAATGGAGAGCATAATTTTTATTTAACATGGGCAGTAGAAACTTTGGTATAATTATTTAATTTCTTTTCCAGCTTATTTTGATTTCAAAACTACTTGTTTGTTCGTCTCTATTAAGTTACCGCCAAAAATCTGAACAGGTTTTCCCATGTTTTCTCGACTAAAACTTCAGTAGGAGTATATTTTTTACCATTTCATTACTGCCCAATTTCCAGGAATCACGTTAAAAATTATGCTCCCCATTTCCGATATTTCACTGGTTTTTTCGAAAAGAAGCTCCCACAAAAATGTTGTTTACCTTTTATCGTGGCATTAGCTTTCCGCCAACGCGCCATCTCAACTCCAACAGTCCAGTCAGTGAAGACACAAAATGGTGATCTCATCGTTTCAATGACTATCCTCCAAAATAATCCACATTTATTCAATTAATAATGAAGTAATACATCAAGACTGTGGATAAAAAAAAACTTCAGACCTTAATTTACCATGGTAAGCAATTTTTTCTTCCCGAGCACTCTTTTTATCACATAAATTTATTAATACAAAAAAGGCGTGGGTTGAGGTTACCGGCATGCATTTACGATATTTTTTTTGTTTGAGGCTTGAGAAATATCGCCCATAAATACTCAACAATTTGATTTTTAAGGAGGATATCTTTAAACCCCTGGTTCTGGGAAGACAAGTACTATTCTAGCATGTGCCAGGCAGTTATATTCTCGAGCAGCATTTTCATCTAAGGTGTTAGAATTAAACGCATCAGATGATAAAGGCATTGGCATTGCATGTGGTGCTATATTGAATTTTGCCAGTACAAGGACGATATTTTTTAAATCTGGTTTAAGCTGATTATTCCTGATGAGGCTGATGCTATGACTAACGATGCTCAGAATGCATTGAGATGGAGTAAGTTACTTAGATATTTTAATTGCATCCAAAAACAAAGAAATGGGATTTTGATAATAATTTTATTTTTTTGCAGTTATTGAGAAGTTTATACTGATAATGTAAGATTTTGTATAATATGTAATTACCTTGGAAAAATAATTCCTGCTCTTCAGTCGAGATGTACAAGATTTCGATTTGCACCATTAATAGCTGAACAAATTATGTCTAGAATAGATCTGTAGCTGAACAAAAAAGTAAGTGTTAGAAAACCGATTGGGCAAAGACCTTGTATTATGAGAATTAATTTGTTTTTTTTTTTTTTTTTTTTTCAGTGTAAATATAACAGAGGATGGAAAGAAAGCTTGCCTTAAATTAGGAGGAGGAGATATGAGAAGAGTTTTGAATATCTTGCAGAGTACAGCAATCTCATCTTCTCAAGTTACAGAAGAAACAGTTTATACTTGTGTTGGTCATCCATTACAAAGTGATATCTCTGATATTTTAAAGTTTTTACTTAATGATGAGATGTCAGCAACTTACAATAGTATCCTTTTTTTATTTTTAATTAATTTCAGATTTTTTAGGGTAAATATAATTCCTTAACTTGTAATCTCAGAAGTGCAAAATCTGAATATAATGAAAGGATTGGCATTGGCTGATATAATTACAGAGCTTCATACATTTGTGCACAGACGTAAGTTTAATTTTGTTTAATTTTGGGGAAAAGACCATTGTTGTGGTCTGCAATTAATGTTAATGTGCTTGAATCTAGGGTTTTTCTTGAATTCTGACTTTTGAAGCATTGAAACTGAATTGTTGGTTAATTAGTTTTGACTGTTGATATATATTATGAGTAATATGTAAGCTTGATTGAGGTTATAGAGTCGCCTTGGCTCACTGTCCATGCTCTGCATCGACATGAGAAATAATTCTAAGTCATTTTTTTTTTTAAATCTTTCAAATCTCGTATTGTGAACTTTATATATAAATATTTTAATTTTTATTTACAGATGGATTTTAATCAAAGTATTTGCTGAAGTTCTACACAAAGAGCAGCTGAAATATCACCACTCGTCTTTAGAAAATATTCAGAGCCAGTTTTGCAGTCACATGTGGCAGCGGATTTGCAAGGCTTCATTCAAAATAAGGTAAGACAGTTTTAATATTTTATTAATAGCATCAAAAGGGAGCTAGATTTGTGGTTATAATTACTTGCATCACATTCACAATGACCTGGAAATGATATCCAGAGTTCATTCCATCAATATTTTACTTTCGACTGATTGTTTCTGGATGACATTCATTGTGAATAAAATTAACCTGAAGAGGTTAAGCAGAAGAATCAAAGGCCCTGTTACGGTTCTTCTATTCTTTAATGATTTGCCCCAGCTCATTAGACTCCTGTTTTAACCTGCAACATAAAAAAAATAATGAGTAAAGAAAAGAAAAAATCAGTTTTAAATGGATGAGTTGATATTTGGAATTTGTTGATGACGTCACCGGCCGCTATGGGCCATGAAGTCGTTTAGTTCTGTCCGGCTAAACGTGAGAATGACCGGTCCTGTTGTTTTGAAAAAGAAGCGATGTCCTGCAAATGAAGACCTGGGGTTTCTGACTTGCTCGTATTTGTTGATTTTTCAATATGAATCCTGTGGGGTATCAAAAATGATTGATTTTTGTAATTTTTTTGAAATTTTTGTGCAGCGTTAAATGATTGAGCAATTTTTAGTGAGGCATTCATGGTGTTAATTAAAATCTCTGGCTAATTTTTTTTTTAAAGTGCATTAATTGTTTCTGAAAATTCATTACTGATTTTTTTATTGTTAGGCAATGTTATTTTTGGGGAACGTTTATTTAATGAATTTTGTAATAGGGAACATTTATATTTTTGTTATGGGAATGATATAAAGAGAGGATCATGGGGAATATTCCCATATCCAAGGAAATTTTATACATACAACTAATTTTTTTTTTTTTTTTCCAGGTAAGTCAACAATTTTGGTTTTCAAAGGAGAGTTTTTCCTTAAGGTGGTTAACAATACCGATGTCTCTTCTGTGTTTGTGAGGTTAGTTGGTTGTATGCTTGTGCACATAAGGTCATGAAAAGAATGCAAGTTATCGGTACAGTATTTTACGGGAAGGTTTAGGGACCTAAAAGGAAGGTTGTAAGTTTTGGCTTAGTATCATTTAAGTTTTAATCTTCTATGATTCGGTAATTCGTCGAAATATTAAAAGGTTGGGTCGAACATGTTTTTTTTAAAAATATTTTTAAAAATATCGTTACCCAAACAAGAAGGTCGATAGAGCTTTGAGTAGGTTTACCTGTCCGATTTTCATTTTTATTTTTATTCTTGCGGTTGTGTATATTTTTGGGTTAACTTAAAAAGATTTTTGCAATTAGATGTATATTGAAGGTTTTCAAAAGACAGTAAATGAATATGATAATATTACCGCAACAACTGACTTCTGGGAGCTGTAGGCAACATTTATTTTGCTCTTGATTTATCCTCTTTCTTGATTCGTCCATTTTGTTTCCAAGAACACTATAAAACACCAGCCTCGATTATTTCTTAATTTTTATTTATTTTTTTTCCATTTACAATATGGCTCTGATTTTTAACCTGAATCGAATGTCTTTATTCTTTATTCACTGCGACGTTAATGAATTCGGTCCGGTAGCGTATGAACATGATGGACACATCGTATTTAATGGTTACTTTCGTCCGTGCTATGTCATGCCACATCACTATAATACAAAATGTTGCATAACAAACAAAAAACTACCAACACATGAAATCAAAAGGTGAACTATTAAATTAAACGTTAGCAATTGCACAAATTGTTTTACCTATAATTATTGAAAGCATTAAATTCAATTCTCACGGTTAACTCATCATTTAAGTCAACTAATGCACTGAAAAGTTGTCTCGACTTTCACCGAACGCTATTGATTAATTTTACTGTAGATCTATTAGCAAATTATTCCTAACCTTTCATCTCTTCACCCTTTAATTATCTTATCAACTGTCAATTGCAATCAATCACTGTATCACTCTTGTCGAAAATTAGGTTTTCCCTGCACACCAACTGTTTTCGCTCATTCCAGTTCATTTTCATTCGCATATATATCTTCGTTTTTTTTTTTTTCGTGAGAATCCTAAAGGATCGTGACGATTTATAAAAAAAATCGTTTTTAATGGAATTTGTTGGAATGCGTTCGTCTTCATAACAAGATCAGGGGCTATTGCCTTTTCAGTTTCAGTTTGATATTTTAGCTCAAAATTCTCTTAGCTATTTGTAGCAAAATTCCTCTGATTTGGAAAGCTATACCCTTCGTTGTAGTATTTGGTAACAGCGAGAAATAGATAGGATAAGGCTCCTTTGGAAATGGACGGAATGAGTTTCAAAAAAGTCACCGAGTTTCTTCACGTGCGACAATGAGTTAGAGTATGAAGTCGCGCCGAGGATTCAAAGTGGTAGCCATTGTCTGTATTCGCTAGGCCGTGTTTTCCGCTGTCAGGCTAAACTCCGCTGTTGTTCACCCTGTTGTCACTTCACTAAAAAATTCCCCATTGCGCTTCGCGCTCCGTGGAAATATTCAAGAACTTGAGGTTATAATACGCAGTTATCACCGCCTTTTTAAATTAGTTCTTATCGAGGGTTAGTTTCAAGTCTGAGCACAGCACTTAAAACTATGAAAAAATTTACAATTAGAACATAAACACCTCGAACATAGCAAAATCCTCAAGCTTGTATTAAAAAATTCCCACATAGGCTACAACCTATTGATAATCTAAAAGCAGCTTTAAACAGCCTAAGGCGAAAACGCATTTAATTGCTGTAACCTATTGAACCTAATAACCTTTAGAGGTGTCATCAAAGAGAGAATATCGTGCTTATCTTACGAAATTAAAATCCATACCTCTAACGATACCACAACGAAATTGTCATATTTTTATAAACATCAATAAATTTGTTTGAGAACAAGTTTTTTTATTCATGTAATTTGCATCGAATTATTTTGACTAATTCGATCGGGATTAATATCGCTAACGATACGATTCACAGACCAGTCCAAGTTTTTTTTCCTCTCCAGATTTTTAATTTAAGATCGTTTCTTTTGAAAATAATCTATAGCGGAAAATCCTCAATCGGCCCTGAATTATTATCATTCTCATTAGCCGAATATTTATTTCCATTTTCATCTGATTCGCAACGGTTACGAAAAAGAATCATTAAATAAAATGTGGCGGAAATCTCCACCATATTTTTTGGTGAATTCAGCGTGATCGTGTTAGAAACAAAAATATCCGTAGTTGTGCTATGAGGAGAGTACTCTGGAAGCGATTGTGATTGGGTCCTGCTTGATGGTTTAAGACTCGTCGTGGACTCCATCATCGCTATTCGAACCTTGGATGCCGCTGCCCGAAACAGGGACGTGAAATCTAGTCCATACCAAACCCTTAAATTCCAGAGCCACGAAGTTTTCCGTCTGCCTGGTCTGCGCTGTCCCTCGATCTTCCCTTCCATGATTAGGTGCAGGAGCTGGTATTTATCATTGCGGAACACATGGCCGAAATATTGGAGCTTCTGCCGCTTAATTTCAAAGAGCACCTCCATCTCCTTGCTCATTCGAGTTAGCACCTTGGTTTTCCTCATTCTATTCCGGTCCACGGTATGTGGAGCATGCGGCTGTAAAGCCACATCTCAAATGCCGCCAACTTCCCCTCTAGTGCCTTGGTCAGTGTCCATCCCTCAAGTCCATTAAAAAAGAACGGGGAGAACATGGTTTCATTTTACTAGGGCTCTAGGGACATTAAGTTTAGAAACTATTTACGTAAGTTGTTGAATTCTTTTTTTGAAGTTTTCCCATTTCTGTTGCCTTTTTTAAAATTAACATCTACTTCCCTTGGAATAATTCAAAAGCAATTATAATCGGGAAGAAAAGAGAACAACCTCTTCCACATTTTAGTTCCTTTGGAAAAATCTAAAGATCACAACCAAAAAATTTTCATCTTTAATCGCCCCCGTAAAAGTTTTATATGGTTTCTATCAACTATCTGCAGACCCATTGCTACGCATTGGGCGATGATGATTATTTTATGAGAAATTAGCATAAATCATGCATAATTAAAATAAAATTGAATATGTCAAGATACGATTTCGTCCGTATTTTATCTATTAATTAAAAGCACACACCTAACAACTTTTTTACATCCGTACCGCAAGACAATTTTCAATGACGGCTGACGTCATTATCAGATTCTAAGAGTGTTGATATAAAAGTTATTAGGAGCTATTAATGACATAATGTATTACCTGACGATGTACAATTAAGATTCGTCAGGAGAAGCCTTAGTATACTTTACAAAAACCAATAGGTGCTTGCTATTTTTGATATCTACTGATGTTAGAGCTCCGGCATATCTCACCAGAGACAAATAGGTGCAATACTGCTCTTGGCGCAATCTATTCGTTATCATTACTCGCGACAAGTATTTGCCTCCGTCCCAACCCATAAAACAATATTCGGTATTACAAAAGAAACGGGCTTTTATTGCTTCTTTTTATTCTTTACTTTTTGGGGTCACGTCAATTTTATGTTACCCCCAAGGTTCAGCGACTTTATAGTACTCAGACAGGAGGCGGAGGGATTTATGAATAAAGTGCCGGTACTTAAAGATGTTATTATAAATATAAAATAAAAAAAAAAGTGAAAACGATTATTTCCTCGGCATAGCACATTCAAAAAGTAATATTGCCAATTCCATGTATAAATCATTGAAACAGATACAGTGTGAGATTGTGTTCTTTTGTAAAGGCCTCCCACGAAGATGACGAGTAAGTAATTGAAGCAATTAAATGCAACCGGTATGAATACTCTCTTATGTGTGTATCCATTCGCCATAATCAAACTTAAGGTGTCAACAATTGTGTATTTTTCTGTTATAAAGAACATTCCAAGGAACGTTAAAATGTTGACGAGAAGGTGGTTTATTTTAATCCAAATTTTGATCTTTACAACAGAAAAATACACAATTGTTGACCGGTAGGTCAACGGAGCTCGTTGATCAAAAAAGTTAATAAATAACATTGTTATTTTGCCTTATTTACTTTTTACGAGGTAAATGTTCCAATATCCCAATTCTTCCTCTTTTTTGTGTGCTCTGTAAATCTGAAGCTTTGTTGCCAATTTAAGGCTTTGAAGTATTAGAGGACCCAGCAGCAGCTGTTGGGATCCCACAGAAACCCAGGGATCTCTGGGTTTCTGTGTTGCTGTGGGGTCCTGGAACCGAGAACAAGACACCAACTCAAAGCTCCGTACTTTTTGTAATAAAGCTCTGCCTCTCAGCTATGATTCATTGTTTTCAAAATGCAGAAAAAAAATCTCGAATGGGAATTGATAGCAACGCAAATTGAGATTAGCGAACGATCAAGACTCAATCAAAGAATAGCAAAACATACGTTTAGAAACTGAATTTGATGGACATAATTGGCCATTTCTTATTCAATTTTAATTGCCCGTTTTCAAAGAATGCAACATAAGTTAAATATAGTAATTTTACTTTGGCAAATGATCGAGGGTGTCTTTACCATTTCATGAGATAAGCATCAGATCCGAGAGTTACCGTTTTCTGTTATTGTTTTCATTACTTCAACTATAGTGATTTCCACTTCTTATAATGCAAGTCGGTAAATTCTTTGTTACTTTTTTTTTCTTACTTCTTTTCAAGATCACTAAAGAAGCGGAAATTCATGAGCACGACTTTGATTTACTTTTTCGTCTCCTATATCGCGATTTTTTCATCATAATATTTTCCTAATCGTATCCACTTCGGGGCAAAGTTTCAATTCGGTACCTCAGAGGTAAACTGCCACTATAACGTCAGAGCTGGACTCTCTAAGAAGAAGGTTCAATGTTTTTGTTTTTTATTCGGAGTAGATCGTCTTTTTATTCGAAGGCACAAAGATTATATTTACAAATTAATTATCTTGTATTTTATCACAGTATAAAATGACAATCGCATAAGCCTAGTTTCAGAGGAACCCAATTTCTTTTTCATCTCAACGTTAAGAAATTTTACTATGTGGATCAATTTACTAGATACTCAAGGTATCCGAAGTTGAGCAACTGCATGTTTTCTTTAAAGAGGTTTCTGTCGTTAGCCAATTGGCAACAGCTTAGCAATCCAACTAGTTCTGAGTTTTCAAATTGCGCACCCAGAAAAATTTTTTTGGCTTTTTTTTTGATTCTACACTGCAGAGCAATCCTCGGGGGGTCCTCCATCAAGAGGTATCTCAAACCCAGACGCACCATCAAATAATAATTTTTCCTACCAGTAATAGTAGTGATTGCAATCAATGTCGATTTATTATATGACTAATTAGTCATAATGTATAATAAATTCACATACTGTAGATTATAATCACTACTATCACTGGTTCTAGTAGCAGTACTGCGCTACAATTTTATGGACGCAAAACCAATAAAAATGCTTTCACCGTATGGAAATTTTACTTTAAAAAAAAAAAAAGAAGCCGTAAGTCATTAAATGAATTTAACCTGGCGATTTTACACCTTAAATCAATACTATTTTTAATGAATTCAGGTACACGAACACCATTTGCAATACATGAGTACCGAGTACCTAATCATATTCTAAATTCTATTTCTCACCGATTTTTTTTAAACGATATTATCTTGATTTTTGATTACCCATTGATTTGCCAAAATATAGGGTTAGAATTCTTTTTATTTGGTCATAAGTTAAGCAACGATGGGAACCTTACCTCGTTCTTTTTTTTTTTGACATTTTATGGAACATATGGGAAAATATTCTCAAGAGATGGGCTCGCGTGAATTTTTTTCTTCCTCTATTGCCTTTTGTCGATTACCGATCGCATAATCATATATTTAGATTAATTTCCTTCCCCGATTAACGGTTCTTATTCAATTTTTCGAAAAGTACTTCCCGGTAAAAAATTAATAGATCGATAGAAAAGAGACACGTATAACTGCCATTCAGTAATCTAATTTATGCTCTTTCGATTTTCCACGGCTTCATACCGCACCGCTATACGCTTTAGATTAACTTTTACGCGAATTAAAAATAACTAACATATATGATTAACCGCGCATGAATTATTTTTATCGAGTTTTTTTTTAAAGAAGGAAAATATAATCGAAGAAACACATTTAATCAAAGGTAAATTTGCCTAAGGGCACATTGATTCATCAGCGGGGGGGCCCCAGTATGCTCTCAGCAATAGGATGAATACGACCGGTACAACTCACGACGACTAAATAGTAATTACTGTAAACGTCGTGGAATCAGGCGCAATTAATGTAAGATTAGACTAGACTAAAAATTCTTAGCCGAAATTATTCCTCTTTCGAATACGCATTTCGGTTAATTAAATGAGAGCTGTACCGATTTTCGTTTTATAAGGAGTAGATTCTCAGCTGGCATGAGGCATTCGAAAGCAGAATTACTTGTTTTAGTTAGTTTTCTGTTTTCTGCAAATTTTAGGCGAGGAGATGTTTTTTCTTTTCGAGTTTTTTAACAGTGGGTGACCATTTGAATAAAATCTCCATTTTTCTCCCCTTAAAATCTTGTGAGTTCGTATTGAGGTAAACGATTTGTTAATTGATTCTTTGAACATAAGAATTTGTCGGAGACGTGTTGTTCGAGGGCAATGACTGTGCAATCAGTCATTTTCGCGCAGTGCAAAAATTCACAGTTTCCACAGGAAATGCTGGAAATGTTAGCTGATGGCGCTACCGGAGAACTTGGATTTGGAAGCAGCACCTGGAGCTGACAGCAAGTCAAATCTGGGACGAGCATGAACCGGAACTAAACTTTGGGGATCAGCGAAATTTTAGCTTGGGGTAGTCGGTGAGAACATTAACAGTACTGCCTCAGGTTTCGCGCACCTGCCCTTGACGAGCTCCAGATTTCTTCTGACCCGGGAGGTAGCAATCTAGAAAAGGTTCTGGTAAGGGGCAGCTAATAGTCTTAAGGCTGAAGACGGTAAAAGTTGGTTACCTTAAGTCCAAAAAGCAGGAGGCTGAGTCCAGGACTGACGGTATGGCTGTGCGGCGATGCGGAAGGTGTTGGAAAGCCACGGCATTAAGCTGCCTAGCCATCATGTCCGAGGGTTTGCTGTGCACAGTCGCCTAGGGTATCTTGCACGCCGCAATAAGCTCTCTTATTATGATGATCGCCGATTCCCGTCGCGGGAAGACACTGTAAGAAGAAAGAAAAAATTTAACTTGAGCTTGAACTCTCCTTAGATGACCACAGCTGATCCTCCAGTGTAATCTAGCTTCAATCTTCTTCTTCAGTTGTTGTCTCTTCTATGGAGATCAGTGATGATCGTAGCAATATGCACTTTGGAAACGGCGGCTCGGAACACGGATCAGGTACTCTTCCGAAATCACTGCAGAGGACTTCGTAGCCAGGAAGTTTTTCTCCAGCTTCAATCGTTCCCTCCAAATTAATTACGCGCCGGCTGCTATAAAGCCATGTTCTTCCTGCCGGTAAACTTTATGCACAAAACCGAAACGAATTAAACCAACTTACTTCGCTTTAATGATGTCTTTCAATTGATGTCGAGATATGCGGGCTCAAATAAACTTTGACCTCCGATCAATCATCGAAATAAAACGAGCGCATACTCGCTTCTAATGTAAGACCAGCCAGGTGCAATTAAGTCGGTCATCAGTCGTTAATACACGCGAAAATAATGCTTCACTATTTATAACATGGAAATTGAATCAAAGGGAAAACTTTCTTTCAACTAACCAGATTTAATTATACACAGTCGCTATTTTTTTTTATTTTTAATCAAGCATTTTCTCGGGAAAGAAAAAAAATCAATCTGTGGACGATCCCTAGCGTCATAATAATTTATTATTGAAAAAAATTTTAATTTGATAAATGAATAAAAGTTGCAATAAGTTAAACATTAGGAAATGAAAGTAATTGGAAAATATATTTCACAAAAATCAAGTTCAACCGAGCTCCCACAAGTCGAGATGAGTCAAGTTTTGTGTATCTTTACCGTATAAGGGCAGGTTAGAGTAAAACGTGCGAAAAATAATCAAATACTAGAAAATAATACATGGAGATATGGTTCAGAAAATAAAACATGACGCGGGTGAATAATTTTTGAAATTTTTCGGACACATAATCGATTAAATCGATCATGTTCCCTTGGCGAGAAAAACAATTTCGGTCTCCCGAACACGTTTTTTTTTAGGAAGAGAGGAAAAAAGGGAAATAAAAAAAAACGTGCGTGAAAGGCGCCTTGTTATCTGCGCAGACGCACAAAGTACGATTATGTGTGATTATTGATCAGATATCGAAAGGTGTGAATTATCGATCGTGGGTAACACGTGACTCTTAAAACTCGCTTTTTTTCCTTTCATATTTATCTATTGGTGTCGTTAATACATAAAAAACCTTTGAACTTTCGTCGAAATTTTTTGGTCATATCTTATTATATAGATTACAATTGTATGTGATTTTATGTAACTCTGCCATCATTTCTTTTTTTCCCCTCTTCTGCTTTTAAGTATAATATGCGGATGATTTATTCGTAAATCACGGATTGTTACATTTTTTAGTCGGTATCTCCGGTCAAAAATAATTTTGTGATTTTGAGTTTCAGGTTGACACTCGTTTTCCACAAGCTAAACATAGTGAGTCATATGCACAAAATTATTTTGGACGCACGAACTGTCAGATCTTTGAGAAATTTCTTGAGCAGCTACGTTTACTGAAAAGGGGGCAAAGTGTATTTAACTCTGTCCTAGAAGAAATATTTTATAAAAAAAATTAGGTCTAGTTAGAGTTTTCGCGGGAGCATCTGCAGTGATTAACGGGCAACGAATTTTAGTTCTTTTTTCTTCCCCTGCTTCGTTCGTCCAAATAATTTCTTGCTGGAAAATACCGTTCATTACTTTTTATTTTGTCCACCCACAACTCCGGTTGTGATAGTCTCGTATCTGGGCCCCAGACCTCAGGATAATCCCTATTCCCACCATTATTTTTGCTCTCTAATAATTCTTCCCCCTGTACTACTCTCGAATAAAGTCTGGTCATTTTTTGAGAATTCGTCTGAACGAAACCAAATAATATTATTATTAAAAAATACACCTTTTGCAAAATTGTCTTCATTATCAGGAGCCTGGGATTATCAATTTCTTATTGTGGCCAGAGCTAATTTTTTATCTTATAGTCAAATATTAAATCTCTAAATTAAATTTTTGAAACTATAAACAGTGAACCCATATTTGAAAACTCTTGCACCTAGCGCAAACATTTGCCAAATTATATGATTTTGAAGCCTTTGGCAAATGCTAATTTCACTAATCACGTCAATGTTTTCCGGTACATTCGTTTTTTTTTTCAACTTTCTTTCCAATTTAAATTGCTTAAGCGAACATTATGATTTTTTTTCGCACCTTAGCCAAATTAGTTCTGTAATCATTAATTAACTCAGATCTAATTTGACTAAGGTGCGAAAAAAACTTCATAATGTTCACTTAAGCTAGTTCATTTCAAAAAACCATTTATAAACCCGTCTCATGTTCCGAGGTTAACGTTTTTTGCTCTTTTTCTAGACCATTTAGAGCTACGGGAGTTCATCCAATAAATGCCATAATCGTTTTTGTCATTTAATTTTCTTATTTTTTTCCGTTCTTATTGAATAATTATGTCTAATTTCTACGTATGAACTTTAATATTTCATCTCAGGCAACTTGGTTGGAGGTTTTCATTTGGGCTTCTTAGCCTGACACTAATGATGATATGAAACTCTTTATTACTATCATCTTAAAACTTCCATGATCTTTAAAGGAAGTGGCAATAAGATTCATCAATGAGGTTCGTCTCGATAAGAGAAGAGGCAATTCAGGTACATCCTGTTTAAAGTGTCTTGTTGGAGTCAACTTCTGTGACGAAAACTGCGTTGTAAATTTAATTTTAAAACAAATATATCGGCCATCATTATCATAAATATTACTCATTTAAATATTTACTCTTCATTAAATATAAAAACACCCACGATCATCATCGTGTGCCTTTAAAAAACTATAGCAAACTGGAACTTTCCGCATTAATGACAACATTTTACATTACCCGGTTCTAAACGGGTATCCTGCTGAGTAAGCTTAAAGCGTTTTAATATTTTATCCGGTAGGACTTAACTATTTTCGCGTTTGAGGTATGCGCATCCCAGCAACGCAACTTGATATATAACCATAACGCGAGGTGATCTTCGTCCATTACCTGTCATCTTTGACAACCATTAAGAATCCATTGTGTGATGTCAAGTAGGTCAAATATTTCGTAACACTTCAGTTATAGACGATTCCTTCGCAATAAAAAAGCTCAAACAAAAGACATTTGCGCGATTATCAATAAAAGAGAATTTACGGTTTGCAGTAAATTTTTTTATTGAAACAGCGCAACGCTAATCGCGTTGACTTTAAGGGTTAAACGCTTTCCAATGATGTTGCTTCATTCTTTGGAATGCACGGGAAGGATTTCAATAAATGAAATAATATATATGTGATTCGATTTCGATTTTGTTTTATATTTAAAGTAAAGTTGTAAAATAAATAAATTGAATTTATTTAACCGGTTGATGATCAGAAATGTGAGTTTTATTCGTTTGGCCTGGCTTAATTTTATTTTTTTTAAATAGTGCTGTTAAAATATTATTCTTAATTCTAATCGTATCGATATTTTGCACTGGGTTTATATAATAAGGCACTGGATTGTACTCGTACAATTTTTTTTAAAGCAATAACAACTTTGTATTTTATACAATAAATAAATAATACACAGCTATTATTACTATATAAATATAAAAATGCAATTAACTTTTTAAATTTTATAAAAATCGGATTCGGAAGATTGCTCGAGTGTACTTAGCTAAATATTTTAATTTTTTCTTGGACTGAAAACGATAACTCAGTCTTAATTTATATTTAACATTCTCGTTATCATAAAAAAACGATTCTTGAATTCAAGTTTTCTCAAGTTGCTTCATTTTAGTTCTTAGTCTCGGCGTCAAAATGTGACAGCGCTGGTGGCATATTAGTTCGTAGAATGGTCACACAGAGCGCTGTTGTTGCTTTCATTTTTTAAATATTTTCTTTTAAATAACTTGCTCAAAAATTTTAAGCTGCCTGAGCTTGGCTTATACAGCTGACGTTCGCTTATGAAATTTCAAACCTTCATGCGCTATAAAATCATATCTCTAAAGAAATTTTATCAACAGTAATTTATGGATCTTTGATCAACATTACGATAATTGCCCTGCTTCAATAATTTACAAAAATTTAGTTGTGACTTTTAAATTTCACAAGCTGGCCACTCTTTACAGGAAAAACCGCGATCGGCAAATAAGAGAATTAAAGGCTTCTTTTACACTTTTAATCGCCGAAAATTTAATTCCCTTAACCGTATCTCACGATAAAAAAAAACTTCCTAGTATCAAAATACCAGATAAGTTGCCCAGTGAATTAGTGGGTTGTTCACGAAAATGAAATTTGTGTGCACGTCTATGAAACAATCGAATGACCATAATTTATTATACAACAGAGCAATCGAATCCGATTTCGATTTTTTTTTCCTTTGATTTATTCTTTCAAAATATTCTTATTTAAATAAAAATAATATGTTTTAACATCATATTCTTCTCTTTATCCCTTCGAGGAAGAATTTTTTTTTATTATTATTGAGATCAAGTCAGATCCAGGCACGTGCCACATTTCTGAGTACGGAAATTCATTCTAATATAACAAGAAAAACAAAAATTCACACGTTGATAACCCATTGAGCTAGGTTACCCTTAATAGAATTCTGCACGCGCCAAAAAAAAATATTTGTCCAGCCCGATTTTGGCGAAATTCAGCCCGTGCAAAATTCTACTTCTCCCTAAAATTTTTTGGCTAAATACAAATATTTACACGAAATATTTTATTGGCTACCCTGATTGCGGAACTTCCACTCTTTTAGCCGTTAAGTCTAACGGATTATTTTTTATACTAACTGTTTCTTTGCACAATTCTACATCGATCGTTAAATCTTCCTCTTCTGTATCACTGTTTTCTTTATAATGATCCGAATCTTTATTACTAAGAGGCGTCGGAGGGGAATTATAGGAAATTGAAGAAGTTTTAACGGATAAATCGATGGGATGTTCTTGTTCGACTGCAACTCCTCCCAACGCAGGGCTACAAAGAAGAAGATTCCCGCCGTTTGGTATCCCAGGAGGAGGCCAACTACCTAATAAATGAGGATTAATCGGCGTTATGCCGGCTTTTGTTACTACGGAAGGATACAATAACCGATTAGGTGATGATTGAGACGGAGGGAAAAACATTCCCCCGGACGTAACCGGTGGGCTAAAGGAAGCGTTTGTCGAACTTCCGATAGGAGAAGAGGGAAGATTTAACGTTATCGTCGATGAAAACGGTGACGGATGCTTATTAAATACGTTATTTTTATGAGAAAAGTCTTTTTCACTAAATGGAGATGGTGTTTTATGAGATGAAGGCGGCCTTAAGAAGCTTAATGCACTTGTTGATCTGGTTTCGTCGTCCATTTCCCCGACGGAAGATTCACCCGATTCAGAATGATTACTATGGCTTGTTTCTTCTTTTTTGGTTCGTTGAAATCCGTGTAATGCGGCAGCCGATTGGAAAAATTTATCCGGCGGTAATAAAGGGTTTGTTAAGAACGAACCGGGGAAGAAACCCGGAGGCGTTCCGAATATGTTAGTATTAAGTCCATTTGTACCATTTTGAGATTGCTCTTGTAATAAACAATGGATTTTAAACCAATTGGAACGTCGTCCGTATCTTGAACCGCTTTTCGACATCCCGACTAGAAGGCACTTTCTTAGACGACACGCTTTGCATGCTGTCCTATTTTTCTTGTTTATCACACATTCCCCGTTGTTTTTACATTCCGTTATGGAACCAAGGTTGTTGTAGGTACGCCCGAAGAATGACTGAAAAGAAAAGAAAACAATAATGAGATGTGTGGAAATAACAGAATCAATTTAAATATTTTTAGTGGGTAAGCATTAGGGGATGAGCTCCAGTGAAGAGATCCGGAAGCTGACTTAGCGGCCTCTGATTATTAGCGGGGTGGGACATGCAGCTTGTGCGCCCCTGTCGCAGATGAGACGTGTGAAAGAAACAGAATCCGTTTAGAATAAAATATGAATTAAGAGAAAAAGAATAGTGAGATGAGGGTGAGATTCAGTAACTTGGATTTAGAGGATGTGCGCCAATGAGGAGAGGAAATCGTGCGAACATGGCACACTGATTTCACTGGGTGCAGCATGTTGCTAAAGAGGCACGGACTCTGCATGCATATGAGCTAAATTTTTTGGAAGCCCAACATGTTGAAAAGCAAGTTCAAAAAAAACTTTCAACTTCCAATTTTTTTTTAAAGTGAAAAACTTAGAAAAGAGAAATTTTTTTTCAAATCCTGTAAATTCCATCAAAAACAATGACCGACATTTCATTTTCATTAACTGGATCATTGTTTCATGTTTTTATTAACATTCAAAACATCTGTCGAATCTGACTTGGTATTTTTTTTAAAGAAGTGACGAAACAGTTTCTTTGCGTTTTCCCTTTCTTTCAAATCCGTGTTCGTTTTTTTAATTATGAAAGATCAGCCTTTAAAAATTTTTACTAGGAATAATATGGACCAATTTTTGATGTATTGACCGCGTGAGACTAATTAAAATGTCCGACAGACGGGTTTCGATTTTTTTTAAAATTAGTAGCTTCGATGCTACTAATATAAAAAGTCCTAGATACATGGTGACATCATTATTTAACAATAGGCATGTATTTTTGTAGTCTCGACTTCAATTGTTGACTGTAGTTGCGTCATGTAGGCCAATTGTTTGACAACATTAAAAAAATGTCCACATACAACCTTGTTCTTTTTCTAGTTATCATATGTTGACCAAAATCATTTATTTCCGACCTTAATTAATGTGAGTATTTCGAACATATTTTCATCAAATCCAAAAAATTAAGCCCTATGACCTTGAAACCTTAAGAGCGTCTTCCGAATTCCTTCAATCTTAAATATTTTCATCAATACTTTTTATCTTTCCGGTACAACTTTCTTTCCACCATTCCGAATTTTCCACTTGCTGCACAAATTTGCTCGGGATCACGGCAAAGCCATAAAAGAGCCGATAATCGTAAATCGATATAGGGTCGAATGATTCCCTACGATTAAGGGACAGATTAGCAATTTTCCATCCCGTCCATAACTTTTAATTGCCCACGAATAAATGATTAAAACGAATTGCCGCTTTTCTTTTTCTCACCATACAACAACGCCTTAAAATGTAAAAAGAAAAAAGATCTTTTCTTTGAGATTATTTTAAGTAATCCGATGCACCGGATTACCCAAATTATTTTAATAGCTTTTTGGGAAGAGAAGAACCGTTTGAGCCATCGGTCGCGAAGCCGTCCACAAACCCGATAAAGAGAAGAAATATTTTAAATCTTACTATTGAATAAATTGGAATCTCATTTTGCTATTTGCATATTCGAGCATTTATCGTGAGAAGTAAATAGACGATTTGATGAGAATTTAATTTGGCTAACATATTGTAAATATTTAAAGACCCTGTCCTAATTTAGTGATAAATGTTCAACTTATACAAATTAGTTTTCTTTTATTTGAAGATGATTGTGTGTTTAACCTTTAATCCGAGTTTAGTTTTCTTCTTTGAGAAATCGCAATCGGCCATAAACAATATAATGTATGTGGATCGATGAAGATTATGCTTGACCCTTGATGATGGTTTTTTTCCTTCTTGCATCAAATCGATGAAAAAGAAATGAAGTGTAACGTTCAGCCGATTGTTACTTGATCAGCTTAAATAACCGTTGCACGGTTTACCGTGAATTGATTAATTGATCGATCAATTAATCAATTGTCCTAGCTCTGTTGAAGTCTTCTTAGAGTGACTTCCCGCGACGGGAATTGGCGACCACGATGGTGAAAGAGCTTATTGCAGCGTTCAAGAGACCCTAGCCAAATCGTCTGTTTTGGGTCATGCACAGCAAACCCTCGGCCATGATGGCTATACTAGGCAGCTTAATGCCGTGGCTTTCCAACACCTTCCGCATCGCAGCACAGGAGCCATACCGTCAGTCCTCGTCTCAGTCTCCTGCTTTGTTTTTCTACCTCTTAAAATTTGTCAAGGCCGGTGGAACAGCTAGTGCACTGGCTAGTGCTAGTGGCTAGTGGAAACAGTCGGCAGTGCCAAGTGTACAGTTGGCAGTGACATGTTTCCACTTGACAATGAGCAAGGAACAAGCTGGCATGGCCCTTCAGGGCTTCCGTACTTTAGTTCCAACATGGCCCGTGCAATCTCTGCAGTGCATTGATAAAAATGTCAAAGTAAAATTTTATTTTTTACAGTATAGTGAATTATTATAATTTGGAAGCTACGGCAAAGCAATGACTATGTAAATAAAGTCGTGCTCCAATTATTTTCATGGCTCATTTTTTAAACGCCCTAACTTTATGTTATATAATAGGTAATGACTGATCGTGAGGTGGGGACTCCGACCGAGACGTGTCTGCATGGCATTTTATATACCATCAGACACCTGCACCTTCCAAAACTCCTGCTGACTTTTTCCCTTTTCGGTTTTTTTTTTCATAACGCGGCGCTTTTCATATCGGACTAATAACGTGCGAAATAAGTTGCAACGGGGAGAACAATAGCGCAACGGATCTTTTCATGCATGATGCATGCATGCAAGTTACTCATGGTGTATTAAGTCCCCGCAGAGATTCATTAAATATACTTAGGATGACCAATTACGTTAGTAATTTATACCTGCAATGTCGACGTGCACCATTTGAAAAAGACATTAAAATTCATTAAATATGTCATTGGGAGAAGTTCATATATTTTAAATGTGAGAAGACGACTTTTGGATTCCGAGGCGTGAGTCTTAGGTTATTTCGAGATTCATTTTTCTTTTAGATTAACATTGATTATTGAATTTTTTCAGCTCCGCCGTCTTCTTCATTTTTCTTTTTATTTAAATTTACGATTTCGTAACTTATGACTTGCACACAAATTAGTCACTTCCTCGTTCCCATATGCCTTTTTCGTTATGTTTATTGGTCTCTCGTGTAATTGATAAATTAGTTAGGTGTATGCAGATTAGGAACATGATTTGTTAAGTTTTCTTTAGTGGACGATCAAGGTCTTTTCAAAGTGAGGATGAGCAGTGGCGGAGTGGAAGCCCCCAACCTGCTTCAGCAAAGAGAGTTGTTGATTTTACTTGAGGTTTAAGCTAGCCCCGTCCATTCAATCCGTCAGATCTTTTAGTAGATTTTTGAAATTCTTAAATTAGGCTCAAATATGCAAATTTAGGGAGTTGTCTTTGGTCATTTTTATGTCTTTAGCTTTTTGAACATGTATTGGTGTGATCGGTTTGCTGCCAACTGTTTCAGCAGCTGTAGTTTGCCTAGTCTGAGCTTAGCTCAATTCTACTAGGACTTTACAGCCTGATAAATGGTACTTGATTGCTCATGTTCCAATCCGCTACTGCATATGAGTATTTTTATAAAATTGCGCCACCGTGTTATTATAAAACGATTGCTACTAACCTCTAAAGCGTGCTTCAGCTAATACAGAAGTCTTAACTCGATGTTTTTGCAGATTTGAAGAGGATGAAAAACAATATAAATAAAAAAAAAGTTCTTGTAATAAATTTACCATTTGATTTGCAAACAAATTACGCAATAATGTGGAGGATGTTACTGGTTTAGTCATCGTTTACAATGCGTGTAGTTTAGGATGTGTTCAGCCAACCACTGACGCTCAGTTCCGTTCGTATGCGATTCGTATTATTAAACCGACTGTTAAATCCCTTCATTATGTAATTTTTATTTTTAAATGCTTTCAAAGCGAGGGTCAGTTCCGAACATAGGCGGACTGATTATTCAGGCATTGAAGATTTTAACTTTCTGGACAGGAATAAAATTAAGTGAGAATCCCAATGTACTGTGGGGAATCGGTATCAATCATGAGCTTTAATTTTCAAACGGTCTGATGATCCATGTGTGACCTACCAGAAGTCCTGTTCTTATTTTTCGGACTGATTTAATCTCTTAGAATTTAAAACTTGGATCTTGGACGGAAGTTCCTAATTTGGTGTGAGGAATTCTATGTCAGGGTCATGAGCTGATTGTAAAGGCCGTCAAGCAAAGATTCCTCTAAGGGCTCTTTTACAAAGACACACCATAAGACTGTGGCAGGATCAAAGGCTGCGTCTCGCCAACACGGACTTGGAAGTGCAATGTAGTGAGGCTAAAGTTTTCAAGACAGAAAATGTCAAGGTCTTGCTGAAATCAATAGGACGACTTATGCTTTAAGGGTCAATCGGCAGCATCCTCAGACTCCGCTCCATCTGGAGTTTGAAGTTTAGTCGATGAGACGATTCCAATCCGCCAATGATCCCAAACGGTGCTTTAGCTACACATACCCATCGCGAAATTTTGAAGAGGTGTCTTTTATTCGCCGAATTTGTTTTTATAGCCTTCGCGAAACTAAAACGCTTCAACCCACGAAGATTTACAATGAGCAGCTGTTGCGTGGTTTATTTTGTAACTGATTCGCCCAGGTATCATTTTGTGATTTCTTATTCCCCAAGGAAATCCAGAATTGTGGGTGTTACCAGAAGATGAGTTTTATGGACTTCCGCGCCTAATTGTTACGAAATTCCTTTCCATAGAAATTGTTCAAGTCAATTTCTCAATTTCTCAGTCTCGTTTTAATATTAAAAAAAAACATAATAATTTAGATTAATCGACAAGTTCTCACACTCGAGCAAATAACGTTTTTGTGACATAATGGTATCATTCTCGGATATAATTACTATCATTAATTTGCGCAGATCTGTTTAAACTAACATAACATCGGGATATTGTCATCTGATAGTTATTATTTGTCGGTATGACAGATTAAGCGTGAAGTATAAAATACATCCTTGATTTTTATAGTCTTGAGATGTGGGAATCCTATTGTTTTTTTTTTATTCAACTAGATTCTTCATTATAATTATTCAGGCGGAGCTGAAATGCACTTATTCGCTTTTTCAATATCCATTCACATGAAAAGAAATATTATTTCGAATTTGGAATCTCTTGGCGACATCGAGCTGACTGAAAAAAAACCAGACGAATGTGAATGACGCTTATGGTCGGTGTGTATTTATTGGAATCGAGTTTAAGTTTAGTAGACTCAAGTTCTCACGACCTCTCACTTGCGCGTTCACCTGTTGTATTTCTTATGCTTGGCTTATTCTCCGTCAACTGGCCAACTCGAATAATCATCGGTTATTAATACTTAGCATATGAAATTTTTATTTTAGCAGGTACTTAGTCTTACTACCACGGGTTTATTATGGAGATGATGATTTTTTTTTTCTGACTCACTTTTACACTTACTTTCCACACTCTTGTTTTGCCCTATTCATTGTATCTTTTTTTTTTTTTACTCGTTACCCTGGCATTCGGCAACTTGAACCTTATACTCGAATCATGATTTTTTGACCCCTACATTAATGAGTAATTCATCAAATAGGAAAACTTATAGTGTTGTCTATATAAATTCCTTTTTGTTACACCCGCCTACTTGATCGTCTGCGGAGAACTATATTCAAACAATTATTATTGTTGCAATTTCTTTGTGTCTGGCTTTTTTTCCCGCTTCATTGTTTTTGCTAAAATCTTAAGCCTTCGTGTGGTTTAGTTTGAGCAATTGTCTTAGGGTGGCCATCATGGCGCAACTTGTGGTAGGTGAAAATGATAATGCAGACGCCCAGCAAAGCTCTGAAATTTGCAAGTCGTGACTTTAAGGTGTTAGTGAGAGTGATTAGGTCAGTTGCTACTAAGTGAAGCATCTGCACTGCTCATCGCTGAAGGGTGTTATGGCTTGCGATCCAGGGCCAAATTGTGTCTCTTACAGGGAGAGATGCGGCAGCACTCTACTTCATCTTAATGATGACCTTCAGACTTATTTTTCTCGCCATCGAGCTCCACATTTTTTATCAACTCAATTTATTAATTACCGATATTTATAGATTTAGAGGTTGATTATTAAAAAATAAGACTTCAAGGCTTCTCTGTTAACACCAGCCATCGTCATTGAACTTGTTCTAAGAGTACAATTAATATCAGAGTGATAAAGTTCAAATTCGAAAAGAATAGAATGACATATTCACCTTCCTTCCTCGAGGGTAAAAGCCCTCCTACAGATCTTCATTTAGAAGCAAACCGCATCCACTTCATTCTTCATCTGTCATTCATCATCTGCTTCATCTGCTTTAACAATTGAATTAAACAACAGATTTTGCACTCCGGCTGTAATAAATTTATTTTTCCACTTTAAAACCGCATATCACACTTGCAGTTCTTTCCTATGTTTAACCGCAAGGCCATAATTTATAAAGGAATTTGTCAAGGAGAGGATGGAATAACGTTAACTTATTAACCTTTTTTTTTTCTTTTCCTTCTTCCTTTGAACTAGATCATTGCTTTCTTTTATGCGAAGGGGTGTGTCTATGGTGTTTTTTTTTCTTGCGGGAAGGGTTAGCCACGTGTGGACAGTTTTGAATGGATGAACGGTTTTGATGTTTTAATAATTTCATCAAATATTTTTATCCGGCGAGATCTCTGATTTTTTGTTCTTAAAAATTGGTGTAGCCCGTCTACACTGAAAATTGCATAAAATTCTTCTTGTAAAAACTTGTCTCATTCTTGTCTTGGTCCATCATTTTAATTTCGCAATAAAACTGATGAAAATACACACTTATCACGACCTTGTTACGAATTGAAGATCTATAAACATTTGTAGGTCGCTCTAGAAAATTATAGGCCGCTGTCACTATTCATCATTCTACCTAAAATTGCGGAGGTGGACGGATTGGTTTAATATATCGCCTACATATTTCTCTTAATGGTACGGTATTAAGTATTTAAATCATTACAAAACAAACCCGTATTTATAAATTTTACTTTTTATATAAAAAAAAGGGTTTTCGATCAAATGATAGCTAATTTTCATCCAAGGTTTTTATCACATTCTAGTATAGGTCAAAATTAATGCGTTATCATTATCACATTTTATGAATTAAGTTCCCATTTAGGTTTATTATTCACCATTTTCATTTCACCTTAATGCTCGCGTTCCATTTATGGCTTTTTTTATTTCACACCTGGGAACGAAGGATAAAAAAAAAAAAAAATTGGCAGAGGCAGGCGCACGTACATCACGTAAAGAAATTTTTATAAAAACTAATATCGTAGTGTATAATCAGAGTCTATCCCCTAAAGGTAAATAGGTCCTCCCCAAACGTGTCTTAATTATTACCTTTTAAAAAAAAGAAATAACGAATGAAATTAATTTGTTTATCCTGGAGTTAACCGTAACAAAATCCGCCATTAAATAAAAATAGATGTATAAGATAATTATTAAAATGGCTAAAAGTGTTATAAAAACGATTTGAATATTACGATGTGTGGCAGAACGTTGATAGCCTCAAGAAGTCGAGGAGTAAGTTGTAGCCGCGGTATGATTAGCTACTTCTAATGAGGAAACAGTATTGGGTCTTGAGGAGTTATGATTAATTTGGTTGAGTTTCAAGTATTGACTTGTATGGCTACGGCTATTTTTCTTCCATCACCTTCGCTTTTTGGAAAATATTTTGTGCTCGTTTTTCTTTTTTTGATCGATTAAAATCGAAGTGAAACGATTCGACCTCATTTTTAATCGAATTAATTTGTACCGGTCGATTAATTTGATAAAATACGAGATTACATTGTCAGGATATTGTATTCTTTACATTTATAGCCATCGGATTTTTTCTTTTAAAGATTTGAGAGTGGGTGATAAGTTTTTTGAATGAATGTTCGCTAGCATTGATCTTGAAATTTTTGTCAACTCTGTATTGTCCATGGCTGCTTTCAACTTGGATTGAATTTCGGTCAAAGTTCGAGTTTAAACGCGCCGTTCATTGCTCTGGACTCCACCTCTTAAAGCTGGCTCGGCATTTTTGCCGAATTTTCGAGACCTAACATACCCTAATGTTAGCAAAACGAAAGTTCTAAAGCATCAATTTGCTTCATTTAAAAAAAGAAACGCTGAAGCCCGTCGCGATAGTCTTAAAACATGTTGCTAGACGCTAAGATTCCCACTTGCGATAATAAATGAAAAAAAAAAAAACCCAGCTTGAAATAATTCAAAGTCGCATCCTTGCAATTTTTCATCTCACGTCTCTCTATAGCCCTAGTGAAATTACTTCGAGTTAAAACTTAACCATGGAAAATCTTATAGGTATGAATTTGTCGCTATATGACTTCGGTCGGTTTACCAGTATTAGTAAAGATTTCAAGCCGAATGGTTGTGCTAATCATGTGTAATAAATCAATTTGTTCATGCAAAGCCCTTGCCGAGCTGCATCCTTTTTTTTCGCAACTGTTGTAAATTACAAGTTATGTATTTAATAGTGACATTTAAAGACGTCCAGATCTAAAACGGAAGAACAAACGTGCAAAATCCTCGATGACCTCGCCATAACTTTCAGTAATTAATTTCCCCTTCATGACTTCTTTGAATAGGATTTCTCTAGTTATTTGCTTCTTCATTCATCAAAACATTTTTTTTTCTTGTGACAGAGTTATTGGTGATTTTAATAGGTAAATCACGCAATGATTGCTGCGAGTTAAGCATAAGGCTAGAAGTTGCAGAGATGGATGCTTTAGTAGATTTTTCTTGATTTTTTGATTTTGCGTTATGGAACTCGTGTAAATTTTTTTTATTCCTGAAGTTATGCATTAAGTTAGGGGCTGAAGTCTCGAGTAATCTGGCTACCACAAATCGCTTTATTACAGAGAGAAAGATGAAGATTCGTGTGCGTAGAACCGACGCAACAACTACAAAGGGCTTTTAGAACCGGAATTGAACTTGAGCCAGTTAATGGCCTTCACTCAGCCGCAATATTTTTTTAATTCACCAAGATGACTTAAATAAAACATGCTCATCCTCTTGCCATTCAACTATTCACATGACCTTCTATTAAGGCGTGAGATCATAACCAACATTTTGAGGCAAAATCAAATCATTCAAAATTATTGATATCGTAATCTATCTGTAAAAATATCAAGGACCATCCTTAAAAATTATTTTTTAGGACAAGATTTCTTAATCCTGACATATTTGGTTCTGTCGTATTAGGAGCCGGCAAAAAAAAATTTCCTTGAAACTGACGGATCATCTCATTAATATATCATTCACAGACATGACCTAACCGAAACCTTTTTTTTATCTCTCTCTAGTTCATCTCCGATATTAATAATTGTTACCTTGATGAGTTGAGCAGTTTTTTTTTTCATCACTTGGATGAATAATTAAAAAAACATCATCATTATCCTGCTTATTATAAACGGAGCTATAGTAACGTCGGTAGTAAAAATCCCGCTTCTGCGAAAACGTTTTAAAGGCATCAATAGAATCATTATCTACCGCAGTGTTGCCTGGGCGATAAAACCTTGTCATTACCTTAATTTTTCACTGTTCTGTAGAATAATTGAGTAATAAAAGAACACGCTCGGAAACGGTGACCTTCCATAATGATAACATCATCTTGAATGCATCATCTTGCTCCTAAAGATTAACGCCTTCGGATCCCCGGTATCTCACTCCGTAATCGCTCAATTCATTGTATACATATCCTGCTCCATTTTTTTTAAAGCAGATGTTTGATTTAATGATGATTTAATAAACGAGGTATCAAATTTGCTTTAAATATCTTAAAATTAACCGAATGAACGTTTCCTTCAAGTTCGACACTCGTACCGTTATGGACGATGTTCCCTTGTACGGTAAACAACGCCGCAATTAGATAGTGTGAGTTATGGCTAATATATTTAATGAACCGTGTTGCAATTTGTTTTTTAAGTCCTTGCTTATTAGTAACGTCCTTTATTCCTTTTGTCGGGTTTATCTTTTCTCACTTGTATAACCACATAAATGATTCCTAATTTGTTGCATTCAATGATAGTGTGCAATTTTATTCTTTTAGTCGAGTTGCAAGTCAGAGGGATTGTTACAGTTCTTTGATTCGACAGAAGTAGATGTTATTACTAAGGTCACCGTTTTAAAATTTCCCGCTAAGAGATTTTGAATATGGCGAAGATTATCGTCTGGGATTGTTCCATCTTTTAATTTGCCTGTGAGGAGAAGAAGTATTCTATTTGTGATGCACTTACACCGCAAGCCATTGAAAGGAGTCAATGCAGAAGTGGACTTTAAGGATGACCAGCCGACTGGCAAAGAGATTCTTCTTCTTCTTTCGACCTATATCCGTCCACTCCTGAACGAAGGTCTCTCTCAAACTTTGTCACACTTCCTTGTCTTGGGCTCGTTGCAACCATGTCAGTCCCGCTACTTTCTTAATGCCGTCGTACCATTTCTTTTGTGGCCTACCGACACTTCTTTTCGACGCTCGGGGTCTCCATCTTACCGTGTCCGTGCTGGAGTAACTGTGCAACCGTGCACACCATTGGCCACCAGTATATCATCCCTTTCATCACTAGCTGAAGGAGGCGGTACGCCAAAATATTTTGGCCTTCGACGCTTGATATCGTAGAGGACCTCCACTTTCTTGCCCAGATTTGGGGGAATTTTGGCCCCTGCGTCAATATTAAAGTAGTCGCAGTTATTGATGCAAACTCTTGGCCATTATGAAGGGTCATCAAGGGTATAAGGGGGGGTAGAGACTTTGACCACTATTATTTGACTCCGGGATATTAACTGCAAGGCGAAAATTCGACTTGCGAATACAAAAATATTTCTTCAATATATTGGCCAGTATGTATATTGCACAACATAGAAAACTATATGCTCCAATGTATTGCACTATATTCGTCCATGTTTTTCAAAGTCCCATTTTCTTATCTGAAAGTCGTTTTCCTGGATTCCACTAAGCCTAGTTAGAACCTCTATAGATAACCCTTCATTAAAGCCAAAAGATTGCATCAATATCTGCATCCACTTAAGTATTGCATAAGGGGGCCAAAACATCCTGAATATGGACATCCTTTTTTGTCATTGCTCACATGATCAATGAGTCCATGAATGCCGTAACATGCGAGCCACATTTCCAATCGCTCAATACTGGCCCAAAGTACTGTAGTTGTTGAAGTCTGTGATAAGGTTATCTAGCTACAGTTCTTGTTTGTTATTGCCTCTTGCTCCATAATAAGCAGGAGTGTCGAATTTTTACAACAGCGTCCGATTCTTCTCTCACAAGACCATGCTTCATTAACTCTTCCTTTCAACCTTTAAAATTTTTTTTATCCAATTTTAGCTACACCATATCCTACATCAAACTTCATATCTTTCGTAACACTCAAATCGAAAAAAAAAGCAATCACATTTCGATCTACATATCCATTCACTACATGGTTTCTTCTTAAGGAAATCAATTACCGACATAAATGAAATCATATCCAACCTTGATAAACCACGCTAAAATCCCTTAAAGAAATCTACAAAATACAATTCCCAGACTTCAAAATTTTTAGGTACAGCCAAAGCGGAGCCAATCGTACCGATGCAGGTTGTTACAAATGCCGTCCTCCTCGGATCCCCCCGGGGTCCCTGTTCATTTCCTAATTGCACGGTCTAGTTCTCACAATTTTTAAATGGAAATCGATGTTTCCCACCCGCCAATATCCTAAAGCTTCATTCACAATAGAACCCGATCTTGAACACGACTTTATATATATATTTTTTTGTACGTACCATCCTCACCCTTTGCATCAAATTACGATCGTTGCATTTGACCTTTACTTCAGTATATCAATCCAGACAATGGAAACGTATCCCGGTAAAAATATCTGGTTTAACAAGGGAGTGGAATAAGGCGCGTGGCATTTAATAATGCAACAATAAAAGGGAATTAAGTCAATGTTATAAATATTATGCAATCGTAATAATTTCCGAAAAAGTATATGTTCCATTTTGATATAAATTTGGGGTGTATTCTTGTGCGAATGAATTAAATTAAAGAAGGGACTGCTAAGGATGAATAGAAGTGCACTTAGACTCTTGTTAAAATTAACCGGCAAACAAGATTATATTCTTTTGTGTGCAATGAGCCATGAAACCTAGATGCTCTATTTATTCATGAAAATTGTTTGTGGTCTAGTTTAGATGCACTGTCCAACTTCATGCCGTATTAAGGTATATTATGTAATCTTCTCTGGTTCAATCAATTAGTTTCATCTGTTCTGCGGTTTAATAATTTATCCATATGGTTAAATTAAAATTTTGAAGGTTTCGACGGGAAAATCTCGTCGCGATTTTTATTTTTCGCGATTCAAATAAAGATGATGATATAAACTCCGACCGAGCTCACCCACTCAATTTATCTCACTTATGTGAATTGGGTCATTTGAAAACCTGTTTCACTCATCTTTAAACTTTATACCTCGCAGAGCGCAGGCACTCATCTATTTACTATATCCCTCTAGCGAATTTCGTTTCATTTATGCTTGTCATACACGGGGATATGTCCTTTTAATTTTTTTTTTTCCTTTTCCCCGAATAACTGCATTTTTCAAGAATGACGTTTACGAGGATTCATTTTTAAAATATGTGATTTCCCATAATTCACAGGAAGCTCCTTAATCACGGTTTCGGACATGGGCGTTGCAGGAGAGGAAGAAAATAAAGATTTATGGGAAGAATATGAGATGAGAAAGAATTTTTATGGGGCTAATTGATATTTTGGTCAAGGTCAGGGTAATTACACCCCCCGTTGTCTTACATCAACAAGGCGTTCCCGATCACTGAAGACATTTGATGTTTCGAAGTCCGTGGCACTCTTCTTCAAACATCATGACTGATACGTACGGTCCGTCATCCTCAGCTCTTTCTGTTTTGTTTTGACTCAGCGTAAAGTAATCGAAATTGGTATTCGGAAGCTGGAAGTTGCAAATTTTTGGGAAGAGGTTCGGTTAGATTTGGTTACTGGTCTTGGGAGAAGTTGTTAATGCCATGCCGAAGAGGGTCGTTAATCCAGTTGCTGAGGATCATCAAAACCTGAGGATTAACCCTAGAGGAGGTATTCCGCATGGCCGCCGATCGTGAAAGATTTAAGGAGCTCGTCGGATCGATCGCCTAAGCTCGTGTGCGATCAGGGCACTTAAAGAAGAACATCTCTAGTTTCCAATTGACTCCGGTGTCGCATGTTTAGCTTGTGCAGCGCTCAGTCAAATCCAAACCTGAGATAGTACAGTTTCACCCCCAGGTCTCGTCATGTGCAAGCGACATCTTAAACAGAAGAGCTTCCTGGATCAAAAAGAAAGATGAAGAGGAAGGATTCCGAAGAGTATTGTGCACTACTATGGGCACAAGAATAAGATCTGCAAAACCGGCTTGATGCGTTTTACCTTCACAAGAGGAGGTGGCATTGGCACAGCTGAACACTCTTAATTTTTTAGGACTTTTTTTTAAAAACTGGCTTCATTTTTCTAAGCAGCCCATCTTTCATTTTCACATATGCAATCCATTACTATTCCAAAATACGAAAATCCTCCTAATTATTCGCTTCGTCATTACGTACAAATTATACAGAGCAAATTGTAAATATTAAACATTTATGCAAGCATGTCTTGAATCATTTCACTTTTCATACATAGGTTAGGCCAATATTCTTCACCATTCTGGACACGTAGTTATCACTAAAGGGACTCATCGACATTGTTTATTCTTCTGCTTTCTCTCGTAGTTTGCATACATATTATTATCTGTCTGGTTTATCTTCGGAATGACCACTACACGGGGTGGTCGCTTTCATTACCAAACAAAACCCAGTAATTGAATCCACAATTAACCTTTCGCATGCGGAAGTGTTGTTAAAATTTTCGAAAAGCGACTTTTTCGAGGAAAAAAAACTTGATTGTTTATAAATTGATCGGTTATGCTAATTCAGTCGAGATAAAAAAGTCGTTGAAGTAATTCCTTTCGCATTCATCGGTTAACATAATCATATGTGTGTACACACACTTGACTCGTCTATGGGATGGTCTCTTTATTCTTATATTTGAATCTTGGCTACTATTTATGTTAAAATCCAACGTTAAATGTATGATAAGTACAGTGGCATTGTCACGTATTTTAAAATATTCACAACCGACATTGCGACCAAAGTTTTTTTATAAATGGGCTACACCGTTGCATTGAAATGACAATACTTTCGTCCTTATCATGACCACGTAAATAGTGCTATAGTTATTATAATTCTTTGACCTAACATGTTACAACATTACGTAGCATTATTATTTCTGACACGTTGTGTTATTATTACTATTTTTTTTTCTTAGAGAAAGATGTTCCGAATTTGGTTTAATTTTGCAATGTCGGGCTCTTTTATTATAAGTAAAAAAAAAATTGTGTTAAACTAGGGCTGTGATCTTCAGGGTCAGAATTAATGTCGCTCTTTTTGTGCGTTTTAGTTCCGCATTAGTAACCAAATTTTAGGTGAATATATTCTTGTGAGTATGTTCAAAAAAATGATTTTAATGTTCAAGTTAAATTCGAATGACTTCATCTCTTCTGGTCTCCTTGATTTAAATCGGTCAGCTGTATTAAGCAGTCAAGACCAAGAGCAAAGAAATTGATACATTATAAAACCTTAAAATAAAATTTCCCGCCCGTATGATATTTTATCAAGAACTTCCTCATAATTATAATTCCAAGAACGATTCATTTTTAAGAGGAATTGATTCAGAACGAGTGATCATTATAAACATCAACCTTGAAATAGGGAAAGAAGTTTTAGGAAGGGAACTCTAGGCAGAGATTTTTTTTTTAAAAAAAAGGATTAAGTGCACTTGACTTTTATCTAAAGAGGGGGAGGGGTACATTTAACTTAACGCATTATAATTAGGTTTAATCATCATGTAATTAAATTTTAATCACCCTGTCATTAACATATATTAATCAAAGCGATAATTTAAAACCGTAATCTTTAAAAGGTATGCATAGCTTGTAATATTTTATTGAGAACAATACCTGAACGCGGCGTTAAATCCAACCGAGTTCCCAATGCATCGTAAAAAACTTAACGTACGATTTTTAATAATTAATTTTTATCCCGTTTTAAAAAATTAAATATCGCATGCCTTTAAGGTCAGAACGTAGGAAGTTTGTATACGGGATTACGTGATGTTGAAATAATGTTCTAAATATATGAAAAATGAAAATATATAAAAAAAAATCTCTGTCCGATCTGTCATTAAATTCCTTAAATAAAAAATTGAACTGACAAAAAGCAATTAATAATCATCATATCGTGTGAGTAATAATTAATATTTCATTCATTTCTTAAAGTGAATGGATTTCGATATTAAATGCATTTTAATTTTATATTTTTATCTGTGAATATTCATATAAATTCGCTCCACCCTCAAGATTGACCTTTACAAGACCTCTTGAACATGCGCTGCACTCATCGTCGGCATTCTACATTTCAATGAGTGTTTTTATACCTTCGATCACCTTCTCCGTACCACTTGAGCCAGGTTTTAGCTATTAAATCGTAAAATTTTATTTTTGGGGAATTATACATGTTTGTAAAATTTAAGTGTAGGAGAATGCTCCGATTTTAAAGGTTTTGCTTGTTGGACCATGGTCTCGGGTAGCCCTATACTATTTCAACAAGAGAAACCTTATGGCGCGAGACTAGACGGTCTCGTCTCGTGTAATGTTTGGGTCGTAAGTAAAAGAAACTTTCGCCAAAAACTGTTTTTTCCGATGTCATTACAAATCATCTCACCATTTTAGAAATACAAATTATATCTGTCTCAATCCACAATTAAATGACAATTAAATTTAAGTTGCATTCATGAAAAGAAAAAAAAAGTGACGTAATCATTCTAAATGAATAATACTCATGCAAAAATAAAAAGAAAAGAAATGAAAAAAGTCTCAAATTAAACGATATTTAAAACAATTTAACAAAAATAAAAGTAATCGGTTAAACAAATAATGTAAAGTTTTCGGTCTAATTACTTTTCTTCCTTGACTCAGTTTTCATTTACAAAAAAAAACTCGAATGACGTCATAATATCAACCGCTAAGCTAAACATTTATCTTGATATTTTGTCATTCCAAGTCCAATGAAATATACAGTACTGGGTATATATAAACTGTCATGGTAGACTGATTTTATTTCCTTGCATGCTTTGAATGCATTATTTCATTCATCCACCTTCCCTTTCAGATGCTTCTTGTTTGACATTTTAAGAAAAAAGTAAAGTACATCGTCTTTCGTTTCTTTTGTGTTAGGTAAGTCAAGGTTGAAAGGGATACAGTTTTAGCGAAAAAGAGTAGAACTGTGGAAAAGTGAAATAGGCCTTTTTTATGATGGTCCGTGATGATTCATGGCTTTATGGATCAATCAGATATTTAAAACCTAATGGTTGAAGCCATAGCTGTAATCGTGAAAGCTCAAAGCCTCTTATTACACAAGGCAAGATAGTAGGACGGGGCCGGGACGGAGAAGAACTTCCTGGCTACAAAATCTTCGGGAATGGTTTTAGAAAGATACCAAATTCTTGTTCCGGGCCGCCACTTTCAAAGTGCAAATCGCTATGGTGATCGTTGATCTCTACAAGAGAAGAAACAAGAAAATCTTCAAATATATTTTGGCGGGATCTATAAACTTTTAGGTCACTTTGAGTTCACCGCAGTGATGACGGTTTTACGTTGGACGGTGTCATATTTTATTGAACGGTCCACACGGATTTTTTTAATTGAGACTTAAAATCTTGATAGTGGTGGAAACGATGTTGAATTATATAATGTCGTCGGTGGTGTGTCTCAGAGGAAAACGAAGCTACCAAAACGCTCTGAGCTTGACCTTACGATACTCATCATTCCGCTGGAACAGTGAATTTCGTCAAAAAAATTGGGACGAAGGCTCGTTTGTTGAGTAATTGTGCTTGTCGACTTTTCGACTATAATCCATAGACGAAAGCTTGTCTGTCATTGCTTGTCGTTTGAACTGTTGCCGTCTGATCCTGCAGGAAGACTGGATGCCGGATTCTCTTTGAGTTCATCTTGCGTCATCGTGCATCATTTTAAAAGATTCTTTTACCTTAAAGTTACGTAATCTAATTGCTATTTTTTCTCCTTTAGCTTTCCCTATCTTTTGCAGAACGACTTTGACGGTGTTCCTACAGAATATTACGATTCGAGAATTGTTACAGCAGCATTCGCAAGCCAATGAAGTTATGCTGTCGTTTTTGACGATACAGATTGACAATACAATCCCACTGTTTGAACTCATTTGCTTTTGAATTACTTATCCGCCACTGACATAACACAATAAATCTTGGCGCCACGAGGAGCATGAGCATCAAGAAGATTGAGATGATTTCATTTTTCTGAACAGCACTTTTTGAATTAAATCAAGACATTATTGAAACAAAAGTCGGCAAGCATCTTCTTGTAAGACAGATCATTTTAGACAAATAAAATCATCTCGAGGAAAATATCTTGGGATCGTTTGAAGATGCGATCAAATTGAGACAGTAGACGACGTTAATAGGGTCCTTGATTCGATAATTATAGACATGACTCGCTTAAAATTTCTACTTGAAAATCCGTGCATGTGATGGGTGTTAAAAGGGGAAAAGGGTTAAAAAAAATTTTTTTGAATATCGCGGATGGGGAATCCGACAGATCGATTAGGTCGTATCAGTTGGTCATGCCCTTTCGGACTCGGAACCGAAGGTCAAAGTACACATGCGGCTCATATACACACCGGTATATCTAAACGATCTCGGGAAAAGGAGTTCGAAAATTGGCCACTCCCTCTTATGTTTAAAGTACCTGTATATTTATATATACACCTCATGATGTGAACGAATATTCGGAACGAATTGCGGATTCTTAATAACTGGAACTCTTTGTTGATCAATCAAAGGCGTAAATAATCGATCTATATTCGGGATTAGTCATTTTTCTTCATTCTCTCTCTATCATCGTCTTATATGTTTTCATTATGAATGCGGGGATTTTTTTTTTATTTATTTCAAAGAGATTTCGAATGATTTAACGTAATTTAAAGTCAATTGAAAAAAAAAAAATATTTTAAGTATCTAATGAATGCATAATCGACCGTTTCGAGTCGGATCAAGAAAGGAAAAATCGCATGTTGTTATGAGCTAAAAAGCGTGGGAGTGTTTGGAGAAAAAAAAACGGGGTGGATGGGAAATTTTTATAAGAGATGGCAGATTTGCGGGCATAGCCTTGCTTATACATTCGGCTCGTGGGTCGATACCGGGAAGTTTGTTTTTTTACTTGGTCAGTTACAGGATTCCCGTTTTGAATGAATGCCAATTTTTTTTTGTTTTTATTTTTTTATTTCATTAGCAAGTATCATAAGTCATAAATCGAGATGTTATAATGCGGGTGTGAGAAATATATGGGAAATTGAATGCGTGGTTTTATCATTTGCGCCAGGCTCCCGTTTAATTGGTTGTTATTTGTAAAGGGTGCAGTTTCTTAGCTTAATTAGAACAGATGGTTTTGGCTTTAGGGAAATTTAGGAAAGAAATGAGGCATGCGGATTATACTGTGTTCGCTTTTTTTTGCATTTTACAGACGGATCAATAATTTCTTCCCTCGAGGGTTTATTCTCCTTATTTTTATTTAAATGAAAGTATTTTGCCGAATGACTTGGAGTGTATTAAAATGGATATCTAGCTCTCACTTTATCTCTTTTTTTGATCGTCTGCATTGTTATGGCATTTTTATTGCTGCATGAAGCTGCAGAGCTAGAGAGTTGCTCCTTTTCAAGGGGGAGGCCGTGTGGCGAAAAAGGACCAAAAAAATAATGCATTGTAGGCTGCTGCCATTGGTGAAGAGTGGGAAAGACCGAAGATAGCTCGGAAATGTGATGAAGAAGATTTGGCTTTTAGAGAGCTAAGAACTGATGGTACAAAGAAGATTAAGAGGCTGATGGAGGTGGAAGCAATCAATGAGAAAATGCAAGATATGCGCTCTGGAAAGCCATGAAAAATACTGAAGAGAAATGAAAAACCGTTCACACACAAGCTGCTTTAGATAAGAGCTTCTTATTGTCCAAAAAGATTGCAGTTTGGTCTTGTTTCTCAATGTTCAGAAGTGACGGAGATTTAAAAACAAAATCTTGCTCGACTTATGCAAAAATTATCCGTAACTCATTTATCAACAGTTTGAAAAAACTGGCGACCAATTTGGCCGCCTTGGAGAATTTGCCGCCTGAAACGATCTTCTCTTCGATTCAGCCTCACGCCGGCCCTGAGCCGTTTAGAATCTACTATAATAGACCTTATACTGGAGCACATTCTTCAAATATTTGCTCAGACTTCCATATTATCGAATCATCTCCTAATTTCATACATAGCGGTAACCTCAAACAAAAAAAAAACAAAAACTTTTAGATCTCGAATCAAGATTTAAACGTATCATTGTAATACTCTTTTAATCTAATTCGAATTTAATCTCATAAAAATTACAGTGATTTATTTATGATTATACGTATGTAAAAGTGATCCATTGGTCTGGAATAACAATCCATGGTTTCATTATGGTTAATAATGATGATATTTAAAAATTCATATCTCCGAAACTAAGAGTTAAATGTCCATTTCATTTTGCGTAAGGTGTTGAAGTCATGAGAACCAAATCAAAACACAGGAATTAAATATTTAAATATTTAAATCCGACCCTGATAAGATGGCTCATCACGTGCGAGGGAAACCTTCATATCGTATTATAAAAATCTTGGTACAAGATTTTTTTCTTTGAAACTTTTCTAGTAAGCAGATGAAATCTTGAAATAAATGAATTGGTATTTTACGAATACATGTTAAAAGAAGACACTTAAGTATGATAATTGTGTGTAATATATTCCAATATTACAACTATTTATAACTTTGAAGTTTATATGTGAGGGTGTGCCTAAATACCTCGCAGTAATCCTCATCGTAAATATTAAGGATACTAAGCATGATTAAATTAATGCTGAAAATTATTTTGTTTTATTAAAAAGCTTACCTTACATCCTTCGCACGTAAAAGCACCAAAATGAAAGCCGGCGGCTGGTTCACCACAGACTTTACACTGCTGGTTCATCTGGAAATAAAATACGAAAAAAAAATTTCAATGATTTGTACCCCGAAGAGAAAAGATTCGCTTCGTTTGGCTCCGCGCGCTTTTTTTTTTTTTATTATTATTTTTTCCGTCTTTCCATTCTTAACGGATTTTTTTTTCTTTCTTAAAATTTAAATGAATGAAACGCATGGACGATGAAGTTGCGATATTTTGAAGGAATTAAGATAAAAAGGAAAAAAAAGAAGGATGTCGTGAGAGATCATGATGGCTAGGGGCCTCTCGTTGAGCCTCCCACCTCGTGCATTGCCGACGCCCTTGTCTTCGTGAATTTTACCGTCGATTCGCGGGGTCCACCCTCATAATCTGATTTCTATTCTTAAATTAGAATTGGAGCGGCGTAACACAAGCCAGATGACATTTAAATTCATTACCAGTGGCGGCTTGCATTTAATTTGCATTTTAAAAAGGATTTGTTTCTTGTAACTGGAATATCGGATTTAAGTCTGTATAAAACGGCTGAAAATTTTTGTAAGGACTTCCAAGAAGCCTTTAACGGCCCAAAACAGGCTTTTTGCCTTCAGATCGTAAAATATTATGGGTGGTATCCTTTGATGTATCCTTGTTTGGGCGAAAATGTTAACGTGGATTCCAAGAAGTCGTATGAAGATTTAGAAAAAGTTCATCGTGAGACTTGAAAAAGCTTTGTAGGCTTAATATAAGATTCGACTGGCGTGAAAAATGCTTCTTAATCTTTATATTGTACAATATTGTTTGTTATTGTTGAATTTGTCTCATTCGGGCAAGAACGCTTCTAGAATTCATATGAAGCTACAGAAAAAGTTTGTCATAAGCCTTTCGTCGGCTTAGAATAAGCTCCTAATGGCTTAAAAAAAGCTTCTTTGCCTTAAAAACTGTAAAAAGTTGAATGGAGGGTCGTTGAATTTCTCTTGTTCAAGCAAAACCGCTGGCGTGAATTAAATTAATTAGTTGAGATCAAAAAATGGGACAAGATGTGATTATTGGAAATTTCTTAAAGTTTTGAGATTGAGGCTAACCCAGCTTCATCCCGTCAAGGCCCTTCTATCTCAGACCATTTAGAATTAGAAGGCTGTCATTCAATCTGATTAGCCAGTAGCCCAACATTGTGCTGACTCTTCTAGGGAGTTGCCATCTTTTTCTACTCATTATCTGTGTTTACACTTCCCTGAATTTATACTAAAATCCGTTCTTGAATTACAATTCATTAACCTTTCTCTTCCTTTAAATCCTTTTACGAACACCAATGCGAACCACATCACAAACCCCAGCCCAAAGTCATTAAAAGCCTGCTGCCATGCATTAAAAAAACAAAAAAAAAATCTTCATTAGGTATCGTTACGTATGAGAAAGCAAATAAAACTAAAATGCTTACATCATTTGGTGTCATTTTTAATAAGCCTGCAGGGTTTTGCCGACATCATAAAATACAACCTGCCTAATCGATTTCCGTATAACATGCCGACGAGAACGATTTGCAATCGATCTTTATACGTTATACGATTTTCGAAAGAAGAAAAAATTCGGAGTGAACTAGATGTTCAATACGACTTGTTATCTCTTCTTTTTATTATCCTCTTCACGACAAGGGGATTGTAATCCAAGTTGAAAAACCGGAAGTCTATATCTATTTAATCGATTATTTTATTTCAATTTCTAAGTTAATAAGCTTGTAACGAACCACTTTTTCTTTTTCGAAAATGTAACGTGGTATTATAATCATTCAAAACATTTACACTCGGTTTATTGTTATTCATCGCGAGAGGGTTTACAAAAGCCGCACGGGAATGAAGGTTCCTTGGAAAAACATGGGTTCGGGTTTTTTTTTTTGAATGAAGTGTCGAAAAAACAATTTTCAAACCAGATCACGTCAACCCGATCCCCTTGTTCACAAGTGGGAACAATAATACCTCGACAAGTATACAATAATAAATCATAACAAAAATATTATAACTTTATGAATAATTAAATAATATTATAAACATTTTTTATAAACAAAAAAAAAGTTATCATAATGAAGTACTTTTAACGCTAAATTAAGACGAAAAAATAACTCATGCATTCGGTCATATTTAAACCCTTTAGATTTTTTTTTTGTTTTTGATCATTTTCAACCCTTTATCAGAACTGGTTCTTGGCATTCTTCGGCGTTATTTTTCGATACAAGAGCGTGGAGAATCTGAAATTAATGACCATCATGTTTGAAAGCAACATTAAAAGAAGTTCATTGAAACGATTTGGTTATTTTTTTTGCAGGATGCGGATCCGTTGTTCTCGAGTGGGCTTTTTTGTGCCATTTTAATGGGTTATTTTTTTTGTGTTAAAGTCAACCCCAACAAAAAAACCAAAGTATTTTCTAGACCAGTCTGCAGTTCTTTAATTTTTAGTCCTTCGTTGTCGGCGAAGCAGGTTTACTTTGATTCTTTCAGCGACTTTGGACTGCAGCCGTTTTTTTTTTGGCTTCAGTCGTTTCAAAGATTCTGATCATGGAAAATGTTGTTTTGGGTTTCTAAGGGCTCTTACTGATAGTTTAATGGTTTGTTTTAGATTGTACTTGAGCAATCCTTGTGTTCCATGGAAAACTCAACTGTAAAAAAAATCTTGCATCCCTTTTCCTTCTGCAGTTCATGAAATCCTAACTCAATTACATATATCGGCGTGCTTTAAGGGAGTAGCTCAACCTCAAACTAACGTTCAAAACATTCCATCACCGCTTCCTTAATAAAAAAAAAAAGAAATAGCAATATAAAAATTCTTAATGAGAGATGCACCGCGATATTTATGCATAAACTATTCCGAAATTATTTCCACTTCATTACAACGTAAAAAATACTTAGTGCGGCTATCATTTACTCGATCATTTTTAAAGATGGTTAATGAAGGCTCATCCGAAGGTAATAACCCAAAGCAGACTGATTATTTTTTTGTTTTTTAAATCACCGATTCGCGCTCATCGAAAATCATGCAGGCCGGATTTTCGAGGCGCCGAATATTGAAAGTAAGTGGCGATTTTCCAGGAGTAAATTACGCCAATCATACTGATAAACAAATTGTTTGCACTAAAGCAAAGAAGAGAATCATGCAACAGCAGCGGCTGAAGTATGAAGAAAAAAAACCATCCGCGATGCGTTACTTCCGACTGACAACCCTCATATTTATATTCGTAAAAATAACGATAATACAGATGAACGCTTTTTATCAATAGGAATAAAAATCACTCACGTCAAAAAATCATCTTAATCTCACGCATCTTCCTTCATTCACGTTTTTTTTTTCAAAACCCGTATATACGTTGTTTTTTTTGTGCGACAATCTTAAAAAAAATCTTTTTGAATGTACCCAGCATGACGCCAGCATAAAACGAATTTTAAGAAAACGGTTCGAAAGATCCGATACCCGACTAACGAGGAAGTGGGGAAAGGTCTTTTCTAACGAAAATCGAACGATTATGTCAATGGATATGATGAGACACAACTATTTTTGATTGATTAGGTCAGTTTATAAACTAACACAAGAAAAGGGTTACGTGTAAATTTGATACATCTTCAATTCTTTATCTTAAAGAAAAACCGGATCTAAGAGAACAACTTTTTAGACGTCGTTTAATTTGTTATTCTAAGTAAACATACCTATTTTTTTCTTTTTTAACATATAAGATTCTTTTTTCCTCTAACTCTTTTTTACTTGTACCGACATTTGGAGGCCTGAGGATTAAACTGTACTATCTCAGGTTTGGAGTCGGCTGAGCGCTGCCCAAGCTAAACACGCGACACGAGTCGATTGCAAATCCGAGATAGTACAGTTTAATCTTTAGGTCGCCGTTTATTTTATCTATATATTTAATGAGCAGAATTGAAGGGATAAAACTGCGTATTGGTTTACAGAGAAGTAATTGGTTTTAATTAATGAACAATATGAGCACTGTTTAATGACTTACGGTGAAGCAGAACAGCTTAATGGTTAAATTGCACGTAAATTTGAACAAACATCTTGGAGACCTTTTGCTCTGAAATGACGTATATTGCTTGATGATATGTTCGGATGCGAGGCTTAGTTCTTCTTTTTCTTGAAATGGCAAAGAAGATTGGTGATCATCAATGGTATTTTTTGACCTTTGAATATTGACCAAATCCTGTTAGGCTCTTAGCGTCAGCTCTTAAAGCTTCTAGCTCAACTCGTGAAAGCTTTTTATCCCATTCAGCTTTACGGGGTTCAAAGCTCTGCTACCGTCGTTTGGGGTTGGACATCCACGACTCCTAAATGGACGGGCGGCTCTAATCTAGCTCGCATCCGGGTGGTGTTCCCAACCGGCTACGACAAAGTTTTAAAATCATGTCGTGGTAGCATTGCCTTCTGCCCCCACATGCCGACCTGCAATATGGCGGTCTTCTGCTTATTTATATTTAATGATTATTTACGTTTTGTCGAATTTATTATTGAATTACTTTTTTGATTCGCGGGTGTTAGTTAAGTTTAGATTTTGATAGTTTAATTTAACGTTGTTTTCTTTTCTTTTCAGGTAAGTTTGCGATCCGAAGATCGGATAATTACCCTAAGCCTATTTTTCCCTGAGCTGGTCACTTTTTCGAAATCAGTCGGGGTCTGTGCGCCTCATAATTCAGTAGCTGGCGAGACTAACTGAATAACAAACGTCTTGTAAATTAATAAGAATACACCACCTTACAGGTCAGTATAATCTATATTGCTCAATCTTATATTAATTAATTCTAGTCAGTAGGTGCCCACTACGTGCCTAAACAAAAACGTCTTGTATTGTCGAGGAGTCACCCTACCTAGAGTGAGCCGTACTCAATGCCGCTTAACTTCGGTGATCTCCGAAAAAATGTCCGAAAAGATGAAAACGCGCGCGCGAATTGATATAGGTGGCCAGTGTAGTTAAAAAAATGCCATCTCCATTTTATTGAAGATCTTTTTGCACAGATTTAACGATTTCTACTGATTTTTCTCCGGCTTTCTTCTGTGGATCTAACCAAGCTAAACTTTTTTGTTGCTATTCGTTCAATCCGACACTGCTTTAAACACCACTCTTGGCCTTTCCCGTTTTTTCCTCACATGACTTACTATATTGACATGGATGCATGGGTATTAACCGCATTGATTTGATATTCGAGATGTGGACCACTAAGAACCTGTCAAGAAGGTCCCTTGTTCCAGACACAAAGTGAAAAGATGACACTAACTGGATTATAATGTCATCCATTAACTCGGTAAACATATGAATTAATTTTAAATCATTTGATTCCTCTTTTAGGTCGACCGGGTATTACCATTATCTCCTAAACTTTCTCGACTTAACCAATAATGATAATAAGTAAGTGATTCCAGTTTTTTGGAAGCGTTTACTTCTTACAGGGAAAAAAAAACATTATTAACTATATCACTGCGCAGAATATTGCTCTAGTCCTTCAAAAGAATGATCAAACAGGTCTCCATTAATATTTCGCCATATCGCTGTGCGAAAATGAGTCTAGTCTTCCAAAAAACATCCATATCGATAAAATAAACAGCTTTATTTTTAAAAAAAAAAAAACTCGTTTAAATTAATTGCAAAAATATATTTATTAAAATTTAAAATGACGTCAAACATATGATTCCCTTGTATGTTTACATGAATGACGTAATTAGGTATGGTCACTTTTACCAGTTCGACATTATCGGTATTAAAAAAAAATTGAAGCGACATTCCAAGTTTTAAAATTTTAATCTTCTTTACGAAAGAATTTTATTTCCAGAATGAAACAAATAACCTAATCTTGTTAGTGTCACGGTTTTTGTTTGATAGCTTAAGAAGAAAAAAAAGAATTTTCGGATTGGAATTAGATCTTTAATCGAAGATAAAAGAATATAGATCGGACCGTAAAATCATTCGGGTTTAAGTTTAGTGGACCAAATAAAATCATTTCGGACCGGTATATATTTCTAAAGGTATATAGATATGTTATATAGTAAAGGTTGCGCAGGCAACGATAAAAGATTATTTCCCCTTTTGAGATATATTTAATTCGTTTTTTTAAATACTTCTAAAAACTGGAATCATTATTGGTTAAGTCGAGAAAGTTTAGGAGATAATGGTTAATACCCGGTCGACCTAAAGAAGAATCAAATGAGGGTGGAAAGATGGATATTTAGGAAGATTCAGGCGCTTGCTAAAATCGCCAAAGTCCGTGAATCCGCAATCCCGAAACCCTGAAGTATTTTACACCCTAACATTTTATCGCGCTAAATCTGAATAGTCTTGCTCAAGCATCTACTAAAATATCTGGCGCATTCGAACAGCCTGAGGCTCTTATCTTCGCCTCTTTGATATTGATCTTTAACAGTCGTCAACCCTCCCGACTTTCAAAGTTTTCGTCACGCCATCGCAGGGAAAATTTTTTCTAATAAAAGATATGACCTCCTGGATATCAATTCGATTTTCATAGATATCGATACATATGGGATGTCAATCAGTTCTTTTATAATTCTCCTTATAGGTTAAGTCCTGTCTAGCAAAAAAGATGCGTTTGAAGAGTCACAAAGTTGCTAATGATGTGTCATTGCCAACAATGCAACATAAAAGATAAAACCTTGTTCCTCTGTTAGAATAACCTTTTATTTTCTTACGAGTCGCATCCAAGTAAGAATGATCCTTTTCCCCGAGTTTAGAAAACCCGGAGATCCGTCACGTTACAAATGGGGGAACTCCGTCTTTTCATGATGGGTTCTCGATAGGGTCAAAAGACTATTTCAGGTCTAATGCTAAAATTATTTCAAAATGATTTCACCTTTATAAAATTAATCGTTTGAATCGTCATTTATCTTTGAGGTAGAGGGGTTTTATATTATGTGTTATTCAAATATTTACATATCGCCTTTTTTATAAATATGAAACGTCTTTAAGCATCCTTTATAGGGTAAATTACATTTGGCAGTCCATGAAGTACGGTGAATTGGATTTTTAGGGATGACTCACGATAATGACTCTTTGCGTGATTTTTTGTCGCCGCCGAATTCATTATTATTCCGGATCAAGTGTTTGTTGGGTTTTTGGAGGGTTGCTTCCCTGTTTGGAGGAATTCCTGAACTTGCGAACTTGAACTTTCTAAATGATCGGATTCGAAGAAATAGGGAGGGGCTTTTTAGCTCCCAGAGTTGGCTTTAACGTTGTGTCATTTTCCAGTTGTAAATCAACCGTACATCTGTCAAGGGGCGTTTATAAGATGAACTTGACGTGTTTTATGGTATAAAAAAATGTTATACACGATTGAATGCTTCGCAAACCTTTTTTTGACGTTGGCTTTTTTGTGAAATATTTTTTTTTCCGAGGGGAAAAAGGTGAAAGATGGACCAAGTGGGTGTTTTGTTATTTTTTAATTTTAGGGTAAGGGTGCTCCAATTCAGAACAGTCGAGTGATTTTAAATGTCTTGTCCTCTCCCAGGAGGTTGAAAGAAAAAAAAAAATTATGAAATATGTGAGAAGTTAGTGACTGGTCATTTTTAAAAACTTTAAGGAATGTTGGAATCTGAGGAAAATAATTTTATGATATGAAAACTTGTTGGTTTTGGTGCCGTTAATAATTCGGGATTTAGGGGACGGTCTTGCCCCTCAAACTTTCACCTCGTTTCAAATTTAACTTTTCAAACTTATCATTTCCAGTTTTAATTTTTAGAATTTTGGTTCGATGCAATTCATTGGCTTTGCCAAACTTGCAGCCCAATTTGAGAAATTTTTTTGTGGTCGCTGAAGGGATTCGGCAGTGACGACATTTTTTAGAGCTCTGAAACTTCCTCCAGACAATTCATGCCTGTGACGATCTTATAGTTTTGAGTCATTCGAGAAGATCTAGCTTGTATGTAATCTTCACAACTCCTGCCTCCCATTTTTTCCCATAACAATCCTGCTTATGACTCTTGCTCCTGTTCCAAATTAAAAAAACTCATTTTACTAACTTTTGTCATCGAAAAAGGAAAACACCTATCATTAATTATCCCATCAACCAACATGTAGGACCGAGAAAACATCTACGAATCATTATCTGTGTTGAATCGCATGTCTCATACAAAGTCACGACCGTTATGTATCGTCAAGACCAGTCGGAATAGAAAAGAGAATGTTAGGAGAAATTCCATCAAGACAATAAACGATCACAAAAAATTCTGCACGCAGAATCCTCAAAGAAATAGAGAAAAAAAGAATCGTTACGAGTATATACAAAATCCGAACTGGTGCAAACTTTCCCATGTCCTCGAATCAATTCATCCTTTAATTAGCACTTCAACTGTCCTTCCGATCAAAAATTTTTCGGCCCAATTGACGGGTATTCTATTTCTCATGAAAACCAGCGGTATTAATGAGTCTAAAGAAGTAATATTTGTTTATTTGTAAACTCTGCATGAAGCCTCTTACGGTTTCAATTGAAAAGTTGTCATTGAGAAATGGTTTTACATACATCTTGACGAGTTCTTTTTATATCTGTTATATGAATAAAAAATCGATTTATCTTTTAAGATAAACGTTATTTTCGTGTCTATTCATCAAAAGCGATCCATAATGAACAGGAACCATTTTCTTCTGCTTCTACTCAATTTAATTAGGTCTTTAAAGGGGATTCATCTATTGTGGCGCGTTCAGCGCGTTTCGGGATCGACTTCAAAAAAAAAAATTTAAATGGAGAGCATTGCAAGCAATGCAATTTAATTTAATCAGCTCTGGCGCTTAGCCACAGAATGCGATCAAGCTGTGAAGCATTTTTTTTTTTGCGAAGATCGAATAGTATTTAGTCCAGGCTCTTGCCTATACTCTGTCTCAATTTCAGAAGTCAGGAGCTAAACATGTAAAGTATAGGGACACCCTAAAAATAAAATTACTCTCGAGCGTATTGCAAAACGACACTGCAACCCCTCTTTTTACATTCTGAGGTTCCTGACTTCTGAAATTGAGACAGAGTATAAGTAATATTTAAATTGGCTCGAATTTGAATGAACTGAATTATTTGCTAGGCATCAAATTTTTAGACATTTGTTGCAGCTGACGGGCAGGTTAAACAGTGAGAAAAATGTTGACGATGAAGTTCTTGCGAATCTTTAGGTAATTTGGTGAAATTGGTGAGCCGAAAATTATTTGCTCTGCAATCTGCATACTCGTGCCAATGGCGTTGATTGCAATGGTCGGTGCTGGCTTTGGTAAAGCCAGCACCGACCATTGCAATCAACGCCCCGGGAGAAGACTTTGAATTTCACGGAAGCCTTCCTATATTTCGAGGCTATTGTACGACGCAAGATGTTCCAAATTGCCAAAGAAATTAGAGGATTATGAGGTTTATCAATGTGCCCTAAACGTTGAAAATATTCCAAGTAAATATGAAGATTTACAAAGTCGAGACGATATTCCTTGCCTCTTTGCCTCCAGCTTTGAAAATTCAGCAGAGTAAATCACTGTGCGAGTGTGCTGGAAATCCTTGGATCAAATATTTTTTATCTCTATCAAAATAAAAAAACATTAATTTCAAAGCGTTGAAGAATCAAGGTCGATACCGAGATCAGGGTTAAAAAATGGACTCGCATCATTTATCATTAGAAATCAACGTTTGATATAATCTTTTAGCCATTTAATGTAATTTAAACCTTTTATGAATGTCATTGTTGATTTTCGTTCACACCTCTGATTTGCTAATCGCACATGTTTAAATAGTGATGAAATATTAAACCAGATCTGTCAGTCTTCCCATGATTATTTATCATCCGTATAAACTTTTAGCCTTTTTTTTTTATAACCAGGTGATTCTGACATCTGTCTTATTCTTTCAAAAAAATGTCTGGAAAGATCACGATCGCGACTTTAATGATTGATAACATAACCAAATAACTATGAACAAGTTGGTGTGTGTGTTAAAAGACAAGAGAATAAAAAAAAATAAGAAGAGACGTTTTGCATGATTCAGCCAAATCGGGACTCCTCTTGTTTCAACTCAACCGGAAATAGTGGGTATTGGTAAGCTTGTTTTAATTATGACAGATGACCAACCGTGGTCTGGAGCAAAAGTTTCGTTAACAAGAATGTTAAATGTATACTAAGTCGTGACAAAAAAAAATGAAGAAAAGGTTTGATGGATTAATGAGTTCGCTGGGTATTTCAGTTTTTACGGCTTTTTGAATGTTGAGCGTGGTTTTTTGTTTGCAAGAGAGCTTCTGTTTGTTTCAGAAAAGAAGATTTAGTATAGGCAGAAACAATGTTACTTTATCTCCATGTGAAAGATATTGGTAGTGTCGTTGATGTGGAAATGTGTCCTAGGATTTAAAATTTATGATAGATTTTAAGAGCGATCTCTTTGAAGTGTAAAATTGTGCACAAAATGGCAACTGCTCATTTTGGAAAAGCAGCCGTACATTATGTGAGCGACTGCATAGTATTTTCGGGCCTGCGATTGAAAGAATGCATCCAATGCTTCTGATCGTTCTTCTTAACCAACCGCACTTAAAATACCTCGAAATCCTCATGCTTCCAAAATAACAAATGGGCCTACCACAAAAAAAACCCGACGATACATGAGAGAGAATCCACCCTCATCCATGACCTCTAATAGTAGCTGCACTAATTTTTCGAACCGATTTTTCATCATACTCAATTCAAAGATTACACCCTAAACCTTATAATCACCACAATTAGATAAACGTGCAATCATACAATTAATCTCGTTCGGTTTTCATCTATATATTCCAAACTCGACCAACAACAACGAAGGAAAAAAAAATAACCAACAATTTTTTGACGGTCTAAATCAGTTTTGTGATGAAGAGTTATCCGTTATGAATAATTTGAGAGGAGGAGAAGGTTGGTAATAATTCAACGTGGTCGACGGTAATGCAATCGTGTCACAAGTACTTTACATCAAGAAAAAACTATACCATTCTCGACATGTTCACACAGTTAGTCATTTTTCATTAGTTACGTGATTCTTTACAATTACATTTCTTAGGAAATCATGTACGGAATAATCGTGAAATTATGGTGCTTTTAATTCACAACTTTCCAGGAAACTAAAAAAAACCTTTTTTCTCCTGATTGGGATTCACACACGATCACTCAATTATTATACTCGTCCAAAAAAAAAAAGAACAAAAGTATATTAGTCGGAAGTAATCCAAATAAAAGACGAGAACAATACGACTTGGAAAGTAAAAAAAAAAATTAATATTCGGCCTAACGTTAATTGAATAATTTTCCTAAATACATCTTTTCATAAAATTTTTTTTAAGATAAGTAAAAATTCGTTTAAAAGGTCATAACTACCATAGAGACCACGGAGAGATATGCAAACAATATTTTTTTTTGGCCGATAGCAAAATAGTTTAACGAATAATTCCCACGTCTCAAAATAATAATGATACTTTCTTATTTGTAGGAATTCTCTTTTATCTTAATTAACATTTGGAAATGTAAATAAATGACTTAATCACTTAATTTCATACTTATGAGTATGCATTTCTGTTAGTTTTTCTCGTTTCGAGAACAAATAATGAGGTGTTGATGCATATTTCACATAATTTTTTCATTTAGCTCATTTTTGCCAAATTTTTTGACCTTTTGATTGAAAATTTCTTAAGAATCATCGATTATTTCATTTTCCGAAGAAAAAACGTTAAAAGGGGAATATATTAGCGCACGAACTTAACGTGTAATTTCATACACGAAGAGATTTCAATGTCTGAGAAAGAAGAAATATGGCCAAAATGTCACAAAACCGAAATAAAAATTAATATTTCTCGCGGTACTTATCAATTAACTGAATTGCGCTTAATTACGAGACTTTTTTTTTTATTAAATTAATACCCCCTTAACTTTTTATTTTATATCCGGAGGAAATGAAAACATTAAGCCCGATGCAAAATTATAATATTAAGAAAAAAAGAGGAGTGAAGAAGAGAAGGTTAATCTGAACCGGAGAAACAATGAGGAAACATTTGTACATTGTCAGAGAGGGTCGTAATTCACGGCCGTTGCAAGTATGACGACAAGGAACATAAGCCCTCAGAGCAAAACTCTAATTACTGACGAAGTTTAATTCGAATTACAGCACCATAATTCTTAAAAGGAATACTATTAATTTCTTGAGACACATACAACTTCATATTACTTTAAAATTTCTCTTAATGGCTTAAAAAAAAAAGAAGATTCATTGGGCATCTACCGGGCTTTGAACCGTTTACCGCTGGGTGCAAGCAATGAAGAAAGGATTTATGGGAGATTTAAATAGTTGGGGGTATAAATCTTAATTTTGCCAAAAGCTGCATATTTAGCGATAATAGGATTTCGTTAAAAAAGAAAATTATGGTTTGTGGATGAGTTGTTCATCGAGCTTTAGCAATGAATCAATATCGGAAAATGTGAATCCACCAAAAAAATTTAGGATTGGAATGTAAACTTAAAACGAGTGGTGAATTTCATTGCTCGGAAGAAAGATTTATTTCTCCATCTAGTTATTAAAATTTTCAAATTCTTTGGCTTATTAAAAAAAAGCTAATCCATTTCTTTTTCTTTTCTTTTCAGATGATTTTAAATTCGAGCACAGTGCAACATTTCGTGGATAAGTAAGTTTTGATTTAATTCTACCAAAAATCTTTTTTTTCTTGAGGTTTTAAAAAATATTCGAGGTTGCTCTGCGCACGGTTTTCTGGATTGCTTTCTGGAACGGTCTGTGGAATGTGAACTCCCATCTTCGATTAGAGCTTGTGCCCTAGAATCCTCGTCTGATTCCTCCAGTAGTGGTGACATAGGAACGTGGTTAGGCATCATGGTTTATTAAGATCCTGACTAATTTTAATATTTCCAAAAATGGTGACTGTTTACGTTTTAAAAATAAATAAAACGTGGTTCCGATTTTTGAAAATATCTTAGCTTGTACCGAAATCTAATGGAAATTGGTATACGTAATCTATGATTATAAAAGAACACCCTATTAAAATTTCAAGAAATTCTGACTGAAACCTGGAAATGCATTTACATTTCCACGGGTGATGATAGATACGTCTGTTCTAATGGCGATGTAAAAATTAAATAAATAAAAAGGTAAAACACCCAGTGATCGACAAAGAACCAGTGACTGACCGGCTTATGGTTTTTGTCGGCTAGGTTTTTAGTTTAACCAGCAGTCTCAATTTTTTCGAAGTTCAGTAAATTTGGATTAAAAATTTAGGTAGGCCAAACTCTAAAAGGCATCTGCAATCTTGAGTCCCTTTGCGGCTTGAGGTATGAGGGGATTTTTAAAAATTCTATCCCAGAGCAAAAATCCTTTTCCTTCTAGAAATCCTGAGTTTGGAAGATATTTCGTCTTGATGCTCAAGGGGACGCAATACCCAAAGATGGTTCCATAAAAGCAAAGTACTTTCAAATTTTAAATTTTACCAAGTAATATTTACGAGCGTTTCTTTTAAAAGTGTTCGATTCACTTGCTAATTTCAATTTTTAAGAATGTTCCAGAACTTGAAAATTTGAATTTGCATTTTTGCCAGATTGATTCAAAATGTCGATTCTGAAAATCGGGAAAAACATTTTTTTCCATATTAAATACCCTTTTAACATGTTTAAATTATGATTTTTAAAAAAAATTATGTGGAAGACAAGGTGGAAGACGTGTAGCTGACTCAGCTTGAGTCCTGAAATCAAAACTGTATTTGAACCTCACTTTTCTGAAAAATCTCAGAAAAAATCACCACTACGAAAAAAGTAAACGCTTAAGTCGTCTTTAAGTCTGTTGAGGAGAAACAATCAAAAATCACAGGTAGACACACAATACCTTGAACATAATAAATCATCCTAATAACTTTTAAGAAAACTCAATGAAGCCTTCCAATTGCAATTTCGAATTACCAAGAAATATTGCACTGTACTCGAATTGAAAGTCATATATCCCTCAAAGAAACTAACAGACACCAATTTACTAATACCATTTCATTTCCAAACAGACAATAATAACAACCAATACCACAAAGAAACCAAAAGAAAAAAAAAGAACACTTGAAAAATATCGCATCTGGTTACTGTACAATCAAATCAGACAATAAATTACCACTCAATATATAAATGGGTACGGGTTAGAATTTGATACCGAGAAGATATTTTTATGGATGTCATCAGTGAATTTGATTCCTGTGATGAATTGTTTTTCTAACCTTCCAACTGACTGCTCAACTCTTTAAGATAAATGATTTAAATTTGACATTTTGAACTGATTTCAATTGATTTAATTAGAAGTGTGTTTTTTTTCTTTTCTTTCTTTTTTCCTGCAGGGAACTATTAACACCCATAAGAATGTAGCAGCAAAAAAAAACTGAATTTGCATGTGAAATCGGTTGCTCGAAACTTAACTTCATTACATCGGAACCCGTGTAGGACGAATAGTAGCCGATGCTTTTAGAAATGCAATAATTTTGTATCGTAAATGTTTTAACACTCTTGTTCTAGTTGACGGTATTTACCACAATGAAATTGGTAAGTGCCTAACCTTTGAACCTTAATGGGGAATACAGTACGGAATATTTTAAAAGCAAACGTTGGGATTTTTATAATGAGATCATTTCGAACTGCTGAAAATTTCCATCGGAAATAATTGTAGCAATGCACATGAGACGAGTCGCAAGTCAGCAAGAGTAATTTACAAGAAAATACTTTTAACTTTGATTCTTGAGGACAACACTTTGGCCTTAAACTTTAAGTCTTGTGCCAGAATCAAAAATAAAATTCGAGCCACTGGTAAATTTTTTTGTTAAGATCAACACGGCATTTGGAAGCATTGCTAAAAAAAATAAGGCTTACCTTATTTAATTTGACTAGCAATCACTATAATGAAAGTTGATATCACCGCATTTTTTCACTTAACAGTTCCAAAATTTTATTTTATTGAAGTCACTCATTGAAACTTGGGTTTTTTTAAATTTTAGCACACTCACTTAATTTTTTAAAAAATAATATCACTTGCACCGCATTTTCGTTTTAAAAAACCGAAACTCTCATTTGTTACAAAAAAAATTGACGCACAAATCGATGATGACGTATTATTACAAAATTACGAGTGGTAAAAATTAAGCCTAAAAAAATAACACGATCGAAATGTAAACCACGCCTCAAGGCACCCTTGCGATATCACATAAAAATATTGGCTACACCTGAGCTAGTCATAGTGCACACTACATCACCGGAGCAGTATCAATAATTAGGGATGAATACAAAGGTCAGAGTTACTAAAAATTTAACGTTGGTCGATTGTGCTACGTTTAGCTTATGGTTTGGCTCAGTCTGGAGATTCCAGGAAAAGAGGGGATTTGCCAATCCTACGGTTCAAGTCGATTGCACAAATAAAATTTAAGTTGAACACCCTGTTGGTGTTAAATCCCATTGTGAATCTTGTTTTTTTATGACGCGGCGATGGTTCCGTACCTGAGAATCTGTTATAGTCACACAAGCATGAAAGTGATTTAAATATGAATAGAAATCAGTTCAGAAATTGTTGTGATTTTAACAGAGAGAATCTTCGCGCGATTTTCTTTCTTTCTTCCACAACTGGATTTGTTTCACGATTGGTTATATTCACGTCGAGTCTGCTCCGTTTAGGTATGATTGCTTTTCGTCTTCAGGTTTAGTTTATTCAGTCCAGCGAGGTTGGTAAGTGGGGAAGCGTTTGTTTCTCTCCTACCGCGTTAGGAATCTTTTTACGAGATTTTACGAAAGAAGGAAATGTGGCCCTTAAGCTCGCAATTTTTTCCCTGGCGCTTTAACCTCTAAAGAACTTTTTCGGTTTTTAGTTGCCATTATTAAAATTACGGCGGACACCTTTTCTAGATTACAGGCTGAAAAGGTAGTGCTAGTCAGTTTTGAGTCAGAAGTTGAACCCCTTAAAGAATCTTTTTGCTCGTCTTGGCGCATTGGACGATTTTCCGTCACTTGCGGTAGAATGTTCAGGAACGCCTGGCAGGTCGCACTAATTTCGCTTCTTGACTTCGTCGTATGCTTGATCCACCTCATTCTTCCGGAGGTATTACTATATTTTTGCATCTCCTCCCCACTTTAATCAATTTTCATCACCTAAAATTTGAAAAAATTAACTTGGTTAAAATGAAGATTTAAACTCCTTCAATTTTAATTTTCTAAATTCCAAATCCACATATTGTGCGCATTCGTTGTGAGTTCTCCGACCCGTAAAGTACCTGTTTTCTCTAGTCGCGCATCTTCATTTTGATATAACATGTCCCATATATCGCAAGGCTAAAAATTCATATATTTTAATTCTTCATCCTTGCACTTAAAACTCGTTTTTTTCCTTCTGACGACCATGATCGGTCAGAAATCTTTTGAACCGGATATCGCACTTGTTAATTATATTCACTGCGCACTTGCTAATCATGTAATTGATGCTTTTTTAATGAAAAAATAATTATTTTCAACGTATGATATAAAAAATTTGATATAAACAGCGAAAATTCTGTCGAGGAGATTCCGGATATTGATACTGAGATTTGTAAACACACTGTGGCAAATACCTGTTTGTCTCGACGATTCAGGTTGCGAGGGTGACGACTCATTCCTCTCATCTTTACATTGGAATGTTGCCTCCTGTTAGTTTACTTTATATTATCAATATTTTTGCTTATATAATATTAGTAAAAAAATATTTCTTATCTATTTATTTCAGGTTCGCATTTTCGAACATTATTTGTTATTGAGTTTATTTCCGTGTGGTCCGAAATGTGTAATAAATATTGAAAAGTTGACATGAGTTTCTTTTTGGCCAAAAATATTATTAAGGGATTAAGAGTAAAATTTTAAAAGGATTCAGGTTCTAAAAATTGTGAGATTAGAGTCTCAATTGTCTCGGAATTGGGAATTAAAATAGTCGGTGTCGACTCAAAAGCTAAAGGTCTTTCTAAAGTTGCGCGGGAGGAAAGCTTAGTTATAATTATAAAAAAGGCAGCAGGACTTTTTTAATAACTTTTTAATTCGTTTTTCAATAAAGGGTGAGTTTTTGAATTTTTTGAACGTGTACTTGGCTCATAGCTTGGATTAGTAGGCCTGCAACTCTTTTCCACACCAACGACTGTAGGCTAGAAGAAAGAAAAACTGTTTTCCATGTTACTTCAACCTGAGCTTGTTGTTGAATCTAAAAAAATATTCATGAGGCCGGACTATTTTCTTGAAGAGGCTGCGTGGTTGAAAAAGACTGTATTGTCTTTTTAATATCCAAAGTTTTAGCTCAGGAGTCGCTTGTTGCACTGTTATTGAGGGTTGTTTTTAATCCATGTCATTAAACTCTGAATCTAATGAGTAATGACACATTTAGTCTAGGTTCAGGCTCTTTCGTTTGACTTGGGCCAAATGTCATTATGTTAAATTCCGCCCTGAGCTTATAGCAATTACTTAGTCGTCTTCATTTAATTAATCTGCGTTTTATTCATCTTTTTTATGGGTACCGCGTGCACCGACCTTACATATCCGCCGCTTCGTTTTCTTTTCCTTTTTTTTTACGTATGACATCCTCGAGAAATAATCACGTTTCGAACAATGTTAGATCATTAGAAGAAAACAAGGCGTGAAAATGATGAAACAAATCGTTTTGAAAAAAATATTAATGTACAGTAACTATTAGTGATGATTACATATTGGACGATTCATTTATTATAAACCGTTCTGATAATTAACCATTTATTTGTTATAAATTTTTGATTTTTAACGCGCCAGATTTTTCGGAATCATGATCCGAAGTATTTTCTTAATAATTATGAGAGATATTAGCAGCATCTGGCGTCTTCTGTAAAGAATTTTTGTACTGAAAAATTCTATAGTCTCAAAATGAGTGCTCGATATATCTCTATTATGTCGGGCAGCCATCTTAAGGCTTTGAGATTGGTTAGTTTTCTTCCTATCTTAAGGCGTAGGGAAGTGGCGCTCCCACCACCCAGTGGTTTTCCACTGCAATCAGCCACGTGAAGTGCGGCAGCTGACATTTCAGTACCGGTTGTAGGCGAAGATCCGTAAGATCGGAACGGCTGCAATCTGGGTATCTGGCGGCGGGATGGCAACCATCAGAACGGCGTCAGTACAGCGGTGCAGAGGCAAGAGGGACATCACTGCACTAGTTATTGTCCTTAGAACAATCATCATGACGAGGAGACAGGAGCTCGTCGGATAGATCGCCTAAGCTCGTGTGCGAGCAGGGCACCCAAAGAAGAAGTTTTCTTCTGACATCCACTGGTGACTTCAATTTAAAATCATCAATGTAAAATAGTCGAGCAATTATCACAACACAGTAATAAATGGGGGAAGAAAACAGGAAATCCGTTTCGCGGAAGTGAAACTGTTTTTTACCCTTAAAAAAGTTAACGGGCTTTTTCTTAAAATGTCACACCCCAGGTAAAAAGCCACAGCCATAAATCAGGGAATATGCCCTTCTTTGTACGAAATGTCCTTACTAAAAATGAATATTAAAACCTTTTATGATTTTTTTTTCGGATGTCTAAGAAAAAAAAAGGATCTTTTTTGTTAAAAGTGTTATGTGGTATGTCAAAGTGGTCGTCTCACACGACTGCAGCCATTCAAACGACTTCATATTCAGTATATTATTTATATTTGTTTATCTCCATTTGTATCATTATCATCGTCCCAGACGTAATTCCTTACGTTTACCGGCGATATTGTAACTATAGGTAGATGCAATTCGCATTTTTTTCGTACGTGCGAAATGAAGAGGAGTGAAGTGAAGTTCTTGTATTAGTTCGGGAACTTTGTTGACCCAAAAGGATTTTATTCTTAAGGATTTGAAGATTCGAGCTGAGTTTTGTCAGATAAGTTCAAAATTCAAATGCAGGCTCTGGGACCTGGAAGAGTCTCTAATTTTTTAATATTTGACGTTTCGTTTATTACGATTATTCTAAGAAAAAGTGGTTTGCCAGTGCCTTGTGCACTTCGGTAAAAGTTTCCAGCGAGTTATTACCATATGGTTGTTCGCTTCCGCAATATGGCTGCAGCGGTCTTATTGGTCTCCGATAACACTCTACAATCCATAGTACTTATCCAATTGCCAGAAAGAGCCTTTGGCTCATTAAGGACAAAGCCTCGCTATTACCTGATTGGATTATCTAACTCATTCTTCCAGGATTTGCCTGCGACTAGCCTGAGTCCGACCAAAAATATTAAATTTCCCGACTTCTAAAATTGATCTAACTATAGGAAGTCGATCTCATCCCTTTATACTACCCGGCATCCATCTGAGAAACTTTTTCCTCCTTACTAAAGAAAATCAGTCAACTGTAGGAAAACATTTCAAAACTTGTTTGATTTATTTCAATAAACTTCTTCGCTTACGGTCCATCGTCCCGGGGACTTGATCCAGCGCATCACCCCATAAATATTATTTGTATCAATACTCCATTGTTAATAATTTCATTGTTGACAAAATAACTTTCATTCCGGGATTTTGACTTACTTTACGACTTAACTAACTTTATGGCGTTTCATCGTGTGCGTTTTTTAAATAAGCCCCCTTTTTACCTTTTTCAAATTTTTTTTCTTACTCCTTGATATGTATATGTTTGTTTATAGTGAAGATGTTGGTAATAATAATAATAATGATGATCTCCGAGAGATATGAATGATGTGTTTTGAGATAGATTTGCCTCCCACATTCATGACCGGAATTCATCATAAACCGAACCAGAAGATCATTTCACGTTTTCACTGACTTTATGCTTGAAAATCAAGTTCTCTGATGTCGTTAACGCGATCTTAATTATTTCAACCTGTGCGCATACACGGTGGTCGTTTTTAGTCGCTTTTACTGGATTATGCGAGATTGATTCGTGCCCAAATAAAAGCGAGTATGCGTACGGAATTTTAGTAGTTTATTGTTTTGGGCAAAAAGGAAAAAAAAAATGTTAGTTCTGGTTGCCTCGCCACATACTGTAGATTTCTCCGTCAATGTCGTGCAGCAGTGGCTGCAGGGTATGTGTAGCTTTTACGAGTCACAAGGTTTAAGCAAAGGTTCACTATTCCACCTCACTTAGAATGAGAAAAGAATTAAGCCACTGATGCTTTACTATTTGATGCCATCTGTAATCTTGATCGCATTTGATCCCAAACACGGACCAATTAGCACTCGGGAAAAAAAACCATGACGAGCCTTTAGAAAAATCAAAACGAATCCCCAACAGATTTATATTTCACGAATAACGCGATAAAATTCATACGGCAAAGTAAATCTATATCATGACATGTTAATTTAAAAAATTTTCAATGGCGACGATAATTGGATTAAAACAGGATCTTTTGCTCCATTTGAAAGGATATAACGACTATTTGTAATGAGATTACCGATCTAGCCACGGTTCGCATTTTGACATATTTTTTTATCGGGACAGCTGAAAAATTCGTCTCAGTTCCAAATGAATGTTTATCGCCGCGTTTTTTACAGCAAACCGAATTCTTTTTTTTTTTTTTTTGATCGATGAGAAAAAGAACTCTCATCGATTAAAAAAAAAATAGAAACCATTCAGCCCCTTAAATGCAATTCAAAAATGTCATTTTCGACCTGAAAATAAGTAGGATCTACTTAAAAAATCACTAGGTCATTTTTATCTCATGTTATCCATCTCACACCCCCGTGTAAATATGAGATCTCGCATGGGGAAAAAAAATTCGTTCTATGTTTCACTTGCGCACGAATTAATTTTTTTCGGGTTTGGAAATCGGATCAGGTGGATTCCTACCTGATCATCCTATTTTTTTTATATTTTCTTAATGTTCTACATTTTACAAAGACCTCTGAATATTTATGTCATCCTTTGTTGCGCTTTTGACTTCCTACCTTTCAAGTTCAGGGCTAAAGGACAACCCATTGTCCTTTTAAGTAATTTCTTAGTTTTTTTATATCGCATTATATAAAAAGCTAAGAAATCCACTGCTCCAAATCCCATAATATTTAATATACAGCGCAGGTTTAAAGAATTTCGAAATTCTTTTCCTTCGAAGATATCAGACATATTGTGTGCATTTAATTACTCGAGGGAACATTACATATTGAATGGTTTTCTGACCTCGACTTCAACCTCGGATGAAAAAAAAAAATTCTCAAACAAATGCTGGTTTATCTAATATTTTAGGCTTGATAAAAATGCTTCATTGACACTCTTCTTCCTCGTGGCGGGATTGGTAACTTTTTGACCTGTTAATTGTTGCATTCTTCTTCGTGGCGCGATAATCGATTTTCATACTAAAATTCCGATTGTCAAATAAAGTTGCGAAAATGTTTACACAACGCAGCCTTGGATTTGTGTTATTTTTTCATGCTTCATGCGGAGTTTTTTTTGTATGGAAAATTACGTGGATGAGAGATTGTTGCAAGTAAGGCAGTGCATTAGGGATACAGCTGGACCATTCATAGGCTAAAATTGGAGAAGCAAAATATTTAGCACAAAAAAATATTTTAAACATGCTCCTGTGATCATATAACATTTTGTGGAAAAAATAATTATTATAATTTTAATTAAAATGATTGCTATTATTATTAATCAACAGGAGTAAATTTGAAATTTTATAATAGATTAATAAGAGAGTCAGGTGGATCGATTACAAGTGTAATAGTAGATTGCTACCGTTTTGTATCATAAATCATAGGCAAAACTAATAATTCTACGTAATTAGAATGTATAACCGGCTTATTTAACATCATAAATATTCTTAATGTGCTGTTATAATAAACTAGTATTTGGTTACCGAAAAAAAATCTTTTTATTGCCTGTTGCACTAGTTTTCTTGTTTGAAGATTTTATGATTTGAAGTGTCGGGTCGGACGGCGTCGGCTAGTATTTTCCGGAATTTATTATAATAGAGAGCTGAGCTATTATTTCATTTTGATGCAAAATCAAAGTCTATCTGTCTGTAGCTTTTCATAGACTGAAGCTCTACCTACCTAGTCTACAGACAGAGGGATCATCGTCAACGGCGAAGTCATTAACAATCTTCGGTACGCAAATGACACGGCCTTGATTGCGGGTAGTCTAGATTTTTCGGTCATATTATTCGTAACGGAAAGTACCGTCTTCTGCAGCTGGTGATGGAGGGGAAGATTGAGGGCAGGCGTAGACCGGGTCAAAAGAAAACATCCTGGCTCAAGAATCGAAGCGACTGGAACTGCCAAAATTCCTCTAGCCTCCAAAGTCAGGATCGCCGTGATGATCGCTAATCTCCGACGAGGAGCGGGCGTTTCAAGAAGAAGAAGAAAGCTCTAACCCTGCACCGCAGATTTTCTTCCAGTCGGCTAGACGGCCCGCCATCCTGGGACTCCTGTCAGACCCACCCACCTCGATACGTTGTCATCCAAGCGAAATCGCGGTCTACCTTGAGGTCTTGTACTTTTAGGGCGTTGATCCAGGACCTGCCTTGTGATCCGAGACGGGGGGCGCACGCGCTACATGTCCCGCCAACTGAAGACGACGTGCCTTGATCATACTAGTGATCAGCGATTCGGATCTTTTCATTCCAGCGCATCCTTGAAAACCCTATCACCGGATCTCTGTTTGGCCCAAAATCAAAATTTTGAGCACAGAAGTTTTGAAATAACTGCTTCTATAGCTTCTGAGACCATCGCACTCCATCCTCCCCATTCTTATTTTGACTGTGGCTGATACTCAAATTCCATGCCCATGCCACTGTTATAAGTCAAAGCTGAACCCCTTAGAATTTTTGATAATTTGAGTAGAAGCCGTTAGCTCTGAGTTAGCTGCAATGAGAAAGCCGTTTTGTTGCCTGAAATTCGCAAACGATTTAACACTCTTAATCCTTCTTCAATAAACGATTGCAGCTGCAAATTATTTCAAAAAAAGTGTGATAAATATCACGAGGGACCACACCGAATTCACAACAAATACTTGACATGAGGTAACATTCGCAATACATTATCATATCAACTAATTCATAGCCCATTCAGAGATTTAAGGCCGATATTAAATAAGCATATCTGGAATCGTGCTCGCATCACTCTTATCAATTGAATTATACTCTTTTCGGGTTTATCAAATATCTTGTTCCTTTCACCCATTGTCACGTTATGTAACCGATCTAATGAACTGCAATCGATTCATCAATTTTATTTTATTTTCTTTATTTAGCCGGTTGAAAAATAAACAGTTTATTTATGAAAGAGTTTTTCAGGCCGACCCGACACATTGTGTAAAAATTCCCATAAAGAACATTCGATGAATGCTTTGCATAAGTAGATTTTAGTTAAATGATTTTCGCAACTTCCTATACGAATGATTTTTGATATTTCTTTTTAAAGAAACATTTGTTAACTTATATTAAGAGGGAAACGTAACTAATTGTGAAAAGGGTCTTTTGTATAAGAAAAGTGGATTGATGGTTGAAAGCTCAACATTCGGAAAATTGGAGTCGTACAATGGGAAGAATGATATTTCTGATCAGTGATCACTAATAAATGAAACCTAATAACGGAAAACATTAAACACCAAGGCAGATTTATAATACAGTACCTAATTGTTCTTGGCATATACCTTCTTGAAACTGGTGCGCGTTAAATATTAAAAGTCATCCACGTAACCATTTAGCTTTTAATGAATAGGTATAAGCCGCCTGTTTAGTTTAGATTTTTTAAAAGTTTTAAATAGTTGCCTAATCAAATGGTATGAATAAAAAAAAATCGCGGCGAAATGTAAAAGTTCGCGGTATCAAGTTGACGAAAGGTATATAATTCCGTTTCTCAAATGAAATGTAAAATGACTCGACATATTCAATACTCATTGCTGTTCAATTGTTCCGTGGTAGTGTGAAATATAGCTTAGGTCGAGTCTGGGTTGTGGAACATTCCTTTTCTATTTCGCTTTTTATGTGATAACAAATAGTCTTGACTTTATTATCGATGTATATCATATAACAAAACTATATCTAATTATTTTAGTTGTACGCCTGTCACTCACATACCACAAGCAAAATCAAATAAAATTCTTTGAATGGCCTAAATGAAATGCAAAAACAAAAAAAAATTCAAGGGTTTGATACGGCACTGAGATACGTGAGACTGAAGACCCCCTTGATTAAAAGCAATTTTAAACCGAAAAGAAATATAACATATCAAAAAAATATCTTTTTATCAAAAAAAAAAAAAGGTTCGGTCTCTGTGGAATTCTTGTTCTATTTTTATTTTAAGATATAGATTTGTACTTTTTTCTTCTCGTAGCTTTGAGATTTAACCTTATGTTAAATTATAAATAAATTCTGACATTTTCACCCCTGTCACATAATCTTGTATCGTATAAAGTTGCGGATTTCACGTGGAGATTCTTTTAGTTCGTTTTTCTTGTATGGTTGAGGCTGCCTTAATGTGGCTTCGTCTTCTAAGAACTTTTAGCCATCTTTTTTAGATCATATGGTGGTGACTGCTTGATGTTGAGTTTCCTCTTCCGTTCGATGTGGGCAACTCTATCTCTCTAGTTCATTGGCCTTTGCAGGGTAGCAACATGTATCTTTGTCATCCAAAGTTAGTTTTCAGCCAGTAAGACGTGGTACCCCACAACAGTCGACCAGAAAAGTCGGCCTAATAATTTTCTTTCCACCAAAACATCTGTTGGCTAAACTGCACTTTATTCTAGATGCGCCGATCGTGTTTAAAAAAAGAATCTATTATGATCATGAGAAAATTAGAAAAACGTGAACTACCTGTTACATCGTTTTACAAAATCGCGTACGATCTAGTTGTTTATAATCCGTACAGACAAATATCCCCTCGAGGGATCGAAATCAGTGCACGCAAGTCAGAAGAAATCAGTAGGTTTTGATTAAAATATTGCATGTTAAACAAACTAAATAGAAAAATCAGGAGAAAGCTACCATGCAACTCATTTCTGCATCTTGTTTTCCGTATCTAATAAAAAATCCTTCACAGGATACTTCTTTTTTTAAAACAATAGGTTTTCATCGATAACACTAATAAGATTGTCATGTACCTGTTTAATTTCGATTTCAAATAAGCATGTTTGCTCTAGTTTTGTAACGGATGACTGTCTCCTTGTTAAGTCTGCACGTCATTTCCTTGCAGTGTCGTTTTATTTTTTCCTCATACGACTGGTGTCTTCATGAGCGGAGGTAGAAAAATTTCTGGAGAATCCTAGGTCTTTAAAAAATGTACCCAGAATGGTTCATCATTAACTTTGCAGTTAATTAACTGTCGCTGGTGTAAACCAAAATGGCTAAGCAAATCTACAAGGGAATTATTCAAAAGTTGGAAAGGATGTTGTTCGCTCATGATGAAAAAAGACTTCCAACCAGGAGATTCCCGTAGTTTGGTAAACTACAAAGTTACTTCTACTCGACTTTACTAATCTGATCAATATTTGCCCATAAACTACTGCATCAGTAATATTTCAATTACATTAAATTATATTTGTAATTCCTTAATGACACGAACACGAGTGAATCAAGATTCTTCAGATGAGCTCAGTTTCAATAAAAACATGCGAATTCAAGAGATTATAATGTTACCTGATTTCGAATTGATTCGATATCACATAAATTAAACCTGGATAAAATTAATTTAAATTAAATCGGGCCCTTTAACAACTTGCTAATCCTATTACACATCCTGTCGGGTTGCTTGCTGTTTGCATTGCGCATATTTTTACTAATCACGTTGTAAAATGCATAATTTAAACCGTAAATCGATACGGTAAAACCCGAAAGATTCTAATTTTTTTTTCCTTACAATCTACATAAGGTAATCTATAACGACTGATGTGTCCAGGTGTAGTTGCGCAATGCGCACATCAGATGCAATGACAACGCATATTTAATGCATTATATACGGCAAACACAGCTGGGTAGTGGTCTAATCATATTGTCATATTTTACACACAAAGGTATATGTCATATCTGTAACATTCTCAAACTTTTTTCGGTAGTCATCACCAGTTTCTCTTGCGATATAATTTTTCCCCTTGAAAGAAAAAAAAATCAAAGATGAGTTTGGATGGAACTAAGAAGATGAGTCGATCCAGAGCTTCGGTTGACCCCCTTCCCTCCCCCTTCTTTCTCAAGTTAAAGTGGATTTCTTCAGCAATAGTTGATCGTTCTTAGAACTAGAACGGGTGGTGCCTTTCGAGCTGAATTTGTTGTTCCAAATATACCATGTCTGCTATTTGACTCTGGTATAGCGTGACGAGACGATGTTACCCATGAAGTCAGTACGAAAATCCAGAGCGGCAACCGTTGATTTCAATCCCTATATGGCTTTGAAGAGCTGCAGTGGTCGGACGCTCAAAGTTACCAGGATGAATCGTCTGGAAGCGTTTGAGATGTGGTGTTACAGGAAAATCCTTCGAATATCCTGGACCCAACATATGACCAACGAGGAGGTCTTGTGTCGGTTGCACAAAAATCGTGAACTACTTGCGACCATAAAGCGCAGGAAGTTGGAGTACCTTGAACATATGTTGCGGGGACCCAAGTACAGGCTGCTGCAGGCCATCATGCAGGGCAAAGTCGAGGATAAAAGAAGACTTGGTCGTAAGAATCTCTCCCGGTTGCGGAGTATCCGGAATTGGACCGGGTTAACCGTAGAGGAGCTATTCCGCATGGCCGATCGTGAAATATTTAAGGAACTCGTCGGATCGATCGCCTAAGCTCGAATGCGAGCAAAGCACCCAAAGAAGATAACTATCATATCAAGGCGCATCACTTTTCTCGTAAAGATTCCTCCATTCTTCATTAGTATGTAGATCAAATTCTTGAGCATAAGCATTTGTCATCTATTTACGTTTAAGGTAGTTGAATTTATTTCCCAAGTTCTTCTTTCCCCGTTCGGTTGATCTTGTTAAATTACTACACCGTTGATGTCTCTAGCCTTTAAAGCCAAATCGTTAGTACTAAAAAGTTCACCCTACCGATTACCCTATATTTTACGATCGAATTATAATTATCATTATACAGTTGATCGCATACAGCACCAGACTCATTACTAAAGAATCCCGTACAAAAAATTCTAATTAGCTGGTCTCATCTATTTGCAAGAATATTTATTGGTCGGCTCCGTTTAAGTCATATGAAAATCAATTATTTTAAAGTATACCGTATTAACATCAATCAGACGCAATAAAAAAATATAAAAAAGGTTGAGCGTATCCCCCTCTTCTTTAATTGTTAACATATAAATTGCATGTAACTCGTCGTTGGTGATTTTATTAGAATTAAATTCGCTTTTGGCGACAACTCGTAACCAAAGAGCCCCATAATTAGGTCCCATTAATGGCTCTTTATCGGTTTTTAGTAGCACCTTTCGCATATATAACCATCCTTTTTAATTTCTTATGAAACATGCCACATTCCATTTATCCGACTCATCTTTTTTGTTTTCATCTTTAAAAATTTTCTTTTCAAACTGATTAACAAGATGACGGAACATCTTTATTATTATTTTTTCAGTGGCTCTTAATCCATCTAAAATACAAGTGGATGAATTTCATCCGAACAATCGAAGCCCTAAAATATATTTCATACCGTTTGACATTCAACTTAAGCATGATTGCTTCTACCGTAAATGGCACCTATTAGGTAACGTTAACGATGTACCGAGACGGGTACGCCACTGGATTGCGTTTTTATTTAAGATTTTTTTTTTCGAGGTCTACCATGAATTGAACCTTCGGGTTTCGTTGCATACTGGAAACGCCTAAACCGAGATGCATGTCAGTCATAGAATCGCTTCAAGGATCGACTTAATGAAGTGTCGATAATATTAATAATTAAGTGGAAGATGCGAAAACCTGGTTTTCTATATTGGGAGCTAAGTATAAGCCTGTCTGGTCCCTCCCATCACCGCAAACCACATACAAGATCTTTATTAAATATAATCTTTAGCTTTAACCATTACGATTTGCTGTCAATTTTAAAATTGTCAGTAAACATAAGTTAATTGCACTTGGGAGATTACGTCATATTTACGTCTCGTGAAAGCTGTTTCATTGTTTTCAGACTGTTTTATTTTGGTTTTGTGGGATGGGACCCGAAAACCCGGATGTGAAAATTTTAAGGAGACTGGAAATGAAACTTAAAATCTTAAACTTGTGAATTTTTAACTGGAGTTGTAAAAAATTTTGATAATAATCCGCCCTGCATCGTTTTCTATTCTTCACCGCTCTAAATCTTTTTACGTTCTCTTTCGAATTTACCAATTCCAGCTCGTTACCATAGTAGAAAATTTTGGAATGTGACTGTTGTCAACATCGACTCAATATTTTCCTTCTAGAATACCTCTTTCTACGTGTAGTCCTTATTTTCAGGTGCCAGCAGAAACTTAGTTGCGCTGACGTAGAAAAGATTGGTAGTATCTAATCCAAATTGGGGTAGTCGGTGGAACATTAACAATCCTGCTTCAGGTTTGGCGCACTTGCCTTTGACGAGCTCCAGATTCCTTCTGACCCGGGAGGTAGCAATCTGGTAAGGGTTCAGGTAGGGGGCAGCAGTTCCACCAGTACTGGCTTAAGGCTAAAGACGGTAAAAGTTGGCTAGGCTTAAGTCCAGAAAGCAGGAAGCTGAGTCGAGGACTGATGGTATGGCTCCTGTGCTGCGATGCGGAAGGTGTTGAGAAGCCCCCGCATTTATCCTAGTTTAGCCATCATGGGCGAGTATTTGCTGTGCTAGCCCCAAGACAGTCGATTGGACTAGGGTCTCTTGCACGCCGCAATAAGCTCTCTAACCATGATGGTCACCAATCCCCGTCTCGGGAAGGCACTGTAAGAAGAAGAAGAAGAAGAAGAAGAATCCAAATTGATAGACAGATAGGTAGATGGAGGAGGACTTGCCCCAAGTTGAGAAAGAAGTACCTCCATGAGTTTATGGAGATATATTAAAATAAAAAGAAGTTCAACAAATTTATTAATTATTGGAACGAGATCTACGTATAATAAGAAGAAGTTCGTTCTTTGTAGTCATCAGCTGCTTTTAGATGAGCCCGACTAATAACATTGGCAGCTACAACACTGGGCTATATCTGTCTTTAAGAATTTCTCGAAAAGTTCCTATTTTCTTAAGTCCGAAACCAATTAAACTCAAGATAAGCAAATTAAGATACTGTGTTTCCTTGAGCCGCTGAAGTACAATCACAAGCCTTAAGAACATCTCCAGTTTTTGTTCGTATCTGATAAATTTAGGATATAAAGAGGGAAAATTTAGTGGACATCCGCATTTGAAGGTCGAACAAAAACAGACCTGTTTTAATTTCGCTGAAGAACCCGATTCTTTATGAGGACAACTGAAGTAACATTTATAGCAATAAAAATCTATCTTTGTTAAAAGAAAAAAAAAACATTTATGCTACTTACATTGGAATTACTGCAATGCCATCATAGTCACACCAATCGTGAAATAAAAAAAAATTGTACATAAAGGTGTGACGTAGATTTTATTTACATAAACTAAAGTTGAAATGGAAATCCACCTTAGAGCCATAATCGCTAGCGGTTATTTCATTTCATTTTTATCTAATCTGTTTCCTAAGTCCATTTAGTGTACTCGACAATTCCATTGCTGCATCATTTACCTAACATGAAGAACAACCGCGGCGCAATTTGAGTTAACGGAAGCAGATATTAGTCAAATGTCTAGGCTTATACTTTCCAGGTGCGAAACCATGGAAAGTAAACTTGTATAGAATTTAGCGAGGGTTAGGGTTTCTTTTTGTTGGAATTTGAGAAGCGAGTGATCGTTGGGCTTGGGTGGTTCTCTGTCTGTTATTTGGGCTTAGTACTGTTCTCGACACATTTTTAACGAATCAGTGGAGCCAAAGTTTGATGAGGTCTTCGGTTGACTCAGAGGCAAGAGCTTCTATGGAACGTTAACATTCAAAAGCTAACTTCTCTGCCTCTGAATAGCTGTAGCTTCTTCCCATTTGAAATCTTTGATCAAATGCGAAAGAATAAAAAAAAGAAGGCCAAAGTATTTTTCAAGACCAAAGTTGAATTCAAAAAAAACAAAGCCGAAACCTTTATACTAATAATATTGTCCTTGTACCTCCTATAATTGTTTTACGGTCTCATCTCTTTGCGCTTTAAAAAAAATGTACGCGGCATTCATGCAATTTATATCTGCACGGGATTTACTGCACCAAATAAAAGAAAAAAAAACAAGTTAGAATTAAAATTTCTATGCTACATATTCAGAAACACGGCCATGACATAATAAAATAAAATAGTCGTGATTTAAAAATGAAGATTATCGGCCATGATAAAAGGGTATTTTTTTTCATTGTTCACAGCCCGTTTGTCTGATAACTCGAAAATCATTTTAACCCATTTAACACCGAAAATCATTTTCCGGTTTTCTCTAAAAGATTTTCAGCCGATTAATTTCGTAATAAGATTAATTAATCGAGTATTATCGTAGCAACCCTGCGCCATTACCCACAGGTCAAAAGACTAAAAGTACAATTGCTTTTGAATGTTGCGTTGCACAATGAAAACTGCTCTGAATTGTCCAAGTTTGATCGTGAGATAAAATTACAGCACATACGAAAAAAAAAAACTACAGGTCTCCTTTTATGTACTTCTTATATCAATCATTTGTCGTAGAGGTAAATATATTTACCTTACGACAAACTTCAACAATATATTCGAAAATTGTTCGCACCTCCATTAAAATGAAGATTGATTACGCTCATTTCCAAATTTCATAGATATTTTTTTAAAAACCACTATTTTTCTTATGGAAATTACATTTTCTACCATGTTGAATTTAGGTCCTAGGAATTGATTTATGGGCTTTTGATTGTGATAAATAAGAACAAAAAATATTAAATCATTTGTAAGAACGGTCGAATTTAGTGTTTTATCATTGAGCTCATTTCTTTTTTAGCCGGCGACCGTCTCTCTGTAAATACGTATCTCCTTTTTATTTATATGACTTTTTTTTTTCTTCTTCTTTATTCTTTGCTCTTGATATCCGATCTTAATGCAATTTTGATTAATGTATCTGATTTCACCTTAATAAAAGTGTTATTGCTCCGTAATTCGGTTTCATATCCGGAAGATATTTTTCATGTGTTCTTAGTAACGCTTTATTTCTGTACAATGACTAAGAGGAATTCAGAGCGTAATGTGCATTCGGGATCGGTAAAAAATTTGAGGGTAGTTTTTTTTGAGTTTTAATGTGTTAAAGTAAAAAAATTAAGTGGTTTAGAAATTCGCGTTAAAATATCACGAAATATTTTAAGTGTTAGTTGATGAGTGAGGCAGTTTAAAAGAAAACTGTTTTGATCATGCGACATAGCATGCTTTGATATAAGTGGCACGTGTCTCTGACACGCTAGTATTGGGTGGATTTGATGCTCGTTTAAGGAAGCTGCGAATGAGATTGACACTAATACTTCTTTGCATGCCAAAGCGATTGATTTTTGGCAAGTTTGAATGAGATTATGATCGTCAGCAGGGAGGAAAGTTGATGATCATGTTCTAGTTGCCAAAGTAGATATTGAGCAAGCTCGCAACTTACTCGCTGAAAGTTGCTCGTAGCATTAAAATATTTGGCTGAATTTAAGATTGGTTTTATTCCCGTATTTTCTTAAAACTAGGGTCCGATGGATTATTTATGAGTCTTATGAATGTGACGGACACTGATTCTGGCAGAATCCAAGTCTGTCACATTCAGGGTACCCATGTCACTAAAGTCCTCACGAAAGTGAGAATATCACGAAATTTTGCCGTGGGCGAAACTTGTCTCACGTGTGCTACTGAGGCGGACTGTTATTCTGAGTTTCTAGATGCCCGTCCGGTGAATGGATGTAGATCGTCAAAGGTGCCGGACTGAATGGCAGTGGCCTAGGGAAGATTGGTATATGACTGTTGTAGGACTTCAAGACCTGTAAGCCACTAAGTGTGCTTATTAAACGATTGGACGTTCTTGTTTAAGGCGACTGAGTTCAACAAGCGAATGACTCGATCTGCAGTTTTAATCAGGGAAACGGCCTCGCCTTTTCTTCAAATTCCTATATCTGCTTAATATTCATACCTTCCCAGACCACTATTCAATAACCATCATACTATGCAGCATTACCCCGATGAATAAATCCCTCGAAAACTTACATAGACGAGAGCATCTGTAAAAAAAATTAATTCACACAATTTACCACATTTAACTCACAAATTTAAACCTATTTGCAAAGTCATAAAATCATTCTTTTATTCTGGGAACTGGTGAATGTTTTCCTAATTTCGCCTGCATGCCTGGTGACAACTCACATCAATTTCAGCATCAAATAGCAATTTATGTTTCACACCGTATAACGATCGCAATCTTATCTAAATCAGTGGAAGAATATCAACTTCGCGGACCGGGGCCTCATTTCAAATTCGAAATGGTTTATTTACGCTAATGCATATACATATTTGGGTAGGATGAATAGGATATTTTTTTTAAATTCTGCGCGGACTGGATATAACGGAATCGGGATGACACGGACCAAAAGTGCATTTCCATGTGTCAACGCGGGTTTTAACAAATTATAATAACCTTACATCAGACGTGTTTAATTTTTTTTTTTTTTTGACTAATGTAAACACCTATGATTAGGTTAATGGTCTAACTACGATTGGGCCCAATCGTTGTTAGATGTAAAATGTGCTATTATACCCGTGTTTATATTCGATATATAAAGAATAGCTCGTGAGAATGGGGACAATCAAAGTCTTTTTCTCGATGATTTGCCAATTTCTTCGATGTATAGAATAAAAACGATCTAACACATGCTTGCTATTTTTTTTTTAGTGTTATGGTACCGGCCATTATGATCGAGTTTATTTATCTACAATGTTTTAAAGTGAGATTTTTTTTAACCGCCTAAAAGCAAATATAAAAACAACTAGACCACACAATCACACGTCAGTTCAATTGCAAAAAGGAAATCATTTCCGTTTAATTACAAGTCATCATATCAATGTTGTTCTGTGATCGTTTGAAACAGGGCCGACGCTGTGTTTGCCCAGCAATCGCTTCGTCGAGGGTTTCATCAGCGTGATTAAACAAAGGCGGGTAGAGAGGGAGAATCTTGAAGTATTGACTGGATAAATGTCTTTAGTTTAGCTAAGAAGGAAATCTTTGTGAGGCAATCGGAGTTTTAATCACTTTGAAATCGATTTTTTATAAGTGTGAATGCTGCCTAACTAGAGCCACCACACAAAAATGGTTGCCTGTCGTACTGAGTTAGTCCGCAAGTGGCATGTTAGGACTTGTACGCTACGCTTTCGAATTTGAGTCTTTGATAATTTGATGGTCCAAAATAATTTTGTAGACAGACATTGATTCATTATCTTTAGTTTATGGAAAACGAATGTCAACCTGAAACTTGCAGATATTACAAAATTATTTTGGACCAGCGAGCTGTAATCTAAAACTTCCTAATCTGAATCAGTCAATTTTAATGCCCTAATTTGCCAGGCGTTGGATTAACCAGCATCTTTTCATGCTCTCTCCCTTTCAGTGCGGCTAAATGCTCGGAGCGCCGGCCCTGATTTGAAATAGTAAAATAAAAACCAGAACTATCTTAATTTAAATTACCGCATCTTGAATAAATATTTACCAGTACTAATGTACCTTCTTCAAATTATTATTATTTTTTGTACAGATCCATTTCAAAACTGTAGCAAAAGATACATTACCCAAAGGTCAATTTTTTTTGCGAATAATAAACGTAATATGTAATTACGTTTTTCAATAATGTATATCTGGATAATTCTCAACGTTTGAAACACGTAATTCTTTTTTGTTGGATCACTTTACTCGTATTAATTTCTTACTTTCTCACATATAAGCATTTAAGTAATAATTACGAGCCTGCCCATAAATCGAGGCGTTGGGAGGTTAAAAGGAAAAAAAATCGATGAGGAATCTCCGAAGAAAATCATGTTCCACCCGACTGCGGAAATAGAAGAATAAAGAAATAACAGTGTCAAAAAAAAGACCAGTCAATATATGAGTAAGGAGTATGAAAACATCGATAGATGTTAAAAATTGTGTATGTGTGTGGTCTTAGGTTTGTGCTTCCATGTACTAGGTTCAAGATCAGGTCGTAGGTCGTTTATTGTTGTATGCATATGAACTATATTTACCCAAGCCCATCCAGCATGGCACGCAAATTCTTCTGCTACGATTGGATATTTATTGGGCTTAACCTTTTTGAAGAAAAATAATGTTGAAGGGAAAAGGACGGCGGCGGTAGTAACAAACAGGCGCTTGAGGAGAAAGAGAGCGACTGGGGACAGTAGTTGAGTTAATGCCGCGTGCCAAGAGAGTATCGCGTGCTACAGGTTCACCTACTGCGTATTGAATTAGACACTTGGTTTAATTGGGGTTTGATAAAATTTTCTGCTCGTTTTGTGAAATGGGTTTTGACGTCTATTAAAGAGATTTTATGGTTTAAGCTCAGTGATAAAAAATTAACTCGTACATTGTTTGTGTTTGTTCGGGAAAGATGAAAATTTTGAGGAATATTAAATGCTCATGTATTGGAATTAAAGAAACGTGACACAAGCTCTGCACTTAAGCTTATGAGAGTGGATAAGCCTGGGAAAGCTATCACTCCAGGATCTGATAGATCCAAGGGGTGCGTTTGATAATGCTAAAATATGCAGGAGGCATGGAACGATTTTATCGAATCTGGGAGGATCAGAAATGCGAGCTAATAGCTGCAATAAAACCCTTTTTATTTTAATCAAATATCCATATTAAAACTTACAGTTTCTTAAACGTATCAGTTTTCTTAAAACACGATGTTGTCGATATAAGTTATAATGGAAGAGGTGGAGCAGGTCACGTCACTTGAACTGAAATTTTACGTACTGTCGTTTTAAATGAACTGGTTTTTAGTTAACAGATTAATAATTAGGCTTATATGAATTAACCTTTTAAAAAGGCTAAAGTCTGCTCTTGAGCCTATCCACAGAAAATGTAACGTCCGCTCATGAGATAAGTATGATGTGTTCTGTGGATTGGTTTTTTCGTTGTCATGGAGTAACTGTGAAACATTGCTTGAATCCCCAAGACATGTTAAAGGTATCAAGTTGCTATCGTAAGTTTTTAAGTAACCTAAAATTAACAGGTTAAGCTCTTGGCCAAAATAAGTCAGGGGTTCACTCGTATTTTGTATTAGGAAATTACTGCATTTTGTTCATTTTATAAATTTTTAGTTTTCTTTATAAAAACAAGATTATGTATCCATTTGCACTTTACCTAAATATCCAGCTTTTCGACTCAGCACTATGAACCTTTTACTCATGGGCTCTTGGACTTACCTAAACCCCAACTCGTTAGCCCCTTCGGTCGGCCGGAAGTTGCTCCACATTTTTTAGTTGTATTCTTGCGACGGTTCTGTTCCAAACATCCAAAAATCCTTCATTTTTTTAACCTGCTTGGTGCTATAAAAAAAGATTAACATATACGTTAAAACTGAATACCACCCAAACATCAGTCAATTTATTTGGTCTTGTAAACAGAAAAACTACACAGGAATTCCAGATCACCAGCCATTAAATTGAGATGTTACGGAGAGTAATAATGAAAAAACATACGTGGTGGTTGCACAATTACCTGGTACAATCATTTGAATTTCTTAGCATTTATCCGACACGAATTTTCACTCCGTTCCCATGAAATCAGCACAAATTAAATAAGTTTTTCTAAAGTTAATTGTGTGTGAATTATTTGCTTATCATGTGTTGTAAACATAACTACCACAATTTTTTTTTTTCAATCATTAATCTAGAAAAAACGATTTCTTTTAAAAACGTTTAAGTGAAATACTTTTTATTAAAAGAAACCTTAATCTGTTTCTTTAATTTTCTGGACATGATTTTTTTTTCCAGAGAGTAGCCTAATCATCTTTTATGTGGGGGAATGTATAAAGTTGAGACATGTTCATGTGCGTGAAATTCGATTCGCATCCGTTCGCTTTGTTGAGATTTTCCATTATATTTGTTTAAAAAACATACCGTAGACAGGGGAAATTAGCGCCAGATCGACATTGTGCTACCTTTTTTTTGACGGATTTAGCGTCTGGGTGCTCCAAGCTTACAAAAGAAAGGTAGCAAAAAGTCATCCCTATTTACAGTATCTTGTAAACGGTCATTGTGTTTACAATGAAATTAGAAGACTTTATTTTGACCTGGTCGAGTTCTGCATTGACGTACAGAATTCCATTTTTTATGAAGAAAACTGAGTTTTTTCTTAGTGAAAGCATAAAGAAATTGCGATCCTTATTAAATATTAATGTCACCTCTATGCGATCATGAAAACGACCCTTTGAAACCCGCATTAAATGTCGCTTTTTTAAGCCTCATTAGAAAAAACGATGAGAAAACGCTCACATTCTCGAAATTATATTTCCTTGCGGCTCGAAATAATTTATCAAAAGAATATTATTGTCTTATGTTTTTGAACCTGATTAAAATTGTCGTCGTGAGAGTGAAAAATTAACGCATTGTTGATTCTCTCGGCTTTCATCGCAAACGAAATAAATTGCCTCCTAGTCATTACTCATAAGAAACGTTATTACCTTTGACTCGCATTGTGTGACACAGACATCAATTAATTCAATCGTTTGTTGTTGCCACGGCGATTTCAGCGCACGAAATAAAAATCAAAAGAATAAAAAAATTGCGGGACTACTATTATCAATAATAGGGAGCCTAGTAGGGAGTGGACACCTCGATAAGTCGCTTGCTACGCAGGGGTACGCCATTTTAAAAACTGGAAGGTGCCATGATCTCGAATTTGGTGGCCGCCATTCTGGAGTTGAAGAATCTGCCTATCGCGATGTTCGCTTTTCAATTCGAGAATGGCTGCTTACAGTTTTCAAAATGGCGTACCCCTCTGTAGCAGACGACTTATCGAAGTGTCCACTCCCTACTAGGCTCCCTAACCAAAAAACATCATCATATTCTACATTTCGCCATTACATAATATCAACAACCTCCCCAACACTATGGTAATAACCATCCACTCATACATTCGCGCCCCCTCGGAACGGCCACGGAACAGTTTTGCTTATATTCCGGTCATTCCTGCATCGTGGACCGTCCTCGGTCCACTCACACAACATTCCGGAGGATGTTAATATAATGTAAAGGCGAAATTTAGAACATAGATGTTTATTGATAATAACTACTAGGTGGGTGCTTTAAGGTTTCTCCCTCTCTCTCTTTTTCTATCTGAAGAAACGAGGTTCAACTGTCATATTCACTCGTCTCAGACGATGATTGTCATGTTTGCATTCTACCTCTTCGATAATTTCAGGTCCGACATTTCGATAAATCATTTTCGGTTTTTTTTTTATTTCATATCGGGTGCATAAATGAACCCATGACATCGAAGACCACCTACTTATAATGATATCCATTGATTAGATAATGGTACAGAAGTACAGAAAGCACATGGGAGGCTTGATCCCAATTACATTAACGATAAAAGAATAATCGAAAGAAAATGATGTACCAATAATCGTACCTCAATTTTCAAGCTAGATAACTTCCGTTCATATAACGATTGATGTAATGATGGATGTCATCTGCTTATTTATTGGTAAACCATCTTTTTGACTTTGGGTTAGGATTGTTTGAACTTATAGGAATTTGGAGGTTAGGATACTCCACGACATAATTACAAGGATAAGGGGGGTTTTGGGCCATCGGGTTTGGGCCATTAATTTGGTTTATTTTAAGATCTGCTCTAGAATTTTTGTATTTTGGAAAGTCTATCTATCAGGTCTTCACAATTTGGTTTCGGCTCCCGACCTGAAAACACCCAAATGTTCCAAATCCAATTTATCTCGCCACTAGAAATTTCAAGTCAAAACGATACGAGACATGGCGAGAAAAAACCAGGTCTCGTCTCGTCTCAAAATTTCTCGTTGCGAGAAAAAATGGATTTGGAATCCTTGGATGTTTTCAGGTCGAGAGCCAAAATTTGAGCTATTTCTCGAAAGTCTCGCCCTCCGTCCCTAATCTCGTCACAATTTTATTTTCCCCCTCAAAAATCATCTTAAACAACCATTCCAAGTGACTAAAATTTTTAGCCTTAATATCTCAGTTTTTTTCTTACACTTTATTATTTTGACATCCCTTATAAAACGTCTACTTCGCCCCACATTTCAATATTTTACGACAAGAAAACGAATTTTATAAAAAAAAGATTTCAGAACATCCTTTAATGGGCGTTGAAAAGGAGATAAATTCCTCGACTTCATTAATTCGTGCAGCCCCATTTGACCGCATAAAAGAAGTCAGAAAAAAAGAAATAACCTGGATCTAATATATTTTTTTTTAATGGACACCTTCTACCCTTCTTTTGTTAAAAATAAAACATTTTAAACGCTTAAGCACCCACGATCTCTCTCCCCGTTTTGGTCAAATCGCACTTTTTCAAAATATTAAAGGTTTTTGATTGTCTAGTAACGATTTATATTTTTGCTATACCATGAAAATTTTTGCGTCACAATAAATAAAAATAATATTAACCAGGATTTTGTGTAAGCAAAACCGCTGCGCGATGTTTATCAACTCCCATGACCTAACAAGCACTATTCACACTTTTGAATAAAACCGAAAACAAACCGTAAAGATCAAAATTTGATACGGTGTTTAACCGTCGTTTTTAACAAGGATTATAAGCTAAGTATTGAAGTTCAGTACTTCGTTCATTAACTCGATTGTCACATAACAACGTGCTAACCATATTTTGATTGAAAATAGATTAGTGTACCACAAAAGTGATGCTGGTCCCTATTGATAGATCGAAAAAAATTATTCTTTTCTTTTTCATATTTTTTACACCTATTTTGTTTCTGCGTGTCCTCATGCTTGTCTTATTGTGCTTATTTTTTTGGCTTTGGTCGTTATTAATTTTGATTTATAACATTTCATTCTTATCTAGAGTTTTGTGTCGAATCTATCTTGGAAAATGGATAGAGCTCCTGCTTTTTTCAAGTCCCTTTCAGAAATCGTAATGGTTGAGTTAGATTAGGAATGATTTCGATATTGGTCGAAGTATTTTTCAATATGACTGACGGGGTATTGTTTTCTGAGATTTGCGACCTTTGGTTTGGTTTGATGGAGTTTTGAGATGAGAATCTGTTAATTTTGCGACAGCATCGAGTAGATTTTTCTTGTGAACAATGAGTTTTGAAACATGAGCAAAAAATGAAGTATCTCTTCCCAATCTGCAAAGGTGGAGGAGGAACGGTGGATTCCTCGTGGATTTTAAGATTTTTTTTCCATCATCCACAAAAAGTCTTAAGATCCACGTGGAATCCACCGCTCCGCCTCCATCTTTGCATATTGGGGGAGGATATGGTATTAAGTTTTACGGCAAGACCGAAATGTTAGTTTTTATTGCAGCCAGAAAATGCTGGGAAGTTTTAATTTTCCTTCATTTCAAAGGTGTTAGTTTACTTTTTTTAGTGCCAAGAGCTGAGAAGGAAAAGCAGAAGCGATTTTAAGCCCTATCTATTACTTCTTACTCAAACTGCAATTGATTTTTTTTACTTAGTTTTATTCCCCCCTCTTCTCCTTCGGCGTTCGGCGTCCATTTTACTGAGAATTTAATTATTGATGACCTTTCTTCATAAAAACAAATCGGTAGGAGCGAAGCAACCTATTCTTTCTACGTTTCCACCAGACAATAGATATTTATACCGGGTCTTCTTAATCAAATGCCTCTGACATATCGCTTATTTTGGGTCTGTTGAAATGTAATTTGAAAATTTAAACCAATTCCAAAAAAAATCAAAACTGCGTTCGAATTTTAAAAATTATTCTATGAAACCATACCCAACCTCAAAATACCTTTCAAGTCAATCCGCCCACACGTTATCTAATAACAAAGTGCAAAAGCAAAGAAAAATTTGACATGTCTTAAAAGCTCTTCTTTCATTTTTTTGGGGGCGTTATTGCAACCCGTTAGAAATCATTAAAAACGTGTAAAAAACCGCACCTAAATTCATCAGAGTTTTACATGCTAAAAAATCTTCCACTAATGCGAACGAAACATTAAAGGGTCATGAATCCCGACCATTTAATTTAGCTAACCGTTTCCGAGAATAGGATATCTCTCTTAATTTTTTCTCCAATTAATTAGGCTTATAATAGCTTACTTATTTACTTAAACGTGGTTGGAAAAATTTCGAAAACTGGTGCACGCTAATGATATTGGCGAGAAACGTCCTCGACGGGTAATGGAAGAAGTTCAACTCGTGAGACAACCTAGAGGGCTCATGCTTCCTTTATATCACGGCCGAAATTATCTAAACGAACATACAATATATGTTATTTAAATTAGATTCTTTTTTGGTTTTCCTAAAAAAAAAAATGCCATTCGACGAGGATAGTATATTGTATTGTTATCAAGACATTCGAGGATGGTCCATTTTTCTGGCAAAAATTAATAGCCGAAAGAAAAGGATATTACCGTTCAGTATGGTATGTTATGATTAGTAACGCAAAATAATAGTGTACCTGACACGAACGTGGCATGCAGGTCTAGTTTAACACGAAGCTAGGCTTCGCATAGAGCCGCTTTGGAAGATGCGTTCAATACCGTTAACAGGTATTCCTCTCAGAGTCTTGAAAGTTAAATATAGGTGTCGGGTACGTACTAAGACTGGCTTTAGGTGTACCGTGGGAACTTGTCCCTCCCTCACATATTGCTTTTTGTTTCTGCGGCTAGGTACACGGGACATATTCAAAGTTCAGGTATTTTCGTATTGAGATTTTGTACCAGGAAAATTTTTTAAAAATTTGAAAATTTTTATTTTTAAAAATTGGGGGATGTGGATTATTTGATGAAAAATCAAACATATGAGTTTTATATGATATTGTAGTGTCTGAAGAATGTTTGGTTTGTTGTTGGTTGAAGATAAAGTACACGAACTAAACGTCATACATAAGTGTTTACTAGTCTTTAGAAGACATACTTCCATTCAAACCGCATATTAGTGCTTCTTGGCGTGTGCGGAATTCGCGGTGGGTATTATAAAGGTTCCACATGCCATTTCTTTTTACTTTTTTTACACGGAAGTAACTGTCAATACAATCAAAAACCTTGCATGTTGTTTGACGTCTATTTGACTGTCATTACTTATGCAAGTTTTGGATTCAGTTCATTTAACCCATGGATGCATTATTATTTTATTGATTTTTTACTTTACCAAAGAAAATTATTTGTTGGAGAAAATTAATCAGTGCTGACTACTAAAATTTTTTAGGAGTACCAGAGCCTGTCCTTCAAAGTTTAAAGTTCTCTTACATAAAAAAATTAAATACGATTGGAAGTATTTCTTTAGATCTTCCAATACCAGTGCTTAGGCCAGAGCATGAAAATCAGTTACTTATAACACGTCATAAATATTAACAAATAATTTAATAGAAAGCGCATAACAAAATTTTTTTATTTGACAATTAGGCGGATAATAAAATTGTTTTTAAGTGAAGGTCGCTTGTGGCAGGTCAGCGTATATTATATAGAGAGAAGGAAAAAGACCAAAGTGCAAAAATTTCCTTAAATCTTCCCGGAATCGATTTCATCCTCCACGTCAAAATATTTCTTCGAACTTGTCAATAGCTTTTATAAGGCAAGCCCCCTTTTTTAATCGCTTGTTTAATTACAAATGGCAAGTTTAAACTTTTAAGATCGTACTGCCCACACATATTAAAACACGGCGTGCAGTACACCATAGGTGTCATCAACGATTCAAAACCCATCGATAAAATACGATCATATAAACGGACCCCACATGAAAATTATACAAGAACGCAGGAAATTATTAGTGCCTGTATAGCAATTAATTATTTAATATTCTACTCCAAAAATTAATTACTCGGTCAATTTCGTACACGGTGGGAAATTAAATTCTCACGGGAGTGACTTGCTTCTCCATAATACTGGATCATTCGGACGGAGAGAAGAAAAAAGATAAATCGACAAGCTCTTCGTCCTTTTTCTGTTTTTTTTTTTTCCGGAACTCATAAATCGTCGGCAAGTTATCAAAATCGCGATAAGGCTATTTAGTCAAATCAAATGGGTAACCGGTTATTACAAATCATATTTTGAAAGAGATTTTTTTGAAGAAAAAAAAAAGGAGAATCGGACTAGAAGAGGATCGTATACCGTGATAAATTACACCTGAATCATTCCTCGTATAATCTATATTTATAGCCACGTATACGGTATTACGTATACCTGTAGAGCATATGAGATAATCTCACGCGGGACACTCCTCCGCTCTATTATATTAAATATAACAATAACCCACAGCTTCGTAGCAAAGAATAGCAATTAAAAAATAAAAAGGGATAAAAAACTGGATTTTGATCTTTGATTTAGCACCCTCCGCATTCTATAAAACAATTAGTAATGGACCCCACGAATGACGAATAAAATGAATTGTAACTATATAAACCTGCTTATCAATAATATCTTAATGACAGCTTTTGGATAGTATGGGATACTGCGGATTTTATATCTTAATCTGATCCACGCTTCGGCGTTTTATTATTGTGTATTTAATTGAAAGGTAGCTTCTGTCAATGCGGCTTGAAGAATTACTTTGCTGGTGTTTTGTGAGGAATGTAGCTGATCCGAAATAATTTTGTGTTATTAGCGAGTATCAGGTTGACACCTGTTTTCCATATGATGAAACATGTCAATTTGATGGAGAGATTCTATTTTTGAACGTGTGCAGCCATATCGCCCCTCTCGTTGCAGAACTTTTGCTGGTAATGATGAACATTTTCTAATTTTGACCACTTAAGCAGTTTAATAATTACAGTGTGTTATTAATGTTGATTTTTAGAGTCACAAGTTGCATCTTCCTTCTGCAATAGCCCTTCCATTGCTTGAACAATTTTTTGTGATTCATGTAAAAAATGGCTTCTAATTTTCTTTATTTTTTTCTCCCGCAGGAAAATGGCTCCGCTCCAGCTACAGAACTCGACGCTTTTTTACCTCAAGACAAATCCGGATTAAAAGAGCAAGTAAGTAAAAAGAATTATTTATTACTTTAGCGCCGTCCTATAGGAACGCTATAGCTTTGAAATCATGCAAAAATCCAACTTTTATCAATTTTGTACTTACTTGGAAGTTAAGAACATTTTTTCGGTAATGCCTTGAAAGAAAATTCCAACTGACTACGTTTAAATAAGTTCGGCTTCCTCCAGTTTACTGAGCAGTTCTTTAATTCCCACAAGCTTGAACTGTGGTTCCATTCTGCCAATGATGGCACTGCTGACTATACAGACTTTTTTTTTCTAAGTTATGGCTATCAAAAGATTATCTTTTGCTGATTATTATTTGTTGCCGCCCAACTGGTCTTTTTCTAACTGGCATGCCTTGACAATCCTCTCTCGTCAGTGGCATAAAGAGGGTTGTTGCCCTGTAGAGCGGTATGTCGACCTCCATCACAGTCTCTTATCTCGTTGTACCCCCTCTTTTTTGACTTGATTGGTCGTGTTGTAAGAAGATGCTTATGGGTTACATGAATAAAAGGCTTTTGCTTCGTCTTTACCTGATGGATTGTTTACTGTAATTCATAAAGACCCATTTATTTTTGCTACTATTGTTGTGATTTAAAATTTTCCCCTTGTGACTGGCGCATTGACCAGAGTTAATCAGAAGGTTTCCGTTGAGAGGTTGTTGGCCGTAAGACACCATGCTGACCAAGCGTCTTGGTGAATAGTAGTAGTCTTATTTACAAAGACTGTGTGCGCCACCGTTGTCCAAAAATTTAGATCCTCCACTACAGCACTCTTAGCGCAATCCTAGCCTAATCACGCCGAAGAAGTTGAACCCTAAAAAATTTCACAATATTTTACTACCTCTGCTTTCCTTGACTCTTTTTACGTATAACCTCAATAACTAGGCGGAGGGAAGCAGGAAACTCCGAGCGATGGGATCGTTACGTCCCTACGCTACACTAGGGACCGCTTTCGCAATGAGGAAATAAGGATGCAGACTAGGGTCGATGTTGTTGCACAACGTCTTGCAACAGCTAATTGGCAATGGGCAGGTCATGTTGCCAGGGAAGATCCGGATAGGTGGACGGCACGTGCGGTAAGATGGAGACCTCGAGCGTCGAAAAGAAGCGTCGGTAGGCCACAAAAGAGATGTTTTGACGACATCAAGAAGGGGGCGGGACTTGAGTGGTTGCAAAGAGCCCAAGACAAGGAAGTGTGGCAAAGGTTGAGGAAGACCTTCGTTCAGGAATGGACGGACATAGGTTGAAAGAAGAAGAAGATGAAAAAAAAAGGATCCGCAGGTTGCCGCTTTGTGGTAAAGGCTTTCAAATAACCAATTAATTTATTTTTTTAAAAAACAGGTCGAATCAATAATTCCAATTTTTTTCCCCGGTCTCTTCTGCAGGTAGACTTTCAGTCAGACTATAGTCTAATAACGAGGGCACAATTCATACCACAAAAAAATTTAATCTAATCTATACTTATAAATTCAACGAGTTAACGAATCCTGCTAATAACTTCCGAAAATAAAAACAGCTCAAGCAAATCGCCTTGAGAAAAATAAAATAGATATTGCGATATTGCATGTCACTCTTGAATTAGGGTAAATGAATTGATACTAATGTCATCATTCCTTTTCCGCTTCCGATCGATCTAAAGTGAAAAAAATCACACCCGAAGAACCTCGCGTTGAATGAACTTCCTTCCGGCGGCGGTTTCAATGGGAAACACATCAGCGAATCGCAACGAATTTTTCTTTTTTTAAAGGCTTCGTAGATATCGAATGACCCCAACGACCAGGCACACACTCAAACTCGCTCGCTTTAAAAAAAAAAAAACGGTTTGTACAATGCGCCTTGGGTCTCTAGAGGGGGTCGGCGACACCATGTCTAGAAATGTTTTCGATGTTTGTTTCTTAGTTTTATTTCTTTTCTTTTTCGGTTTTTGTTAATTACTTTTCGGAGTGGTTTTTTTACAATCAAAACGCCGTAAAAGGGAAAAAAGAATGAATGATGTCATACACAAAATGTAAATATTTAAAAAAAAGCGAGGACACAAAAGACAGCACATGCGTGGGCATGAGTTTCACGAAGATACACTAATTAGCATGCAACAACCGACTTAACTCTATATCCTTGTGTATATGTCGCAGGTGCTTGGTCAAAGCCGTTTTGATTTTGAGATTTTATTTTGTGATTTAAGGTCGTGTTGGGCAAAAGCGAATAGAGCTGACATAGAATTTTCGCCATAGCGCTCGATCTTGCTGCTGCGTTTTGTAGTTGAGGTTGTGATTAAAGAAAATGGTTAATGGCAATACATTTTTAAGAAAATGCCTGTAACTTATATGAAAGGAGCAAGCCTTGCTTATATAGGAATCGGTTTTATAAAAAAAAAAAGAACTAGCTTGGCTGATATTTAATTTATTTCTTAACAAATAGTGCTCACCGCAGGTATTTCGGTTCTTTGCGAGTATATTAACTAATGTGTCCTAAATATGCAAACGTATTAACGTCAATCGGTCATTTTCTCCCACGTTCTGCCATGTTTTCTGCCCTATCGGTGTCTTCTTCATTATTTTTAACTGTCCGTTTTTTACAATCCCGACCCTACGGATTGTTTAAAGTGCCAAAGCACGAATTTCCTTATGTAGAATCATTTGAATGAGATGATTTCCAGGAAAGTATTAGAGCGATCTATTAGCGTAAATAGCTAGCGAATATTGTATTGGACTCAGTTGCCACCAACTACAGACTGATCAAGTTGATGCCCTATCACTAAAGGTAAAAATCATTCGTTTCCACTGGACTCGGATGGCGGTTGGAACTCGCTGCAAGAAGTGCAAGACATTTTGATTAGGAAGCTGAAGCCTTTTTTATAGGCAGTGGAGTAGCTTGCCAGTAGGTCACGGCCGATTGTTTAGGCAAATAATTTTAGCTGCAAAAAAAAAAGTAGTTAGCTCTTCTGGTCTAAGCTAGAATTTTAATTGCGATATCCATGATCACAAAATATTGCTCAAACAATAAGAAAAACTTACATGACTTGAATCCGCAAAACCAAAACACGAAATCCTCTGAATGGATTAATGAATGTTTTATAAGTTCGCTGCTATGAACAATCTAAATAGATAACAAGGTCCGGAACATGAAGCGTTTAAGACATGTCTTCGTTTTTCTAAATTAACCACGAGCTTGATGGAAACTGGAAAGAAATAAATCATTAAATAAATAAAATAATTAGCTAAACATTTTTAAATTTTGATAAATTAGCCACATAAGTCGATGACAGAGGGCTATGATATAATTTTCATCAAGATTAAACCCGATTAATTGTTTTTCTTTTTTGTGATTTGGGCAGAATGATCTTCCGTCCCCATTTACTTACTCTCTCCCAGAATTCTCCAGGGAACAAGACCTATGATCACAATTTCGGACCGGGAATCCTCTTGGATTCCTGGCGCCCAGTAATCGAAGGCCGCTTCGATGCTCCTCAAAACAGTTAATTAATTTTATTTTTATAGCTTTAATTTACAAGGATTACTCCCGGTTACGAACGCATGGCGTAACTTAATTATGATAATCAATTTAAACAAATGACACTTTATTTATTCTGATCGTTTCTCCCGTGTCATTCGATTAAATTTAATCTGTTGCTATATGTAATTTCATTCAATTTTTTTTCTTTTTGCGGCAGCTCTTTATAAAAGAATAACGATTTATTGACTTATATCATATCAATTACCATTAATAAGTAGTCCGAACGATGGCTAAGTATTAATTATTTTAACAACTCCATTACATAATAATCTATCAATTGAAAAGATGGCTTGATAAAATATTTTTTGATAGATTATGGCAGTTTTTCTTCCGAGAATGGGATAAAATTTTCTTATGGGTATGATGGGCGTGAGAAAAAAAATTTTTTTACTCTCAGAATAAAATAAACAGAGATCAATACATTAACTAACCTTACTGTGCACGTGCAAACTAGTAGACCTATATTATCTACTGGCTTCGGTGATTAAGTCTGACAAGTTGGAAAAATTTAGGATAATGATTACTTTAGATTGCGGAACGAGGATCGGCCTACTTGAGACTTAAATAATTATTAGGTATTTTATATTGTTGTTACTTTGTTATTTAAAACCATAACCTTCCGCTTCGCCTTTTTCTCATCTTTTTTATTGTATCAATTTTTTTTATTTTGATTGTCTTGGTGCATGACGATGGTCCAAAAACGAGGGAAGAAAAAAAATCTTGAGATGAGCTTTGTGAAAGTTCTCTGAAGGTTAAGAACTGTGAAGTAAGTTGGCTGATTCTGACTTCCTACTTTTGCTAGTCTTAATACGAGCCCGCAAGGCTAAATGGCCACAACTAGTGTAAGGTATAGTAGCTTGGAACGTTACGTTCGTTGCCATGTAAAAACGTCATCATGTTGTTAGGTAGAGAGATGTGCGGCAGTTGTTAATAAAGCGTTCTCAAAAAAGGCTTAAAAAGTTTTTTGATTGATTAGTGTTGCTGGCTGGTGCAGACCTGCAAAATTCGGCCCACGCAGGCCTCTAATGTCTTGCAGCATGCAAGAATTTGTTTTTTTTGAATTTGAGTTGCTGAAACACAGTTAGCTTCTTAAGAGTTAAGACCTGTTTTTCCTGAATCTGCCCCTAGTTTTTTCTCGCCCGATCGGCTTTCACGGATTTTAAAATCCGAGTGAAAAACTTAATTGTACATGATTCGCATTGCTGATACTCTCCACAATTACATTTCCACGGGCTAGGCATTAATATCTCGTGAGGAAAAAATTGCCCGTCTTCTGTAAATTACATACGGCGGTGAATTATTCAGGGTGGATTAATGAGTCAAAACATTTAAGATATTTAATTATAGGTTGGACTCTTATTAGGTGCAAATGATAAGTTTTAAGATTCCACTATATAAATGTTAAACGTGCCTTAAAGCCATTACAATCGATTAATAAGATGCCGTGGCTATGAAATTTTTTTTTAATATATAAAACAGTCGTCAATTCTATTAAAACGAAAACATGCAAATTAATGGAACAATATTAGTATTATTATTAACATTAATAATATGATTATTATTATTACATTTTATTTAAGTCGTGAATGGTCCAAAGCCGTATGATTGTGTGTGTGGTCTCCTTTAAATTCACAGTTATAAAAATGACTTTTATTATTATTTCTTATATTTTAATTAATTAATTTTTGTCTAATGATAGAAATGTAAGATCACTACTCTACTTTAATATTACTCCCAACATGTTATGGTTAATTTAAATTTAATTGTTGTATTAAATTAATCCGACTTTAACTAGTGTTTTTATTCATTTTTACGATTACTGGACCTAATGTGGTGTACTTAATAAAGGGTCTTCCTTAATGCTTCCATATTTATATAATTTGTCATTCGCAATCCTCATAAGTCTGTGTACACCGAAGGTCTTAAAGGTAGGTAACCGTGATAAATTTCTCCACTTATCCAGACGTTTGATTAATTATCCATTTTTTTCATTTCATTTTTATGGGGTGCACCTTAAAAACGAAAGCGATTCAAATTCTCGCTAAAAAGGAAAGCTGAGCTTTTGTCTTTGAAAAGCTCTTACTTCCTTTTTTTGATACAATTACTTTAGCTCTGCTCGCATTTTCTTATGCTTGCCTTGCTGCTTAGCTGTGTCTTCCTAGCCCCACTCATCTAGTTAGCCTTGACTCCTCCTCTGGGGTTACAGGCTTTCTAGGCTCAGCTGTTGGTAACTTTAACCCATGTTCAAATCCTTGTGAAGTCTCATAAGAAAATCTGACGAAAATTTCACTAGCCGAAAATAATTTTGATACTTTTGTATCAGATTGACACCTTCAAGTGCAAGATGACGTCTTGAAGACGTACATGTCCTCACTTGTCTTAATTAAGACGTCAATAAGACGTTTTAAAGACGTCATTTTCTCACTGGGACTTGTTCTTCATATGATTTGAATCGATCAATCTGATAGCACAAAATTTTTTGGCCCAGCAATTTATAAAACGAAGTATTCAAACTGTTCGCAATACAGTAACGATCAAACGATTTTCTGCCCTAAGAATTTTTCATAACAACCACACATCATGCATAAATGTTTTTTCAAACACCTAATCGCAAAAAAATTATTCCTCTTCCTTAAACAACTCATGTAGTTTATGCTTATTGTAATAGACCTCACATAACGCAACATTTCCTTTCGAAAAATTAAGAGATAAAGAGAATTAATTTCTTTAGTTTAATCCTCGTGTTTCCTTTTATCGAAAATGTATTTGATGAACCATCAAATTGATTTTTTATTTTACTAAAAATGACTTTGAAAAATGCAAGAAATTATCTAAACAGGACGTTTCGACTTTTTTAAATGTCGGGTAAAGGGACTAAGGTTGAATAAAAAAAAAAGGTAAATAAGGTCAAGAGTCACTAAAATCTTCGTGTTAAATTTTTTTGTCGACAAAAGATACTTTTTTAAAGTTTCTTAGTAAATGGATCCAGTTCACTTTACGACATTGGTTCAAAAACCTATGTAATAAATTAAATGCCTGAATGGAATGATACGACCTTAGAACGGTTTTAAAATATTTATCGGGATGAGCAACGTTGTCATATATTGTTGACGTTTTTGTCGGGTTTTCTTATTTGTAATTAAAAGCCCGGTAGCTGAGCTAAGTGTCGTTAAAAATCACGCAACCATCGTGTGTGGCACCAACGTCTTTAAAAATTAAACTCCGGCAATGTGCGCCACATTAAAAAAGCTGGATCATAGGTGGCAAAGAAATTCAAAAGGTTTTCATCAGTGTGAGAGCTTTTGTTTTTCCGAAATTTTTCAAGGGCTTTGAGTTAACTCTCGGCAAGGTATTATTTTTCCTTAGTTTCTCGAAATTGATTCGAAATATTATCAAAAAAATTGCATATTTTTTAAAGGAGTGAATGATTTTCTCACGTGAAGATGACTGGGCAGGTTTTAACACCTCACCAATACTGACATGTTTCTGTCTGTCAGGACATTCACTTACATTTCTTAATGTTATGTTAATCATTGTTTTATCAGTCTTGTTTTTAAACATTGATTACCATATCTAATATATATCGTAACTCGAAATGAAATAATTCAACTATTTTAAAATTGAAAATGTTAAATGCTGCAAGCATAAGTTAATCCAAAAGAGAAGGACTTATTAAATTATGATTGATACTCATTCAATCATAATTTAGAAAGAGATGAGATTCTGATGAAATTATTAACTAATACTTGTTAGTGCGGAGTATTTAGATAACAGACAGGAAGGACTTTGTGCCAAAAGAAATTAGCACAAATTCACCCCACCTGCAGAAATTCGCACAGCAGTAGGACTTTCTTTGGTTGAACATTGTCTGCCTATCGAAGATGCGCTGGTCTAAAATTAAAATTAATAACAAGCCCATTTTGACTCAATTTTTTTTATTATTTAGCTGCAACTGAAAAGAAGTTCGAGCCAGCCTCGTAGCTCAATAGATAGCGTGCCCGACTCACTCTCGGAAGTTAATGAGTTCGATTCCACTCTGCGGTTCCAATTTTTTTCCCACCGTATTTCACCTCTGACCAATGTCATCTGCGTCATGTGAACCTAATTCGAGGATTTGGGGATTCCGAAAAAGCGATTAATATGTGTGTTGTCGCTAGGTCTCACTCCCTCTGCAAGGCAATGGCAAACCAGCAGATGGTAACTTGCTTAGAACAGCCTCTCTACTTAGCCGTTCGAAGCCGGCATTAAACTGTAGGTCCCATAAAGCTGTGTCAACTCGAAACACACGAACCAGCTATAAGCAGAGAGGTCGCCTACGCTCCAAAACGAGTATGGCACCCAAAGAAGAAGAAGAAAGGAAGTTCAGGAGCTTTAGGCTTATTTTTAACGTCTGTGTTTCATCTTAAGAAAGATTGAGATTCAGCCGTTCCATCGACATTCAATTTAAGATCGGTGATCTTAAATTTAGATTGAGTGAGGTTGGTTAATCTGCACTTCAGTCTTATATCCGACGTTCACGAGCTTCTTTGACATTGCAAATCCGATAGAGCACCAAATCAAAATCATAACAATTTCCGGACCGATTTCAAAGAAAGATGAATGAAAATAAAAAATAGAAAAATGAAAGTAGTGGCAGTGTAAATCGTGTTATTAGAATTTCAACAACGGGTAGCTTTAAATGCCACGATTTATGTTGTAAGTCAATATTATTTGTTACAGGAAAGTTATTCTTCTCCCATTCATCCAAGGATCACGAATCCTTTCAAACTACCGAGATACGCGCATTCAACACTGTTTTGACTATTCCATTTTCAACATCGTTAACTTCAATCGCTCATCACTTAATTTCTGTTTATCTTAATACGTTTAAAAGATTTTCTTACTCTCTCTCTCTCTCTCGCTTTATTTTTCGGACCCCCTTTTAAAATTAACATACAACCTGTTATTTATTTTCTGATTTCTTTTTGCCGAAACCGTGAGAAACATACGCCGGCAAATCCTTTTGCAATATTGCCCTCGTTGGTACAATTCAATTTAAAGTGGATTACGCGCTTTTTTTTTCAACTATGTAAATAGCTTGGGCATCGAAGAATAGACGCGTCATGCTCAAAGGCGGCGATTCCTAGCCCGTGGATCGACGGGGCGCCATAATGAGATCATTTCTTTTTCCTTTGAGAAATCTTTTTTCACCGATCGTGTCATGTTAAAAGTTTTTTGATTTTGACTTGACACAAGTATTTTGTTGTGTGAGAATGATGAAGTCAGCGGATGCTTAAGCGTAGGATTCTATGTTGTGGCGAAGACTTTATTTTTGATGAGAGGGGCGTGTACTTTTCTGCTCGCGACGTCCATCTTCCAAGATTTTTTGGCGACACACGTCGCAGCACCGGAGACACGGGTCTCTGCTGCTTTTTGTGAGAGTTCCCCCTCATCTTCCCAATGAGACTTCTTGCATGTCTTCTCCCTGCTGAGAGAATACGATTGGGACTAACAGATGAAATTCCTCAGCCGTTGTCAATGTCTCCGCAACAAATATTCTGCTTTAATAATTACCTTTCATGAATCACTTTCTTACTCATTAAAAAAGTCTCAATTAGCGGAGCTTCAGAGGAAAAAGGAAGATATTTGGCAAATGAGCAAGTTGTTGTACTAATTCGTGTCTAAACAAACTCGAAGGTTGTTGAAATGATATCATTGAAATGTTTATTTCCCAGCTAGGGTACCTCCTACCTGACAAGTTCTTCGTGTAAGGTGCAGTATTTCGTGATCTTCATCTTTCAACATTACAATTATTTAAATAAATAAACACTTGACAAACTGGAGTATATAGGTGGGTTTCTCAATACAAAATATATATTACAAACGAGTTGGGGAAATGTATTTCGTTTTTTTTTTTTTTTTATATGAAATGATATGAGCCATTTAGGGCGATATCGTTTAGTTGAACAATAAAAAGCAAACGCTGAAAGAAATTCGAGATCTTGTAAGATTGTAGTGGACGATCATGTGGGTAATGTTACTTTTCTTGCCAGTAGCTCAGGCTTTTAAAATAAGGAAAAAAATTCTTGTAAACTTACATGATTTTGAAATATTCATTGTCCGGTATCACGAGAAAAAAATGCGTCACGATTTTAATCCTCTGTTTTGGAACATTTTCAACTGTTACACGTTACTTGAATGCAATAATTTGTCAATTTTGAATGCTGGCCATTTTTTTCCATAGATTAATCCCATGGAGATGTTTAAGATTAGAAAATAACTCCCTACAAGTAAAAAATAAAAAATAAAAAGAGCTTCAGTAAACAAAACAAGAATTATGTGAATGGTTTTAAAAAAGAGGATACTCGTGGTATTATTAGTGTAAAGAAAGTCACCGTTTGTGTCCTCAAGATCAATTTTAGATAAAATTATTTGTGCGATTAGCTTCTAGTACTGATAAAAAAAAATTTTGTTGAAGATTGTGGCATGTTCTTTAATTAAGTAAAAGAATTATGGTTGTTGTAAGCAATCGTTTCATCATTATCAAGGTATAAAATTTACAGTAATGGTCATCAGACAATGTCCTGTGTGCTCAGTATTGTTCGTAAAACAGTTAATAAATCGTAAAGCTTTTACTTGAGAAACAAAGTGAAGCAGAGGTTTGGCTAACTTGATGATCACCTCAAATAAATAAAAAGCCTTTCTTTTTAGCGGTCGGTATTTTTTATTAAAGTAAACAATGTCGCATAAGAGGGAACTACATTAACTACCATTTAAAAAACGTGTTTACTGTTTAAAATCCATTGAGCGAATTTAATTAATATTTATCATTGGAAACTGGGCACACACACACACCTCTTGTTCATTACCGATATACTCTGAATATAAATGGGACGGTAGGCTGGCCCAGACTTTATTTAAACACAATACAAATCTCTGTAACTTGTTTGAGGTTCTTGGAACGTGACTATCAAACCGATAAATTCGAGCAAACCTTTCAGTGTTTGAGAGGCTTAGGACTCAACTGAGAGATCGAATATCGAAGCTTTGGAATTTTTTGACTGTGAGCTCCTGTGGAATCTCCCAACGCGAAAATTTGAAATCAGGCTCTATTTTTGTGTTTTTTTTTCGTAAGTGAAAGATTAGGTACTTCTGCATTTAATTTATAAATCAGATAGAATTTTATGAGCTGTTTATGAAGATTTAAGATCGGAAAGATCCCAATCAACTTAAATTTTACCGCCGTCTCCCATGTAGTTCCGCGCCGCGGAACTGCGCGAAATCTTTAGGCACAACAAAAATGTTGCCATGTTCAATGCCAAAGCACAGCGATTACGTGATATTTTTATGCCTCGGATTTGAGATTAAGTCTATACATTAAGAACGTTTTTTTTTTCGGTCTAAACGTCATGTAACTACTTTTAATGATCTTGTTCCTTGCCATGTATAAACGGATACACGTATGAAGTATGAACGCGATGGTTGCCATGTAAAGGAGAAAGAAAAGAAAAAAAATAAAGGAAAAAAATTAGAAGTTTTAAATTGATTGCGTTGCTCCCTGTCGAAGTTTCAGTATCATATAATATAAAATAACCTAAATATGAAACACATTCATTAATTAAAATGTTAATGATGTGGTCCAATTGAAAATGATAATAACTTATTTCATGAATCCTTGGATAGAAGCGTTAAGATCTTAAATATGTATGAAAAATGGCAAAATGTGACAGTTTATATGGGGGCTCAAGGGCCCCCCCTAGGAGATTGAGTTTGATTTTTCTGGTAATAATATTGTCGGTGAGAGAAATTTGGGTAGAGTTTGAGATTTTAAACGCGGCTGGGTTTCGCGACCTTTGTTGGGAAATTTTAGGAGGAAAAAGTGGAACGATTTAGAAAACATTAGGATGTTTGACCTGTGCATTGTTCTGAGATATTTTTGGAGTAAAACTCTTGTCTTAAGTCTCTTTATTTTGGCTTGCACCCCAGATACTTCTTCTGGGCTTAAAAACTTAAAAGTCACACTGTTGCAATAATACCCTGAACAATGATTTCTTACATCAGAAATTTTAACGATCTCCTGGTCTTGGCTGTAGGCAGTGGTTAACAAACATGCGGTGTGTCCCTTTTTCTCGGCCATGCTACAACAATAACCTTAGCTTTAGCTCGTTTACTCGCCGAACCTGGAACTCTACTGCAATACTAACTCGATGGACTTGCTGCTCTCTTCTATTCGTTCGCTCAGAGAGTTTAGCTCTCGCCTTACCTGGACGATCTACTGCAGCTTGGGTCTGCCTTTTGATCTAGGCAGACCCGACCCACTCAAGCCTTCAGCAAAGAATTAAAAATAAATCACAGCATGATTATTTCGAAATTGCTACTGTGTGTCATCCAAAAAAATTCGCTCTAGATTTTGCCCTTGAATATAATACCAGACAACTTTTTTCATATTTTTTTTCTTGCACATTCCAGACACTTATCACCGACCCCAAATCTTCATAAATTCCCCTATTAATTGGGTAAAAAAAAAAATTTCGCAAAATAGCTGGTCCATTCTTTAAATACCTGAACTGAGATCAGGTTAGGTTATGTGTTACAGTGATCGAATTCTCATGACTCAACAGGTTTTCAGGTACTGTGCGATTATATCTTCCTAATTGAAAGGTTTTTCTGCTTTATTGTTTGTTTGTTTTAAATCCTTATCTTTTCGACTCATCTAACCTTCATAATCATTTAGGGCGTTTGATTTACTATTTCTCGTTCTTTTTTCTTTTCTCTCTCTCTATTTTTCCCTCTTCGTTCCTGTCTTTATACCAGTCTTCATTTCACTAAAAACGCATTAAAAAGTAATCACGTTCCTTCGATATGCTCAGAATTTATTGTCTTTCATGAAATGCACGAGAATGATATTCTTTCGTCGCGGTTAAGTAATTTTAACGATAGATGGGGCGTCGAGATTTTAAGGGAAGTTTATTCTTCTTCGTGTGCCCAAACTCAATTTAAGAGGTTTGGCGACCTCTCAACAAGTAATTCAGTGTGAGTAGGACCGTAAAAAGGATGGAAAATCGTGCAGGATTATTTATCACTTTAGAGATGAAAAAATTGAGATAATTATGGAGAAAAGTTAGAACAACAACAGCGAGTATTAAGTGGCAGTTGATATGTTGAGGTCTACCAGTTCTCACAATGTTAATTGAACTATATTTTGCTTGTAAATTTAGGATTGAATTAAATTGGTTTGGAGCTCCTTGACGCCTCAGCATTAATGTAAGCACACGCTTCCCGGCCTTCGACACTCCAAGAAGTTCATCGGTGGGTACTCTAGGACCAGAGCCAAGCTACTTCTGTCGCTCTCCAAGAAAGAGATGAAAAGGCTCACTGGCCTTCTTACAGGCGACTGCGACCTTCGGGTCCACCTCTACAAAATGAGGAAGGCCGAAAGTGAAATTTGCAGGCTGTGTACAGGAGCTAGAGAAACGGTGGAGCATATCCTCTGTTTCTGCGAAGTTGCCTCCGCATGCCGGCTCAGAATCCTTGGGGAAGCATTCCTTTCACCCCAAGTGATTAGGGCTTCGACCTCTACTAAAGTCTTGGAGTTATTTAGTGAACTCCGGCTTAAGTAGTATCAAATATTAAGGGCATGGCACAATGGACAACTAGATGGTCGCAGTGTCCTGGCGGGCATTACTGGTCCCCACCCTCTTTTTTTTTAAAAGGAAAAAAAGCAAAGATTGCAATTCTTATTATCACAAGAGCCCTTCTTCTTCTTTAAATGCCCACTCCTCGTCGAAGATTGGCGATCATCATGGCGATCCTAACTTTGTAGGCTGCCGAATGAAAAAAGGATATCGAATCTTGACCGTACAAGTCTCTTAGATTCTTGAGCCAGGATGTTTTCAACAAGAGCCGCAAGCTGGAACATCTGAACATAGCAATATTACTAACTTGTGCAAGCCAGTTGGTTCTGAAACTCCTAGGAGGGTACAGACATCTCGTGGAATCCTCAAACAAAAATTGCCACAAAACTTTAAGGGAAGTGTATACTACCCATAGTGTCATGAAAGTCTTTCATGCACTAACAAACATGTATATATAACGTTTTTAGATAAAGAGTTCGTATTCAGTTCTTATTTTATTCGTGAATCTTAAATATGAAAGTATAATTGAATATTTTGTAGGCTTAACACGATGTGGGCGAGTGTTTAATACATGCGATCTATGGTCTTGGTCTCGGATTGAACCTGCGCGATCTCTCTCCGAATCCGCATTGGAATAGAATTTAGAGGAAAAGAAATGCTGGGAAGTCATTCCTACACGTGTGACTTAAAATTATAAGTTCGTTAATCATAAACTAAAAGGTATGCGTCCACGAAAGAGCCGGCTATAGGCTCAGTGTCAAAATGCCGGCAAATAAATGTATTTTTTCCTTCTTCATCGCTTTTATACGTATGGAATTCGTTTAACGGTTTTCGACGCCACTCCACGGGATCTATTTCATATTAATCGCCAATAATAATTGTTCGGTTTAATCAAGTCGTAAGAACAGTGACGGACTGGCAACATCAACGTATAAGGGAGACGAGCAGATTGATGAAGGAGGAAAAAATTTAACTCATCTAAAGAGAAAGAGAGAATTTGACGAGAAAGGTTCCTGTCGTACTTTTGACATTTAAGGGTTTATCTGCAGTTTATCTTTTGGAACTTGTAGCAAGTTGCTTGTAAATGGAATTAGTGATATATTTTTGAATTGTGTGGATCATGCTCTTTGCAACAGTGATCGATGGCAGAAGCATACTTAAGACTACCAAGAATAATTTCTTCCCGTTATTGCAATACTCTACTCATGCTACAACTTGTCGCAAGTAATCATCAAGCTACGGAAAAATGCAAGCAAAAAACCGATCTTAGTTTTTGCTTGGCATGCTCTCAAATGGGCTCTGCTCCAGCTTATATAAAGCTTCCACTCTGCCACTGATTCTTTTTACAAAAAAATTTATAAATATGAAGATTCCTCCGTCAATCGTACGTGACACCGAATATGTGAACTATAGTTTCAATAAAACCGTATTATATAACCAAAAAAAGGCGTAAACGTTTCATTAACAAATTGAAAAATTAAATTACTCGTATTAAGATGAATTAATAAGGACAGAACGTGAGATTTTGCTGGTTTTTATAACCCTGTTATACATTCAAGAGATGTTACATAAAATTTCGATTCAAAATTTAATTTCCCATCTGCATTTCCCTAAACCCTTCTTCAGCCTTTAATGGAGCCAATAAATTAATTGATGGCTTATTAAAATTTATGCGATTTTAATCGAAAATACCCGAACTGAATTATTGATTATCACAAATTAATTCAAATTTCATTTTGGTCTTGGAAAAAAAAAGTCAAACAAAAAATAATAAAAAAAGGGATTTTAGTAATTTGAAAATTTTAATTAATATATGGAACTGAATTACTACCTCTCAATTGCCCGGGCTGCATCCATTATTCAAATTGGAGGCGGTGCACACGCCTTCACCTCACAACGAGAAATTACTATTTATCAATATTTAAACTCTCCAAAGGGGTTTTCTTCGTTCTCATTTAATTTATTTACTTTAATCAACATCTTCTTAAAGTCATTCATTATTAAACCTGCACCATATCCGGAATCTTTTAATTTTTTTTTTTTTGTACTAGTGGTTCATGTGAAATTTTTGAAACTTTACGGTACCACCCCAGATGAATATTTTAAATGTGAAGAATGAGATTGTGGGGAGTTAAATTTAAAAGGATCGATATCATGTTGATGAGTGTTGGTGTCTTATGGGAAATGAAGAGAATCTCTGATGTCCTTGGTCTTCTCTGAAACGAGGCCTAAAGCAAAGTCAAGGAGCTCCAAACCAAGTAATATTTCCGTGCCCGTGGCTGAATCAGTTCAACAATAAAGGTCGAGCTATGGCCCAAGGCTGAAGAGCTAAGACTAAAAAATGATAGCTGCATATTCTTCCAACCTTTTTCTCAGCCCCATTTCTCAACTGTGAGCATCAAAACAAATGCTTACAGTAATGATTACAGAACATACACTTCGGCTAAATTAAGAGTCGTCATGCAGTTACGCCTCTTTATATAGAAATCGACGAGTTGAAATTAAATTATTTTTCCGTATCATTTAGATCAAGTAATTGATTGGAATATGTCCCTCCTTTTAATTTTTTATTACATTTCATTCGGATGCGTATTGGTTTTTTCTAATATGCATGGGTGGGAATATAGTCCGTGAAGAAACGTTTGATAAAGTCTTTTCAGGCCTGAAGAAAAGTTGGAGTTAGATTTGAGATTAGACGCGCATAGGACATTGGCAGAAATTTCGTTTTTAGTTTCTTACATGAGACTATTGTCAAAAGTCCTACTCTTATTTTTTGGAGTAGAAACTAAAAATTCCAGCCATGCCTTGTTTGACTTGAGGCTTGATTCGTCTACCTTGAGGAATTAATACTCTTTTCACTCACCCAGACAATTTATATGTCTGCATTTTATTCAGAAGCCAACTCGAGAACAATAAACTAACTTATTTAGCTACCGAGCATCAAAGGATTGATAAATGTAACTCCCCTAGCGCTTAGACACGTTTTAAAATAGAGAACGAACACTCAATATTGAAACACATCAAAATATTACAATAGTGAAACCTAACTTTAGACATATTATCTCCCAGTTTTCGGTCGTTACGTGTGTGATTGATGGAGATGTTACTTATTCCAGCTCTTTCATTTTCTTTCCCTTGGACCTGACCTTAGTCAAGAAAAAACCAAGCGAGCTAACTTAATCTCGCGCCGATAGGTGCGGTTTTCTCTTAACGATATTCATACAATATGATTTTCTATTATTTTTGACCCGAGATTTAACAAGACACTTTGCTCCGTATAATCGTATAAAATGGAATTTATGATGCAAAACCTACCATTGTTCAACTGGTTATTATTGAAATCCCACAGTGCTAAAACGTTACGAGCTTCGTACTTAGTTTAAATCATTTTATGCGTTTCTTTTCACGCGTAGACGAGGGAAGGGAAAAAATGACAAACCGAGAGACATCTTTCCGCGGTTATTACTCCTGGAGATTTGAAATGCGCACGCTTTCGGCTTTTTTCGTAATGTGGATCCATAAATAATGCGGTAATGTGAATAGAAAAAGAAATTCGGAGAAAGGAAATGATTTATTTGTGTAAAAGAAAGATGTCTGCGCTGCAATAAATGATACCCGGATCGATGCTAATTAGTCAGATTGCGCGGACATTATCGCATTAAAAAGAATCAATCTTACAAGTTCAAAGGAACTGTGGGATATTAATTGGTCAAGATTAAAAAGCCGCTTATAAAGTGTTAAATATAGATTGTTATCGTCTTATATATGATCGTTTACGGTTTTTAAGACGAAGACAGCGACATGCGCTCAAAAAAAATATACCAGCGAGTATATATTTCAAAAATTTTTTCTAATTTTGTTGACTGAAAAGCGAATAATTTGAAAGATTGCTTTATTGCAACACAATATTTCAACCGATATGAGGTAAAACTATATGGTGTCTTTTCTTTAGCTCGAAAGTATTTTACTCGGGGCTGTGTTAAGGTTTCAAGGATATCGCCACAAGCTGTGAATCTCCTTTGATGACACGGATTGAAAATACTTGAGGCAGAGGGAAAGAAAGCATGTGGAGCTTTGCACTGCTATAGGCTCTAGAACCGATCCAACTCGTCTTTCAAGAGATAAGGGAGAGCCTAGTCAAATCTTTTACAAACGCCTAGGCTCTTCATAGGGACAAAAACACCACTGCTTGTCCGCAGAGGGAGTGCCCAAGAGAGGGTGAACTTTTTAAGAAACAAGGTGGTCCCAATTTTGAAAGACCTTGCAAAGTGACATCCAAGGGCAACAGTAAACTATTGTTCCATTGCAGTGCCTAAAACAATTAGGTGGCTCTGCCTTTTTATTTACATTTTCTTATAACCAGGCCCTAAAATTTATTAAAATGGCTACTGCGCACCTTAAACATTTGGCCCTGTCCAAGGTTTATCCTCCCCCTCCCTCTTCGTTTTATTACCCAAACTTCGGTATAAGGTATTCAATGACTGAGGTACCATTTACCTGATTTGAGGTACCTTGTCCGCTTACTGCTCCAACCAAACTTCCTTGAAAAATGTCTCTCTAATTGCGAGGCCCGCAAAGCGGGTCGTGCCAAAATTTTGCAATTGAAAATTTTTTCTAAATCATCAAAATAAGCATCTTTTTATGGGCGGAACATTCAAAGCTACTGCACACTATTTTAGGGCCTGCTTGTAACGACTTTTTCTTCAATATTTTAAAATTACATTTGTCATCCTAAACGCAACAGCTACATTCATCATCGTACAAATTCACAAAATACTCACTTAAGTAAAGACAATCGGTCCTTTTCTCGTTAACTCACCACATCATCAATTTTTTTTTTTTTTTTGACACATTAAAGAAGGCAATCGACAAAAAAATCATGACAAATCGCTAATCAGAGACGGCTTCTTTAATACCTAAGAAAATCCTAAAATATTTCCCTTTTTTTACTTTTCTAAAAGAGGTCAAAAAGAAGGTCCAGCTCGTGCGCGAACCAAATCGAAAAACACTAGTAAAATCGTCGATAGCCGATCAATTTATTCCGATTGGAGGTTGATACTCTTATTATTACAAAGGATCCAATCGTGCCGGGGTCAAGTCAGGTACGTGTTACTCTAAAACAAAATTTAATTTCTCCGTGAAACATGATACCATACTGGAAATCGAGTTTTTTTTTTCTAATACGTCTTAATGAAATTTTTTAATATTTAATTATAATGTTGAATGTTCGCACAGCCCATATCAAATTTCCCATCCAGCAGAAGACTATAGCGTGGCTTATGAGATTTTTAACGCGTATCCGTTTCGCATTTTTCCCCCCGCAGCCACCCCGATCGATTTTTTTTTAAAGCGGAATCAGCATTTTGTGATGAAAAGAGCTAATCCCGCTGGATTATAACTCATCGATTCTTAATGAAAACCAGTTAAATTGGCTATTATATTTAAAGGCGACTTTACACGACCAATTTCAAATATTTATGAAAGAAAAATGAAATAAGTGAAAATATTTTACCATGTCATTGAATGAAAAGTTAAAAAGTAGAATTATTAATTAAAGTAAAAAAATCTCGGTTTTAAATTTATTATAATTTTAACCTTATAAGGTCGCGTTACCTATTACCCATCACTTTCGTAATTCTTATAGTGAGCTTATACCAATTATTCCTATCATATCAGTTATCACGAAAAAAATGGCATAATCATCAACATCTCCCTGTAACTAATTATTTAATACACTTTTGTAAAAAAATATTAAATTGCGCTAAGTAAATAGCGACTATGTCCCATCTTCATTTTTGGATTGATTAGGTTTATTCATTTGGTAAACATAGACAAACCTGGTAAATCCGGTAAGTCGCTGAACACAAAGCTCAAAAGCTAAACACGAATTATGTGACCTTAATTGCTGATTGCTAAATTACTGATTCAACCGATCACTGATTTTGACTCATGGGAACGGTTTAATTCGATACAGAATTTTCTAAAGAAGAACTTGCAATCCGCTTGCGATTGAGTGTCAACAAAAGCGCAAACCCGATTAGATGTAAAGAAAAGAAAACTGAGCCAGATGAGAGAGCTCGTAAATTTATTTTAATGCCTTTTGATTCCATCAAATCCGCACTTCTTTACGGGAAAAATGGGACAACGCATTTATAAGTAATACCAATCTGATTTATGGTATGTACAAACATGGAGTTGTGAATATTAGAGTGTTTATATGTACAACATGTAAACTGATATTTAGGCAATAAAAAGCGTATTATTCCCTTGACAGATCAAAATCTTTACCATCATCCTAAAATATATGAGCTAAGGTTTCGACGGTATGTCTTTTTTTTTTTCTTAAATTGGAGGAATTTTAAGCCTGTTAAGTTGATGTATTGGAGTAGGAAAGTCTGTGGTGGGAAGAAAAATGAGAACGCGGAAGCGAAATGAGATTAATAGTTGTTGGAAAAAGACGATAGATGGGCGGAGCCTTGTAGCAAGGGGAACGGCATAGTGGGAGTCCAAAGCTCGAGCTTTAAGAGCCAATCATTAAAATTGGTTACTTCGAGGGCTGTCTCAATGAAAATATTCAGAGCAAAAAGCATTTTATCCACTAGTTGTAAGCATTCCTTTTTTTAATAAGCGGATTCTTTATTTTTTTCTCAACCTGAACACTGTACATTATCCGGATCCTCCCTGGCGACATGACCTGCCCATTGCCACTTATAGCTGTTGGAAGGCGTTGCGCATCATCATCGACCCTAGTCCGCATCCTTATTTCCTCATTGGGAATGAGAAAACGGTCCCGGTCAATCACAATTATTGCAGAGATATTGGGCAGTACTGGATTATTGCCATCACTGCGGCAAGATTAGTGCAATATCTCTGCAACAATTGTGGTTGTACTGGTAACTCCCTGAGAACAGATCCTTACCAGATGACTAGAAATCTGGAGCATCAAGGGCAGCTCCCCATACTTGAAGAGGGACCGTCCACATCCTGGTATTCCCACCGTCTACCTTGTATGTTCTCTAAGTATTTGAAATGTTACCGCGAAGGTTTTAAAGCATTGCAAGGCTTGAAGCCCTACAGTTCCTCCACAGACATGACAGGCTAGGCCTTGCTAGGTAGACATGCTAGGTGGGCATTTCCTGAACTACCGCCTTCAAACCAGCATTCTCACTCGATCTGTATCCACGAACACGTTATTTTTCTACTTAACCGCGGTGTGTCCGGAGGTCTACGGCTTGATAGAATGTTATCCAGCATCATCCACTCAATCAGCATCAATGGCACTCGTGCAACTTTTCCTGTCTAAAGCCTTCGTGTTGTAATCAAGCTTGAGATAAAGGGCTGTGATGCTAAAGCTGACTGACCGCACGCTCGATACCTATCTTCTGTAACTGAGTATGGCATCTCGTGGACCAAAAATTGGATTGGCCTTGCTTCAATCCGACGCCTAAAATTCATCGACAAACAGTAAATTATAGCAGCGGCCTCTATCCATCAACACTGGGACTGATACCCAATCTTTTCGAATGTTATAAATAGCCGCATACGTGAAAATATTTCAAAATCGACAATCATCATTATAGAAAAACGGTCAAACAAAACGATTTAAAAAATAAAAGATCCGCAGATTTTTATGAAGAGTAAATCGTGCGATCAAACCATTTAAAATCCGTTTACATTCCTTAAATATCATTTTGATACATGACTAGTTAGTAATTCACCGGTCGTTTTGTGTAACAATTTTTTTTTCTTTTACCAAATCCTATGAGTCACGTATGGGTAGCATCAAATAAAATTACTCTTAATTTTCATACTTAAAAAAGAAAAGTACGGCACAGAAATTCATATCCTTAAATCGATTTCAAAATATCATTGTTATTACCGACGATCTCATTTTGACACCCCGTAGGCGTTTTTATTCGTATTCTTTTCTCATTTCGGAATGCGGCGCATCTACTAATTTTAAATTCAGATTGACGGGAATGGAGAACGAATAATAATACCAAAAACAAAAAAAAAAGATTCATTAAATATGATAAAATCTTTAAGGTTGTTGACAAAGATTCACACAGTCCAGTTTAAGAGGCTTCATCATGACATATGCACACTGAACTTGCAACACCCTCACATAACCTAGGTGCGGATATATACTTACGACAAGTATGTAGCTTATAAATGTGGAATGTCAAACAGGAAAAAAAAGGAGAGCCGGTTGATAAGTTTCTGCTTTAATTACTTATATATTTGCTAAACGATGCATTGAAAATCTTGTAAACAAGATAAAAATTGATTTATATATTTATATTATTAATTTAATTGCACCGGTCAATAAACATTTTATGGCCAAATAATCGAACATGTTCATTTCTTTTAAGGAGATTAAATAATAATAATAATAATAAAAGAAGTGTCAATATCTAAGCCGGCAAAGTGGGGGTGATTGTTTCGTTATGTGGAAAGTGAGCTGAAGTAAGGTTTTGTTGTGGGCTTCATTTGGCTTAATATAAGACTAAAAGCTGTAATGAGCCTTCCGAGATTAGTTTTTGAAGTTGTTTTCACTCCAATTTTTTTTGTGACTTATACTGATGCATACGTATCACTCACTCACTAAAAAATTGAAACTAAAGAATTTTATCTATATTTTTTATTTTTAAAAAAATTGATGAAATTACTATTCAGTGCTTAAGTCATTCCTGTCAACTCAAAGAAAGTTGGGATTTCTTCGTTCCTAGGGCAGAGGAATAGCTGGTTTATTTTTTACCTCCCTCGCTCAATCATTTACCGAACATGAATGAATCTGATCCAAATGAGAATCGAAAACCGATCGAGGGGCTCCAACTCCCAGCAGGGGGACGACGATAGATAAATAATGACAATTCGTTATTTTCAAAAACTAATCAACTAATTGTTGCTAGCTGGTAACGATTTGTTATTTATCTTTTAAAATGTTCTCTCTATATGAGATCAATAAGGTAGCGCCGCAGCTTCTGATTCGGGTGAACTAGAATATGTAATTTCTCTATGGGTTAAAAGATCACGTTTAACTTTTACTGAGAGGTCAACCGATTTATTTAAATAAACCGGCAAGTTTTGTTTTCATATGGACAGATTTTCTTTCCCTGTTGATATCGATAGGCTATAAATTATGGATGTTAAAAAGTCAAGAGACGTCGACTCTCTCATACCTGAATCAGAGATAAAGATCATAAGTTTTGATGAATGTCAACCTACAGGTCAGTCCTAAATGCGAAACCGTTTTTATCTTTCACCGCATCTTTAATATTAATAAAAATATTTCATAATAATGTAGTCTCATCATTTTAATGTTATTATTTACATGGCAGAGCTAATTAACTGCGGAAATGGTGGTTATTTGTAAAAAATGGGGAGGATTTTTTTTTTGAAAAATGGCGCATTACGCTTGGTCGGGACGCAATTCGACGAGACAGTTAAAATTTTACCGCCAACAAAATGGCTTTTGGGATTTTTTTAATAGTTACAGTCTGCGACAGATGATTATGTTTTTTTTTGCAAAATAAAGAGATTTAAAGTTTATTGGGCGACATTAAGATATAAAAATCTTGTTAGAGATGAGAATATGGGAAAATTTTTAAGTGTCTCATTTGCTTGGCGTATGAAATAATAGCTCTATATGGAAGAGAGAGAGAGAGAGGAGAAGGGCTCTTAGAGGAACTTTAGTAATTTTAAATCTTTGAAAACACTGAAGGCCATGCGAGCTCTTCAAATTAAGTACAAGATTACCAACTCGAAAATGAAAAACTTTGGCACCAATCCGAGACACATTAATGACATTATTTAGAGCACTCAAAACCATATAAAATAATCAAATCACCAATTCAGATACGAAAAAGAAGATTTAAATAAGTTGATATCAAGCGATTATAAATAAATAAATTTAATTATTTAACTGTGGGAAAACCGAGAAAAAACCTCCGGAGTAGACTTCAAAAATTTGCGATTATTACCCAACCAGAAGCTTGTAAAACGATCTTCAAAAAAGAAGCCGACTTGCCCAAAAAACCAGCAATTCAGGTTGCACATTTTCCTCGTTATTATCACTGCAACACAAAACTCAATATCCTGTCAATTTGTGCAGTAGCAAGCTGATAACCTGCCATGATCTCTTGCTCCCCGCAATAAGCTTTATGATTAAATTTATGGATCTCCTTTAGCCGTATACTGTATACTTTGATTTGTAACCGATCGATAAAACTCGATTTGATTGCAGGCTTTAAAGATAAAAAGAAACGTTAACCAATTTTCACAAGCAAATTTACATGCTCTATATAAAATGATTTCGATTACACTATCGAGAACCTCCCCGATTATTATTATGAAGAGAGAAAAAATTTTGTCACGTAAAAATAAAGAAGTGAATTTGAAATGATCATAAATAGATAAAATGGATATAAAAGCTTTGGGCGATCACGTTTCTACCTGACCAGCAAGTGGCCATTAGCCTAAACATCTTCACGTAGTTTAATGACAAATCGGCGTATAACCTTTCACCCTGGAATTATTAATAGTTTTAATATTAAATAAAAGAAAATATCCATTCAAATTATATCGAGTTTCTCATTTTCTTACAATCTGTTTGCGTTTCTACCGTTTAACATTAAGATGATTCTTTTTGGCATTCGATTACTGATGCCAAAAAAAATCATCTTAACCTGTTATTTATGAACTTATGTCACATAACCTAATCTTGTCACGAGCTCATTAGAATTTGAACAATATTGCCTTTAAGGAATTTTTTTTCTTCTTTTAATTCTAATCGAATTATGGAATATTTGAATAATTTTGAGTTCGAATAATGTTATAAATGATCAACAAGCAAGTTTATAATTTTTAGCTAATGGACTTTCGCATTCAGATGTAATGAGAATCATTTATCTAAAGCATACCTAGACCATGATCTTATTTATAGAGATTTATGCGTTATGATTAATAATTTGATGGAATCATGTAAGCCGAGCATTATGATTTTTTTTTTCTTACTTAACGAGGAGCGGGTGGCTGATGTGTTTTTAAGGATTAATTTTCAGGTTGCAGAGATGGTAGCAGATAGCCGGTTTAAGAAATGATTTGTTTGTCTTCTTGTAAGATTAGAGGAGTTGCAGTTTTAAATCTGAGACTCGGCTTCTGTAATTTTACGAGTCTGGGATCGACAGAAGATTAGCTGACTTGCATACTAATTGAAGTTGCGGGTGCGCAGATAATTTGCAAAGCAGCAAAGCGGAAGTCGCAATTTTTACCGTTGTTAGAGTCGCGGTCACATAGAAATATAATGTTATCTTTTTTTTTCAGGTAATGAAAAATCATCGACCGACTGGAATGCTTTGAAGTTTGAATTGGATTACGTGGGGAATTTTTATTGCCAAGGTGTTTTCGGTAAGTTTTCCAAAATGTTTTTTAATTTTTGAAGAAATTGCATGTGAAAACTGCAATTTTGAATTTCTATGCAAAGAAATTCGTAGTGAAAATTCACCCTTAGAATTAGCTTCCTTTTCGAATTCATTGTGGTTTGAGATGACGCGCAACACCGTTAATGTCGATGACGGATCCCTTAGAAGCTTTGAGATGTGAACATATTTTAGGAGTCTTGTCTTCCCTTCAGCGTGCAATCTAATCTACGCATCACGTGTCCAAAGCCCTCCATTTTTCGATGTTCGACCAGTGCCAAACGTTCTCGGTCTTTCTGAAAAAATGAGAATTATTCTTGATGGAATTTGAGAGTAGGCCTAAAAAGACATTTCAGTTTAAAAATCTCAAAGTCTGGTTTGGCGGTATTTCATTTCTTCTTCTTCAGCCTTTCTGCATCCACTTTTGGATATACCCCTCTCCCTTTCTCCATGTCGTACGGTTCTCCGCTCCCCGCAACCGACCACTTCCTGCAGTTTGATCGTCGTGCCACCGTTTTTGAGGTCTATTCCTACTCCTCGATGTTAAAGGCGGCCTCCATTGGGTTAATGTTACTGCCCACTGCTCCTGGTCGTGCCTGGCCACATGTCCTACCCACTACCACTTCAGCTCTGCAACACGTATTGCTACGTCCATCACCCGCATCTTCCAGCGGATCGTTTCATTTCTGGTTCGATGTCCTATCTCGTTTGGCAGCCTTGAAGGAGCGCATTGCTATAATCTATGATTACCGATCTCCGCCTTGGAGGCGGCACATAAAGAAGAAGATGATGTTGGCAATGATGATGATTTTGGATGTTGGCTTTCTTTTGGTGACAGCACAGCACCACTGCTAGTTTTGTTTAAGGCTAAAAGCTGTTTAACTTCTTGACCTGCAACATGGGAGCTGCTTCTTTTATCAGCGATGAAGGCTTCCTCAAAAAAGTTCGAAGAGTACCAATGTTGGCTATGAATTAAGTCTGATCTAGGATTTTGGCAAAGCTGGCGTTAAGGCTTTGAGAAACCATTAGGATATTTTAAAGGACAGCATACCTATTACTTTGTCACCTCGCTCAAAATAGCAGCACTAAATCCGATAAGGAAATATCAAAGCGATAAAAGTGTATAAAAAAGCACTTTCCCCCTAATCTATAAAAAAAACGAAATCTGCAATCTGCCAATAATATTTTATTTCTTATAGCATAAGATTCCCTTAATTTTCGATCCAAATTCAAGGTGGTCTTGTATGTATATGATAATAACTTTTAAAAAATTCAAATGAATACTTTAAGGCATTTAACGATCAAGAAAATGATGAGAAAGTTGATTTTTCATACAGGGAGACAGAAAAAAATTTACAAGTTCAAAAATTTTATGAAGACATAAATCCGAAAAAAAAAAAATAGTTTTCATATTTTTGTTTAATAAAGGTAATTGATGTCAGGTTTGTGACCTCCTGGTCTCGCACTAGTATTGGACGTGTAAACTTCACAATTTACGTGATTGTCCTGATGTATGCGGTCTTTTCTTTTTTATTTATACCGTCATTATAATCTGTCTTCTCTCAGACTTATTATTTTGTAATTTCCATCGATGTTCTGTTATTACTATACTTTTGATTCTTTCCGTCTTGGGAAATGATCTTCACTCCTACAAATCGTGATTTATTTGCTTTCATTATTCTTGGCGGTTTTTTTTTATAATGCGGATTTGTAGACGCAATGAGAGAACGGTGACTGCCGACTAAAATCGCAAACGGCCGACTGACGATCACTAAAAACATGTTTGGTAAACGTTTAACTCGTAGGACATTTAAAAAGGCAGTGCGAGTCGAAGACGGTTAATCCAATGACGAATCATTTTATTATAGACTCGATCAGAGCACATCTTCATTCTTTAAGGTGTATGCATTGAGACATGGAATGCCATCTATATGCACTTCCGTTAATTTCATTTCCACACTTTAGGTTTGATTATAGCCGATGTCAACTGAAGAGGAAAAAAATTTTAAATAGAGGAAATGGCTCGTTTAAATGTAAATAATGTCGAGATTTGTTTAATCGTGGCGATATATAGCTAAACAAATAATTCACATTGAAATGATCTTTCATCAAAGTGCGACCTTTTAATCTAAATTTGTCGTGTCATGCACAGTATCAGCGTTTCTATCGTTAACCTTTATTACATGAAAGATGTCTAATATTTTGCTGGTGGGCTGAGGAGGATCTAAGCTGGTCTCAGCACATGAAACGTTGTTAGATTAGAACTGAGTTGGAGTGTGAATTTTGAAAGCTAGGAGGTTTTTCGTTGCTGTTTTTGAACTGTCGACATTTGAGATGAAAGTCTCATGTCAAAACTAAGACCTAGAAAGTTCCCAGTTCTCGAACTGGGAGTCGCTATGATGGCCTAATAGGCCAGCGAATTTCAATTCGAGAACATGGAAGCCTCGTGTGTAGCAGACGACTAATTGAAGTGTTCAGTCACTCCCTACTAGACTCCCTAAAAACCTAAGCAGGAGCCGCCTCGCCAATGAGTTTCTGATTTAAGCGAAGGAATAATCCAGAAAAGCTTTACACGGTGTGGTAGTTGGACTTCAAGTTTGTACAAGCCTTGGTTAGTTAGACACTAGGACAGAGATTTAAAAGCTGTTTATTTGGACCATAAAACGCAGGAAGTTGGAGTACTTAGGGCATATGTTGCGGGGACCCAAGTACCGGCTGCTGCAGACCATCATGCAGGGCAAGGTCGAGGGTAAAAGAAGACTTGGGCGCAAGAATCTCTCCTGGTTGCGGAATATCCGGAATTGGACCGGTTTAACCTTAGAGGAGTTATTCCACATGGCCGCCGATCGTGAAAGATTCAAGGAGCTCGTCGAATCGATCGCCTAAGCTCGTGTGCGAGTAGAGCATCCAAAGAAGAAGAAAAGCTGTTTGAGTGCTCAGCTAAGTTAGTGTCAAAAGCCGAGCTAGAATGTCTGCCCAACATTTTCCTTGAGGAGGAGGAAAAGTGTGTCCACTAGAAGCGATAGTACTCGGTGATATTCAATCGACAAGAAGCAGGAAAAGATCCTAAAAAGGTTTGACGTAAGATTACGATAAGGGGCTACTTTCGGAGAGGAGAAAATTGCACGTCGCAAGAAAAAATGAGAGCCTTTTAAGAGTGGATATTTAAAAGCTACATAATGCTGCAATTCATTTTTTTGCCAGTTTTGATTCTTATAAAAACTGGAACTACTAAACAACTAAATTAATAAAAAATTTAAGGAGACAGGAACAAAGCAAACACACACCGCAAAAATTATGAATATGCGATTCTTCAAAAAGATTAGATCAACATATGGGCCGGAAACAGTTAATGTACTTAACAATATCAAGAAGGTATCTGAAAAATAAGAAGAACCACCGCATTTTTCTTTTCAGGTACAGAAGGATGGATCCTACTTAAATTATGAAAACTCTTATTTGTAGATAAGGGATTTCGACAGAAAACTACTCAGGCCGCAAGACTGTTGAAACCAAATGATGCTCTGCCCACGCTCGCTAAGAAGCTACGATAATTATTCCACATTGAAACTGACTCCTAACCCCAAAATGAAAACAAGAAAAATTATTTAATGAGGTTATTGGGAATGCCGCGGAAGAAGTTCCCTGAAAAGTTTTTCGTCCATCATGTTTAATTAGTTTCAGACAAGGTCATTTCAGGCATCGAAATATTCGAGTGGAAAGGGTTAATGGAAATTTTTAAAGTCATAACGCAAGACAAATAGTAATTTATCACTTTGAGGAAATCATTTTCATTAATTTTATCAAGCCTAGATTTAACTCCTTAATAAATGAAGTTAATACGACCGTTGACAGGGGATAACAAAGACCTTTTCATCATATTAATACAGTAAATAGACTTTTCAAAAGATTAATACCTTTGATACCGTTCATTTTCCTTTTACAAAACATGTTTCATTTTACATGTCAAACGGGTTTAATGGTCTTGGCGAAAAAATTGGTTAAGGAAGTCCTTTGTATGGGCCGATCGCTATACGAGACGATTCGTGCTTTTCTTTTTTCTCAAACAATTTTCAATATGAGAAATGATTTTTAAGTTCACGAATTCCATGCTCGGTGGCCAAATTAAGATTATGAAAACATCTGCGCAGTAAAAAAAAAATATGCACAGTGAATTAAAAATTAAATTGGAAAAAGAAATGCTCTGTACTAATTTTTCTTTTTTGAAAAAAGAATTTAGGCTGTTTAATAATACCGTAAAATTAAGCTCTGGTATGAAAGTTTAATTATATCTCATATTAATCCCAATATATTAAAATGACGAAATTTGCGAGCGTCATTTTCTTTTCATGCCTAATTTATCTTGTCTGTTTTTCATCGTGAAAGTCATGTTATCGAAATAATCGCTCACAATTATCGTGCTCTTAACTAATAAATTGCCTGCTTACATTATATGTAATAAGGCAGAGATGGCAATTTGTATTTTTAAAGTTTATGAGTTTAAGCAAGACTTAAAGGCCGTTGGAAAATTAGGGTATTTAGACATGTAAAAACTTTCATTGTTTTGATAAAAAGACCTTTTAAGCTTTGGATGGTCTGGTGAAAATTCTAAAAAATTCCACGCTTCAGTTAGTAGTGGGCTACATCAGCAATATTTGCAGTCCGCTTTCCCTCAACAAGAAAAGGGATTTCTTCGCTTGTGATACGATCCTGCATTTAAAACTGGCAAAAAAATCACCAAATGACAAGGAGTTTACTTTTCATATTAAAGGATCCAGCTGTGAGGGGAAATGGAAGTCGATTTATTTGTGATGTTGAGGCGTCGCCACCTGTCACTAATGCTAACTTAACGGATCGATATTGTCAATAATGAAAACATTAGTAACTCATTATATTAATATTTTATATAAGTCATCGTGATCAATCACAAAACCGAAATTTCATAGCTAAACAATCAACTGCAGCGATTCATTCGGTGTGCACAAATTAAGGAAACGGTTTTAATACTCGTAATTGATAATTATTTGAAAGCAGATCAATTAGGATGTTGGGATTTAAAATATCTAGATGTTCCATTGTCTCAATATTCTAACAGTCAAATGAGAAATCGGGTGATCCAGAAAAATGTTCACTTCAAAGGTCCATAAAACTTAAAGTTGCCCCTTAAAAATTTCTTTATTTAAAATTAAAAGCTTTGCCTTTTGAAATCTTTTAGGTGGCACCAATTTATCGTTGGCGAAAGCTGCTGACTCTTATTATATTTATATTGCACGATTTTGGAGGTTGTTACCTACTCGCTGAAATCTTCTTTCTGTCCTTGTATTGAATGATTAAATTCGTCCTATTTTGGGCTGAAGAAAGACATCTCTGCTTAACTCAGCTTCTTCATCTCAGTTTGCGACTTCTCGAGATTGTATCGTTTCGTCATCCGCGATGTGTACTACGAGTCTTTAAAAAAAATATTTTCCTCTTTGCTTTTGTCAGCACGATAATTTGATTTCAAGATGCAAACTTCTTCGATGATCGTGCTCTCGATTTTCAACTTGCACCTGATCGTTCCTCGATGCGACTAAAATTTTCATTCGCTTTTCGTTTTCCTATCGATTTCCTCTTTTGAGTTTTCTGTGATTCTTCCTCTGTTTTCCCTGTTGTAAATGTTCATCTTGTCATTTTGACGAAACCGCAACAAACTTTAAAGGTTTTCTAAGACAACTCGGTCATCATACTCCTTCACTATGCTAAATCCAACTACGCCTATTTCACATTCAATGCATCACAAATAAAAACATCTGTATTAACGCCCTGGCATCTCTTTAATAACTCTTTTAACTTAATTTCTTTAATACCGTTAAACCATTTTATGAAAAATCCCACGATCCCTGGAAAAAGCATATTTCCTTGGGCTACGAAAAAACAATCAAATAATTTAATATATAAATTAATATACATTATAGCGTACGAAATGTCCAATGAAAGCATTGTTTGGTAATGCTAAGCCTCAGGCGCCGGGCCTCTTCATATAAGAAAAAAAAGTGCTATTCCTCGCTTCTTACAGCACAATTAGTCGAATGATATCGCGCGTTGAAATCCGAGCCGGGAAAATTCGGACTTTGGAGGGTGCTAGCAGGTTAAGCGGTGGTAGTTACGCAAAACTATTAATATCTCCTTGTCATTTTTAGAATCATAGCATCGACCGCGCCTAAGATGTCAGTGATTCTTGTTTCATCGATTGTTACTCTCGAGAGTTCGTGAATCACCCATCTGTTTAAAAGACATGTTGAGAATAATGGGATTGATTTTTTTAATTGGAAATTCCATACAAGATGACCTCGCACCCTGGGAACATTTGTATGTGTTTCGATATGAAATGAATCCTATTGTGATATTGGTATAGTCAATTAGAACAGCCCACAGTTTGATACCGATACGAACTTATGGTCATTACCTTTATTTTCAAAAGTCTTCATTTATTAGCTCGCGAATCGGTTTTTATTTTTTCTTTCTAGGTCGATATTTATTTAAATGGGAGCGAGAAGGGAAGTGTCAGCATGCGTAGTATGTGTGTATAACTTATAAATTCGTAGAAATCATTAATTTGCAGAAAGGTTGGGGTCCACGTTTAATGTCTTCCCTTATTTGGACCGCAATAACTCATCGACGTCTGGACAGTTTAAAATGGAGACCCCGCCAGGTCTCATTTTAATGGGAGACGTCCTAATCGTTTTAGCACGCACGGTTTTTAGTTACTAAACGTTGACAATTCCACAGTAAATCAATTTTTTCCGTCTTCCTTGCCGATTATTAGCGATATAGGAAAGGGAGCTACTAGAGAATGACCGACAACGACCCGCGTAATCGTAAAGAATGCAACAATTCGAAGATTACGGAAACAGAAAAAAAAAGCCAAAGATTCGTAGAACAAAAGGAATGGAAAGCGGGAAATGCAAGTCATCCGGCAACCCAATCAGATCGAATGATATTTTAATATTATAAAAATACTGTTCTAATTTAGTGTCATTTTCGACCGCTATAATTTCCCCGATTATTACGATATAAGAAGCGAGAGGAGATAACAGCTGCGAGGAACAGTGGCGGCGATAATAGAAGAAGTCCTCGTACGTCCACAGTCACTTTTCCATGGGCGCAGAAATCCTAACTAGGTCTAACTGCTGCAAGACCAATCAGCCTTTCTTTATGGACAGCTGCAGGCCCTTGCTGTAGCTAGCATATTTTGGAGTCTCGGCTAAGACCACAGAGTTCTTGAAGGTCCTCAAGTTAAAGAGGCGCCTGGGCTTTCATATGGGCATGAAGGTTGGACGTTAACACAGGTGCTGGAAAGGAAGCTGGCGGCTTTTGAGATGTGAATATATCGCCGCATGTTGCGAATTCCGTGGACCGCACGAGTTACCAATATCGAAGTCTTGAAACGTATGAGCAAGAAGATGAAGATGCTTTTTCTTTGTAAGATCAAGTGTCGAAGGATTGAGTATTTTGTAAGTACCCATTTCTGAAGCAGGCGGTGGTGGCAGGAGCAGTTCAGTTCGGAGGAAACCATCCTGGCCCAAGAAACTAAGCGACTGGTACGGCCAAGATTCAGTGTCTCTTTTTCCGAGCGTTAACCACTTCAAAACTGAAGACAACTACCGACTACGATACAACCATACAGTCCTGAAAAAAAATTGAAAGTGATCTTATTGTATGTACTTAAGATCTACCTTTAAACATCGCCGAAGCCACTTAAACACGTTTCCCAGACGATCCTCAAATTATAAAAAATGAACGCAATAAAAAAAGGACTGATCTTAACGCAAACATATAGATGACAAGAAGAAAAAAAATCCATATGACGAGACGTATTCTCCGAATCGACAGCAATGGATATACCGACAAAATGGTAATGAAGTTATAGTATTGTTCACATTATTGGTTATTCTACCGTTGGCCTAAATGTCTTCTAATACTAGTGACAAGGGCTCAACTTTTCCCTTTTATTTTCTCATAAGCCATTTAAACTCTATCCGTCTGCCCTTTTGAATCATTTTTTATGTTTTTTTAAACTCGGGATTCGACCCTGCCGAACTGCAAATATTGAAAGATCCATTCCCCTGTAATTTTTTCGTACGGTAACTAATAATGCACGTGGTCGGTACCTGGAAACGGAATGTGAAAAATATGTCAAATATGAAAAGGTTATTAAATACGAAATTCAAGTGTTAAAAAAACAAAACGACTGTCCTAAGTTGTCCTTCATCCATGAAATAGATCTAAGAGCCGAACCCATTTTCCAATTAGCACGTTTATTTTTCCATTAAAAAAGGGTTTAAGCGGTTAAGTCGATACAACTTGCTCGGTTCTTTTATGCTCGTCCGCTTTTTTTTCAGTTAGTTGCAATGTTTACATTTTATTTAAATGAAGGGAGTACCATTTACTGAATTACTAAAGCTATCATATACATGGTGACCGATTTTCAAATGATTCGAATTTAAGAGTCAAAGTTGAAAACTCTGCGTCTTGGTTATATGGTTAAGATTTTAAGGTCTTTTGAGTTTGTAAAAATTCAGCTGAATTGGTCAAATTTTAGCCCATGCTAAAGCCATCAGAGGCGTCTAGGCATGTTACGGTCCATTTAAGTTTGTTAAATGCATGAGGTAATTCTAAGTTCTGAGCAAAGTCCATTGAAACTTTAAAAAGCCTTTAGGGATTTTGGCTGCACCGAACCAAAATTTTTGAGGCCGATTAGAAGAAAACATGTCCAGACGGCCGAGTGTCAACCTGAAACTCGGAGATAGCACAAAACTATTTTGGATCAGCGATTTGTCAAGTCAAAGTTCTTAGCACCGCTACAGCCGATCCGCTTCTGGACGTACAAGACGCTTACTCTGCCGAAACATCGCCAGATGTATCGGCAAAGTATCAACTTTCAAACTATTTCACATTCTGCAATTTCATATTTACAAAGGACTCTCGTTATAGGAGTTCAATATTTATCCAACCACCCCGTATCAATATAACAAAAGGTGACATCAGAAATGTTAGTGATCTAAGTAGAATAGATACTAAGCCAAATCGAACTAACAAATAGTATAATATAATGGATTCGGACAAGGATACAGAAAGATTTTTTAAGCGTTGGAGATTATGTAAATATTTGAGAATGCTTCTTAGCACCAAATAAAGAACGATCTCCATTTTACTCCAGGTCCCTTGCTAATTGACTTAGTAAACATAGGATCGTCGCATTCAATTTTTCATACTTCAAAACGATGCATATTAAAAGGGTATAAGCGCTAATTTTTATTTATAAGGCCGATAATCAAGGAAATTCGCCTTTCGATGCTATAGGAATCAGATAGTAATGCAAAGATCTTATACTTTAATATGTAAGGTAGACAATGTATTATAATTATATAGAGGGCGTGAGAATTAGGATTTGATCAAGTGACTTGAGTACATATACTCCCTGTTTTAAATGCAAATGATAACCTTTTTATCTTTTTTCGCTTAGGCAGTGCTTTGAAATAAGTTAAATTGACATGTTGGATTCTGAGCGATTCTTTAGTTATTCGATCTATTTTTGTCAGTTTGTTGTGCAGGGTTTGAAGGCCTCGAGTCAGTATCACCGATTTCCTCTAACAAGTCTCTCTCCTTGTTGCTCTAATGGGAGAACCGCCAGGCGCAGTCGTACTGGAGTCAAGCTGCAGTAAAATGCCCTTAGTTACATCCTTTCGGATTTTCATTTTATAAAAATTGAACAGATTTGTCATTCCTAATCTGATTCCTTATTGGTTCCTTATGAAGCAACCGATAAGCTCCAAAAAGCATAAAGAGCCATGGAACGTACCATGCTTGGTATTAGTCTCAGAGATCGAATCAACAACGAAGAGATCAGGAAAAGAACGAAATTGGATGACGTGGTGGAGCGATCGGTAAAAGCCAAATGGCGATGGGCTGGCTATGTTGCGAGGGAGGACGATGAAAGATGGGCGAAGAAGCCGAGAACAAGGAGGGGGAGCATCGGAAGACCACAAGAACGTTGGGCGGATGACATAAGGAAAACAGCTGGACATGGATTCGCCGAGCTCAAGACCAGTCGGGATGGAAATCATTTGGAGAGACCTATGCTCAGGAGTGGGCTGAAAGAGGAAGAAGATTCCTCGTGTGACTTAAAATCCCTTTGACTACGGAGTCCCTCCGAGACTGCGGGAGCTGTAGGGATGTTGGTCGCTACGCCGCTGGCAGCCAGTCTTCATTGCAATGTCCTACCTGAGCAAGGTTTACGTATGGTTGATATCTTATAGTTATGATATTAGGCGTAAGGAAGTGGCGCTCCCACCGCCCAGTGGTTTTCCACTGCAATCAGCCTCGTGAAGTGCGGCAGTTGGCTCTTCAATACCGGTTGTAGGCGGAGATCAGTAAGATCGGAACGGCTGCAATCTGGGTATCTGGCGACGAGATGGCAACCATCAGAACGGCGTCAGTACAGAGGTGCAGAAGGCAAGAGGGACACCACTGCACTATTTATTGTCCTTAGAACAATCTTGATGACGAGGAAAGAGGAGCTCGTCGGATAGATCGCCTAAGCTCGTGTGCGAGCAGGACACCGATAGAAGAAGATATCTTATACACTTCCTTCTTCTTGATTAAAAAATTGAGCAGTTATAAAATTTTTCTTGTACATACCATTACTATTCTTGCCTATTTGTGCCTCTTATGACTCACCTATAACATGAAAAATTTTCCATGAATAATAAATTAGGTTATTAATGCATTTTCTTCAGCATTAACGTTGCAGGGTTGCGATTCCCTGGTTGACAGATAAATGAATGAAATTAACTAGCTTCAGCTAAGCAGGGGTTCCAATACGCATCTATAAAACGTTAAGTCAGCCTTCGACCTTGCCCTGAGCTGTGGCGTGCTGGGGTTTTTGGCCTTGCTTGATGTTAGTTACGTATGCGCATAATATTAATACTCAAAGGGTTGCATTTTATTCGAATGCAGTGCCCATCAAAATCACATTTGGGTGCATCTTAACAAGTGTAAACTTTACACCTGGAAATAAAATGTCAATCCTGAATGAAAACAGGTTACCTGTTAACTCTTTTTGAAATGTAATTGATATACCCTTTAACATTTCTTTCTTTTCTTGGGTCCTTGTTAACCGACATCTTTTCTTTTTTTGGTTCCCTCGTTTCGAATATCGCGACCTCACCGTTTACATAGCAGATACGTTAAAAAGCTGGACTAAAAAGGTGGTCGTGATTCAGATTGTCAGATACATTATTGTTATTAATGTTCCATATGATGCCGAATAATAGTTTTCTAATGAAGGGCAAGTGTTACAATCGGACATTACAAGTACTAATTAAGCGTATCAATATTAATGATTAATTATAAACATTATATCCTTAGTGAAGCGAACAACGAAACGTATTCTGCATCAAACATGGCGGAAATTTTTATATCGACACGTCAGAACATAACTTATTGGCGTCGACAGCTTTGTGTTCACTTTTTTATTTAAAAACATAATCAAATGAATTTTTTTTTCGGTCTTGATGCTAAAATTCTCCGATTGATACTTGCTAAAATAATAATATTTTTTATTATGAGTTGGAAAACAATTGTTTTTACGACAACGGGGATCGAGGGAATTTTTTTTGTTGCGCCCGTTAAATGCATCTCGTTGTCTTTATGATGCAATAAATTCAATCAATCAATCGCTTCACTTTATTAGTATTCATAAACTTGGTCTACTTGTGTGAGAAACAGTGGATACAATGTAAATGCGGCTCCTTTAAAACTATAAATTGTTAAATGTGGTAGAGTTTTATGGGCATGTTATTATTAATTACCTTTTCTCATATTATCGATGGTGGTATATGGTCTGAAATTTATATGGGGATGCTTCCAGGGATTTATGGTCAAGTTGACATAAAGGAAGCTATACGAAGACTTTGGAATAGTAAAATGAGTTTAAGTGCGATATGAAGTTTTTAATAGGATGTTGCAAATGCATTCAGTAATTTTAGCCTGCTCTGTTCAAGTGAGCCTCCTGTTTAGAAAAGTATCGGTTGTATTTGAGGAATTAGAGGTGAGTTACTGTAATAGCGGTCGGGGTTGTCGGTGGGAACATTAACAGTCCTGCTTCAGATTTGGCGCACTTGCCCTTGACGAGCTCCGGATTCCTTCTGACCCGGAAGGTAGCAATCTGGTAAGGGTTCTGGTAGGGGGCAGCAGTCCTACCAGTACTGGCTTAAGACTAAAGACGGTAAAAGTTGGCTAGGCTTAAGCCCAGAAAACAGGAGGCTGAGTTGAGGACTGACGGTATGGCTCCTGAGCTGCGATGCGGAAGGTGTTGGAAAGCCACCGCATTAAGCTCCCTAGTAAAGCCATCATGGCCAAGGGTTTGCTGTGCAAGACCCATCGGCGTCTAGTAGCAGTTTTGAGAAATCATTTTCTGAAAGGGCAGGGTCAGTGAATGCGGATTGTATGGAATACATTGTAGAGTGTTTATGTCAGTCAAGAAGCACTCTAAAAGGTTTCCAGCCTTTACTCCGGAAGCTTTCACGATGTGGAATTAAAATTGAATTTTCCATAAATTGCGCTGATGCTGCAAGATGGCAGCAGCCACTGCAGAGTTCAATGAATACTTTTATTCCGATCAAATATATAGGGCATGAGCATTCATTAAATATTACTTTAAATTCGCAATTTTGCAGAAGCAGTTATTGCAATTAGAGTTTTTCCTGTAAATATTCAGTATGTGCCTTGAATTTGTTTTATGGCAAACATGATTTTGCAAACCTTACAACGCTGATCTGCAAACAAGAAATCAAGCATTAGGGCAAACCTTTGAGCGGGACCGTCACTATTAAATTTTTATAAATCTCAACTTGCATTTTCCCTTTAACATCATTTTCTCTTCTCTTCTTTTTGTCCTGTCTTGAAACGCATAGTACATTGCAATCTGATGTTAGTCTTTAATAAACTCAGACTTAAACGCTGATTTACCTCTTTCTGCATATTCACAATTCTTACATCAATAATTTTACATCTCATTACTCTCTAACCAAAACCGTTAAAAAAATCTTCATTGATACTATTCCCTAACCTAGGTTAACATTCTTATTCAAACTTTTCTTTTGTAATGCCTTAACCCTTTAAAGGCCGACTTTTGACCGAGGCCGGATATATCCGGCCTCCGAAAAAGTCCCGTTAACGGCCGACTTTTGCAAAAGGCCGGATATATCCGGCCTCTGATGTCTTAGTGAAAATCTTATTCCAGACAGCTAGACTGAGGGATATGACCATGTATTAGTGTGATACAGCATTAGACCTTTCAAAGAAAAAATTTACGACTTGAAATTTCGCCCATGCTTAGCTTATGGGAGGAAAATCATATTATAAACTTAATGTAAATTTAAGCTAAATTGACCAAAATTTAAATACTGTTTGTTTTGTTTCAACTTTAACATTTCCCTAGAAAGATATTCTTTTTATGTTAAGCTTATGGGAGTATAATCTTCATATGCTTAGCTTATGGATAAAAATAATTCTGAGCAACTAGAGGTTTTAATCAAATTCATTTGTACCGGGAAAACTACTAGCAATCAAAAAATTGTTTCAAATTTTTGGGGATTAAAAATAACGAAGTTAAATGGCAAACGCACAATAGTTGAAGACGGTATCCTAAAAAGATCTCTTTCCAATACTGGTAGTATGAATAAAAAGGTCCTTCTATTGTTCGGCGACATTTGTATTTCAGGTATTTTTTTTTTCATCCTTTGAATTCTTTGTAAGAACACCCTATTTGCGCGTTCTATTAGAATGAATTACCAGGGCATCTTAAGAATAACTTAGCATGAATTGGGAAGTGTAGAGCCAAGTGCAGAATCAAATTTTAAAAAAAATCTGTTCTAACTGAAATTTTTAAGCTATATTTGTAAAAAAGTCGTACCCCTGCAAACTTTTGAATATGCATTCAGCAATACAACTAACTTGGGACTTTTATAAACCTAATACAATATATCCCTTGAGTCTTCAGCTGCAAAAAGGGAGTAAAACTGCTTATAATGACATTTATGGTCAATTGTGTATTGCGGTATGCCTACACTAGAAACTGTAGGAGTGCGGATTTTTTTCGGTTTTCGGGCTTCATTTGCTTCAAGTTTAGACATATTAACATATTAGGAAAAGTCGGCCTTGCTGGGTGTCCAATAATTACCTTTCCGGGAATTAATTAGGCCTTTAAAGGGTTAAGCCCGGAATGAATGAGCCACAAATGTAAAGGAAATCTTTTAGATTAATTAAATTAAATTTAAATAAATAGAAGCGATTAAATCTGCACATACTATTACACATGTAAAAGTTTATGTTTCTTTTTACTAGTCTGTGTGTGTTCTTTGTATTTAAAAATGTTTTCATAGCGGTCCGTCAATTAAAACAAGAGTTTATCCTACATTAAAGGTAGAATCATTCAAGGATTTATTATTTGTAGGAGCTCGAGAAGGCTCGGTCGCATGCGACGAATAAAAATATCTCCTTTTTTTTTTCTTTATGAAAAGGAGATGAGAATTTTTGAAAGTCACGACATTTAATGAAATAGGAATCATCCGAATTATTTACATTTTAATGTGAAGCTAATATAGCCGCAGTGATACATCCTCAGAGTCTCGTATGTAATTTGTTTTGTCATCTTTTGTATTTGCTACAGTTAATTTTTTTATGTATCTTTATTTCTTATTAATGCAAAGAGCGTTGAGGTTAGAAGGGGAAGAAAAAATGCTGTAATTATTTCCATGGTGCTTGGTCATCTTTTGAATTCTTGATTAAATATACAAATTTGATATTCTCTCTTATGCTGATTAATTTTTGTAATCTTTTCTGGATTCGTGCGAAAATGCAATGCATGCTATTTATCATTTTTTTTTTTTTGTAAAAGTATAATTATTTTATTTATTACAGATAATTTATTATTTTTATAATTAATTATGTTATCACGTTTTGACACCATTCGAACGTCACGCGATGAGTTTTTAGTGTTTTGGGATTCGTCGTTGAAGTAATGCGATGCAGGTATTTTAGTCATGCGGAAGTGCACAGTTTGTCCACGAGTTTGAATATTCGTTTGTATTCGAATTTCAAAATTGCGCTTCTTTGAGTTTTTAGGCGGTAGAATGTCGTTCTTTATATAGAAGGCGATTATGGCGCTGCCAACTGTGATGACGTCATTGCCAGTAACCAATCAGAGTAGAGGAAACAACTCCATGCAAAAGGGGAATAAGCGAATATGATTTGTTTGTTATTCTGCCTTTTTCACATTAGGCATTATTTTTACGTTCTGGAAAATATTTTATGGCTAAAATTACTATAAATTAAGGAATGATCGTTAGATAAAAAGCTTTTTAATAGTTTGTGTGATCTAATTTTTTAATGTCGAGCGATTTTTTGTAGTGAGAAAATATTGTTATGGGCTTGCAATGACAAATATTTAACCGGATTCTGTATCAAATCGTTTTTTGGCTAAACAAAATAAATTTTTTTTTCCTTGATCGACAAAGCTTTGATTAAAAAGTTATTGTCGAGACAGCAATTTTTTTTAAACTATCTAGAGCCAGCTTTGTTTTTACTAAACTGTGTAATAAATCTTTTTATGTCGCCAAAATTTTACCTGCAGCATTATTATGAGAAATACTGAATACAATATTTATTTTTCTTGGACCCTTCGGGGCAATGACCACAGAAGACAAAACAACTCTTCGTGATTTCCTGCAAAAGGGAAGAAAAATCAATTTTCGTCATCGTCAAATGAACCTGCTTAAGCCAGTACGTTAAAAGTAGCCCCTGTAAATTATATTCTTATAAAAAAAATCTCTTCATCAACAGCATCATTCCTTGTTTGGCCTTTCATCTCCGTTATTTATATTACTTGTCACCTCCAATGTGATGTACTCATAGATAGCCTTACGATTCACGATTCAATCCCGCCTCCACACATCACAATTAGCATTAGACGATTTCTCGGAGAAAAAAAAGTCGCAGACATGTTGTAAATATTGAGAACTTTTTAGCGACCTTTTAACCTCAGAATCGATAAACATTCAGTTGCGACAAAGATATTTCGAACGTTTAAAAAAAAACTTGCCAAATTGACTCTAATAAACCACACAGTATATTTTAAACACATAACAATAATATCCAACTTTTCTATGCTTAGTCGATAATTCATTAACGATATTACTTTTTAGCGGGTCAAAAGATTTCCCCCCTTTTATTTAAAATGTGGACATGCCGTAATCGGAAATTACGATGGCGATTCTTTACAACTAGAGACTTACGCTAATTAAAAGATAGCACCGACGATTTTTCTGAGGTTAAGTTGCACGGTCCTTGGGGAAAGCGGTCGTTTATATTAGGATTAATAGGTAGATTTTTTTTATTTAGTTGTGTCGTTAGATGAAATTTTAGATTTTAGCTGTTTAAATTTTTTTTAATAATTAATTTCATGGAGATTTGTTTTTATATTCTTGGTCAAAGGACTAATCCGGGAAATTATGAAGGGTAAAAAGGGAAAATAAATCAGTGCAAGCAGTTCTTCATCTATTCATGAAGCTATTTAAAAATTAAAAAGTAAAAAAACGTTTGAGAACCCCGCTGGTAAATATGCGCCGGCCCTAATGAACTGTCACTATGGGCAAGTTCTAACTCGGACCGCTTACTGGCATCCATCTTAATTGTTCAGACCACCTGGACTAATTTCCATTTCATTTCACCTCATTTTGCTTTATTGGAAGATGTATGGAGCTTTTAGATTTGTGAACGGTTCGACGGGAACTAAAGCGCGAAAGAAATAACATGATCATTAGTTATCCTGTCTAGAGAGATTTGTCGTAAATTAAGAGAGTTTGACGTTGTAGGAATTGGCGAGTCGGTTTTTGGTGGCACTGACAGCAGTAAAGATTCTTCTTCTGCTGGAGCCTGCGGATTGCATCAGGGTCTTCCATTCGATTTGATCTGATCTCTGGCGGCTCTTTGTTGTGTCTGGTATTTTCTGGGAGTACCTTTTAATCCCAAGTCCTTATAGCGATTGTTTCCAGTTCCTTTTGAGATGCGATGATGCGAATTCAGTTGCAAAAGAGGAATCTTCAGCTTCTTTCAGTTTGTCTTTGCAGCAGTTGGAGGGCGTCACCGATCTCAGAGACCAGAGACCAAAAACCAAAACTATTGCAGCCTTCGACAGTAAAGGGACTTGATAAAAATATCTAACCTGCGCTGCGCTAGCTTAGCAATGTTATAAACAACGGAAAACTAAATGAAAATATTCGTTACCTAATTGATCGAAAATTTTTTCGTGACAAAATTATGGCACATCCTCATTGAAATTGAAATCACGTTTCATATTCAGTCTATGCTCAAGAAACAAATTAAAAATTAATTTATAAATAGACGAGCCATATAGGAATAAAATTGATAAATTTTGCTTGAAACTTGTTCTGAAGATAGTACAATGTATTCAACACTAAGAAGGAACTTGAAAAAAAAGAAGGAAAAAAAATTATTAATCACCTCATGTCACATAAATTATATCCCAAGAGCATGCGTCCACTTTTCACATTCCCTGTTATATTTTGAGTGGAAAATTTACCGCATCTCAACTCAGTCTAGTTAAGTTAATCATGCTAAAAATGACAAATTAGTCTCTTTCCCTCGCGCAACATCCTTCTCCCATGGTTTATATAATGCTTTAGGTTGTTTTATTTAGAGTGATTAATTATTAAACAGTAGGCTTGAGCTTGCACTTTCCCTAATTTTTATTTATCACGCTGAGGGTGCCAGTGAAAGTTGGGAGATGCAAGCAGTTTTTGGTGCTTAAAATTTTTTTGTTTTTTCCTTTTTGGTCCCAAGATTTTATCTTATTTTGACTGCGGGCACCGGTTATTCTTTCTGCTTGTCAGAGCGGAAGTGGTCCGGAAGTAATTCTCGTTGTAGCTGTAGCCAAAGCAGTAGTAGTCATATGACGCAGGTAGGCAGGAGATGAATCTCTTACCTGGAATGATTCCTGGAGAGTAACTGCGTCTTTTTAGCTTCAGTCGGTGTCACATATCTGCTCATTCCCAACTTAAAAGCCACACGATTATGCTGCACTTTTTTAACAAATCTACATAGACATTCATATAAAAGTCTTTTGATATTAATATTTACTCAAATTCATGCCAAGTGCCCAACAGATAAACTCAAATTCAAGTCCTTTATTGTTCATTTTATTATAATATTTATATGGCTGCCCTTAAATCAATGGTACTTATTTTCAAAACAAATATTGAAAAATTTTAATCATATCACGCTTCTTAGTATTTTAATATTTCCAGCCGCTTCCCGCTCTCGTTTTTTTTCCCTCTATCCAGAACCTATTGTGAGTTTTTTTAACGGATAAACAAGGCTACTGAATTGTTCTTCTTCACCTTGCGCACAATGTGTTTGCATTGTTTACATTGACTTGGTAATGCTCTTAAGTGGAATGCGTTTCACATTCCAGCCCAGTCATGACATTAATGAGCCGTAATACGTGTAGACAATTTTAAATCGTTCATGTAAGAGAAAAGAGCCTTCGCTGAAATAAAAAGCCATTTGAAGAATCAATGGAGTCCCAAGTTTTTCAAGATGTAGCTTTACTGTTGCCAATTTCGTTTCGAAGACATGGTCAAGCTCATGGCAATCAAAATTGCATGAGTTGCTGAACTCTTCCTTGTCGGCAGAATGTAGCCCAATCGGGAAAAATTAATTACAGTGCCCAAAATGAATTCTTCCATTAAATCCTACTCATTTTGATCGTAAAAAATAGTGCAGAACTTCCATCTAGCAGCCGATAAAACGTCAGAATAAAAAGTATCACGTGAAAATGAATGGCAAGCATCGCCATTTACGAACACGAATCATATTAAGCAAAATTTATGGAATAATATTAAATACATTTCAGTTAAAATGAAATACAAAAAAATAAAAGATGAATTGCAAATGAAAAATAAATAATATTGAGTGGTTCTGAATTGACATCAAGTATTTAACCACTATTAAAAATGTCAACCTGTTTTAACGTCAGCCACACATGTACCATTATTCATTACGTTATCGACCTATTAAGAGATGCATCATCCATTTCTTTTACCACATTTTATCTTGATTATATTTAGATTCGTACTTAGCCGGGGCATTATAATGTCTCGACGACCTATGGCACAACGCGGGACGTTATTCCACGGTATTATATGGGAATTCATTCTCCTGTTGGAGTCTTTGGATTGTAAATTATTGCGATTTTTATAGACATCACGCAGGTTTCCTCTGCGCATACGTGGAAAACGTTTATGTCCATTGAATTTCTGCCCTTTCTCCAGATGACGCGAAGAGAAATGAATTTCTTCGACATTCTTTGCTGCCAATATATGAACGATCGATGCCTCGTAAACATTATTGATTTATATACGGGTTTGTACGGAATGTAATGTCATTTTAGTAATCAATTTAGTTTAATCAGCTTTATTGATTTTCGAAGTACTTTATCTTAAAGTCACCAGACAAATGAAATCGTCGGGTTTTTGCATTGTCATTTTTAGTAAAGCATATATGGAAATAGTGAGTGTGCGTTTTGGTTTAGGGAGATTTTCTGCCACTTTGGGAAGAAGTTGCAGTGGAAATTGAATATGGCTGTTATGATTTAGCAACTTTAAATAAGATTGGACTGCAGCGATAAATTCGGGGTATATATGAAATTTTTTGAGAGAATTACTCTAGCGAAAAAAAATTACTTACTTACTTATTCAGTATTACAAGGCTTGAAGCCTTATTGCCGCATTACAGAGTTTTCGTCATTCAGACCTATCCTGGGCCGCCGCTCTCCAGTCCGGCGTCCCCACGCGACCTCAGCCGCGGCCTTTCCAATGGCCTAATGCTCGTTTGGCGACCATCCAGCACATTCCTGATAGTCCTCTTCGGCGGCGCGTTTGCTACATGTCCCGTTCACCGTAGCCTTCGTGACTTTATTACTTCTTCAGCCTGATCGTTCCCACTCCTGGATACAAGCCTCTCCCAATTTTTTCCATGTCGAACGGTTCTCCGCTCTCCGGAACCAACCCCTTCCTGCCGTTTGAATGATATCGTCGAGCCACAGTTTTTGACGTCTTCCCCTACTTTTAGATGTTAAGCGCGGCCTCCACTGGGTTAATGTTACCGCCCACGCTCGTGATTCTGCCTGATCACATGCCCTACCCACTGCAACTTCAACTCTGCAGCACGCCTTACCACGTCCATCACCCTCGTCTGCCTACGGATCATTTCATTCCTGATTGGATCTCGCAGGGTTATACCCAGGGTTATGACTTAGTCTTCCTATAAATCTCTGGCTAGTCAAGTGTCTAGGACAAGGACCGTGAACTATTGCGACCGTGCAGGAAGTTGGAGTACCTTACAGTTGCTGGGACCCAAGTACAGGCTGTTGCAGACCATCATGCAGGGCAAGGTAGAGGGTGAAAGAAGACTTGGTCGTAAGAATCTCTCCTGCTTGCGGCATATCCGGAATTGGACCGGGTTAACCGCAGAGGAGCTATTCCGCATGGACGCCGATCGTGAAAGATTCAAGGAGCTCGTCGGATCGATCGCCTAAGCTGTGCGAGTAGGACACCCAAAGAAGTCAAGTGTCTAGTGTCTGATGCTTGATTCTTTCTCTCGGTAGAAAAACAGAATCGCTGCCTAGGGCTTTCTAAACTGTCCAACTGTCAAACTGAGGCCTCATGGCCCTCTCGACAAAAATCCACCTCTGACCTTTATTTAACCTTTTTACTGATTATGGTTGCAATCGCACTTAAGTCTTTCATTTACATCCTCAGGTGCGAAGATTTTTAAAAAACACAAAAAGAAAAGCAACTGAAGAGATAGTCTAATTTATCTTTAGAAGTCACCGATGATAATTCATGATGTTAGAAATCACGATTAAAAAAACCTCAAGATTTATTCCTAGCAATGTTCGGTAATATAGGTATCGACTTTAATTTAATTTTTAAAGTATTTAAATGTTACTAATAAATGTTAAATGGTTTACGTTGTTACTAATGAACTCAGCTGGATTTTATTTATGTCTTCTGAGTTATTACTTCCAATCTCGTGTTATTTCTTTAATTATTTTAACACGTTGTTATTCACAAACACGGGATTATTCATTCTACGCATAAGTCATATAATGGAAGAAGAAGAAGAAAAAAAACTCGCCTTCTTTTTAATGATTTCGTACTATTGTTCGACCTAGACATTCGGCCGACAAGCGCGAAATGACAAAATGCTTACTTAATTATAATCATTAATGAGATTCTATATCTTGGTGAATATTATTATTAAAGCATTTATTTACGACTTCCTAGTCGTTTATTGAGGCAGATTGCTTGCAGCGAGTTTAATAATCAGGTGTTGAGGTAAACATTTTTAAAGAGGTTTTAGATTTTGTAACGTATTTAGCTTATACTTTAACCAATTAAAAAAACAGGAGCTAGCTAATGTTTGTTCTATTCAAATCTAGTAGGGAAGTTATTTTTCCTTTATTGGCTCTCCAGGATTTTACTCCTGATCATTTTTTTCGTCTACCGCACTGTATGGCCACTCCTTTCGAATGTCAATCTCAGATGAAGGGATTTCTCGAGGTCGATCGGATAATTTGGATGAGCACCCTAAGAGCCTTCGTGGGGAAGACGAGGTGGGACCATGTCCGGAATAAAGACGTCCGCAGCCAGTGCAATATCAGGGGCATAACAGACACGGAGGAAAGCTTGGAATTTACTTGTAGAGAGAGCCGACCATCATAAAGACCGATAGGGATGCCAAACCAACAACAAAGCATCTTCCGGGGAGACCGTAAAAAAGGGCTGAAGAAGAAGATATTTAAATTATTTATGGATTATAAACTAACAAGTTTTCTATATGGTTTTTCTTAATTTTCTTTCTTACTCTTTGCAGCGTTTGCAAACAAAAACTCGGCGATTCCGCAAATGGCTACAACCTCAAAATTAAGTTATTTATAACTTAAAGTCCGGTGAAATGATCACGGTCTACCACAGCAATTATCCGCTTCATTTACATGTGTACCTTTTCCCCCTTAATTACATTTTACCATTGCCACCTGGTATACATCAACGTATACCGTTTTGTTTGAGCAACAAGATCATAATGTTATGCTTTTTAAGTGATTAAGTTGTTTGAAACAAACTCAGTTATTTGTACGGATTATTAATTACCAGTGCTAGGGACCCTGACAGAAATATATTAGTAACAACGCCTCCACAGAAATAATCATATTTTCATCTCTTCTTCATTTTGACCGAAAAAATTTAACGTTGAAATTTTTTCGTGTGCTTTATGGTAAAACTGGACGGAAGCAACTGATTGAGTATGAAAAAGTGATTGATTTAAAAGATGAAACCGTGGTTGTATTTTATAAAAATCACGTCTAACCGCTCGTATAAATCTAATAAATATAAAAAGTTTGCCGTATAAACAGTCGTAATGACATGTTTTCTTCCATATAGAAGAACTTTTGCGTTTATGATCCATAAATTATTTACAATAATTAAATAATCCTAAAAAAAAAGGCGATTTCTTTAAGTCGAGCTCATATATTAAATAAAACACTGGTCATTACTTAGATTTAGTTTTATGTCGGTTTAAGTAAAGCGGCCGTGATTAGGATTAGGATAATCTTGTATATTTAAAAAGTAAGTGTCATGGCAGGAATAAAACGATGTAGGTTTAAGTGTTTTGGTTGGAAGAGCGCCATGGTTTTATAAGGGGTGAATTTCCAGTTAATTTCACCCGTAGAAAAAGTTTCTAGTGTGGTCAAGAAGAGCACAGAGCCGAAATTTGAGATAAATTTTGTGTATAATAGCTTTTGTGATAAAACCTACGATGGCTGAACTGTCCAGAAAGTCACTGCAATGATGTCTATTTTCTTGGCAGCCATTCACTTTTCCGGAAGACGAAACTTCACACGGGATGTAAGTTTTACTTGCAGTTGAGTGCAGAACCCGAAAACTTGTTACGCGCAAATAGAAATGATTCCTCGCATCTAAGTAATTGGTTTGCACCTCCCTTAAGCCCATTTTCCATCTTAAAATTCTCTTCGTCTTATGGAGTTTAAATAAAATCCTCCTAGTCTTATGAGAAATTACCATTGATTCATTTGACGAATCAAAATAATAAGAGATACTCTGCAGTTACTGTCGTGCAGATGATAGAACCAAGTTGTAAGCTAGCTGCATTATAGGAACTGAAGCCAGAAGCCAAGGATCGAGATTGATGAAGGTCTCTAGCTAGGTGAAGGTGGAGACTTGTGGAATCAAGAAAAGTTCGATCGGATCAAAAGAAATTTTTTATTCGTGTGAATGCTAAGGAGTAAACATTACGCAAACATATCACAATGAAACCATATTATAATAAATAAAAACATCAACAACTAAATACAAAGAGCAGAAACATAGTCTGAAAACTTCGTTATTTTTATATTAATTGGTTTAATCATGACAGTCAACTTTAATATTGATCACCTCATTCATCTGACAATGAGACGATTAATCTGCGAACCTTTGGAAATTAAAGAGCGTACAAGGCTATAAACGTACGATTTTTTTTACATCTGCTTCAAAGGCGGAAAACCACGAGATCTTCACCAAAAGATACGGGCTTAATGTCACATCATTTATACGAATGCTCCAGGTTTAAATCCCATAAAAATTGATTAGGTTAAATTTTTACGAGAATTGTATTGTCACCGTAGGAATGATTATAGTCACGCTAAACTTGGTTATTTACAACAGTAACATTGTAGTATTTCTAGTTTATTAATATGACAATATTCCGAGATTCTTATGAAACTAGATTGGGATCGCAGCCTCCTGCATCCTTAAAAGCATTAAAAACAATATCGATATCGTCGATTACAGTTATTTTAATCGACGTTAAGCGAAAAATATTTAAAAGAATCTCTCGACCTTCTCGTTTCGATCTCGTTTGACTGGGCCGTGATCAACAATTAAGCAAGATAAAAATAATATCTTAATTTCCGCGAGAGGAGAATAAAAATCAAGAAGGCAGCGGTGATTTTCGTCACATTTGAAATGTTAAAGAATGATTGTACGGATCAAAACACGAAATTTTATGACTTAAGTCCATCAACAGAAATGAGGCGACCCATGATATATTTTAATTAGTCCATTTGAATACGTTTAAAAGTAATGTAGTTCAACGTCCTTTAATAAACAAAAAAAAAGCGTTTCCTTATTAAAAATAAAACCCATTCCCTTAACGATTTATTCGTTAATTTATGTTATATTTTTGGAAACGTGAAGCGTTTCTTTCCCCGGGTATTTTTCCTTTGACATCTATAAAAATTTATAGCAAAAATGAGTACTTGTCAAATAGAAGGCTCCGAATTATTTTTACCGTTGTTACTATCTTGTTTTTATTTTTTTCGACGATTTATATTTAACAACTTTTCGTTTTTAATCTGATAGAGTAACACGATTAATTTCGGTGAAAATAGTAAAACGAATTTTACCGAAATTGATTTACTTTCCGTTCATATCTGCTACATTAGCTCAGCGTGTGATTAATCAGAGATTAACTGCAGGACTCGGGCGTAGATGATATATTGACTGGAATTGTAAGCCAAAAAAGGGTTGCCATTTTGTAGCAAATGTAAATTGGGGAAAGTAACGCAAGGAGGAGGGTAAAACATGCTGAACGTTATGACGATGGAAAGAACAATGCTTGGTATTAGCGTACGAAACCGCTTTCGCAATGAGGAATTCAGGATGGGGATGAGGGTCGATGAAGTTGCAAACGCCTTGCAACAGCTAAAACACTAAGGGTAGGTTATGCCTTCAGGGAGGATCCAAATCGGTGGACCTCAGTGATAGTAAGTCGGAGGCTTTGAGCGTCAAAGAGAAGCGTTGGTAGGCCACAAAAGTGGGGGCGGGGCTTAAGTGGTTGCGAAAAGCCCAAGACAAGGAAGTGTGGCGAAGAGACCTTCGTTCAGGAGTAGACGGATATAGATTGAAAGAAAAAGAAGGAAAAGAACGCTAGGAACGCAAGCAAATATGAGAAATGAAGTTCTCAGAGTGAACTGGACACTACAATGGATTGCCTGCTATATACGGCAGCGCCATTTTTGAATTTAAAGCCACCATGATCTCGAATTTGAGTCATCGTGCTTGCCTCATACATTTTCCATCATGGCATCATTCCCGTTCGATATCACAGCGTACTCCAAGTCGAGAAGATTCCAGCCTCCAATACGAAAATGGCTGTAAGTAGCAGTAGACCTATCGAACTATCCACTCTCTTAAGTTTTTTAACGTTCCCTTCCATGTCCCTTTTCGTCTGTGCTTCAGTTAACATGTCTTCCTGTTGTTCGACGCTCTTGTGCATACCGCAGAAATTTCTGTTGTTTTTCGACTGATTTTAGACGTGTATCATATATTGCTGTAATCTCGATTGCTGAATACTAATTGCTGATCATTATGCTCCATCATCAGATTTAAATCATTGCAGCCATCATCCCCGACTTGGCCCATGGCATAGCACTGCATAGGCGCAAGTTGTCTCTGCAACGTCATAAACCTTCCTTTTGCTATCAAGGATTTCCGCCGATCATAGCGCACACATAAACGCATCACAAAAGATCATCCAACGAAAGAGTGACATTGAAATGAAATGCAGACTCGATTTTCTTGTCGGCAAAAATAGTTCTCATAAATTACTTTTGCGTGTCAAAGGTTACTAGACACCGGTTTGAAGGATCTTATTGCAAATTTCTTTTCCAAAATTGTTCATCTCCCAACCACTTTTTTTTTTATTTGCGCCAATCTGATCGTTTGTGTCAATTGATGATTTAAAAATAAAAACTTGAGATCACCCAAACCTGCAATTTTTGGGAGTTGTGAATATTTTGACTGACAGCACATCATAATGGAATTTAGATACGAAATGTTTATGTGAACTAGGTCGTGATTTAGTACAACTAATTTAATTTCGAAGCGTTAAATACGGACTGGAATAAGGCTGAAGTCATTCGAGCAAGACGGATTGAGTCATCCACACATGGTCACATATTCTCTTTTTTACTCACTTTTTTTTTCTTTACTGAACCTGCAAAATCATCGCATCTCGTGATTTTCAAGCTTGGATGACTAGATTCAGTATGCTTGATAAAAATATTTTATATTTTTTATAATCTCCCTATGGTTGAATTAAAATTGATCCGCTTCCGAAAAATTGACAAATGCGAATCAAGGCTGGGATTATTTACCTTGCAGGAAAAAAATTATTTTGATAGGATTTATTGCCCCAGACTTGAAGTATTGTAATAAATCTATAGAAAAGCGTTAAATGAGTCGCGCGTGCTTAATCCTGTATGGCTTGAGTTATATAAATTAGCACCATCATGCTAAACTCTTAAAATGTGTAACAAAATTATCGGGGAAATTGATATTTTTTGACGGGAATGATAATTCGAATTTAGCGATATGTGGAAAATGAAATGAACATTTTTTTTTAAACATTAGGGGGTAAAGGTTAATCGGTCAAAGATCTAAAGCACGTTTTTGAAGACATGAGCAAGCGCCATCGAAATGTCTGAACAACTTTGTCAATGCATACCGAGACCCTAATTCAAATCTGTCAACATTATCGAATCTTCTGCCGGCCACTACTTCATTCAAATATTTTTTCCATTCTTTATTTTGATTTATTTCGAATTCCATTTATGAGTCATGAGCCACTCTTCTAACAAAAAATTTTGTAGCTCACAGCTTGGAAGTTAACATTGGTTCCGTTTAGTTTTTGCCAGTAAACTGTTCCAGCATAAATGATCTTGAGCCAAAAGTTTATTAAGACACTAAAAAAATAAAAAGGATTCTGGCTTCTTCTTGTAAGAAAATCCCCTGAAAGGAATGTTGCGAGCACCTACTAAGAAATCTGAGAAATGTGGCGACTCGTGACCAAATATTCCGAGTAAGTAAATAACCCATTTTTATTCCTTGGAATACAAAAAAATATGTTTATTTCAAATTTTTTCTTTACGTGCGTAAAAAAGAAAGAAATTGAATTATAGTAAATTAAGTATAACAAATGACAAGTTTCAAATAAGTGTTGGGACGATGTACAGAATACTCGGGCATTCCGCTAACAGATTATTTGTAAATGTCCGGACATGGAAGTTATCTACTTTTTTATCTTTTCAACATTTTAAAAGCAACAATTTTTAAAAATGACATGTTTGAGATCAAAGCAGTTAGCTTTACACGTTTTTTAATCTAGATTTTTCATTTCTTTAAAATTTGATATTTTTCTTTTTTAAATTTTTTTTTTAAAAAAGGTGATAACAAACTTGTCTCTCTTCTCCTTTTGTCGGGATTCTTTTTCTAAACTTTCAATTTACTCAATCGCAATTATAGCTTTTAATTTTTTTTAAAACGACATTTAGTTACCGCATCCTTAATGTCATCCATATTACATCTGCTCAATATGAATACGTTAAAAAAAGAGAAATTGCAATTACACACCCTGAATACACAATAGCCGCCTCATTAACGTCAATTTCAATGAGCCAATATCGAATATTCAGAAGTGCGAGACAGTCACGTTAAAGCGTATATATATTTTTAAAAGGCGGCTTTGTCAGTTGATATTCGGACCACGTTCCCTAATTAAACCATTACAAGACAATAAATAATGTTGGTACACAGGCAACTGTCACTTTTGCTAAGTACTCAGACCCAACTATGACATCTCAAATGCAAACATTATTTTCAACGAGTTCTAAAAACTTTTTGCAGGCATTTCCTGGAGTTTCTTTTGTTCTTGAAATGCAGCCGATATAAAAAAATTAAAGTGAATTAAGGCCTGTTTTGGTGTATAGGGCAGGAAGGGCTTATAAGGATGGCGAAAATAGGATGGTGAAAATTATGCCAAAAAATCTAAGTTGCAGTCTGAACAAAAAACTATGAAATCTACTAAAGTTGAAAGTATCGTTTGAAAGCATCTATTTTTAGCTGAGAGAGCTTAGGTCTCTGGTGGCTTTTGTGGCCGCCACCTTTCTCTCGACCCGACTGTTTCCCGCCGGTGTCCTACTCCTAGGCGTGATCTGATGTGCCGGAAGAAAATGTATACAATCTTCTGTCCAAAGCCAAAGATTTTATTTCTTCTGTAAACGAGCTCAACCCGATTTATTTATTTTTTAACTTCAACAAAGGCCAATTTTTAAAAAGCTCGCAATCGAGTTTTAAAGATTTCAACGGGATAAAAAAACAAATAAAACTAATGATACTTTTCAAGAAGATGCGTATAAATGTTTGCTTTTGTAGTTGAACGACCATTAATTTAGAATTCATGCAAAGGCTCGAATGACATTAATTTACAAGGTCCTCAAGAACGTCACCCCGGTCACCTTTGACCAGTTTCCATTCATCATAATACCATAAATCTAATCTCAAGATATTTTACTAATATATTTTAAGCAAAAACGGAAAAAAATAGAATATTTTTCATTTTTGCATGGCACATGAACAAAAAAGAAAGAAACGATTTAATTTGAAATTCTACCAATAGCATCGCTAGTGGTCTGCCCTCCCCTTTTTACTTTCGAGCGAGCCATTGTAATCATCGTAAAAACGAAATTCTGAGATGTGGCTTATTTTGACCTGTAACGAAAAAAAGCCGTTTTGGAAAGGCCGTCCGTCCGTTACTCGTCGGATTTCACGTCTGCACTAATTTAAGGTTAATTAAATATCCTGCCTAAAGCTTAGATCCTGCCAATTAAGATTATTGACAAGTTTCGACACGTTTGGTTAACCTTTAAATCCTAAAAAAATACTAATTTTCTATCATTTAGTGATGAATTTATTATTCGAATATACTAAACTCAGAAATTTTGTTTTATTATTAATTTTTACGATCAATATTAAAAATACTGGTGAATTCGAATTAAATTTTTAAATTTTTGCGGAATTCAAAATGATTGGTTCGCCATTTTGAATAGTTCACAGTCATAGCGTTATTGTCGCTTGTGTCAATTTCACAGTTCGGTTTATCTATCTCAAGAGAAATAATTATTTACCTATTAAAACGAGAATGAATTCCATGTGTTACAACATAATCGGAAACTCAAAAGTAAGTATTGTTTACTTACATAAAACGATTAAACAGAAACTTAGGTGACATCGGGGAAGATGTCAAGTGACAAGCCGAGCATTTTTTTTCCCGTGATGGATATGGTTACTTCAATATTCAATATTAACGTTTCATTTTTACACCGAACTTTAGTTTGCTATTGGTAGAATTTCGAATGAAATTGTTTCTTTCTTTTTTGTTCCTGTGCCATGCAAAAATGAAAAATATTCTATCATTTGGTATAGCATTGAGGTATTGCATCATAACCTCAAATTGCTAAGCACATGTTCGTTCGTTGCTCATACCGCTTCTGTAATTTTTAATGTAAGAAGATATAAGAAATTGATTTGCTTTATGCTTTAGATACACTTTTCTAATTTTCTGGGTTTGTATTTGCAGGGATGCAATGCAATTAAATTCATTGCATAAGGATGCAGAATGCAGATTGTTGGGAATTTTTTTTTGGATTGCGATCATGTGCTTACTGGTTAAATCCAAGCTGATTAAAACTGATTTAGTGTATAAAACATCAAAATAGTCAAAAGGCAAGTTACGATGAGATAAATTAGCTTGAGCTTGAAGGATTGGACTTTAAAGTTAGATAAATTTTTTTTCTTGATAAGATAAAATCATTATCTATTTCATTTGTTTTTACAGCAGAAATTCACTCGAGGCAGGTTTGCTTTAGCTGATATTGCAGTGATTTGAAAAACTGGACGTTCATAACATTTGTGATTGGGTTGAGTTTGATGCAAAAATTAAGACTGAGTGATTTCAACGTACAAGAATATCATTTGATTTAAATAAGTGAGGTAATTTGAATTGATTTGACATTGTTTTGTCAGGTGTAAGTGCGCTCAGTATATTCATATGGCCTGGTGAAAAGTAAATATTAGGCTGTGTTCGCACCTTTCATGTGAAGCTTTTCCTGTCAGGTAAATATGTCAAATTAGCTGATTTTTGATTGCAAATTAAGTATCATGTGTGTCAGGTTTTATTATCAGCAAGCCTTTGTCACAAGGGAGTTTACAAGGTTGATAAAACTGCAGCGTGAGAGGCCAATTAGTTTAGTTATTGACTTTGGGGGAGGGGGGGGAATTGAGAATACTCTTGTGAGTAACTTTAGAAGGGGGGCAAGTAGTCAAATGGGAGATAGAGCTAAAGGTCTTTAGACTTGTAAAAAAATTTCAGAATTCTTGCTGCCAAATAATTTTTGCTCGACAACAGAAAAATTTTATTGAAATGTCCAAATCAGGGATCTTGTAGTATCAAATAACTTTTTATGCTTCGTAGGAATTATGTCTAAATCAGTCCTTCCAAATTTTTTCTAGATTTTTCACCCTCTGAGAATTTTTTTCCCCTCATATGAGGAATGTTTAGATCTGATTTTTACTTTCGAGCTCCCTTGGGAGAGAAAGTGTAGCGGTCGTCTCAAAAATGAAATTTTGTCAAATTGTGTGATTTTTTTGGGACTGCTATTCCCCTAGTTTATAAATTTGATGCAGACACGTAGAGAATTGTTTTTTTTTTATTTTTAACCTTGTCATGAAGCGGTTACTGTAATACTTACGGAAATGAAAAAAAATATTTTCTATCACTTGTAGTATCAAATAACTTTTTATGCTTCTTAGGAATTATTTAAAAAGTTTGGGTGCGGCAATCGGAATGCTTCTTTCATCTTATAATTTATCACTAGAATCAAAAACCGCTCGAGAGTGTAAAATATCCTTTGATCATTCGATGTAACTTGTAGACGTGTGATTTCAGCGTCTCTTGATTAAGCAGGAATAGAGGGGGAAAGAGAAGAGTCGCTAACTCTTCATATTATTATCTTGGTGTCTAATTTGTCTTCAATCAGCTTCCATTGGTCGGTTTATTTTACGCAGCTACCTCTAGTGCTTTCAGAATTTTTAAAGTGATGCTGTTGACCAATTATATTCGTACACTTGTAGAATACGATTCGTAACCTCGTATTTTCTCAAATTATTATAGGCCTAATTAAACTTCACGCTGAATTTAAAAAGGATTGCATTTAGCAAGGATCGAGAAAGAATCTAAATCGATTTATAATTCATTAGTTCCTTAATATACTGTATACGTGTGATATGAGCTGGGCTTTAAAAGTAGAAGATAAAACTTGCTAAAATGGTTTGAGATACGGGTTTGATATTTTAATTACGGTGGAAATGATCGGTATAACCTTTCTGTAATTTAAGTTGTTAAAGTGAGTGACGCGAATCGGATTGAATTAGAGTACTGGAGATGTCAGTAATTGCAAAAGGCGCTGGGATTAATTCGTTGCCTCATTGTAAATCCTAACCTGACGTGTTAAATATATTGGAGAGCGGTTTTTCTAATGGTAGTTTTGTTGCGGATTAGAACGTTGGCCCCAGGATTAGCAATTCAAAGTAGTATGATTGTGTAGCAGTCATTAAAAATCAACTATAATTTTGAGACTGCTGGACAAAAGTGATTTTCCAAGGAAAGCTCTCACAGCTTTTGTTTGCACTAGTTTTTATTGGTGAAGTAAATCATGATATTTGCTAAATGTGAGTTGAAGCTTAAGGAGTGTTTAGCGCCTGCAAATATTCGCGAAGGCAGCTTTGCAGCAGAAAACCGAACAAAGATGTTCATCGTAAATTAACATAAGTGAAACGGTTCCTTTCATGAAATATTTATCGACCGAATTTCTCAGTGTTTAGTCCTCGGTAAATAACCGAGATAAATCATTGAAACATTTAACTGAATGATGATTGCGTTTACTAAAGTCATTGATCAAAAAGGCACCCGTTGACAGTACATTTATTTCGAGCGCAGCAAGATGCGTCACCTACCTGCTCCAATCTATACAATTTCGTTACACTTTCCTCCCGTTTATAATTTATAATGTTATAATGTTTTACGCTAAAATTGATATATATGCAAGTCTCCATATGGCGTTTATATATTTTTTTTTCCTTTTCGCAAGTACGTTGCTCCGGTTTGATCGGGGCACTGCACCGTATTATTAACACCTAACCCGGACGAATGCTGAAACGGTCTTGGATATTGTCAGCTAACACAGGATGGCGCCGGAACAATTAATATTCAAGTGTATTCCTTCATGGGGTGTATAATAAAATGCCAACCAAATACAGATTTAGCATCTTCTATATCATTTACCCGTACGAAAGTTCACAACCAGGTTTTAAATCTACTTGATTAATGTTTTGCCAACACTTTACTAAAATAATTATTTATAAATAGGCCCAAATAAATTTAAAACATAACGAATAAATCACTCGTATTTGGAACACGAAATAAAAAAAATACATAATTCTTTAAACAAGAATAAAATCATCTTAAAAGTAGGCCTGCTTTGTATTTTTTTTTTTTTTTAGGGGAGATATGAGTGTCTTCGGGTCTTGGGGCAGAGCCCTGCTAGGAGCCCTTTTATGCTTTACTCAAAGCCATGATCGTGGCTTGTTGTGTTATCAATTAAATCTAGTCTGGTTTATTGATATTTCAACCATAAAATCATTAAATTAATTGAGGATTATCAACGCAGTGAATCGATCTTATCCATAAACAACAGACGAAGAATTTAAAGAAAAGAACGAGTAAGTCGGTAGCTAAGGAACTTTACAAATTGGATAGATGGATTATAATAAATTGAGAGATTGGAAGAATGATATGAAAGGAAAAGGTAGTTGTTGCCATTTGCATTGGATTTGCATTCATTATTTGGCGGGATTTACATTGTAAGAGGAAAATGGCGGGCAAGCTATTGTTCAGATTTGTCGCTTTATGTCATTATCAGTGTCGCGACTTTCAATATTAATTTTATCTTGTGCAAGTTGACACTGGTTTACAATGGAGTTGGTTATAAATTCCTGGTGATTCAGTTTTTGTAGAAAAGGGTTCGCAGCAGTCGTGACTAGCAAGCCTGAAAGGGAAAGGAAAAAGTCTCGGACTATATTGCTGCTTTTCGATTGGCTGTGACTAAACGCAAGTTAAGTACTGAGCAGCGGAAGACGTATGACGTTACCTCCAATTAAGGGAAGTCATTTGAAAACGATTTTGGTCACAGCCAATGAGAAGCCAGGACTCTCTCCTTTCAGGCTTTCTATTTGTGGCGGCGTGAACTGTAGTGAAATACTTAAATCGTCGAAAAATCCTAAATTGCGAATAGTTCAGTAAAGAGATTCGTTGTTGTTTCTTTTAGAATATTTTGTAATAATTTTTTCTTTTTATTTCTAGGCAATTCAGATATGCAGTGGGTCCAACAAGTTCAACTCGCCTTCAGCGCCTAGGAGATTTCAGGCTCTGCATCGCCTTGGAAATGAACCTTAACGTAAGTGCAACTTTCTTATCTCATGACTTCGTAGGGTAAAAAAAATTTTTTTTACTTGAACGTTCTTTTGCTCTTTATTTCAAACACCCAAAAATGAACAAAGTTGTTGTCGTCCGCTTTAATGTTTTTCTACGAACTTATATTTTATTTTCTGAAAAAATAATTATTTGACCGGTATTTTTATTTTAAAAATTAAAAATGACGTTATACTTTGAAAGTTTGAAACCCGCGGATTTTGACGTTTCTATTGAAAAATGGAAAGAAAACGCGAAAACTATCAGAACTCAAATGGAAGAGCGAATCGATGAATGCAAAGCTCTTAGAGATCAAAGTCGGAAAATTAGATACGAAACAGGAGTTCAGAAGTCTTGCGAGCTTTATTACAATAATATAAAGCTTCAGGATCGGTATGTTGAAGCGTTAATTTATTTTTTTGATTTTGGAATGTGATGAGCTTAATTTTTTAGTGCTTATGAAATTGATGTTTTGATTAAATATGCGCAAGAGGCTTTGCCGTTGATTGCCACTGAAAAAAAATTAATATCAGAGGAAAAATTTTTAACTGAGTCGTTGCTAACAAAATGTGATGAATGGATTGAGATTTGTGTGACGGGAATGAATATTTTGGACCAGAAATTGGAAGGAGAAATTACAAGAGATGATGAAGTCGTTATGGAAACAAAAATGGTAAAAGAAAATTGTAATTTATCCGTTAATTTTTTTAAAACTTGAGGTGGTCCTGCCTAAGTTTGCGCAATTCTGATCGTAATTGGGCATAGCTGTTTTCTCAAAACTTTCAATTTTTTTAAAAGGAAGTCCTGTTTCTTGAAAAAAGCAAAATTATACTCAAGGAAGATTGCTTAGCGGCTTGGGAAATGTCGAATCGTCTCGAGGATATCGAAACTAAAATCGGTTTAAATCTAGAGTTTAAGGAAGAGGTTTTATCTATTGATAAAAGATGCCAGGCTATCAATAAAATGGACACAGGAGTGTCATTCAAAGTAGATCCATTAAAAGGGCCCAAAAAGTGAGTAATATTTGAGTTGAATTTCAAGCACTGGTGCTGACACGCTTCTTCAACTTTTGCAGAATGCTGTCGATCGAAGAATGGTACAAAGCTGTTTATGGTCTCGTTGAGAAAGGGCAAAATGAAATAAGAGCATCCACTAAACTAAGAGAGAGGATGTCAGCAAATAGAGGCGTCACCTTAAATGATTACTCGATACAGTTTGAGAAAACCGATTATGCCTTTAGGAAACGAATTTATGAGATTAATAAAGAAAAAAATGAAGTGCAATATCAATTAAAGAGAGTATGTTCGAAAATTTTAATGAGCACAGTTGAGTTTCGATAAATATTTTGAGCAAAAATCGTTTTTAAGGTGGGAGAGCTGATTACAGCTACTAAAGGAGAGCTGTACAGATTAGAATTGTTTTTGAAAGACGTTGAAGATGATCTGAAATGCGCGGAAACTAGGTGTTCGTTTCGATTTTTCCGGCCGTCCGTAGATGCAACAATGGATCCCCCTTATACTGGTATTAACCAAGAAGTTGAAAATTTGAGGCAGAAAGTTGAAGAAATTAAAAAGCATATTGATGCATTGAAGTAAGTTCCGTGGTAAATTTGAGTAGGACTTCATCGTCAAGTCCTGACAATGAACAGGGCTTTAGCTCGAGAACAGCTTTTGAATAGTGAGATTGTTTATTCTCTTTTCCAGAGAATTTCGCACCAAAATGGACAAAGAATATTACCGCCTTGAAAAAGAAGAAAAATCCAAAAACAAATCTTTGCAATTTCAGCTTCAGTCTTTGGATATTAGATTAACATCCCGATATGACCCTAAAAAAATTTACGCCTACAGACCTGATATTTTAACCTCAAAAATGATCCATCAACTACCGGAGGAAATCGTCCTTGTTAGCAATAAATCTAAATGACGTAAGTTATTTTTAATACCAGCGAAATTCTTTTCACACGTTTTGATTTGTAAAAATAATTCTAATTTATTTAAAGGGATCGATACCAAATGGATTAACTAAATAAAACGGTCAATTCTCGAATAACAAATTATGAACTTGTTAAGCTCCATTAAGTTAACGCTGGTGCCTAATATTTCAAGGTGCGCTATTAAGAAAAGCAGCAATAATAATAAAAAAGAATAAAGGACAATTTTTACACGTGAAACGTCTCAGTTTTAATCTAAATAGTAACGGATCCGATGAAATATCAGTATTGCCAAAGCGATTGTCATTGTATACATCTTCACTAATGTTATTTATAGATCAACAACAGGTCTAAGGTTAATTTTCTTTTTACGAAAAAAAAAACCCGATCTATTTTAATTTCCTTTAATTCGAAAATGGAAATTATAATTTTGATTTTTAGCATTAAAGTTAACATATTTACGATGATTGTAATTTGATCTCGTCGTTAAGTTAATGTCGATTTGTTGAAATCGTTTTAATTTTGAAGAGGATTGAGAGCTCTGGGTAGGATGTAGTCGGCAGGTTAGACGGGCTGGGTGTCGGGCTCAAGTGCAAGCACCAACATCGAAATCTTAGCTAAAAATAACTTTTCCTTCTGAGTTTTCAAAATATCCAAAAAAATCACATTTAATCCAACCCAAAAAAGGCAACAGATAATAAAGACATCAATTACGATCCTCTGGTTTCTCCACTTATTAGCCCAAAGAAACAATCGAACCGATTTTTTTTCGTTACTAACAAATAATTCACTCCCAATGTTGAAATCGTTAAATCATTCCACCCTTTTTACATCTTCATCGCGATTAGCTTCATGCGAGTTTCATACAATAAATAAAAACTTTGTTCGTTTCCAAATGTCATAGGCCCTATTTGTCATTTTCATTACCATTCACGGCCGTATAACGATTTATGAAATCTTATATCGATGAGTTGGCTATATTTTATTTGATATTTTCCTGTCTTAGCCCATTATTCATCGTTAGCTCTCTTATACACATTATAACATCAACCTGCTCCATTTTTATCATCCTTAATTTTTTTTTCAAGGGTTAAAAATCATGAACACGGATGAATCGAAGAAGCTAAAAAAATAAAATCTCAACAACATTTACATTGAAAAACATTTTTTGTAATAATGGTATCGATTTGCATAATATTATTCGATAATTCGTAGTTATGAGATGGGTAGGCAGTTACAGTAGCACATTAGAGCATTTGTCTAGTTGTGGGCGTTCAAACGAGATTAAATTATATCGGTAATGTGTTTCTCGCCAGGTGATAGAATTTCTATTCCTACCGGTTGTCCCTAATCTTTATTAATCTTGCAATTTTTTTTCTCCGAATATTTTTTTTTATCAACTTGTTCCTTAACTCTGTTGTGAAGTCATTAAAACTTATTATTCATCTTCAGCTTTGTGGGAGGTATAATGTATTCCACAAATATTTTTAACAGTGGCGTAGGTTCTTTTTAGAAAGTATTCTAATATGCTCTGTAGCCAAAGCTGCGGAAGCGGCTCCCGAAGCTTTGTCTGCTTTGTCGAATCTGCGGATCAGTTCCGCAGCTTTGTCTAGACATCAGTCGGCTAGGGACTCTTGCACGCCGGAATAAGCTCTCTAACCATGATGGTCGCCAATTCCCGTCTCGGGAAGGCACTGTTAACACGTAAACATTTTGCGATTGTTGAGCCGGCGCAGATTTTTCCTGGATAATGCCTTGGGGTTGTACAGGGGGCGATCCTCGTGGAACTTGGCCTTGGGAAACCGTCTGGATTATCGTACTCGATTCTGATGTCCTACTTGGAGACCCCCTTTCCTCCCAATTTCTGTAACCAGTCACTCAGTTTGATTTCTGTAGTGCAAGGTGTCGTTAAAAGCGTGCGACTGTCACTGGACAGTTAAGAATGGCTAGGAGTTCTAACCTGGATAGAGCCAACTAGCGTGCGATTTGTGATGTGGAAATGGAGCTTCGCGCAGTGCCAAGCCATCAGCGAGTACGAGTCGTTAGACAGAATCTCCTCAAGTTCTTTTTTTGAAGCAGAGATAAATGGCGCGGCTTATATTGTCGCCTCCCAGTGAAGAATATAACTAACTAAAGCTTCCTATACGTTTCTACGTTTTTTACCTTTTGAAAACGATTTTTTACTTTTTTAAAACGTAAAACGTAGAAATGTATAAAAAATTATAGTTAGCTATATTCTTCCCCAAAAATTAGTTCACTGGGCTGGAAGATAATCCTCACATTTTCAGAAAATCGTTGAACCTATGTCATGTGGTAACTGGCCTTGATTCCAGTTTCAATTTTAGACTCCGTTCTTGAGGCAGGTTGTCGCTAGGCTTTTCGTCAGACATCTCAAGATGTCAGCAATTTCGGATCTTCACAGCTACCATTAAAGTCTAATAAAGTATTGCTCCCTCTTTGCCTATTTTTTAATATTCAAACTTACGTCTTTAGTTGCAAAATCATTTAAAGAACCACCTTGCAAATTGTATGCTATTTTAATGTTCCGAGATAAAAAATCATTAATTACCTTAATTCTAACCGTTTTCCGAAATCTGCCAACAAATTTTAAGCATAATCAATTTTAAGTCTTTTTTTTTCTAATCCTTTATTCACGACAAATAAGTAATTACATTAAAAAAGATCAGCGTGGGTTACGATTACGAAAAAAGAAACAAATACCGATCAAGATTTAATATGCCTAAAAAGTACCCTTCTGATAAATTAGCTACAAATTACACTGGGCTAATACTACAACCACCTCTCACTTTGGTGATGTTAGGCCAGTTTACTTAGCATTTACCGGTGTAATTCTTAAACTCCATATGGGGTCATTTTTATTGGGCAATTTATTGGTGATTTGAATATTTATTGGGTCTTCTTGCTCGAGCTATTGTCAAGATTATTAATTGTACCACTTAAATGTCATATGTTCCGAGTGTAACTTTGGGAACATTTTTTTTTTATCTTCCGATGATTTATATTAATCGACATGATGTACAAAATGTTCAAGAATTTCGGGCCCATTATTTCATATGGCCCCTCGAGGGAAATAAGAACATTATCGAAATCAAAGAAATCCCCCCCTCGGTTTTTTAAACGATAAAAATACAAGGGTAGTTCGTTAAGGTCTTTTTTTTCGGGAAATAACGGTTGAATTAGCGGTTTGATTAATATCGAGGACGTTGTTGGGATATTAAAAGAAAAAACAGGATTTGGGCTGTTTTTTTTTTTTTTTTTTGTGGAATTGGCGCCTTTGTTGGTGTCGCTTATTTTAATGATTTATTAAATTGCCTAAAAAATAAGAATTATATCACGGCGAATTTGTAGACGTGTTTTTTAAAGATTAAGAGGTTGTAAATAGTAGACAATCTGGGTGTCGATCTGGTCCCGGGCCTGACGTCACAGCCCGCGTGACAGATGTAAAAAGACCATGTTTACACTCTCAACATTTCCTGATATATTACTGGTCCATTTTATATTGCCGGTCATAAAACTTGGAAGAAAATTTTAAGAAACAGGTTTTGGGAATGAATGTCATCTTGTGTGGTGAATTCAATTCATTCCTAACTGACAATGTATCAAAGTCATTTAACGTTTCTCATATTTTTCCGACATTTCCTCCGAAAAAGAAACTTTTTTTTTTAAATAATTGCACTGGTATTTTTTTTTTTTTTTTTGGATGGCAGATGAGCTTTGATGTTTTTAAATCATCTTCTAACCGGGGAAGTGGACGAATAATTTTTATGCTGGTTTAATATTTTTCGCATAAATGTCCGTCGGGACATCGTTTGCGACTCAATGAGAAACCGGATTTTAAATATTTTATTTTGATACATTAACCCGGGATTTGAATGATAACATTTTTAATATGAGGATTTTGGCTTTTTAATGGGTTGGTCGGATTTATTTTTAAACCAAATTAATAAATATGAGTTGGAAAAAAAACGTTGGAAATGGAGAATTAAAGGTGAGCGCTATAAAATTTATTCGCCTTATTTTTTAAGTTTATACTATGTGTAGCTCATTTTTTTCAATGCTTGCCTCAGTTGAGAGAAAGGAAAATGTATGTTGTTTGATTTTTAATTTTCCTCAATGTCGTTTACAATTTTCCTTGTTTTCGAATCTTGTGCTTCTGCTGGAATTAGATATTTAGCGTCTTAAGTATGTTCTGCGACGGCATCAGGCAGAGACTCGCTGTGGAAGATGTGGTGCGCTGGGCGAGGCAGCGAAGACGGGGCTGGAACGAGCATGTAGACCGAACGGGGAATGACCGGCTCCCGCGCATCGCCCGAGATAACAAGCCTAATACTACCCGGCCCGTCGGAAGGCCACCAAAAAGATGGATCGATAGCTGGACATCCACGTCCCAGGAATAAATGGTTGCAAAGAGCCCAGAGAAAGGAAGTGTGGCAAAGATTGACGGAGACTTTCGTTTAGAAGTGGCCGGATATAGGTTGAAAAAAAAAAAGACTTTCAAGCTTGATTACCACAACCCTTTCCCGGCGTTCTCCTCTACATCGGCTCCCCTTGGACATGTTAAGGTACTCCGTTTGACCTGAAGCATCACAGCTCACAATCAGCTTACTCAGACATGGAACCTCCGGCACGGATTCTCCCAAGAGCATACATTCAAAAACTTTGACTTCGCCAGCGAAACAATACATCCCCTGGAAACGTTCAATTTCATCCGTCACAAAGAAGTTAAAAGAAATGAGAACCATGCATTACATGGCGCAACCTAATCTGATTCCATCTCTTAAAAGAGCAATGTAAATACATGCAGACACAATACCTTCTGCGGTGTTCAATATAAATAAGGCAATATGAACTTTTGACATACACAACAATCTCATTACACCTTCCAGACTCGAACTTGAAATATCTGACAATCAAAATATGAACCCGAACCTTCTGATATATTACTCTTGATTTTTCTCACTATTGTGACAATACCCATGAAAATTTTTACTTTCAATAAATTTCAGTTCAAGAGGCCAATGATTATTATTATTTCTTTTTCTCCTCATACCTTTAACAAATGCAACTCGATTCGACATAATTAGCGATGAGAATATTCACACAAGAGGTTAATATTCGAGTCAACCGGGCTTCGGGGGATCATGCAAAGAAAAAAAAGCAAAACGAACGTTGAAATTTCTCGTAATCATTGTCGAAAAAAAATGGAAATATCATGTTTGTTTTTCTCGAAGTTGTTGAAAATCGGTAGACTTGTTTTGGAACCTCCCCGGCTCACTTTGAGTCTGACCCCCAAAATTAAAGAAACAAGAAAGCCCAATTAATTTTACATTATTCAAAATATGTCATTTTGTGCGGGAGGTCGTCGAAAACGCGATGTGGGGCAACCTTTGAAAAGAAAAAAAAACCTGGTGGTCCATACTCGACTTTCTCAAAACATGAACGATTAGAATAAACTATGAGAAACTGATATCATATGACAAGAAATTCCCAAGTATATCTTCTTCGGTGTTTTGCGGATATAAAAAAGTATCAGTGTTTTCATCTGACTCACTAATTGCATAACAGCCTTCATTAGAAAACCATTTTATTTAATAGGGATTTAATATCATGCTGTTTCCTTAAAATGTATATTTTAGCTCGCATATTTTGGCTATTAATGAAATTACTATCATTATTGTAACATTTATTGACTTTTTCCTATGAGTTTTCTATGGATTTGTGTTTTCCATTGATCTGGTCACTTCCTGATGTTCTATATTCTGGATAAATGTAGTTTGGAGTGTTTGAGGAAATTGATCGGCAATTTAAAATGTAAGAACTGATATTTTTTTCTTCTTAACATTTTAATCAGAAACGGTTGATGTTTGAGTATCACGTGGATTCAACATTAGGCGCCTAAAATAAGTTTCGTTAAACCTCAATTTTCTAGCTCGAGGAAATTTTTACACAATTAGAGGATTTCATGGGCGAAGCATGCGACCCAACGATTTGGATTAGATTACTTTTGAACAAAATGGATGGGATTGTTGAGAGTTAATTGTTATTGAAGATTTTGTTGAGAATTTTTAGGATTTTTTTGGCTTAGAATTTCCTAGCTTTGAGCACTTAACAGGTTGCAACTTGTCTGCTGATTTTTGAGTTCTGTGAATTTTTTGTTTTAAAATAAGAATGGGAGTTTTTCAAAATGGCCACCGCAGACGACACAAGCATTATTGTCCAGCTCAGAATTATGAGCTGTTTTGAAAAAAACAGCTCATAATTCTCATAATTCTGCTAATAATTCTCTAATAATTCTGCTAATAATCTCATAATTCAGCTCATAATTCTGGTTATTCTGGTTATATCATTTATTATTGAAATCAGCAGCATTTATTATTGAAATCGGCTTTCAATAATAAATGTTAAGGCATTAAATATAAGAAATAATTTAAATTGAACTCATACATTACCTGTGTCTCGTTATTCACTCGTAAGTTCACAAGCTTTGATCTAGAACCACGATTAACACAATTACTTGTCAAAACCCGCGAAATGAAGATTTTATTTCCACGTTTACGAATCCGCGACACATGTTTACAGCTTGGTTTTTATTAAATGCCTAGTTGAAGTAGGCAAAAAATGAATTTTCCGCCTACTTAAAGTAGGCGTATAAATAAAAACGATTTTTCGCCTAGATTTTCTAGGCGGAAAACACTTGACTTAGAAGTCTGAGCCTCCAGGGCTTCCGTACTCTTCAAATTGATTTTCATTTTTCAAACGAATTGCTTTCTTCAAAAAGATTTTAAACGAAACTTTTTTTTTTTTTTTTCAAACAAATCGTTTAGGATTGAAAAATTTTTACTACTCATCTCAAATTATTACCAAAATAAGATATCAGACAAGACTCACAAATAACGAACAAACAAAAAGGCGTGGCGACGAAAATCAAAGGAACCCGCGACAAAAATCAGAAGCTAAACTGATAAACATTCCCCTTTAGCCGCGTATAAAAAAAATATTTAAAACGCCAACAGAGGGAATCGAGGCTTTTGTATGTAAATGAGGCGATCATAGTGACTGACGACGGACTGACGTAAAGCACATGCGCCGATCGAATCAAAGGATTAATTAACCTAAAGGGCCTTACATATCTTCCACTTTTTTTAAATGCCCTTTTTTTTTCTTCGAGTTCAAATCTTTTTCTTTTCACACTCGAAAAAATTCGTTGTTGTCTGCCAGTCAATATCCGATATTGAATTAACTGCATTTTTCTTCATTGTTAAATTCCTTTGTTGTTTCTTTCGAGATTTTAATTGCGTATGGGATTGCAGTACAAATTATTAAAGCATTTTTTTCCCTGTCAGCTCTGCAAGAAAAGGAAAAGATTGGATTTCAGTTACTGAAAACAGAATAAGGCTTTTGCTCCCTCCGACTGTGAAACTCAGCGGAAGGTACGAAACATTTTCCTTAAGTGAAATCCTAGATTTAAGGGGCTGTTTCAAGCTGTTTTCGTTATATTTATAAAACCGATGAAAAAAATTTCTACTTGGCAAATATTCAGTTTTTATATATTGTTATAAGCTATTCCTATATTATCAAGTAACGTTCTCCTCTCCTTAGGTCATGCTGGGCTTTTTGCTATAATGCACGATGTCATTTTCTTTTTTTCAAATTTATTCAATAATCATTTACATATTTCTCTTTTTTTCCCCCTTCGTCGTCACCACTTAACAAAAATATTAAAATGCAACGATTAGGTCATTTAATTTTATGTACATTGTATAGAAAACAACACGCAAAATGACTGTTTTTTTTTTTTTTTTTAAATGTCTGTCATGTTAAATTGAGAAAAAATGCAAGCACGAGATCAAGCACCTTAAACAGCTATAAAAATACGGAAAATTAAACGTTTTTTAAAAAAATGCATAAATATGTAAGACATTTTTTTTGAATGATTAATCATTAAAATCATTACCGCCCAAACGTTTAGTTTGAAATTAAAAAGGGATGAGTTTATACAACCTGTTTGTATATTTGAAAAGAAAAACGACAATATGAATTCTTTATATGCAGATTTATAATAATAAAAATACATTTTATTTAAGTAATTAAAAAATCATAAAAACAACAGCATTAAATTTTATAAAAAAAAATATCGAGCGGAAGCTACGCCCTTGCCAAAGATTATTTTTAAAAATGTCAGACCAAATCAGTCTTAATTTGAAATATCGACGGGGAAATAATCCCGAGGTGTCCATTTAATTAATAAGTAGTAAAATGTTTTATGACGTTATAAAATTTCGGACAGGTTTGTCTTTTTTTTATTTTATTTGTTTCTCGCTACTGTCGTATATTTTACTGTAGCAGTGAAAAAAATCTTTGCAGGAAAATCGTCGTGAAAAATTGATTTCAAAAGCGGTTGAAGACTCGTCCTATAATATTTGTTTCGAAATTTTATTAATCAGAATCGAACGATTTAGCAAAGGATGTCATGTTACACAATTCACAAAAAAAACAATGTAAAACCAGACAATATTTTGTCTTTTCCTTTCACAATTATTATAGACATTAAAATGTTGGATTTATGTTTTAAACATGAACCATAATTGTTAAATGTCGAATTGAATGATCTGATATTTTGTAGCGGTGCCTCGTTAATTTTCTTTTAATTGTTTTTTTCGCCGGGGACGTGTCGTGTAAGGCTGCGGTTACATTGGTCCGAAATTTCGGACCGAAACGCTCCGAAATATTTCGGTCCGAAATCCTGGTTACATTGGTCCGAAATCATTTCGAAGGCTTTCGAAGCTTTTCGAAGGCTTTCGAAGTTGTTTTTACGGCCTTTCGGTAAATTCTATGACGTCACAAGAGTATTTCTTTATTGTAGGAAGAGTTTCGGAGCCGAGCAATGTAAACATTGAGACTTTCGAAGGTGTTTCGGAGGTTTTCGAAGGTTTTCGGAGGAATTTTGAAGATGTTTGCGCCATTTTATTTCATGCACCTTGAGTCTGGTTGGCAGGTTGTGCTTAAATAAATTAAACTAAATTAAATAATAAAATTGTTGGGGGAAAAGGGTCAGGAATCTAGTTACTATCATCTAGTAGTTCAGATGCGGAGTTGCTAAAGATTTTAAGCGACGAAGACCTTAATGTTCTTACATCCGTTTTCAATGAAGTGAATAGGACCGGCGTAATCTCCGAGGACTGGTTGAGATCTACGTTCATTCCCCTTCCGAAAAATTCGAACGCCAGGCGTTGCGAGGATTATCGAACAATCAGCTTGATGTCTCATGTTTTAAAGCTCTTTTTAATGGAAGGGTCTTTCGTAGGTGCGAGGAGCTAATGACCGATACGCAATTCGGGTTTCGCGGTGCATTCGGCACCAGAGACGCTTTTTTCACAATTCAGGTGAGTTTATTTTCGGTTTTTCAGGATTTTTTGGAAAGGCAGAATTTTTACGGAAAATTGCTAAAGGGAAAAGTTGTTCCTTATAGGGTCAGGTAACTTCACACAAAAAACAAGAAAAACCGTTAGAGCCGTTTTCGAGAAAATCTTTGAAAATTCATTGTGTGGCCCTTTTTGGCCCTGTCAAAGTTCTAAGCTTGGCAGAGTTGCCTTCAAATCACAAAATGGACCGACAATATGAAATCCCCGGATTTTAATGCAAATAGGCATTGAAAACAACTTGTGAACGAAAACTTGATCTATGGCGAAAAAAATGTCGCCATGTCTAAGTCCAATTTTTGTGTTACAAATTGGCCATTGGAAGTCAAGGGTATGCGGAAATTAACTCTGAATTGATTTTAATTCAGTTTAAAGAAGTATTTTTAAATTGCGGTTTAAATGGATAAGTCGGAAAGTTTATTAGCTGCTACCAATAAGGCGATTGGTTTACCATTCAATGAAAGCAAAAGACTAATTTTCGTTACATTAAAAACGGAAAATTTTTTATTAATAATGATCGCAAAAATTATTTTATAAATATAAAAAAATTCATAAGAAAATTGGTATTGTAATCGGGAACTCGGGATTTATCTTTCTTCGAATATGTAGAAGTACGGGAAGCCACACGGTAAACTTGGGCCAACTAGTAAACGCCGAGAGGACTGCTCCTGAAAAGATATTAAACAAAAATATAGATATAGATATTTATTTCAGAGATTGCTTCTCGTAATACGGCAAGTGAGCGAATGTTTTCACGATTAATTTTTAGGAGCGTGTATTGATTGTAAAAAGAAATACAACATTCCACTGTTTTTTATATTTAATATGGTAACAAGAAAAAACCTGACGTTCCATTTTTGCTTTCTTTTCGATAACTCATCAATGGCTTGAGCTAACTATTGAATGGCTTTACATTATAAAATTCATGAACGATTTTAGCTTAGATCCTTACAAAGACTAGGGCATGCTCCATAAGTAGTTAAGCTTAATAAAAAATATAATGCTCACAAGTATTTCAGCTTTTTCCATGTCAATACGGCCAAGATTCAGTATCCTTTTTCTGTTCGGCAGCCTTAGAGTCAGGATCGTCATGTTGCTCGCTCAAAGTTTAGTTAGGTTAGCAGGGAAACGTGCAGATATGTGAGTTGGTTTAAAAGCTGTCATTAGCGCGATTCTTGACGAAATAGGCTTCCTTTAGTATAGCTAAGGCAATATATACGAACATTTTTCAATATTATCATTCATTCTTTCATACTTTAATTTAGACTGATCACTCATATTATACCAACTAAACTAAACGTAATACCTGACTTAAACCTAATACTTTACGTAACTTAATACCTAACCAGAATTTAATACCCGACTTTATTAAAACTTAGCCTAATCTAGAATTAACATAACTTAATACCTAAATTTAACTTAATAACTTAACTTAACTTAACCTAAACTTAGCTTAATAACTTAACTTGACTTAACCTAAACTTAACTTACTAACTTGACTTAACCTAAACTTGACTTACTAACTTGACTTAAGCTAAACTTAACTTACTAACTTGACTTAACCTAAACTTAACTTACTAACTTGACTTAACCTAAACTTAACTTACTAACTTGACTTAACCTAAACTTAACTTACTAACTTAATTGAATTAACCTAAACTTAACTTAATAACTTAGCTTGACTTAACCTAAACTTAACTTAATAACTTAACTTGACTTAACCTAAACTTAACTTGCTAACTTAACTTGACTTAACCTAAACTTAACTTACTAACTAACTTAATTTGAATTTACCTAAACTTAACTTAATAACTTAACTTAACCTAAACTTAACTTACTAACTAACTTAATTTGAATTTACCTAAACTTAACTTAATAACTTAACTTGACTTAACCTAAACTTAACTTAATACCGATAACTTAATTTGATGTCGCGCCGAATGGATGCAAATATAATCCTGTAAAAAAATTATTATTACTGCAGCTAACACCGGACAAAAACTAAAAAAAAATCGTTTTTTATACCTGAAAGGAAAAAATTATGAATCTACATCTACGTATTAATTACCTAATATGAAGTGCTAAAAACTAATCATAAAGTAATTTGATGTCGCGCCGAATAAAAGTAAAATTAATCCTGTAAAAAAATAAATATTACTGCTAGCTAACACTGTAGGACACAAACTAAAAATTGGTATTTAAACCTGAAAGAAAAAAAATACGAACCCAAATCTACGTACTGTTACTTAATATTAAGTGCTACAAGATCTAAGTCTAATGGCAATTCGAACTACAAGGTAATTGTAAAGTAATTCCCAATAATATTAATGTCGTGCCAAATTAATATAAAATTATTCCTGTAAAAAACGACTAATGGTATTATTAACAGCAAACACCGTTGACAAAAACCAAAATTTATTATTTTATGTCTGAAAAGAAAAATAATTATAAACCAACATCTACATCTACTGATATTTTAGTGGCTGCAGAAACCAAACTCCTGAAAATATAAAAACTGAAAGTAATAATAGCAACAATAATTAGTAGCATTGGCAAATTAGAAATTATAAAATTCTCGTGAACACCTTTGATGCACAGATCACACGTTAACACGAACACAAATCGCTAACACGGACACGAATCACGAAATCGCTAACACGAACACAAATCACGAAATCACAATAATCCTCCAAATCACTCCTACTGGCACTCACATGCACAATTATTTGCTAGGTAAAATTACACAAACACAAATCACACTTCAAAAATATGTGGACACTTCCGGCGGGCCAGCTTGCAATTTTGGATAACCCGGGAAACCCGTTCATTTTCAAAATTCCCAACGTGTATCTTCTCATCCTCGATGTTACCATGTCGGAAAAAGAATGTTGTCCACATTGGCTTTCTTCCTGATATCGCTATTTCATATGTGATCTTTCAAACAAACTTGCACTATTTTCCGGATTAGTCGCACTCACATGTCCGTTTTGCTCGATAAAATATTACACGAACGCAAACCACACTGCTTCCACTACTCACATGAAGCACACCAATTACAAAAAACCACCAAAATTCACACAAAAAACACGAAAAATTAAGGCACAACACATTAATTATTTTTGAAAAACACAACGGAAGCCATCTTGCGGATATTTTTTATCTTCTTTTTTTTTGTTGGTTTTCGAAAATTCTCGAATTTATGGAGCATGAGATTTTTCAAGAAAACTTTAAACAGAGGGCTTTAAAAAATTTTTGAAATTTTTTTTAAACGTTAGCATATTTTTAAAAAAGGACGAAGAAAACAAAATAATTTTTCTGGATTTGAACAGCCTTCTTCCAGAGGCAGAAGTTCGGGCAGGGGTGTCAATAATTGCTCTTGGACCGGATAGTTGCCCGAAAAAATGACGTATTTCCCCTAAATATTAACCAAAAAAATGCTTAGAAAACCACACGTTAATTTTAAATCGCTTAGCCTCCGTTTAAATCACATAAAAAAAATTTAAATCCCGATTGAATTGGTCGCCATCCGTCAAAATTCGCGCACTTAATCACAGAGACAAGGTTTCTATTACGGCTTGCAGCTTTTACCAGAAAATTATTCATATGATGTCATGTAAACGTCATAATAGTAGGTCCCGCGTACACAGTTCAAAATATTTAAGAAAAATTAAAATTTTTAGGTTTCACTGGGGGATGAAACCTTCTCGTCTTCAAATTGAATGCAAACGAGTTTCAAAAGATACTTTCCTGAAACTATTTACACAAAAAAGTTTCAATTTTGAAACTTTTTTGACTTCAGATTGAAACTTTTAGGCTGAAACTCTTTTTTTTCTTCGGGATCTTCGGAAATAAGCAGGGCGGAGGTCATTGGGTTATCAGGGTCTGAGAAGAAGTAAAAAAAATTAATTAACAAGTTTTTTTAACAGCAATTTCTCCCCTCTCCCTTTCCCTTTCTCAAGCAGGCCAAGTATATTTACCCCGCCCCCCAAACAATGTCTAAAATGGCGCAAACATCTTCAAAATTCCTCCGAAAACCTTCGAAAACCTCCGAAACACCTTCGAAAGTCTCAATGTTTACATTGCTCGGCTCCGAAACTCTTCCTACAATAAAGAATTACTCTTGTGACGTCATAGAATTTACCGAAAGGCCGTAAAAACAACTTCGAAAGCCTTCGAAAAGCTTCGAAAGCCTTCGAAATGATTTCGGACCAATGTAACCAGGATTTCGGACCGAAATATTTCGGAGCGTTTCGGTCCGAAATTTCGGACCAATGTAACCGCAGCCTAAATGTCAAAAATTGGAGATGTGGAATGTTATGAATCGGGAAGTGTTTATTATGTTCCAAATCAGGAATTTGAGCAGATTGCTAAGTGTCGCTTTTCATTCTGATTTTCGAAACTAATTCGTTTAGATTTTTTAAAGTCTTGGGAAGCTGGTTTACTGTCTTGTCGACATTAAATGTTTTTGTTGTATGTTTTTTTTTGTGAATTTGTGCGAATTGCGTTTGCAAATCTGGTTTCTTCATGGTGGGCAAGGATTAGCAGAATGAGACGAGCTGATGCTGCAACAATATAGGACCCAAGAAAATGGACGTTGCGCATCAAAAAAAGGGCGTCGGTAAGCTTCAGAAGCGATGGCCCAATAACATCAAGACATTGTCAGGATTCTGAAAAAGTTTGGCAAAAATTGAGAAGTGCCACATCTAGAAGTGAATGGATTGGGAAGAGAATCTAACAAACTGAAACTACCTTCTTCAAAGATGCGTGCAATTTTAATTTTTCCCAAAGCAACGTGAACAAAATTCTGCAGCCACCGCTGATTCATAAAATTATCATTTTTCACTTACTTGAAGCTTCAAAACATTTATTTTAATCTTTTATTCCTAAACAAATAAACCAAACCCGTATAAAGATCTGATGCAAAGATTAGAAAGTTCCAAATTTTATTCTTTTACAATAACCCCATAATAGATGCTAAATTCAAGACGTTTATATTTATCCCATAAATAACATAAAATCAAGTCATTTACTTCAATATATTAATCCTCTTAAATTTTTTTTACCAGCCATTCGAATCGTCCAACGAATTTTTTAAAGTACCTTAAAAATTTCACGATCCTCATTAATATACATTCAAACTAGGTCCATAAAATTTAGAATAAAAACTTTTTTTTAATACGAAACGAACTTTTCAAAGGATTTAATTATCGGTTGACGATATTTTCTCATCCCTGAAAAAAATTTTAAGGATCCGCAATCGGCATTTCGATGCTTTATCGTTTTAATAATATTAAATTAAAACACTACGAGTGTTATTTGACCCCGATGAACTCGAAGTTTACAATTTTAAGACCAAAGCTAAATACAGGATAAAAACCATCTCCATTGTATATTTGAAAATAAGGCGGTACCGACAGATCTTACAGTTTCGATTGAAAAATCTTATCTTTTATATAAGTTGATGCTGAGTTAAGGGAATCATACTCAAATTAAAACTAATATAGGATCGTGACGTGAAACCATCAACCTCCCCGAAAAATAAAAATCGATCCAAAAGAACCCACGAATTTTAGTTTTTGTTTTATGAATGGGGCCATTTAGTAGGAAAACAAAAACGGTAACGACCGGGATTTAAAAAAGAAAAGATGAGATCAGAAAATGATTACATTGTGTTGTTTTAGAATAGGGATTTTTTAAAAAAAACGAACAAAAATGTAAGGTACCTTGTGAAATATGAGTAAAGGTCCATTGAATTATTTCAATATTGTTGTAAAAATTCTGTTTCATTTCTTAATTAGAGGGTTCATACGTTAATTATTATCGTGTAAATTATTTAACATTCTTGGACTGAGGCAAAAGACTCATAATCTTACAGGTTGAGGATCCGTCTTCATTTTTTTTTTTCATTCATTATTTGAGTTTTTTTTAGTTTTTGAAGCTTATTCATGGGTTAGTGTCAAAAGAGCAGGATGAGGCAATGAAAATGCAGTAGTTGTGGTTGGTTCATGCGAAATTGTTCAGATCGAGGCTGCTTTTCAGGCAAGGACAGTCTTTTCAGCTTCTGCGAAGGATCTGTTTCATCGTAATTTGAGTTTTTCGCGTTTGTCAAGGGATGAATTGTTGCTCATTGAATGTCTAATGTTTGGTCACAGAAAATTATCCAGTTCTGGTTGTTGAATACGTTAGACCTTGGTCGAATTTATAGCTAGCGGTTCGGGGGAGTTAGGCAGTAAAACCATGAGTTAAAGACAGTTTAGTCTGGAAAATTTTGAGTTTTTTTAGAAAATTATGATCTGAACAAGAAAGTATTCAACTAGAATAAATCTTCATTTATTGTTATTTTGCAGCACTAATACATTATTGATTTTTTGTTTACCTTGGCAAATTTTCCTCCGTTCAAAAAAAAACTCATTCAAAAATAAATTTGAAATCAAATTCTTTCAATTTTTTCAAAATTTATCTTGTCCAAAAATTAATTTTCAGGATTTTTTTTGTAAAAAATGGTTTTTAATTTTTTTTTGTCGCAAAAGTATTTTCAAAATCTTAAAACAGATTTTCTCAGAGTTTTTTTAAGTCGAACACGTTTCCTACAAGGAACTAAGCCAATCAAAAAGGAGAAAAAGTGAACCCAGTATATCAGTAACCCAGTGCGCAGAAAGACATCTTCTGTTCTTCTGTTCTTTCTGTAAGACGTCTTTTAGACGTTATCTTCCATCACTGGGCAAACATGCTCATGGCTTTCTTTTCAGACTCTTCACTCTTATATTCTAATCGTTAGAAGATTTTTGTGTCGGATCAAAAATGAATGTTTGATGAAAAGCTACGAACGAAGTGTTTTTTCAAATTGTGATAAATCGTTCTTAGTTTATTCAAGCTCCATGCGGCTGAAGCTCAAACTACATTGAACAAAAATAAAGTTTTAAAAAAAATCCATTCAGAAAGTTGAGGAAAAAAATGAAATTTTTGAAAACTTTTTTGAAGAAATTTTTTTTAAAATTGCAAACAGCAAAGAATTGTGAAATCCACTGAATTTCAAAATGCTTCGTTGTTTAGGTTTGGTTCCATGTTCAAAACTCACCACTAGTGGGGATTTCTTCTCTTCAAAATAATTCCTCAGCAACACTTAATGTTTGTAAAAAAATTTCTGCTTCTCATAAAAGTGAAATCACTTTGCTAGTGCTGAAAAAATCCAATTTGATCATTCTGACAATTTTTCCATAATTCTCCTCTTCAGTCAAACCAATTTTTCTCTAGTATTTGACATCATGGTTTTTCCAACGAAACGCTTCAATTTCATCCATAAACAACTGACTACAACATACCACAATTCTATCTTTATCTTCAATTTTAACTTGCTCTTATCAATCCCACAATTTTCCTATTTTACTAAAAATTTCCTAGTGACATTCGGAAATCTCTCGGATTAGCAACACCCAATAAGGAAGATGATATCTTCTGGTCATGAAAAATATGCCTTGAGATGATTCTTGCATATGATTGATCACAGTGTCACGTACAAAGTCACGATTTTTAAAATGAAAAATCATGCAAACGATGAAGAATAGAACGAAATTTTTGTGTTGAAACGTTTCTTTTTTTCTTTGAAATCTTTTAGGGTCGGATTCAAGAATTGCATTTTTTTTTTCATTATTATTATATTTTTTTATTTTCCCTAATGTTTATTTGATTTATGTTTTCTATTTCCATATGCGGATAGTTGGTTGTTCGTGATCGTTTATATCGTTTAACTTTTCTCTGTCACTTGAAATAATGACCCTTGGACGATCCCAAAGGGATGAGGCTTGATTATTCACCAATTTGATGAAAAATTTGTATTTTTTCTTTGGCTTGTTAAAATTCTCCGCTCGAAACAATTATGTGATTATTTTTACCATTTTTTTTTCTCTCTCTTATTTTTATAGCGTGACAAATTATGAGGCGATCAAACGGTTCCTGTTGAATACTCAAAAGTCCTATTATTTAAATATGGTGTTTACGTATAAGACATGACTTGATTGGGATGTAAGGAACTTGTGTTTTGGATGTTATTATTCGAGAAAAGTGATAGGATATATCAGCGTTCCGCTCCTGAATTAGACATGTCTTCCTAGTTAAACCGTAATTTTTATTTTTGACGTTTGACGAAATAATTTGAAAATCACTTCCCACACACAGTCTTCTCATAATCGAAATTTTTTTACTTATACCCTTTTTATTGTTTTATTGCTTTAGATTTTGACTACACATTGAAATAATTTAACCATGTTGATTTAACACACACATCAAAATATAAAATGAGTTTATCATATTATGTCGCTCAAAAGTATCAAAAAAAGCGACAATTCGATATTTTGTTTTGTGATGAAAATTTTTGTATGTTTAAGAGAGGCTGCCATGATGCTTAAAGTGTTCTTTTGATTAATGTAGATAGTGATGGAGTGGCCTGAAGGATGGATTTTCCCATTTTGAGAGCTGCTTCTTTTTTCTATCTTGTAAACTAGGCTGAGCTGAATCAAAAGATTGCATAAATTTTATAAATTTTACAAAGGCTGGTGATTTTTTCACAGAGGCCCAGAGAATTCTTGAGAAGTAGAGCTTGGTTTTTGGTTTCTATTGTTTTTCATGAACTGGCTAGTGTTATTCAATTTTAATTTACAACTATATTTTTGAGTTAAAAAAAAGTACTGTGCCTTAAATATGGGCAACGATTTTTTTAATAAAGTTGAGCATGCCAGCCTGCGCAGAGCAACAAAAAGGGAAAACAGTCAAAATTGGCAACTATTGAGCATTCTTTCTGTTAATGTTTTAAAAGATTTATTAAAGGTGCCTTTTTCATCTTGGCTGCAAAGTTTTACTTTTAGAAAGTTGAACGTGCTCACTTTGTGCCTCTGTCGGATTAAGCCAGCTGCCCTTTGAATATTTTTACAACTTCTGAAAATTTGTTTATTTTCAAAAAATCTTTACCTGACTTGGCCTCGAAAGTCTTCCACCTTTTTCTTTCCTTTTGTTCAAACGTTCTGTATTTTTTAAAAGGATGAATTTAGTTTTGTTGATGCGGTCACGTTGAACGGTTCCTTATTTGGTAAATTTTTTAGAGTTAAATTTTGTGAACGAGTGAAGTTTTTTGAAATTTTTTATGGTAAAGTGTCATTTGAAAAAGGATTATAACTTCATAAAATCGTGTAAGTAGTATATTTTTTTAATTGTTCCAACATTAATTAATGGATTTGAGGGGAAAATGAAAACGTTTTCTATTTGTTGGCACCAGGGCAGGTTGCTCTTGAGTCTCGAAGTTGTTTTGATACTAAAGTGACGAGGTTTTTAGAAAAACGCCAAAATTCTTATTCCAGTTCGGTCTGAAAAAGAACAAAGAGATGGAATTCTTGTCTTTCCAACTTACAAGAGCATTCATAATTGTCCGAATCAAATAAAAAAATATTCAAAAAACTAAAAAAAAAAATTGGCGCCATTTTAGGAAAGGCGAACATATGTTACCAGGTCATTGAAATCAAAGATAAAGCTGATAACGGTTCACAAGGTCAGATTTTTGAAAGCAGTGCTGAATAAACCTCAAGTTTGGTAATAGATGATCTCCGACTACTGTGAAGACAATGCATACTGAAGACGACTACTTCCTCGATGTCACAGCGAAGCATTTAATGGTCCAAATTCCTGTCCATTCTTATTTTCTTGCATCAAGTGTAAAGAAAATTCTGTTGAAAACTATGGGGAGTTGGCGTCACAGAAAAGACGGTCAAAGAAAAAATTTCATGCTTTTATTTTAGTTTCCGCATATTTTGTTTTCAATAATATTGACTTGAACTCTTGCGCTTCTCCTCATTTAAGCTCCATTAAAATGTCTTCTCAAATCTGCCAAACCCATTACAACTAAATCGAATTTTTGGAACCAGAAAAATCATAAATACACTTTGACGATTATGACCTAAAGATTGACGATATTACCTGAATCCGGACACTTACCTCAACGAATAAATTTAATTGACCACGTAAAAATCAGAAATTCACACGTAAAAGTGTCCGCCTGCATAAATTTCACAATATTTGAATGAATATAGCTTAAGTGGATATACATAAAACCCAAAAAAGTGAACCCAGCTAATCTAAATGATGGGTCCTTTTTTTCGGAGGTATCGTTTTTTTTTTTTTTCGTCTTCTCTTCTTGACTTGTCTCCATTAAATTTTGATCTTATACAATATTATTATATATTAGTTGAAATCCGCTTCGACTTTGTTCACTTTAAATCGGGACGACGTTTTTTTCTTCTTCATGTGATCGCTAACAAGTTACAATCTAAACGATCATCTAGAGTGGTCATTATGGGTTGGCGTAAAATTTTATTTCCTTAGCCCAATGTCTTAAGAAGTTGCTTTGAAATTTATTAGAATCTTCATAAAATGATGGGACTTGTCGTGAGTAGGCTAACTTATCACAGTAATTGCTCATTTGCAGGATTATTTATGCAGTCTAGTTGTAACGCGGTAACGTGTTTTTGGTGTTACTTTTTTTTTTTTTAATTTCGCCACGTTCGGATTTTTAAAAAAAATATCTTTTGTTGGAAGCTTAATCAAAGATAATGGCATGAGATAATGAATGGATGTTAATTATTCGATTTGGAAGGAAAAGTTGAATGGTGACCTGCGAAAACGGCCGCGGTCGTGTGTTTCTGAGGTAATCAGATGACCCTATCATGACCTTTCGGACACAGAATATTGGCGGTATCTTTTTATGAGAGTTTAATTGACATTTTTACAATTTCCATAGGACACAATCGCATATAAATGAGCTTCTGTTCATTTAAGTGGAGGCCGTGCGAATAACGGTCAGGGAAATGTCCACCCTGTACGTGTGGTGTGTTTTTTTTTCGGAACGCCCTTATTTCGGTTGCTGTCATACGGTTTTCGTGGAGCTTGGCTTATTCATATTCAAAGGGCATGACCAAGGCACGGTCTAATATATAATTACGTTTCGCCAATCGTGCCACAAAATAATAAAAGGGTAAAAAAAAAATGTGACGGAATTGTAAATATTATTCCGATTCATAAATTACTTTCTCACGATTTCACAAAAGTTATCGAAAAATGTAGAGACACGGATAAGAGGCTCAGTGTTATTAAAATTAGGAATAAAGTCGGTCACAATAGCGAGAGAAAAGAAAAGCCCCTAAAGGGCTCAAATATTTTTTGAAAATGTTAGGTTTGCTGCTGGTTAGCTTGAAATCCATTACTTTTCATTTTTCATGGATTGGTTTAGATCTGTAAATCTGCAGAGACCTGACAAGGCAAGAAGTAAAGTCCTGCTTTCGTTTGAAATTATAGGCTTGAGCTTACCACGCTTTCGACAAAATAAGCTTTAGTCGTGCTCCACCCAAATCTCTTTCCCTTTTTTCGATGCGACTGTCGGAAAATGACTTGCAAAAATTATTTGAGTTTGAAAAATTTAGGCGAAACAATTTTTTTTATATATTTAAGAATGTAAGTACACTTCCATAGAAATTCAATTTTTACCTCAAAAACTTCTCACAAAAATAACTATTTGGGAGGACAACTTGATACCTTGGAGCTACGTGAGAAATCAAATCAAATCGAACTAGACGTAATGTTTAATTTAATTCCTATACACTCTTAACATATCCTCGTTTTTAGTTTATACATCTCTTTAATTAGTCAGGGTTAATTTCAAGTAAAGTTCTGAAACGCCTCCAAAAATGTGTTTGAACAAGTAGCACATAAGGCGCTAAAAAATTCCAAACTTACAATTAATTACAGGCCCTTTCTTTCTATCAAAACCACAGACATTCAGGCTTTTTTTTCTTTTTTTAATATTGCAAGCTTTTCCATTAAATTAAAAAAGCAAATAAACGTTAGATATTTAATATTAATACTCGAATAAAATTAATCCTTTTATGACAATAGCTTTTAGTGACGTTTGGAAAAAAAATCTACAGAAAAAAGTCGATAAACGGAATAAAAAAACAAATAATGCAGCTCTTTATAATAAATAATATTAAACTTGTTCATACATATTCCCATAATGTCTTTTCTGAATATCACAGCTTCTAAATTATTATTTTTATTATTGAAAGATCGTCATCTGAGATATTAAATATTTAAATCGTATGGACTCCACAAAGTTTTAAAGTTGAAATAATAGCAACAGTTTGATTTTTTGTAATATTCGTTAATGAGTAATTTATTTTTTTTTTTCTTGAAGTTGAGTCATCAATGCAATGATTCGAGTTTAGTTTTGCTCCTAATTGTGTTTTTGAGGGGTTCAGTGCCGCCTCAATTGAGTTCAGACTTTGGTCGCTGCGGGTTAGATCCACTGTTTCCCAAGGGGCGCTCATGACGTCAGTAATTTGACCACGGCCACACTGCTCGAGGCAAAACTATCTGCTCTCCCAACCGGAGGTTGAAGGTTCTTCTTCCCTGTAAAAAAAGGGAGTGACTTTTCCTGAAGACTTAAACGAATGCTCGGCGTCTTTGCTTGCCAAATTTTCTCCCTACTTTATTTCCATTGTCGTACTTGTAGGAAATGAAAAATTACAGTAAGATCTATTCCGATGAACTCATAAAAGAGCAAAAATCCTTCCGCAAATCTTCGGAACAATCTGTATTTTATTTATTATCATCATTTACGGCTCACGCCTTTTCTTTCAATTCTGAGAATAAACCGTATTGACGAATCGCGATTGTTTCGCATAATAACCTAAAACTTTTTCTGCAACAGATGGAACGTATACTACGACCGGAACGAAGGAGGTAACACACAAAAGACGGATGAAAAAGAACTTAAATGTCACGACTATCTAAATAACAAGAATAGCTCGATTCTTGCGATCTAAATTAATCGTATCATAAATGGAACATTTCCAGTAATGAAAACATACTCGTCATGCTTGAGATTATAAGGCATTACAAAGTAGGTCTAATCGTCCAGACTAATTCATATAAGATACGAATTCAACGGCGCTAACGATTCGTGAAAAACGATATTCTCGCGTCTGGGGGGAATTTATTAAAATAAATAAAAAATTGGAATCGGTCTAACATGGCTGCGATAAATTTTTATTTCCCCATTATTTTTATCCTTTCTTCGTCAGATTTTTCTCAATGCAGGAATTTTTTTTCTTTTCGAGATTTATGTATCATCTTCCGTTAGTTGACTCGTTGTATTGAATCCTGATCCCATAGGGGGTCGCGATGTTATTCCGTGACAGTGGATTCACATGGTTACTATGAATCCATAATAACGGCTACTGAGTGCATAATAGTTTTTATCACTGTGGATATTTTTTTCAATTAATAGAGTCTAAAATTACAGCTACAAGCTATGTGTTTATTAAATGCAATAAAAGAATACTTTTATTGAAAAGGAAAAAATGTTGGGCCATCCCGTAAATCCTAATCAGTTGCGCAGCATGTATGGCACTGCGCATATAAGGATTTCCTTTTTATGTGTTCATCATTTCTTTTTATTTAATCCTTCTTCACCCCGTTCTTGTTAAATTACATTTTGACCTTTTGCCCCGCTGTCGATTTTTAAAAAAGGGTTTGTTGAAATAGTTACCAACTGTCAGGAGAATTCGATCTTTGGGGGTTTTTTTTGTGGTTGGAGGCGGATGATTTAAGGAACGAAGTTTGTAGGAAACTTTTTTTTTAACGATGGGATATCCAAGCCTATAGCCTCTATGTCTACCGAGAGAAAGGAATGATTGATGTAAAGAAAAATGAAATGACCTCGCCACGTATCGATCAAAATCTCACACGGAGATGCTATCAAGCTGACACGTCTCGTCGATTGGTTGCACATAAATCATTGCAGTGATTGGTTTTTTCCCCTTCGGCCTTTTTTTTCTTCCAAAAGTATGTTAAAATCTTAATACGGTAGCTTTGTTTTTAAAGAAATTAAGATTGATCAATATGGCGATTGAATTTTTGGATATTGTGTTAAGTGTTCAGTTGGTTCAGCCCAAGACGTGTGCCTTCCGTTGCTTTCAATTTTCCTAAAATCCATCTGCTCACTATTTGCCAGTGGAATGTTAAAGGAGAGTGTTGACTGTTACTGGCAGACATCTGCCTGAATAGTGACTCACAAGCACAACAGCTTTTACTGATCAAAGGCCAACGAGCAACAAATTTTGCTGAACAGTACTGTCCAGGACAATTTGTTGCTCGTTGATCAATGTTCACCAAAATCTGCTGCTTTCTTGTCACTTTTCAACAAAATTTTGTTTCTCGTTAGTCACTCTTCAGCTGGACTTTAGTTGGGAGTTGAAGTACCTTGGACATGTGTTGCGGGGACCCAAGTACAGGCTGCTGCAGACCATCATGCAGGGCAAGGTCGAGGGTAAAAGAAGACTTGGTCGTAAAAATCTCTCCTGGTTGCGGAATATCCGGAATTGGACCGGGTTAACCGTAGAGGAGTTATTCCGCATGGAATATCAAGGAGCTCGTCGGATCGATCGCCTAAGCTCGTGTGCGAGCAGGGCACCCTAAGAATTGCGAGCAGGGCACCCTGCAAAATTCTGTTAAAACTTAATTCTTCTGTGATGCCGAAATGTTTTCTCAGTGGCAAGTACATGCTTCTTCATCGCGTGGCCAAGTGCCAGACACTCATCTAATCAGGATTTCGCACAATATGGTATTCTCCATTTCCGGATTAAATATCTGAGAAACAGATGCTTGTCTTGATGTGAAACATATTTGCCCATTCTATGGAATCCATTGTGAAATTATTTTTATTAGGTTTTTACAATGACATGTTACATTAACCATCACTGATTCGATCAATATACCTCATAATAATTAGCAAGGCTAATGATACAATCGTAATAAGATAAAAATGTTGGCAGGTTATGTGCTAGGTCCGCATATTCCACGGTATACCGTGTCAAATTCAATTCGATTAATTTAATGGATGAATTTATCAGTCGCAAAGACGATGACCGCATCGGTAAAAATGGGCGGTTTTGATTTTTCCTCGCCGGTTTTCAAAGAAAATTATTGGGAATATGAAAAAAAAAATTACTTTTATCTCTTTTGGCCATCTTAATTCGTCATTGTGTCACTTTTACGGTTCCTCCATTGTATGAAATCTTCTTCACCCGCTTGAGAATTTTTTTTTATTTTCATTCTCTTTGCCAAAAGGTGTTTGTCGTTAACTGTTTTTGCGATGGCGTAGATAAATAATATAACGCAGTACCCCGCTGAATAATGGAATTATTTGAAAAGTCAAAGCAAACTATAAAAATGAAGTAATGCAGAGTTCAGCTCAGTCCTATTACTGTCAACTTTATAAGAAATCATGAAAGATCCTGACAGTAATTGACCGTGAAAACTTCAAGAATCAGCACAATCTCACACATTGTACCTGACTAATTGAAATAATTATTGCACGCCGTGCAATGAGATTTTTCGTTCAAAAAAGTTGAGATCGGTCGTTTAGTTTTTTTTTATTTTGCCTCCGGTGTTCGCACGGCCTTCGTGTTGACAATTGTAAACGACAATCATGATTTCATTTTTTTAAAAATTTTTTTTTTTTGAAAGAAACGAGGAAGTTTTTTTTAAAAATTCATGTGTGATGAGTATATTAGCTGTAATAAACGTAGCAAATTCGGCGGTAATTAAACCAATATTTAGGCTGAGTTCTTTTAACTTTGGTATGGGAATATTGGTACTTTCTAAATGAACATAGCGTGGCAATTTAACAGCACGTCTTGAGCGTGGGCGTTAGATGTAAGCACGAATATGTACAAAATGAACTTGTTTGAATTTTTATTATAGGCCTCCAGAATAATTATAAGGTTTCATATTTCATTGGCCTGAGAAAAGTATGAATTCAGATTAAGACTTTTTTGAGTGTTCTACATTGGTCAGGAAGCATAACAAATGTTTATCCACTCCGCTTTTTTTGTTATTAATGCTTGTATACCTCGTGCCATGTTACTTTACATAATTATTCAATAGAAAATGTTGAAAAAAATAATGCGTGAGGAATTTTGTTAATTTATGAATGTAGAAATTTTGAACGACCTGATTGTAACTTTGATTTCTTCGAGCCTGATAATAAATACCTTAGTGTTAGCACTACAGCAGAGGCCGGAGGAAAAGCGAATATAAATCCATGATTTTCACAGCTAATCTTAAGCCTTTGGCAGGAATCAGCTCTCTTTTTCAAAATCTGCAAAATGTGATCAATTACGTCTGTTGGTCATTAATCACTGTTAAGGAAAGTTTGTTGTTTTTTGACCATGTTCAGCAGAAGCGATTGCTTGTAGTCACTGTTCAGCAAAGTCGTCATTCAGTGATATTCACCCAATCTCTTTTGCAAAATTTGTTCATTAAAATCGGTTGCTCATTGGTGACTGTTCAGCAAAATCTATTGCTTTCTTGTCACTTTCAGCAAAACTTTGTTGCTCGTTGATCACTGTTCATCAAAATGTGTTGGTCGTTAATCACTGTTCATCAAAATGTGTTGATTGTTGATCAGTGTTCATCAAAATGTGTTGGTCGTTGATCAGTGTTCATAAAAATGTGTTGGTCTTTGGTCACTGTTCATCAAAATGTGTTGGTTGTTGATCAGTGTTCATCAAAATGTGTTGGTCGTTGATCAGTGTCCATCAAAATGTGTTGGTCGTTGATCACTGTTCAGCATTATCTGTTGCTCATTGATTACTGGGAAATTTGTCGCTTGTTGGCACTGTTCAGCAGAAACTATTGCTTGCTGGCCATTCTTCAGCAGAGGCAATTGCTTGTTAGTCACTGTTCAGCACAGCCTTCTACACGGTCTCTTTTGCAAAATCTGTTGGTAATTGACCAGTGTCGCTTCGTGTCACTAAGTGGTTCACGAGCTACAAATTTTGCTGAACAGTGAACAACTAGCACAGATTAAATTTTCTGAACAGATTTTGCAAAATCTTGGGTCGACAACCCAGTTGCAGATTTTTTTGAACAAATTGATTTGTTTGCGGCATGTGGCGCTTTTTTTTCCTCTAGGTGCATATCTCTCAACGAACTTACAAAAAAAATAGATCACTGACCAAATAACTGCACACATTTTCTTAATGGTACTTTACTATTTGATAAACGACATCTGCTATCATTGAATATAATTCTGATGAATAAAACTGCAAAAGCTTATTGTTAACTAGACGTCACGTTTCATCGCTTCCTTCTCCGAAACGGACATTTTGATTTATTCTTTTGGCGCCCCTTGAAAGAAGAAGAAGTATTTTATACGAGGCTTGAAATTTGTTTTCATGTTCTGCATATGTCTATCCGAACAATTATTAATTTTTTTAAACTCATTTTAAAATATGTAATTGATAAATGCTTTTAAAAATAAAATTAGCTCTAATTCCTTAATAAAAGATTTATTGAATACAATAGAATACGAAATGGATGACAAGAGATTTGCCGACTCGCTATTGTACGCGAGTCCAACGTCGGCAAATTTGATGCCACTTCACCTTGAGTTCATTTTAATTTTACACTTCTTTAATCAACAACCTGACTTGTCTTCAATCTAATCTTCATTATACTTATGTTCGATATAGTTTAACCTCTTTGTTCGTCGGACATTTCTTTCTTTCTTGTAAATGATACGATGGAAGTATCAAAATGAAGAGGAAGATTTGTTTTGTAAGGTATTTGCATCTCTTGGGAAGGTTTGAATGCAATCGAATTAAGGGATTTAATTTTCAAATGGCTGTTGCTGAGGGCTAAAGCTGTGGCAGAAAAATGTTAGGTGTCCATGAAGCGCTTGAGTAGATGGTTGTAGTATCAAAGGAGCAGTGGTAGTAAATCACAAAATATTTTACGGAAATCTACTAAAATCCATAAAAACTTTTCCTTGTTAAAATTCTGGAAAAAATTGCAACTTGATATTTTATATATCTACTTGGGTTTATTAATGTGCATTCTGATCTTTATGACCTAATAGGATTACTTTAAGTTAAATAAAATTGAATTGAATTATAAATGTTACACTTCATAAAAATGTCACTTGATTGATCATTGCAACTAAGTTTCCGCGGTAGTGAGTTTTTTTTTTTGTCATTTTCAGATGTTAGTGGCAAGTATTTGAGCTATTAAAATTTATGGCAGTCTCACACGACGTCGCACATTAACGTCACCTAACCTTCTTTTAATCAAAACGGTGATACAGGATTTTTTTTCGCTCGTTTTAGTCGTAAAATACTAGATTTTTTTTTACCCATCTGGCAATGGCTCAAATGTATTAAAAATAATATTTGATATCGTGGACTATTAAAAACGATTTTTCATAATGTTTAGAAAAGTATTTTGAAAGATGGAAATTTTTAATGGAGTTTGGTGATGTGGTATGAGCTAGTTTTTGGCGGACTTCAGGAAAAGAAATCTCAGCGTTAAGTTTATCTGTTGAAACTGTAGTGGACCTGAACTGGCCCAATAAGGGGAGGGCTATGACAGGACAGGGGCAGTTGCTCCTCTTTAAAGGTGTTAGCTATCATATGCTAAACATGACGGGATATTTCAGCCCTTCTCAAGGATGTAAAGTGCTTGCCCTTTGCCCTAGACGCCACTGATAAATGTTTCTGGCCCCAACCAAAGACTTCTCCTCTACGCTGTACTGCTGCAATTGAATTTTGATCTTTACTGTGTAATTAGCCTGGCTAGTAAAGTTGTTCGCTTTTGGGCTATTGTTCAGCAGAAGCCGTACCAATAGCCGTACCAATTCCTCCTCGACAGGGGCATGGGAATTTTGAAAAATTCTTCAGCAAGAGCTGGTGGGTTCTCTCTTATTATGGCATCTTCATTAATAAAAGAAAAATCAACGGAATTTATTTCCTTCGCACGACCTTCTACCAATAGCCAACTGGATGACGTCATCCAGTGATATTCAGCCAATCTCTTTTGCAAAATCTGTTCATTGAAATCTGTCGGAAAGCGACAGATTTCAATGAACAGATTTTATAGTCGCCAATAGACACTATAGTCGCCATTCTTGTCATTTTCAGCAAAATTTTGTTGCAGTGGCAGCTCTATTAGCTTCAATCTAAGCTTACAAAAGCCTCCAAGCTACCTTAAAACTCCAGCAATATAGCAATCTTAGCATGCGGTAAACCTCTCTATTTATTGTACAAAACTCTAATCAGTATAAAAAATTTATATTGTCCATACTCGACTCAATCTTGAAAGGAACTAATTACTCGCTGTAGAGGCTAAGTGGCTTTGACTTTGAGAAAAGCACCGAAAAGAAAAATTAACAAATTTCCTAAACAAATTTGAAACAATAGGATACCAATATAGGCTAACCTGTAAGGCAAGATATGATTAATTGAAAGTAATGTTAACTCCAGAGGGCGCCGAAACACGATAAAAAAACATCTTGTTGGAGATGTAATGTGAAATTTTTACATCATAGAAATATTAAATGTTCTCGTTTTATCGTTTCGAATCCTCTTTTAGATATATGTCACATCTCATTGGGGCTTACTCATGCAAGTGGCGTAGGCAAGCTCAAATGTGAAATAAAAAAATTCATGTCAATTATCATGATCTAATTAATACCCTTATTCGTAAGCATAAATAATTAGCGTAAAAATAAAGTGCGGATTTTTTTATATTCGTCATGCCACCTGAATAACATTAACCGTACAAAGGTTATTCTTTTTGTTAATTATATTAAAAAGATTTTATAAACTGCGCAGGTTCGACTTTTTAAAGGTCATATCGGGAAATTTTTTTAAAAAAAAAAATTACAATTTACAATCTATGACTTTTCTCTTTGATTGACATTCGCTTATGTCATTTATGGTAGAAATGTTTTATGCACGTATGGATCATTATTATTAGAAATTCAAGCCGATTCTTATGAAAAATGATTGATACGTACTGAGAGCATTAATGAAATGTCATGCGTATTGCATCTCCAATAGATAAAGAATCATGTTTTATAAATAATAATGATAGTAATATAATAATAAAAAAGATTCAGAAATATTAATAAGAAAGAAAGGTATTTAAGTTCGTTGTTATTTATATCAGGGCAAGTGCAATGACACTGTCTATAAATATTAGCATCAACAAGAGATGAGATTTGCTAACAAGGAGAGTAGTAGTAACGATGCTTGGAAGAGAAGCTGGTGCAGGATTCGAATGCTAAGTGAAATTTCGATTTTGAAGACATGAAGACTATAGCCATGCAGAAAAGAGGCTATTAGTCTTTGATAGAGAGACTAGAATCAGAGAGTCGCCAACTAGAAGGGTCACGTGGGGAACCAAAATATGAACGAAAAAGGGAACCGAATTAGTCAGAAAACAAACATGGCGGGAGGTTGGCGACTCTCTGATTATAGTCACTCTAGTCTGATAAACCGTCTGGAAGCGTTCGAGATGTGGTTGCAGAAAAATCCTTCAAGTATCCTGGACCCAACATATGACCAACGAGGAGGTCTTACTCCGGTTACACGAGGACCGTGAACTACTTGCGACCATAAAGCGCAGGAAGTTGGAGTACCTTAGGCATATGTTGCGGGGACCCAAGTACAGTACAGGCTGCTGCAGATCATCATGCAGGGCAAGGTCGAGGGTAAAAGAAGACTTGGGCGTAAGAATCTCTCCTGGTTGCGGAATATCCGGAATGAATCGGGTTAACCATAGAGGAGTTATTTCGCATGGCCGCCGATCGTGAAAGATTTAAGGAGCTCATCGGATCGATCGCCTAAGCTCGTGTGCGAGCAGGTCACCCAAAGAAAGTCAAGTTTTTTGCATAGCATTCTGGGGCAGAAGAGAGGTCCGCTGACTGGGTGATTAAGAATGCGCTCTAATGAAGAGATCCGAAGAGATTTTTGTCGGTGAAACATGTAGCTCCAGTGCCGGACAGGGAGGGTATGGCAGGTCCTGGATGGACGCCCGACTAGTCCCAGGCCTTACTGACGACCGTGGCTTTGCCGGGAGGATAATTTTTCGATGGATGCTGGACGTCTGCGGATTCCTGACTGGCGGGCCATTCTACTACAATCCTAGGGCTTCGTTCTCTGTGTGTGAGACTTGAAGGGCATATGCCTCTTCGCTGATGTCGAGGCAGGTTGTGGATGTATGCCCTATGAGTACTAGACGTTTAAGAAAACTTCAACTTCATTGAAAGGAAGTTTCGATGGATGTGGTCACCTAAGACCGATAAGCTATCTGACAATATAAAGACGCTTTGAGTGCTTGGCATGTGATGAGACGTCAGAACCACGTGTCAATAGGCTAGGGTGAGATTGACGCATGCAGAAACGTGAAAACTGCCGTGATTTTATAAATGCGAGTTACTTGGCTAGACAGGATTCGCATTATTCGGAAAAAAATAGTAAAAGGGCAGATTTTAAATTATTTTATGTGCGATGTTATTGCTTTTGTTCTGGCAGGTTAAAGTTATGCTTAACAAGAAAAATATAAAATTTCATTTGGTATTTGTAACTAGATCACATAACGATAATTGCATCCATTGGGGGTTTCTACAGTATATTAAGGTAAAACAGAAAAAAATGATTTTAAATGCTCGTTCATTACATTGTTTATGTTGTTTAAATGATAGACCCCATAAAATTCCCATTTTATTTGACTTTTCATTATCGTCAGGTTTCAGGGTGGAGTGGAAATACTATATTTTAGGGAATGAGTGCTTTTCCATCAAACGATTAACCGCGTTCGTGAGTTGTGTTGTTCCAAGAGGAAAGTAAGGATTCATGCGTTGTATTTCTGATGTCCCCGTTGAAATTATTTTAAGTATGAAAAGGCTGGATCAATCTTAGCATCTGAAGTTTTAGGCTGTTACTATGAAATTAAATTTGGCATGTTGTGGGTAACGACGACTGCTGGAGACGCTGCGGTGTGAATGCAAACCGTCTAGAGACTTATTGTTGTGAATGATTTCCACCCCAAGGGGAAACTTTATGGTTACTGGATATTTAAAAGCCTGGATATATAAAGACACTAGTCGCATTAGAGATTTGCCATTTTATCAGTTATCCCTTTTAAAGTTGTAAAAAATCATCATGGATGAGACTTCCCATAACTTTGCCAATTTCCTGTCTTAAAAATGGCATTTAAAAAAATTACAATACTTGAATCTTATTTTTCCCTTCAACCGGCTCCCTATTATTTCAGAAGCTGTTAGCTACTTCACATAAAAAATTAAAGCGAGAAAAAATAAACAAGATCGTTTATCAAAAGTTAAAACTAAAGATAGAACCGTCCTTTTAACTGCAAAGCAAATAAAAATATTTCCAGAAGTTTGAGCTTCATATTTTAAATTTATTATTCTTCTCTATCATTTTTAGGTACTTTGTGATACCTTTATTATTAGCTCATCATATTGTCTTTAAAAATTCCAAGCTCAATCGCAGTTAAGCAGAGATTTCAAGTCTTCGGTGCCACTCTTTAATCTTAATAAAATTTATGATAAAAGTTGGGGTGGGCCGCATTCTTATAAATGTCAAATAAAGTCTTGTTGATATGTGATCATTAACTCTAAAGTTCGGCGATAATTTTTTTTTTTCTTCTTGAAAATTACATAAGCTTCTTAAAGATTATCAACGAAATAAAATATTCATATTAATGTTTCCTATACGCCGAGAAGTATAAAAATGAAGGGATCAAATTAAAATAGAAGTTTTGTTTGCTTCAGTCTATTTAATTTGTTCGGTATTGTCCAGGTCTAATATCAATAAAGGTTAATATTAATTGTTATGGTTACTTTTTATGTTTATAATAAACATTAACAACATTTTTGATTTTGACTGGTGAAATTTCATCGTTCTCTGGTCTTGTTTCAACTTTTAACTATGAACAGTAAATTATTTTAAATTAGGATGAGCAAATAATACATATCACATGTTGAATTTCATTACCTAGTTCTGCAATTTATGTACATGACTTCTCCTTTCTGGTCATCGCCGTTTGGAAACACTAAAAATAGTTTGCTCTTCTATGATCATTATTTTTTTTTGTTCTTTTCTTATCAGAAAAAAATCTCTTAATCTTTCCAGCCAGCGGGGAACTAAATTCCTGACTTTGGGGCTTCATATTTGAAAATTATTAATCGAACTAATTGTTCTGATAAAATGATAAAACTTGTTTTTTTGTATTTAATAAAAATGGGATTTTATTGCTCTTATAATCTGACTTCGAAAGATTAGATTTTTAGATGCTGGTAAAATTTTTTTATTTATTTACATATCCGTTTTATCCATAAGCATATCTATCTGGATTAATTATATGTATTAACACCTAAACTACACGCGATTTTACTGGCTGAATGTTTAGTTTGACGTTTAACCTGCCATTATACGAATAATATTTTTTTTTGGTCTTCCTCTTTTTAATTTATTTTATTTTATTCCATTTTGTCACATGTCGCATTTGAAATGTTAATGTTTGAGCATTTTGTCAGACGGGCTTTTTTTTGTAAAGATGAGCGAAAGACGAAAGTCGAGATTGTTGGAAAATATGGATGAAGTTAATTAATTATCTTTTGGTCGAGATCTCACGCCGGCGTCTAATTTTTCTTGAGAAAATTTTTTTTGAAGTTGAGTGAGATTTCAGATTCTTGAAATCCGTATGTAGATTGCGGTGTTGATTTGGCTAATTTTTGAGTTAAAGACTAGTTTTCGTAATATGAGGATGAGAGGGATCAAAAATAAGGAAGATTGCACCGAGAAGAAAAATTAAGCTGCAGTTTAAGTTAAGAAATGGATCATTGATTGCATTGTAGAAATATCAGCGGCCCCGAATGTGGTCCCTGAGGCATCTTATAATGAAAATTGGAGACAGCATCACCTATGAACGGCTGAACCACATTTTTGTGATTGAAGTTTCATTATATTGAAAACGTGAGAAAAAATATCAGTGGTCCTACATATGAGCCTTGAGGCATCTTAAGAATTTAAATTTGTTGTAAATAATTTCCAAGTGCAGATTCCGAAAAATTAATTTCAAATAGACAATCATTGACATAATTTATGAAAATCTTGAACGAGAGGCGGAAAAATTCGAACAAGCATAGAGCTTCCGTCTAATTTAAGTGCAAGGACGCATCAAGCTTAATGCCAGCAGAAGACAAAAGAAAGCATTGAGAACTACAGTTGGTTCTGGACGTTGGTTGGTGGTAGCAAAACCGCCGAAAGAAGTACTACTGTTGTTAAACTGAGTAATTCACACTCAATGAGAAAAGAAAAAAATATTTTTACTTGTTTCTGTTAAGGCACTGAAAATAACATTCTAAATGGAGATGAGAACACAAAAATCATAAATAAAATCCTCCCTACCAAAAAGCATATAATCTAATAATTTAGTATTAAAAATTTAAAAAGATGTCCTCAATGACCAGGATAATGTATTAAACCCGTTCTAATTCATATTAGTTAAAATCATATTTTTCTTATGGGAAAAAATCAAATTTCACATGATGATGGCCTTTAATAAATGAACCACGTAATATAAAGTCGGTTTTTTCTCATCCTAAAATGTCGCCTTATAGTTTCTTTTGAGAATAGTAGCCTCAACATTTGTCATTATTTAAAAGATTGAATATTTTATTGAAGTAATTGCTTTAACCATATATAATCTAGGTTGCGCACATGTATTCATGGGACATATTTTTTTAAAAAAATGGTCTAAAAAAGCCCCGATTGCGCACCCCATGTGTTTAGGGATATTTGAAAAACCTTAAGAGATAGTGTGTAAATTAGTCACATTGATTGACAATGTCTGACAAGTTCCTAAAAGTTGTATAGCAATAAATCAGATTTAAAAAGTTACGGACCTAAAAATTGTATAATATTTGGGCTTTAATATTGACATCAAGGACACATCGATCAAATAAACTTTTTTCTTAAATATTTTTGACCAGGCACCGGTCGTCATCGTCATAAACGTGCAACCCACCGTGAATTTTTTAAAATATTGCTGCTATATTTAATATTTTTGGTAATTTACTCTTATATTTACGCTCGATTTCGAGATACGGTATCATACAAAAAGAAAAACTTGACTATACATTATGTGTAATTGTGTAAGTTCTGAGAAATCTTCATTCCTCTTTTGATTAACATAATAAAAAAATATTATTTAAATTATATCTCAATATCTTATCATTTTAAAAGTTCAAGAAAAATTAAAACATAAATTGGGCTAAAGTGATCGCCGTTGAATCGATCATCCTATGGTTAGATGAAAACGAATTCGATCCGTTTTAAATTAGAATAGTTGTCTGATATAAAGCTGGCTTGAGAATTGAAGTCGGGAGGAAGCTTTCAAGGGAAGAAGAGATTCAACTGGTGAAATTTCAACATGAGATTAGAGCAACTGCAAACGTTCCAGAAATAACTCAAGATTTTTTCCAACTATTTTATCACTCGTCCATTTATCGCGCACTATCACTCATGTAATATACCTATATTGCGAGTAATAAACCTTAGTCTCTTTTGTCATAATTTAGGGAAGGTATTTAACTTCGAGTTCACGAGGTCGAACAAACTATTTTAATGAGTTCATTTTTATATTCGAATGTGCCATATGAATCACGGTTTCAGTTTTGAAACTGCTTACTCATCCCTTTTTATCGGCTTTTCTCTGTATTCCATCGTGTAGTCCGAACCCGTGCCTTGATTTTTTAATTGCAGAATCCTTGTTTATAAATGATAGGTAAAATGGTTAATTGCAAAAATAAAGGGGCCAGCTGTAATGGTGCTATTACAAAAAAGAAATCCATTCTGTTCTTGTAAATTATAATAATTAATATGATATTGTTTAATTTTGTAACTGTTGTTAACAATGAAAACCTTTGATACTTAACAGAAGCGAAATTATAAAGTTAATATGCGTTAAATAATCGGTTTTTGGCGAGAGATGATTTATTGGTGGTTTGTGACTGATTAATTGATTTTATGAAAATAAAAGCATTCGAGTGGTTGGATTTGTTTAAGGGTTCATCTGCTTCGATATTTTTTAACTGGTGAGGATTTTTCCAGTTCAAGCAAGCGAGTGCGGTCATTCGGGAACAAGGTGCTGAGGAGGATTCTGGGCTGAATTTAGATCTGGTTATTGGATGCGTCATTCGTCTAAATGTCTTGAGGTGTTACATCTGGTCTTCTTTACGGATGCGAAACTTGACGCTTAAAGTTGCCATGATGAACCGTCTGGAAGCATTCGAGATGTGGTTACGGAAAAATTCTTCGAATATTTTGGACCCAACATATGACCAACGAGGAGATCTTGCGTCGGTTGCACAAGGACCGTAAACTACTTGCGACCGTAAAACGAAGGAAGTTGGAGTACCTTGGACATATGTTGCGGGTACCCAAGTACAGGCTGCTGCAGACCATCGCGCAGGGCAAGGTCGAGGGTAAAAGAAGACTCGGTCGTAAGAATCTCTCCTGGTTGTGGAATATCCGGAATTTGACCGGGTAAGAGGAGTTATTCCGCATGAAATATCAAGGAGCTCGTCGGATCGATCGCCTAAGCTCGTGTGCGAGCAGGGCAACCAAAGAAGAAGATTGGATGCGTACGTGAAGAATGAAGAAATCTGGATGCTTACCAGTCAGCGTTTTATCACGAGTGTAATTAGATCTCGACGGCTGCTAAGGGCGGGACATGCAGCAAGTTTTAGTAGTTTACAAGGACTATCAGAAAATTACTAGATAACCGTCCAACGAGTCCAAAGCCATTGGAGAGACCGAGATTGAGATGGTCGCAAGAGAAACAGGTCGAGTGGAAGCGCCAGATTGAAGGGCAACGGCTATGATGCGGCTTCAAATTTTGTAACGCCGTTTAAATAAGTTTGGTGAGATTTTAGCTCTATTCATCCGCCATCTTCCTGCTATTCAAAAAACTACAACCAGTTCTCGTCGTGAGGTTTTCCCAAGGAGGCTCCAAGGATAGTGTCATAAGTGGTTTTAGGGTATTAAAAAAGTGAGTTTTAAGATATTCAAATCGCGATATTGGAAATTGAATTCAAAGAGCTCCAATAAGCGGGAGGCCATATCCTTAAGGAACTATCCTGCAGTGCCGCGGGGCACCACTAATCCATTTTCATCCATTTATCAAAACCTCAACAACAATTTAATCATTTTTATTTAACCTGCACTCATAACATGAAGGAGAACACAATCAAAACAGATTTTTTAAAATATCTCATCCACAATATTATTGTTTTAAAAGTGCCAGATCTTCAAAACCGTCCGAAATAGATTGAATCGGGAATGATTTCAAAACTTGAGTATTTCGATATTGACAGGGCAAAAAAAAATAAGACAAGCTAAGAACGTTACACAAAAAATGTTAGAAATAATTATAATATAAACTAATCTGTCAAAAAATATCAATGATAAAACCAGAAATAATAAAATGTAGGAGCGCCAACGATTAATAAAGAGAACAAGAGGAAGACTGTTAAGAAAACCTGGGCGGTCGATCGAATCTTAACCTTTAAGATATTCACGCTTGAATATAAGTTCAGTATAAAAATATTACTCACTAATTTATATAAAATGTATACAAAACAAATTAGCACTGATTTAATACTTGAACATGGTGGTTACAATAAGAGGGCATTTTTTTTTTTACAAACGAAACCTTCATAAACTCACCGCTAAAAAACATCCAAAAAAAAATTCATCTTGTAGCTAAGAAACTAAAACAATAAATTAGAACAATAAAAGATCAATTCTTTACCTAAAAAAATAAAAAAAAAGAATGGATGAGATCAAATCAAAGCTATCAAGTTCAGGTACAGACATGTCAACAGCGATGCAGGTGTATCGTAAAGTTCTCACTCTAGGGGGTAGGACCCCAGCCCTGGTTTACGGTCCAGTATACCTATTTTAGTGTTATATGACTGACTGAACCATAGCACATGGGATGACGTGTAATCGGGGCTTCGGATTTAAGGAATACCCGATCGGTTTTTTTCATCTCTCAAAGGATTTCAAGTACTCTGAATATGTCCAGAAAACATAACATTGGTCGAAAACAAGTAATAAACAAATAAAACGTCTATCATTTAGTTGTAGTGCTAAATTCAACAACTCACTGTAATAATCCTGATATTTGATTTGTATCTGGGGATATTTACTCAATAAACAAAAGCGAATCAAAATCATTATATCGAATGAATGGAAGGAAAAAAATAATGTTGTTCGGGGTTTTTCTTTTGTTTCGGAAGGGCTTTGATAATTTTTGATTTGTTGGATATCGATATTAAATCCGCCACTAGATTGAGGGATATGTCATTTGAGTTATTTCTAGGACGACTCATACATGTAAACCATTTTATTATAGGTAGTAGTGCAAGTTAAAGTATCTACCACAAAACTAAATCAACGGAATATTTTTTTTATCAAAGATTTGGGATACGTAATGGTGACAGATAGTTTAAATAATACGGAATGGCACCCTGATAAAAATCAATGTCAGAACTAAAATCAGCCCTTTTCCCACATTTAATAGCAATGTTTTATTTTTTTGTGCGTTTGCAATCTTTTGAATGGTTTAGACCCAAAGTCTAGGGGTTGATCAGTGGCGGATTGGATATCATAATTCTTGTCACAGACACAAGCACCAAGATTCGGGTGGGAGAGCAACTAACGCAGGAAATTAAGACTCCGTCAAGAATCCGACAAGGGGATTTGTTCAATGTCATCATGGACAAAATTATCGATTTGCTGAAGACGAAGCTAAGATACCGTTAGGTCGATCGAATATTCATGGTCAGTGATGTTGACGAGAGGGAGGCTTAGAGAGAATAATGGATGACCTCAAGAAAGTTGAGTGCAGCTATAAGGCCTTGAGCCAGCGTCGTGGCTTAGTGTATTTGACTCACACTCTTAGGTCTAGTGGTCGATTAGTGGCCCTATTAGATAGTATTCTTTTGTTGTTGGTTGTTTAGTATTTTTTAAGTAATCCGTCGGAGTTTGAAAATGAATGTATTTTCGTTATGAATTTTCAAATCAATCTCTGGTACATTTTTTTTTATATGCAATGGGTATTTCGAAAATCATAATTTCTGGTAGTTCGTTTCAAATTTTTTCCTATCGAATTTAACCTCTAACCAATGTCATTTGAGCCATGTGATCTAGAGGCCGCCTATGCTCAGATCGAGTCTGGCACCCAAAGAGGAAGGTAACATTCCCAGACCGCAAGAATAGTGTCGGTAGTTTGCTGCAAGTTTGCAGTAAGGGAACTAGTTGACGAGTAAACTTACACTTACTCGCTGCAAACTTGCAGCAAACTACCGACATTGTTTTTGCGTTTGGAGTTATTTATTTGAGGTCAGTTGCACTTACTTGGCCACATTTTTAGTGTGACCGCTCACTGTTATATCTGAAGATCCCATGGAATCACCGTCTGTCAACGCCTCATCCTCAATCTTAACTCCTCACGTGCCTATTAAAATTTTTATTTGAAATGGCTTCAAGTTTAATCAACTTATCTAAGCTTGGCTAAATAATAGATCACTTTCTAATCCTGCAATATTTTACTAATTACATTTAAGACACTTCGATTAGCAATCTTACCACCATGTCATAAATCGTGACGCTTCCTCACCTCCCAACACTTGCTATATAAATAAATAATTAAATAATTGAGCGATTCGACTACTCACATGAGTTAGTTTTAGATTCGATACAGCAGAACAAAATAAACGTGCTCTTATGCCTCGGATTCTCCCGTCCTGATCTTCGTAACGCGCATCAACCTTCCTGAAAAAGTGATTAAATACCACTTTTAGAATTAATTCATATGCGCTGACTAATCATCTCGCAGATATCGTGTTTACATGAAAACGAACCTCATTTGAAAGTTTGAGAAATTAAATCTTAAGGTCAACAATTTTCTAATTTAAAAAAATCGAATTGATTTTCTTTATGTGAAAAATATTATTCCCAAATCACAGATTTTCGAAGCTTTATTTATAAATGATAAATGTAAAAAGTGCAATTGTGTTATATCGAAATTAGTATTCGTGATGCGTGCTCGGTGTTTTGGGCACCCCCCACAGAGTCAGCGCGTGTAATTTAGGAGCAACTCAAATTTACGAATAGCACACAATCCCTGGGTGGCCATCTAGTTTTCTTTTAAAATGATTTCGTTTTGAATAAAAATCTATCAATGGGAAGACGTTTGCTTTAGATTTAATTGGATGAGGCGTGATGAGGATTCCCATAAGATGCGCGAATCAAAACGGACTCTGCGAACTCGTACAAATAAGGAGATCCTAGTCATACGGAGAGATTTTTTTTCGATTAACCAAATGGTTAATAAACAGCATCTAGGGATTATTTATTGATGGCCGTATCAATATTTTATAAGGGGTCAAAACCTGAAATCAACATATGGATAGATAAACATCTTTGTAAAAATGGCTTTTGATAGAAAAATTAATAGAGCACTAAGGCCTCGCATTTTTTTTTAATTAAATGTAAACTTTCTGATCAATAATAGGAAGAAAAAAACGAGTAAATAAGTAGACAATACGACGAAATGCATGTACGCTAAGGTCAAAGTTGACAGGGGAAAGCTGCAAATTATTGAACATGATTTGCCGTATCATCAAAATGAAACATCACCGAAACATTGAATATTGGCGAAACTTATTTATCAAATTTATTTTAATCGATTAATTTATCGATTAGATTATTTTTATGTGCAACACTTTAAAAAAGATTGGAGAGTGGAGGAAGAGTGGGAAATGTGTTTTCTGGACATTAAGAGAATGCTGAGTTGGCCAGTAAGTGTCTGACCACTCTGGACACTGGTAAAATGAGGAAAACTTGGTATATAACTTGAGGAGCTTTGGAGTTATTGATAAGATCATCTCACTCATAACTGCATAAAAACCGGAAGATTTGACAGAGGGTCAATGATGGTGACGTTCTAATCGTCTAGGTAGACTAAATTGGGACTAGAGGGATCTGTAGCTAGGGTCGAGGAAGTAGCCAGAGAAATGACTGCAGGGGAAAATCTAAAATTCCATGGTGCTGCATTTTTAAAAAGATCAGTTTGTCGCAACGCCAATTTTGCTTAAAGGAGCAGTTCGGGAAATGATGATGGATAGAATCTTGGTTGATGGAATAAGTCTAGTCTTGTTTGTTGTATTTACTCCAATGTAAGCCCCACGTTTTTCTAATGAAGTTAGGTTAAGGTAAGTCGATAAATTCAGGTTTGTTTGTATTTTATCTGTTTTGTATATTTTGGCGGTTAATTTTTTGTATTTCTCAAATTGTAGTCCTGATGAAGTGTCAAATAAAGAACACAAAACGTTGACTTAAGCCAAAATCTTCTGATTTATTTTCGATTCGTTTCCGGCTGAAAAAATGTCTGCTTTATTCAAATCACCAAAACTTGCATTCGACCTTCTCATCACCAAAAATAAAAAGAGTCTTCTGCGAATCGCATTTTTCTTCATGTACGACACCATCTTTAACTTATAACTCACACATACCGATTGACTACCATTCATTCTTCGTTTTTATTAGCACTCCATCAAAAACTTCCGAACTTAACATTTTCATTCAAGTTAAAATATTTTTAAAACAGAACGGTATGATCTAATTGTTATAAAATAAAGGAATCTTTGTATGGTTTTATTACTCCATTAAAAAATATAAAAGAATCAAGAGGAAAATGTCAGTGGGAGTGTGCCCTATTCTGAACGCAAGGTGCTAATCGTAGCAGTTGTTAAACCGTGGAGGTACGACGAGATACGCCCGGTAGTCTAATGGTAAAATGTTCTCAAAACCTGACAATTATTTTATGAAACGCTAAATACCCTGATTTTTGTTTCAATGTCGTGTCCACCAAAAAGTAATTGGCCACTCCTTTGGAATAAATCCAAAGCTGCATCATATATTTTCTCGACCTTTTGGCGATTTACTTTACGATTCGAACAGGTGTTTGAGGAAATTTTTTTTTTTTTATAGAAATGCAATTTCTATAAGTGTTGCTTTTTTTATGGCGGCTTGTGAATGAAGTGTTAACTAAAGACAACATGTTAGTTTACGATCATTTTCAAACTAAGGATCAACAACTTCTTTGTTCGATTGTGTGAAAAGACATTCTTTTAATCATGTTTCATTCATATTATTCGCAGACAGGATGTTGAAAATAAAAAAAAGCAAAGCTTTCAACGACAATTCAGTTGCATCGGGGTGATTTAACATTTGCAGAAAGTTGCAAAAGAAGCCGGTGCACGCCCACGCTCAAGTAACATTGTATTAGAGTGAAGGAATTGAATCTTCCTAGTTCCTGCCCATGTTATTAGTTCTCTCTTTTTACTTCAACTTTGCGCAGACTCGTGTTAATAATATATCGCTCCGTTGGAAAGATCCCGCCTTTGTGTACGTTTTTTCTTCTATAACGGAGTTTAACTGGATAATTCAGTTTTCTAGACATGCGTAGCATTAAATTGGAGATCCAATGACGGGAAAAATAGCAGTGGAAGTCGTTGTCTTTAAGTATTGACTTTGAAGTCATGGTCTTTGAAAATAAGAAATTGAGTAGGATTCTGAGATCGAAGAGCTGGGCAGCTGAAGATGCGCTTTGGTGAAGAAACTCGTTGGGCGGCCTTCTGTCACCAACGTGGTCAAGACATGTCGACTTAAGTGAGCGGCGTATGTAGTGCGTGTGCTTTTTGCCTATGGAGCCGTTTTTGTTCATAAAAACACTTAATCTTTTTAGTCCTCTTGAAAGCTCAAAAAGTTACTGGCGCTAAAGCACAAAATTTAGATTTTATTTTTTTACCTGGAAATGGCAGGTAAAGTTTTGGGCCTAAAGATGTTCTGTATGGTCTCTAGGCCTTTAGGAAGGCCCGGACTGAGATGGGAGGCGCAGGTCGATTGGGGGGGACCGGATTGGAGGGCGGTGGCCGAGGAAAGATCTGGCTGGCGGAAACTCTGTGATGCGACAATAAGACTTAAGCCTTTTAAGGCCCTTTAAGTAAGTTAAATGATGGGGCGCAGCTGGAACATGCCCTAAATAGCTTATTCTACAACCATTAATCATCGAACCTATTCTCTGTGAATAAAAAAAGTGACAAATTCGATGGTGACGAAACTTGGTAAAACAAGAAGCTCCGCATTTGTAAATATCGCCCCCACACGAAATAACACTTCGAAAACACGATGCCAATAAATGTGATGTATATATAGTTAATCGTTTAACGATTATATTACAAGTTAAAAGGGCATAAAATATAAAAAACAACACGTTGCTATAGTCCTACATGACTTTAAAAACAGGGGAAGTCTTCTCTACCTGGTATAGGTTGATTTAAATTTTACATCATGGAGTTTTTACAATGGATACGCCGTATGACGGGTGGCATCGAAGAAATTTTCACTCGATTTTGCCTTCATTTTATTTCTATTAACGGATTTTTTTTTAACGGATGCACGAGTAGGCCTATCCAAAAAACCACGAAGATGCCTTCTTAAAATTTTGAACCCTGCTGATTTGAGTGATCAGTTCATACCGCACAAAGCCTAATACAATTATATATACCATATAAATATAGTTTTAATTAAAAATAAGATACGGAAAGAGAAAAAACGGTCAGCGTCAATCATAGTATGAAATAAATATTTTTTTATACGCCTCGTGGGAAGATCAAATGGTTAAACATTACCGCCAAGGTTCAATATATTCAGACGGACGTAGAATATCTGGAGCCGACTTCACTTTTTTTAACATGAATGTTCGTTTTGGCTGCAGAGAGTAGATCAGGACTCTGTGGGATGATCACATTGGTTTGGGAATGTACAGTGCGCCATAATTTTGTAAAATGTGGTAGCAGCATTATTATCAACCAATTTATTAATGAGTGTTTGTTTAAATTGATAGCTCCAGATCAAGAGTCTGGCCCAGTGACATCCAAAAAAGGTTGGGGGTTGGGGACCACACTCACAGAGGGGCAGTCGCATCAGAGACTTTGTCAGACATCTTCCTCCATTCACTACCGTGATCGGATTAAGGCTGCTTTAATGGGCAGGAACCGCACTGGGCGAGAGATTTATTGAAAACCTTGGTTTAAGACCAACAGAAATGTGTGATGAGCCCTAAGCGTAAAGCCGCACTTCTGGCCAAGCATTCATCATGATAAAAAGCTCTGGAAATGACTGTCCATTTTCAGGTCTTGCAGAGCCATTCAAGAGACAGTAGCAATATCATTAAAAAAATTGAATAGCTCGCTATCGACTGCATCTCAAACGCGAAAATAAAAGGGAGGGTTTTTCTTTTACCATACGATTAGGATACTAACATATATCATTCGTTGGGAACTGTAATAAAGCACACCTTATATTTATGACACGTTAATGTGTCGTCCTTTGCTTTGGTTTTTATTGATTCCATTGTACGCATTATGTTTTATTGTGGTTATATTTTACTACATTAATGTCAGGTACCAGCCATGAATGTGACTTTTCTGTTTTTCTTAGATGAGGGTAGGACAAGAACCAAAACCGAAAATTTTTAATATTGCGGCGAATGTTATTCTTTTATTTTTTTTTCCGCCGCCAGTTTTGAAGGAAACTAAAGCGCGCTTTGTGTAAAAGATACCGAAAGTTGTTTTCTTTTTAAATTAAAACGATGAACTAATTTACCGAAGCTAAATATTTATTTTTTTTTTAAATAAAATGCGGAGAAGATCAAAAGGACGTTGGGCAATGTTTACCGATTTCATTTGAGAAACTAATTTCTTATTATGGTTCATGGTGAGATTCTTTTTGGATCGGGAATACCTGCGTGGTGATTTTTTTTTTTTGTGGTGTGGTGGATATCGTGAAATTGGGAAGGCTGATGCTCCTGGCGCAATTAGGTTCAGAAGAAGGATATGTCCGGAGGAGCCAAGTCCGCGGTGTACTCTAAGAAAAACCCTGAGGCATTTGCTTCCCTTGTCGTCCGCCAAAAAATGGAACATTTCTGGTAGTCTGTCTTTTTAAGGCTGATTTTCTGATTCGAAAAAATCGCATTCTAAACAAACTGCAGCAGCCACAGCAAAAGAACAGTTTGGTTGTTATGGCACCAGCCTAATTGTTTATTAAGAATTCGTTTTTTATTTTCCAATAAAGGTCTTGTTCTTCTTCCGCCTCAAAAATTTCTCGGGTTTGCAGATATCCTTTTTCAAAGTTTAGGAAGCGACATTGAATTTCGTCTTTAAAATTTTAAGAATTCTAAAGTGACTTTCTAAATACAATCGATGACATCATTGAACGATTATGTGAAGTAACGGCTCATGAAGAAAACAACTAGAATCCTTAACTCTCACCACTATGATACCACAAGAGCCTAGTCAGCAATTCACATTAATAGTCATCTAGGACTATGTCCCTAACCATTAGCAAATAGTTTATTAAATGATCTTTCAATTACTGCATTACTTTACGCTTTAAATCATTATTATCATTATCATTTTCATTTTTTTCCTGTGTTGCACTATTACACGGTTACATTCTTACTGAAAGGTCGACTGACGTAAATGAAAAACATAAAATAATAAAATAAATCCTAATAACCTTTAATCTTTGTACGTGAATACGTGTATTCATGTGTTCGTGTATTGATGTCATTTATCAGAATCTCTATGAGATTTTGCGCTATAAACCAATGTCACAAGAAGCTTTTATGTGATGTCAACATTTTTTTTTATTCCACCAATCGTCTTCGAAGTCTTGAGAATGCTAACGGCTTCCGGCTAAATAGCTACTTGATGAAAATAATGTTTAACATTTGCCCACCCCAAATAAAAATTATTCGCGACATTGTTGCACTGTCTTTTTATTTTTATCATTTGAATGGAATCGTGAGGTTAGGTTCTGAGGAATTTTAATATTATAAAAAAAATTTTTTTTTCACAAATTAAAATTCAACACGGGTAAAGTAACAGGCGACAAGAACATTTTTAATGGCGTCTTAAACACGGCAGGACCAAAAAGCAAGCGTGTTTGTCACAAAATTCTAGCTCCCGTTAAAAGAAATGGACAAAAAAGAAGAAGAATTTTTTAATTCGTGGCAATTTGATACCGTTTCAAGTGTTATTGAAGCAGGAGCGACGCCAGAAAATTTTTCAGAGGGATTTAAAAAAGGGCTTTATGTAATGGATGTTGGTGACGCTCTATGAATGGTTGTCGCCTAAGACTGCTGGCAGCTGGCAAAGGTTGGGTTGGTTGGCTCCAGAAGTGTTGGCATGACGACGAGAAGAAAGTAGCAGGATGCAGACCCAGCCTTCATCTTTTGAACCCAATTGCCAATAATCTTATTTGCATGCCTTGGTTCAGCTAGCTTGACAAGTTTCCACAGGCCTTGCACTAAGTTCTTGTTTTCTGTGAGATCTTCAAGTCTTTGGATCTGACTCTGATGTTGCTGTTGCCTTGACTCAAGAAGAAGTTTGACTTGCTTCAGTGGAAAGGGCTGAGTGATTTCTAAGACATTTCAGAATGAGCTGCTTTCTCTTTGGCCTTCCCCCCTTATTCCTAGTTCGTGCCATTTTTCAGGATTCCTTTGATTAACTAGACAAACATAAAAATTTCTTTCCATAATCAAATAATAACAAACACACTAATTAATATTATTTTACGTATACTTATTTCGTTGTTTGATGAGTAAGAAAATAGTTCGTGATCCTAAAGCTAGAGGTCAGCTTCTGAACAGCCATTAATTTCAATGTTAACAGATCAGTCATTAAGTCTTGTGTTAACATCGCGGCGTGCCTTCTGCCTAATATAAACAATTATTTACACTCATTTCTAGGGTCTCCTTCTTTAAAAGTGTATCGACAAAAAAAAATTTCAAAAGGAAAAATGTTTCCATTCGCAAACTTGTCAGAACAAGGATATTTCTCGGTGGCTAAGGCCTCACGTTCTCGTATCGAAATTTATTGACAAAGGACAACCCTTTTTTCATTTCAATTTATACGTCCCTTAATTTTATTACTTGCTAAGGTCGAGTATCGGTGGTTTATGATTTTTTTCTAACTAATTTTTTTTGCGTTGTTAATAAATTGAAATCATTGATTAGTTGACTGGTTGGATTTTTTTTTTAATTATTGGTTGGTGATAGGTATGTTGAATGGATTTGCGGATAAGCGTTTAGATAGTTTAATGAAGATTTTGCCTTGGAAGCTGATTTGGCCTTTAAGATATTTTACAGATGTCGAGATTAGGCTTGGTGTCGCTACCGGTGGCAAAGACAAATCGTTTGTCAATGAAATTTTTGAACAAAGCTGCTGCGAATCGGAGTCAGGATCTCTGAGTTAGGGAAATTTAGAGTGTCGACCAGAAGAGCTGTGGTTTTGTTGATTTTTTTACCCGAAATATCATTTGGTATTAAGGATCTAAGTCGCTGAAAAAACCCGCTGGTTTTCCTGCGGTTTTTTCAGTGAAATGACCGTTTGGCGAGGATGTAACTCAACAGTTTCGCTTCCTCTGGTCCAAAAGGTTGTTACCTCTGCAGAGCAAACAAAAACCAATCTTTAAAAATTTTAAATAGCAAAGCGGCGACGGAAGTAAAAAAAAAGTTCAACTTAATTTAACCACACTTAAGCGCGAAAGTAATTAATGGAGGTAGAAATTTACATGCCACGCCTGATCGTCAACTGTGAAATTAGTATGATCAACAAAACGCTGTTTAAATTGTTTATTCTTCACTACTGTCAGGGCCTTATAATCAAGCAATCTGATAAAAGACGTTTTCGTTTTTTTTTAATATTTAATGGTGCTTTACAGTTATGAAAATATTTTTAATTAATAGTATAATCTTAGAGTGCAAGCCAGCGTCAATTTATTCCTTATAAAACAATGTGTTTTTTTTAAAAATATTTCTTTCCATTTAATACTAATCCGATCTATAGCCATGAATTATGTGAACCTTTTGGTGTTATGAAATCTTTATTTTACAAAACTATTTGAACTAATTCACCTTTGTTAAAAAAAAAATTAAAAGAACAATCAAAAGTATTGAAAATATATTAGTTCACGGTATATTTATGTTAAGTATGAAAATTACATGTTATACAACGATTGCTCCTCCTACTTTATTTAAAATTACTTTCCGATCATTAGTGTGTGCTGGGTTTGGTGGATTTTAAGAGGTTTTTTGTGTGAGGAATTTCCGATTCGGAGATTTTCATGAGCTTTTAGGCTTGTTTAATTTTTCTGCAGGTTATGGTCATTGTTTTAGGGATCATAGGCGTCGCTAAGGTTTTGTTTACGAAGCCTGGAGATTTAAAAAGAGCAAGGAGGCAGGGTTTGAGATTGTAGAAGCTCTCAAGAAGGGCTTAATTTTAGCAGGAGAAAAGCTAGCATCACCATTGTCAGATTTTTCATCCCGAAAATGGCCGCTTACATATTCAAGATTATGGTTGCTTCCAGTTTGTGTGGCACCCCTATACCAGACTCCCATATTTATATCTGGGAGGGATATCAGTTTGGCGCATCCAGAAGCTGGGACAACCCCAACTTTCAAAAGCTCTAAAAATATAATTAGTATGCCATCTTTGCGTTATCAGCTGACGCTTTTATTGTCATTCATTAAGAACGTTAAAAAAGATCTTAGCCTCCCCGCCTTCCCCTTCTTCCAATTCAAAATTCATTGAATTGAGGAAATAATCTTCCTAGTTTGCATTTTTTTGAATTAATGAGGTATTCGATAAGCTATCACATTGATTAATTGAACCATGCGCTTTTGATAAAAGTCCGTCTTTCTTTCATGACCACCGAGATTTAAGTCACCCGAGAAGAGCGAGAACAAGCAGGCAATCTGTGAATCTCGAGATGCGCAATGGGCGATGCGCGACGTGCCGGGTCGTATGTCAGCCACAAAACTCCAAGGTTCATCTTTTAGGATTGTTTCGAATAATTTTTTTTTTTTTCTCTCCCTTTTCTGGCGGATCCATACATAACGTGAAGAGAAATGAATTTCTTATATTTACCATCCGGTCGTGATCGTCGGGAAATGAATAACTCCAGGATTCGTATGGTTATCTTATTCAAACTTGTATGCTAAACGGTGTACTTAGGATCGGATGTCGGTTTCTGATAAGGTTTTAAATATCAAACCTAAAAATGCTAATAATTAATTTTATTGGAATTTTTATTTTTTTAATTTATTATATCCGGAAAAGTTATTTGGTTGTTATAAATCATTTTTACGAATCCGTTCGTGGATTATAATTGAAAAATTTTAGGAAATTTATGATATCAAAGTTTTTGAGATGGCGGGGTTAGTAAATTGGGTGTTTATTAAAAGTTATGAAATTCATGCCCAAATTTTTAATTGGTGTGTTCATGTTTATTGAAAAGTTATTGGTTTGGGAGAATAAATCTGTTGAGGAGGATCTCTTCTTTGGTGTGCAGCTTTGTTAAATTCGAAAATGCTTTCAATATTTTTCTTTTGGAAATCTGCCATTTTGGGATTTTCGAATTCTACATTATTGCTCTAAAGTACAAAAACTCAAAACACTAAACTTTTTCTTTTAAAAAAATTCATCTTCCAAAGAAAATGCTGTACAACAATGAGTCACTTGTATAAATTCTTGATCAGTACTCATTTTCTCATCATTTAATTAATAGGTCATATTTTATAAGATGATTATAACTTTATAAATGAAGATAAAGTGATTAACCCTTCCGCTTCATATACTGTATAGTAATTTGACTTGTTAGAGTAATTGCTTTATTTGCAATATCCGATATGCGCATCATTACATAGGAATATTAATTTTAAAACCTTGATAAGCAAATATAAAGATTAATCATACCCTTGTCTGATAGGAAACATGATCTTCTTTATTTGATCATCGTTACCTAATTCGATGCTTAACTGTGCTAATTTTCTTTTCAACCGTCTTTTACAAATAAGGAAAAGATCGAACTTGATCCCGGACGCAATACTCTGAATGTTATACATGCAAGGACATTTTTTGTATTTAAAGAAAAATATTCTCATATTAGTGAGTGAGATCAAATTGAGAGATAACATTGGGAGAGCCAACAGCGAAAATGAAAAGAAATTAAATTATTTAACTAAAAATTGACGATTGTACATGGGAATATGCAATGAACTCACCAACCACACCTATATGTAAATTTCATTGTTAATCGATTGAACTCATACATAACTTATATCAAAATTCAACATTTAAATTTTAAGATTAACAAATGATTAAAATCCGAACGTAACTGATTTGCGTTTCACCGACTAAATCGCGATTATTATCTTAATATCCGTTCATGTTTCTTTTTTTTCATTCAGATTTGCATCTATGGGAATATATCGAAAGGCGTGTGGCAATTGAGGAGCATTCGAGCCTCAGGGACGCGGAAATTCTTTTTTTCTTGTCTTTTGAAATTTTTTTTGGTGTTTTTTCGAGGGTTGGCGCCTCTTAATTATAGTAAAGCCTTTGATTTGATTAATTAATCGCTTTCATTTTGATAACCTTGCATTAGAATGTAAATTAAGGTTTTGTTATTGAACTGTGATTGTTTAATATATGAGCTTGTCGTTGGGGATCCTGGAGAGAATATCGATTTTGTCATTAGTTGGAAGATTGACGATATTTTAAAGCCGGAGTGATAATTTCAGGGGCCTGTAATAGTTAGGCTGTTTCGTTAAGTCCAAATTTCGGCTTCTAGAGAGCTGGAGTAGTCTTAGTAGCTTTAGGTGAAGAATTTTTTTGTGCCAGACTCGCAGCAATCAGCAAAGCTCAAACCATCACTCTTTGAACTCCTGGAAGAAATTCACGGTCGTAGGTGGCCTGAAAAACTCCCTTCATATTCCCTTGACAACATCCTCTGGTGGGCTAGTTGCCAATGATTTTTAATAAGTCTTTAAATGTTGCGATGTTATTGAATGTTTCTTCCGCGGACCCGAGAGTCCTGAGTCACTCTTCGACGTCCTTAAACGATATACATCTTTCATTTAGGCAAAAATAAGCGCATTGCTAAAGGCTCGACAGATAAATAATATTCAAAAAAATAATGAATCTTATGTTGTTATATAAGATGACTTCGTGCTTGGAAAAATTGTCGGCTCGAAAATGTGTGATCATTAGTGATGAGAAAGGTCTTGAAAAGGTGTGAAAAACATGGAATGATTGAATGATTGATTGTTCTTTTCGCTCGTGCGCGTTGACAAGCATCAAATATTGATGATCCAATCATTATTAATATAGAATGTGAGAGCACGTCTGGAAATATTTTTGTTTGTGCGTACGATTTATGTTTTTCCTCCCTCTTGAGGGATTTTTTTTTTGCCCCTGCCCCGATTTAAATTTTTCTGGGGTTAAATGTATATGTAAAAATATGTAAAACGTTCTTTCGTGTACAATTAACCTAAACGATCATATCGTTTAATTAATTATACTATCTTGTAATAATGCGATTTAAACATTTACTATAAAAGATATAACGGTGATGATTGTACTCTGGAATCCTTTTAAAACTCCATCATCGTTATCAAATTGCTTTAATTATGTTTAAATAATTATATTTATGATTTATGGGTCAGACTAACGACGCTGATTTTGTTTTATCATATTGTTAAGTGTAGTATTAAGTAGTTTAGAAAAAATGTGGGGTAGTTGCTTTTGTTTTGACAGGAAGTGAAAAGTTTGTCCTGAAGAATTTTGGTTGATATTTTTTTCTTTTTTCCAGATGATGCTGAATCAGTTTTCAGAGAATGAAAACTTAGCTAGGAAGAGGAACTGGCCTATATTCAACCGTCAAACAATCAGTGGAAAACTCTCGAGATGAAAGAATGGATTGGTTTACTACTTGAAACACGCTGTATCAATTACCTGGTAAATATGTACTTACTATTTGTTTCATGTAAACTGAAAATGGGTTGCCATGACAATAATGTTAAACTTACGGATGTTTTCAGTCTGAAATCGTTCAGCCACTTTTCATGCACCAGAAATAATCCTATTAATTTCAAAGTCCGACCATAAATCCTATTAGATATTTCCCCCCTCTTTGACCACCTCAGGAAAATTCATTGACCTTTCAAAATGGATTCGGAACAATTTTCATATTAAAGGGAAATAACATACAACACAGATCAATAATCATATTATCACTCTCTAATGTGTATCTTAAAGAATTACTTCCAGCTAAATTTTTAAAATAAACCCTAAGGCTGCTCCGCATTCTTTTTAGAAACTTTTCATTTTAAGACCGATAACTTTCCAGTTTCAAAAATATTTTCGCACCGGGAAGTTTTTATTAATTTTTTTTTTGCGCAATATTATTACCCTATTGTTTTCCTTTGAAAACATTCTTAACAAACATTCCTTGACAAACATTCTTAACTTTATTGAGTTCTCGGAAGAAATGAGAGAATGCGATTTCTTTAAATAGACGGATTCAACATTGCCAATGGCAAGTATCCAGTTGTAAATTGACTCATCTTTAAATGATTATTATTATTTTTTTCAATATATGGTTACGAGATCAAGGACGCATCTTATTATAATGACTTGTATTAAAAATGAACGATTTACCTACTCATGCTACGGCGGAAAGAAGTAAGAAGAAGAAAAAAAATATGATTGCAACTGAAATTATATTCACACCCATTTAATATAAAATAGTTAACCTAACGATTTTCACGTTTCCTTCAATAACGCGTGAACTGATTGAATTATCAAAAATTCGATACGGTCATTTCGTTTGAAACGAGAAAGGCGACACGCCAAAATCGATAAAAAATGAGATCGGGCCACGGTTAGCGTTTTAAAAAAATTACGCCTGTCTTGTATATATTTTTCTGCATGTAATTTAAAAAGGAGGCAGACCCGTAGTTAAAAAAAAAATTTTACTTACCCTAGAAAAATTCTTACTGCTTTTTTTCATGCCGACAATTTTGAAAATTCACTATTCTGCATTTTTTTTTTGTTTTGGACCTCAGGGCGCGAATTTCTGCAATGACACATTTTCAGGATCCACCTAGACGCCGAGTTTGACTTCGGGCCTGCAAAGGCGATGAAACGTCGTATTAAAAATTTTTATACATTGGTCCTTGATCCTGTAAGCGGCTTGTTTTGTATCAGGGAACTTTAAAAGCGGAATGAAATAGATATTTATATTCATTATTTATTTTTTTGCAATTTTTTTTGACATATCGAAAAATGTTAAAAAAATAAATTTACAATGCATAACGCATTGATACTTTTTTTTGTCGGAAAAAAACAATATTACGGGCTTATTAATTAATGAAGTAATTTACAGCCTTTTATTTCTTTTTTCAAGGCTATCGGTATATCACAGTGCATTTTAAAAAAAATAATTTATATTACTGATTTCTTTTATTTTTTTTAATAGTCTTTTGTATTTGTTCATGTAGATGAGTTGTAATTTGATAGTAATACTTTGCTGCCTAAAGTATAATTTTTTTTGCGAGGTGTAATAAAGTTCGTTATTGATCCTGACTAGAGATTTCTATTAAGGATGAGAAGAAATGAGTAAAATTGAATAGAGAAGTCGAAGGGAACTAAAAATTATAGCATTTAAAAATTTTTTGCTTGAAATCAAATTTATATTTTGAAAGACAGTCTTGTCTGACAATTTGTTACAATTTGTATTCTTTTGCGCAAAGCTTTTTTACTCAGGTTGGCCGGTTTGTCCGCAATTTTAGTTTGAATAAATGGCCAAATGTTGATCTGCTGTAGAACGTGAATTTTGTGAGCTGAGATTTTGACTAATTTATTAAAAATGTAAATATTTGTTAAACATTCTACGTACTGCTGAAAATTGGAAATCGGTTGATTGCTGAACGTGAAAAGAGAATTTAAAAAATCAATTTTTAATAAGCTGAAGGTCCAAAAAATATTCTTCAGACAAAATGTATCTGCCACCAATTACAAATTTTTCACCACAATTTTGTCTCGCTGTTTTTATTCTAATCGAGCGAACCTTCACAAGGTAAAACATACAAATTATTATCCTTCTGAAATTATTTACTTGAAAGAAAAATTCCATTTAATTAAAAACACCCAGTAAAGTCATCTCGTGCAAGAAGGGCCTATCTTAATATTTAGCTTAATGGCCTAAATGCTTTTTTGCGATAAATACTCCTTGCTAGCTCTGTCTGAAGTGCCAAAGCATAGCCCTGCACATTCTTTAATTACAATGGTGAAGAAGCCTTGCGCAAACGAATCCCTCAACCTTTCAAAAAGCTTATTTAACATTATTCAGAAATCATAAGCGTTTTATTTCATACATTTACTTCTGTATTACAAAAATAAATAAGTAAAAACTATAAAATTGGACTAAAATTGACACTTCCCATCGTCGAAAACAAAAAATCACAAATATTTTAAAGTTCAAGTTTTGCCGTTTTCGTCAAATCTAACGGTTTTTTTCTTTTATTAAAGTTTTCGTCATTATTTTCTATACTGTCACTAATAACATTATCTTCTTTAACGTTCTCACTATCACTTTTTTCATTTTCACTACTTTCAACTTCATCCTCCACTCTTCTGCTCGCTTTACTCTTCCGCCGATTTTTCATTTCCATAACCTTCACCGATAAATCCATCGGTTGATCCTGAACCGGACCTAAAGACCTTAAAATGGCTAACGAATGTTCTTCCGATATTTTATTATTAACAGTCGGACTCGGATCGTGAAATCCTTCGTTTTCTGAATTTTGTGACCCGTCTAACGAATGATGATTTGTTAATATTGAATTTCTATCTATTTTTTCTTCTTTTTGTTCCACAGGAGATTGCCGATCGTTCCTGTCAACTGAATTATGATCTAAACTAGGAGATGAATTCCTTTGATGATTCATATTCGGCGAGGGAGATTGAGAGCAACTCGAACCCCTTGAAGATCTCGAAGGGGAAGACGATAACGTTAAAGGAGCATGATTCGGGAGATGAAGAGATGGAGATTGAAAATTTTGCATAAATGGTAACAAAACGTTCCCCCTTGGTTGATGATGCCCCGGAGGTGGAAAATTTGGAAAAGAAGGCAAATACGGCATCGGTATCGACGGCATATGATGATGAGGTAATTGCATAGGAAACAAAGAATGTCTAGCTGCCCATAACGCCGCTGCTGCTTCCGCCGAATATGGACTCGGAGGTATCGACGTTCGATTCGGACTTCTCTCCCTTTCTTTTGGTAAGTTATTATTGTTATTATTATTTAATGTAATACTTTCTTCAGTCGGTGATCCCTTTGAATCGGAATCGAAATGAGATGATGCGGTTAGGTTTTTGTAACTTTCACCCCATAAAGCTAAGGCGGATTTATCTTTTAAGTGACTCCCTCCTCCGACAGCTTGTTGCTGTTCTTGGAGTAAACAGTGGATTTTAAACCAGTTGGATCTTCTACCGTATCTGGATCCACTTTTTGACATTCCGACTAGAAGACACTTTCTTAATCTACATGCTTTACATGCTGTCCGATTCTTTTTATTTATAACGCATTCTCCGTTGTTTTTACATTCGGTTATCGAGCCCAGGTTGTTGTAAGTCCTTCCGAAAAATGACTGAAAGTAAAAGAAAATCAAATTAGCTCAGATGAGAATAGTTATTTTAAGCTAGGAGATAATTTAAGTCGAAAATTCAACTGGAGCGACTTGGGCACGTTAAATGGATTTTGGTTTGTTTGTAAATTAATTTAAAGTGTACGATTGAATCTAGAGCATTGTTTTTGGAAGAAGTCATCGTAAACTTTTGGTAAGTAAAATTCATTATGTTAGAATGACTTATGAAACAGGTCAAAGGGAAGATCAAGTCGTGGTTGCTAGAAAATGAAATCATGATTGGGACTCGAATGACACTCTTGGTAAAGAAAATGAGGGACTCATTATAGATATGTTATTGCTTTATTGTTTTATTCTGAAAATGGCTATGGCATGTATCATGTAGCATGTAAGGATGACACTAGCGGTCAAGCCCCTTTTTGGCTTAGCTGATGCCATTCAGCTCGTATTGTGTTTATAATGTTTAAAGTAATAATATGCATTCGTTCCCCGGGAGTACATGAGAGGGGAAAGAGAAAAAAAAGACACGAGAAAATAAGAGGCAGTGGATCGAGCATGTTCATTAAATGTATAAGGATCACTGGTAAAGTAAGCAGTCCAATATCGTTCACAAGGAGTATGAAAGATGGAATGACTAAAGTATTTAACGAAACTTTGAAGACAGAACAAGCTGATAGCCTAATCCTTGTATCAAAGAGTGAAATTATCTGAAACGTACCCTCCTTCTGACAGATATTGGGCAAAGCTCGGAGAAGTAACTCGTTAGAAAGGCTTTTATAAGTATCAACTGGCAGTCACAGCACTAGATGTTTCTCAATTTTATTTATGAGAATTGAATAAAACTGCTCTCAGGGTGTAATATTTTTGAGATTTGTTTCCATGTACACGAACTGGATGGGAATTGCTTGCGAATTTTCTCAAAAAATTAAAAGTTTGTTTCTTTCAAAGTTCTTGTCCACTATGCAAGAAATTCGTGCGAAGATCAATGCAAATGGTCCAAGAAAACTTAGGTTTTTAAATCTCTTGCAAACTCACCTTACATCCTTCACAGGTGAAAGCTCCAAAATGGAAACCCGCAGCCGGCTCCCCACACACTCGACACAGCTGATTCATCTGATTCAAAAATTCAACAAAAACTTCAGTACAATTTACATTTTCAAAACTTCCCAAACTTCTCTATCAAATCCCATCTTCAAATTCTTACCACGTCAGTCGATGGGGAAGGTTGCGGACTTTGACCCCACCATCTTCCCAAAGCTGCCCCGTGACCCGGAGGAGTCGATTCGTTTTCCATTTTATCAAGACTTCCGCTTCATGTTCATCCTGCAACAAAGAAAAACAAATTAAAAACTTTTTAAAAAAAATGAAAATGAGCCATCGAGTGCGGAAAAGAGATAAATGACCCGAGTCTTTAGCGCTTTGGGCCGATCATTAAATGGAAGCTAAAGCGCGGTCGTTTGTTTTTAGCCACGCCAAGAGTAATTAAAAGAGAAATTAGGAATAATAAGATTATAAGGTTCGTTTTTGGAAATATTAGAGGTGCTCACATTTTAATTCATAATTGCGGGGTTGTTTATAGCCCATATCTTTATACTAATCCGTTTTCTACATTTTGTTTAAAATTTGTTTAAGAGTTCACCCGATAACCGTTTAGTACATCTTGTTTATTATCATCGAGTTTGGCAACGTTTATAGAATTTTAAACTGTTCAACATCGTTATGATAATAGCCCGAATATTTAGGCGCGTTCATTCATAAATAACGTCAGAGTGACATTTTCGTTTCACCTTTTTTTATTTTGTGTCCTAGAAATGATGGTGGTACCCACGTTTTTAAATTAATCAATGTTTTTTTTTCCTTACTTTATTAACTTGTTGCGTTTTTAAGCTTGAATTATAAAAATGGTTATTATTAGACGCTCAAAAGGTCAGGATGAAAGTGGATGAATCTAACAATGATACGCACGTAATATGTTGTCACGGTGCATATTACATGTCTGGAAAACAACCGTAATTAGATTGGTCTGTGTGATCACATGCAAATTGGCGAGACAAATCGACGTTGAAAGAAGACAGTCTACCTGAAATATTTTGATACGGTGGGAATTAACATATGCATGTTTAGTGACGAGGAAGTTTTAGGCTGATGATTTCTTTTGTGGATGATTAAATCAATTCGTATCGTTGACTCAGAGGAAGATTTTGAAATATTTGAGTGTCTGGTTGAAATTGAAAGTTTCAATTGGAGGATTATTGGGTATTGTTGTTGGAATTGCAAGAAAGGAATCAAATCGCGATTGAGATTCTCATTTGAAAGTGAGCAAGGATCTGACTCAAGAATGGGATGTAAGTAATTTGAAAGTCACCAGGGAAAACCGATGCGGAATAGACTCATGTCAGTAGCATGAAGAAGTATGAAAAAGCACGAAGGAAAATTTAAATTCATCTGTGGAAATCTGGCAGCGACTGTCATCTATCTAAAAATTTCAAGCCGATAGTTGAAAGTTTTCCGGGTTGGCTACCAACGTTTCGAGCTCATATTGAAATGTTTTCATCATTTGAAACAAGCTTCGATGCTCACGTAAAAAGAAGAAGAAACAGAAAAATCAAAAATATAATTTTCTTTGAAGAGGAAAAAAATTAAAAAAAATTTTTGATGGGATAGAACATGTTGGATGAACAATCGCTCCAGGAAAATTATAATCACTTGAACGAAGAAAATTTTTAGAAGCATTGTTTTCAAAATATGAAAAAAACATGATTTTATTAAAGAAGAGAAAAAAAATGGAAGAAATCTTCTGAATAACTAAAATTTTGGAAAACCTTATTAAATGGGAAAAAGTTTTGGGAAAATATTTTCAAAAGAAAAACGCTATCAAGGTCTCAAAACAATTTGAAACTACAAACAGGAGTTTTGCTCTCTATTTAATGTCTATTCCAAAATTAGGCAAATTATTCAGTGTTGACTAACGAATACAGTATTAGAAAAATGATATTCAAATATTTTTTTAGCCTCAAGACAATCAGAAGTGAAAAATTAGGCGGAAAATAAGAAGTGTAAATACGTCAACCAAAGTGACGTATTTATTTTATAGCCTGAATCTTTCCTATCGATTATCTTTAATGAATATTTTAACAATGCGATTAAAATTTTAATAACAATATGATCATTGGAAAAAGATTTCCTCATTAAAAAAATCAATTTTCCTTTGATACGGATATTGATTGATAAAAACTTTTATAATATAAGAATTTCAAATAAAATTCGGGAAAATCCTGAGACATATTTAATGTTAATTAACAGAAAACGAATTTGGAGACTTTGAAAACCAAAAGAAAATAATTTTGAAAAAAGGTTTGAAGATGTTTTAGAAAAAAAAAAGGCTGAAATTTTTGCAGTTCTGTTGCACTTCTTGCAGTTTAACTGCCATATCAAGTTATGGAAGAACTGCGTCTTCACCAAATTATGGTTTGTTGCTAATTTTCCAAATTCAAATAGCAGAATAAATGCTTTTGATACTTAAAATACTAACAAAGTCAAGTTTGCATTTTTTGTACGAATCCAAGTTTCATTTTCATAAATCTTACATGACGTTCATTTCTATTTAATACTAATCAGTCAACTTTTAAATTGATGATAGCATTCCCTAGACATTTCAACGTAATGCCCAGTGATTCACATTTACTTATATAAATTACATTCCAATAAAACTATCATTTTTTTTGCTACACATAAAAAAATGAATCACAGCTTCGGAAGCAATCAACCCAACCTTTATTTTTTTTTCTAAGGCTTGTGTTAAAAGTACTTAATCGTGAACTTTTTTTACGAAAAAAAAAAAAATCCCATCCGACGCATTATTAATACGCTAATCCAACCTTGAGGCTTTCTTAAACAGTGAACAATTATAAAATTTGGTAGAATTTACAGCATAAAACTGTTATTACGAAGACTCATTAGCGGCGAGTTGTAGTTTTGCTCCGAGCAGAGGCTTTTCCAGTTCTTTAATTTTCAAGAATAATCGTTACCATACTTCACAATAATAAAATATTGCATGTAATACCGCATTTTCACTTAAGCTCATCATACCTTTTGCTCTGTTATTATAATTAATAACACCGTCCGTTCATTTGTTTAATTTTTAAAAGGTGGGTCTGAGTCGTTAATCAATCCGATCGATTTTATAGTTAAAAGTTTTTTTTTTTATATAAAATCTAGTTTTTTGTGTATTAAATTAAAAATCATTCACTAGAGGATTAATGATAATAAAATGAAACAAAAATGACGTCATCAGTTGGATCTCCTCGGCTTGGCAAGCACTTGATATCGAGCCTAGATCCTGTTTGGCTCTTTAAATTTTTCGCTTTGGTCATTCGTTATAGATGTTTCGCTTCATTTTTTTTTCTTAAACGATTTTAAAAAGGGTGTTATGTTTTTTAAAGAGTGAATTAACATGAAAGTTACGTTCACGATTACAATTATTACAACCGTGTAATGTTAGTCATCTTTTTTTTCTTTAAAGAGTTAATGGGTCTGGTAACTTTCAGCAATGTCGAATTGGGGAGTAGGCAGCGGCATTGAGAAGGTCTTCTGCTCAAGTTCTTGGCCAGATATTTTGTCAGAAAATATTACACAGAACCTTGCCCTTGACTAAAAGTGAATCGGGTATAACTTTGATGATTACTAAGGGAGACTGTTTTCGGCTAATGATGATTTACAATAGAAAAACGAGAATCTACATTAAAACCAGAAAAAGTCTCATGCTCTGCGACTTGTGCTACTGCGCTTAGCTGGGGACATTGCGAAACTAAAACAGGCGGAGCGTTGGTGCGCAAAATATAGTCTGATAAATGACCGAAACAACAGCGAAGAGGACTGAATGTTTACGTTGGAAGAATTGGGAACAACATTCTTCTTCGTACCGTCAAAGCGACGGGTCGACAGCTGCATTTTCTTGTCTCGGGGTTGATTTGGAAAAACCGGTTTAGGTCTTGTCTGATTGAAGAAGAATACGGCGACAAAAAGTGTGCATTGAATGAATGAGGCGAAGTCCGAAGCCTTACTAAAAATTGAAGGCTCAAGCAAATCGTGGAAAAAGTGCCAGCAATGATTGCCGGATTAAATGGAAAAATAATTTTTACTAGGAATCACTCTAATCTACGAATTTTTCGATATTTTTTCGGATGATCTTAACACAGATTTTATTTATTCTATTTCATTATCAGTTTTCAATTTTTTCATTAAAAACTTTACGAATTTTAATCCTTCCCTTAATTTTAAAAACTGCAAAAAAATTTTAACTCTTTCAAGAATTTTCTTTTGACTTAAACATTTTTCAAGTTCAATTTTGCAATGAAAACACATTCATGAATGAATTTTTTGTCCTTAAGCCAAAATCGAACAATAACTATTTATATTTACCTTCCAAATCAGTCTAGCCACAAAAAATGTACATTATTTATTAGCCTTATTGTTTGCATTAAGTCGCTAATTATTCATAACATCATTTGGCTATTTCCCTTTAAAGCTTATGTCATTTTTCTTCGAAGTTAAGTGAAATCCAATAAAACCGTCAACACTGTATCATTATATCAGCATCAAATTTTTATAAAATTTATCACCACTAATATTTAACTAGAACAGATTTTAATCGAATTTTCCTAATTTTAAATCGGTATATCAAACCCCTTTAAGGCTTTTACTTTTTAACAGTTGTAATAATTTTTGATTGATGAAATAAAAGAAACCGAAATTCACAATCCTTAATCTTAATAGCACTTGCAGTTTCCTCTGAGGAGTAATTAGCTGATCTAGAATTGGATCGGAACACTCGTAAATTTTGAAAATTATGAGCTGTTGAATCGCGATAGTCAAATGGACCGAAACCAAATTGAATTTTTATTGTTTTGTACTTTCAAGTCATAAATGAAAAAAATATGCGATTTCATGATAAGTCTGATATTTTTTGAGAGGACTGTAATACTGCAGGGTCTCGAAATTCACTCTCAGCACTTTCTCAGCTTGACATCTCTAATGTTGCTAATGGCTTTAAAGATTTAGCTTAAACCGGATTAACTCTGAATATGAAAAATTTGAAGCAGAAACTAGCTTTAGCGTCAAGAGTCTCTCTCCCAGATTTCTCAAAAGGCTGAAGCGCTACCAACAGCGCCATAAAAATTACTTCCTTGCTCGAAGTGACCTTAACATTTTTAGCCTGCCACTGTTTCAGCTCTTTAATAATTTTTGTTTTGCTCATATATCTTGAAACTTAAAATTTTTTTGGCTATGGACCGAGTGTAATTAAATCCACAAAAAGATGAGTCGGTGAATGTTATTTTTTTGTTTTTCGTAAATGAGGAACAATTAATAATCAACGAAAACGTGAATGAGGAGTTAGTTTAAAATTCCCTAGGCCATTTTGAAAATTAGTATATGATCCGGTGTCAGGACTAATATTTTCAAACATGCGAAACATCATAATTTTTACTACGTTGTTGTTATTATTTACTTTAGAGTAATTTTTTTCCTTCATACTTCAAAATATTTTGACCAGGGGCCTAAATAATTTAAACTGGATTCTGATTGGATTTAATGGACCAGTAGACGAACAATTGGAGACACCATCCCTCCAATGAGACAAGTGTCCATTAACAATATTCAAAAATAGAAAAAGACTGGCACCAGTTATTACCTCGGAAATGGAAGTTCATATTATAATACGTTATCATTTCAATGTTATCGATCTTGCCCCTGAGAATTTCTCATTAAGATTTGTTTTGTTGCATACTGTCTTAATTTAAATATGGGGAGTGTGTTTCTCAAGGCGGTTTTTTCGGGTTACTTTTATTACAATTTTTTTTTACAAAAAAGGAAAAAAATGTAAAAAGTTGAGAAAAATTAGAAACGCGTGGTTAAGTTGTTTACGTTTGGCTGTTTTCCCGATTAGGATGTTATGACGGTCATTTAAAGTTAATAATCGTTTTTTTTTTTTTTTTTTTTTTTGAAAAATTGGTTTCTTTTAGTTAGTCTGTTTTGTGGTGCGAAAAGAAATTTTTAGAGAGTAGATTTTTAGTAGCTCCTCTTTAGATGAATTTTTTCATCTGTTTGCATTAAAAAAAATTTCCTGGCCTGAGCAATTTCGTAGCTGTAAAATCATCCAAATCTTTCGGATCACTTGCATCTGCAAAGATTTTAAAAATGTGAGTTCCAAAGGAAACAAAAAGCGTTGTCAAAGAAATTAGGCGATAGTTATAAGTTATCACTCTACGATTTTTTTTTAAAATTAGTCTTAAGAAGGGCAATATTTTCCCCTGTTGTTTTTAACATAAATTAAAACCGCAATAATTAAAGGCCTGGAAATAAATTATTATGCAGATAGCATTTTCAAGCTTTTTACTTTTTCGGGATTAAAGAAAACTTCAAATTAAATTTCAAGTTAATTTTGCCAATTTTTGCTTCAGCGTGCATTGTTAACTTTAACTTTCATTATTTTACTGTACTTCCCATTTTTAACAGAAGCTTCCAATTTGAACTACAGCGTCCATTTTTTGCTTTAGCGTCCATTTTTTGCTTGAGCTTCCACTTTTTGCTTTAGCGTCCATTTTTTGCTTGAGCTTCCATTTTTTGCTTTAGCGTCCATTTTTTGCTTAAGCTTCCATTTTTTGCTTTAGCGTCCATTTTAAAATGATAATAGATCATTTTTGAGGCTCTCAGCAATCATTTATTAAGTAATTTGAAAGAATTCTAGATCGATATTAAGTGGGCTAGGTGCTAGGCATGGATTATTTCAATCCAAAATTTTAAGAATTAGATCCTAAAAAATCCCGTTCAGCAACTTTGAAAGTTTTAATTTCAACCTGGCCAAATCATAAAATTGAAAGATTTTTTTGTTATGTGGAATTTTTAATTTTTTTCCTTTATGAGCGACAAAGAAAAATTATAAAAAAATATTTAATTTTTTAAAACTCCTTCGTTAAAAAATAATTCTAATTATTTCAAGAATTTTTAAAAAATGACAAATCAGAAAATTTTTTGTAACATTAAAAAGATTTTTAATGATTAAATTGAAAAAAAAATTTAGTCGAATTTTCTTTTTGCAGAATAATATTATTTGCAAATTTAGAGTCATATTTTTCAGCATTCTCCTGATAAAAAAAACGTTAGCCATATTGTTTTTTTTTTATTTTTGTAAATCGAGGAAAATGTAAAGGTTCATTTTTTTGATCGAGGTAAAAGACTAATTTTCTGTTAGTACTTGCGAATTCAAAAAAAATATCGAAAACGGATTAGAAGAGCTGTAAATGATCTAGTTTACACCAGAAAAAACATTCAACAAAAATTTTTGATCAGTAAATTAAAATGACATAAACCTTCCTTCGGTCAAATTCCTGAATTAAACCAGAAAGATTTTAGCCAATCGTAAATCTTAAAAAGATAAAAAGGAAACGATAATTGTTTAACTATTCTCTTGAGCATAACGTGCACCACCTCCCACGCCGCCGCTTTCGGTATTTTTGGTCCTACCACTTCTGTTTAAAATCAATACTCCTGCCTACAGTTTTTTGTCGATAATTTGATAAATAATAAAGAGCCGAAATATATAATCAATTAGCTAATTAAATAAATTGAGTTATCCTGGGCTCTTAATTTTAATATCGTCACTTTTAAATTTCTTTTTGAAATCTTTTTCCTAACATCAAGTTGAAGCGTTGTCGGTATCAACCATAGTAATTAATTCAGATTTCTAGAAAAAAAAACCTATGTTCATAGGCTCAAATTGACATTTAATATTTAAAAGTCAACTACACCACGATATTTGGCAAGGAAAAAAAATTTATTAATATTTAAATTATACTTAATTAATTTTTTTGGCAGGAGCCTCATTAGCAGCAAAATATTTAATTGTTAAAAATATATGTTCGTAATTTACACTGAATTTATTCAGAAATAACATTCGATAAGGTTGAAATCTTAATGTTTTCCATTATAATAAAAGGTGAAATCAGTATCGCTGATTTCTCTCTAATTCAATTAATTCTTAATTGTTTAAGTACTCAAGGATACGTTAAAAGAGGTTTTTCTTTCGGATATTTAGCTAAATGATTTTTTTAAAGAAAAATATTTATGTGGGTGACTTTTAAAACAACGTCTTCTGCAATACTACACGAGAAACTCGTTTAACTAGGCTAAATCTATCGTAAATAACTGGTTTTTTAGTTGTGGTAGGTAGATTAGCACTCGCATTCCCGAAATAAAAAAAAAAATTCAGTCGGAACGTAAACGAGAAATAAAATAAGAAATCAAATTCCTTTTTTTTTTTTTTTTTTTTTAAAAACATTGTGATCGGTTAAAGTCATGCCCCGTTTGTCTGCATAAATACGCCGGGTTTTTATTACCCCATTAGGAGCTAAAAGTTGATTAGAATGCATTTTCAAAAAGATCTCGTCATTTTCCCGCAATTTGATGTCTATGATACTAATAATCATTTCTAATAATAATGAAGCCCTGACGTTTGCCATTTAAAAATTTACGGCTTCGGATGTATTGTGCACGTCGGCAAAAAAAAAAAAATTAAAATACGGAGATTGGTATTTATTATTTATATATTTCTGATTTGACTTTTAGTGAAGTTATTGGATATAAGCTTGACGAATTTAAGTAACCAGCCGTAATAAATTTATCTTATGCTAATGACCATTATTTATTTTACATTAAAATATTTTATTATTGGGTAATGATTAACAGAAATTTAGCACACTTACCTTTATTTTTTGCTTGGCCACATTGAAATATAATCCGACGGTTAATGATTATAAGCACAAAGTATTCACTATCCCTTATTATCACTTATCAGCAACTCATTTTCATTTTTTTAAAAAAAAAATAAATTAATAATTTTTCAATCCACAATTTTCTAAAATAGTTTTCACAAATTTTATCACAGGCACAAATATCCGGTCACTTTTTTTTTGTTTTAGGAAAATGATCCGACACAATTAACTCGTGATCTGATCTAAGAATCAAAAATCGAATCGTCTTCCTCCCTCCCTCGCATAATCTCCCATGCACCTGATACGTTAAAAAAAGCGCAATATTACGCGGTTGTCAACTCTTCCACCTGTCTCTCTCTAATCCTCTTCAGGCTCGGGGCAAACGGCACGGTGTGCTATGCTGGCTCATGATTCTTCAATACCTTGATCAGGCTCACTTCTGGTTCCAGTTTTATGTCTCGCCCATGCTTAACGGGTCCCTTTATCTAATCATTTAGAAATAAACTCATCTTCTTTTCTCAAATCTATCATTCCTATCTGGATAAAATTCATATTTAACTTTTGCACATGTTATTAAAATCTCAACCTTATATCGATGACGTAAACTCGTGGTATTGTTTTTTATAAAATGGGAATAACTCACATATTTTCCCTGTGTTTTTTTTTTTTTTTCGTATCGCGGGTTGACACGGAAATAAATTTTAAGTTTATTTTAATTAATCGTTTATTTGTTGTGGTATTTATATTCTAATTGAATAAATTCATTTTTAAATATCATTGTGTTTAGTCGTATTTTGAAAGTGTATATGGGATTATTTTATATGAGATTTAGTCGTGATTTATTAGTATTAATGCGTCTCCATATCTATATGAGGATTAAAATAAAAATAAGGATTTTTAAGTGCGAAGATATGAAAAATATTTGGGACGATGAAGAAACTTGTTTTTGGCTTTAAAATTTGCGAATATTAATTTTATTAGATTAATTTTGCTTTTGCGCAAACAAATTGGATTGATAAAATTTTGTGATTATGCAGAAGATTTTGTTTGAGGACAAATCTTTTAAAATGAAAATTACAAAAACGAATAGCTTGTCTTCTAACCGCTTTAACACTTTTCTTTTTGGAGACTTCGTAATCAATTTTCTTGAGGTAGCTGAATAGATGAGAAACTCTGAACTGGTGCCAGCTTAAGTCCTGAGATTCCTTAATCGAAACGTTCTTTTACGATCCTGGTTGATCTTTGCATTGGCGCCTGGAGGAAGCAGTGTTTCTGAAAACTGCCGGGTTGCACAGTCGAGGGAAAGTCAGTCTTTACGGTCCAAAAAAATTGAAGAAGGATCCGGCATCGGCATCTGTTAGAAATTGATGTCTTAGAAGGTTCGTGAAGCTAACAGGTTTTATTCATGATTAGAAAATAAAAAGTGGTCAAACTATTAGAGCAGACGCGCGACTCTCTCTCTTGAAAAAGTCTAATTTTGATTGCTGCAAAGAGCACTAAACACTTAGTTTCATGAACCGTGTTTTAAATTTTTTTGAAAAACATTCAAAAGATAAAATAGTTGCTTAATAATTGCAATGGACAGAACAGGCTGGAGACGATAGTGCCAAATTTTTCTGGAGCGGGCAGAAAGTGACATACTTGCGCTTCTGTGAACTAAAAACTTTGCCACACCTGCAATATAGCAAATGCTGCGACTGTTGGAAAGAAGTTGAAACTGTTAGTGGCAGTAAACACGATGACTCTAACTTTCGATAATCTTTCAGTTCATGCAAGATCGAAATGGATTCACTTCCACAATATATAAATAACCGACCAAGAAAATATGAATTGCTCGTTTAGATGCATGTAAGTACAACCAAGCGGAGAAACAAGGAACATTTCTGGAATTAGAAGTCGCACAGCACAAACCAATCTAAAAAATTTGGAAGAGAGAGTGATCCATACCAGCTGGCTATTCATGTTCTTACTTGATGCTTTTAGCTAGTCTCATTCGAAAGTCTTAGTGAGGTATGATATTATTGGAACTACCTGCGATGACGGTATAAGAATAAAATAAAGACCCAATGGCTAGAGACAACTCATCCGGAAATTTGTACAGCAAATGTGTCTTCATTTAATGCTCTCTTATTGTAAACATTTCTCCTGCTTTAAAGTCCTGCAACCTACCTGGACCTCAGTGCTTCTACAGCAATATACTTGATCCACCCGTAATGCTTGTGCCTATGTTCATTGAGCGCAAAAGTGGTATATGTAGCTCCTTTTAATAAATACCAGTCTTACGATTACTTCGGTGTAGCTCGGTTTTACTATTCGTTTAACTAAAGGCGCAATACATCTCATTTCGATTCAGCTCGTCTCTTCATTTGCTTGTTGGGCGGGCTCGTTATTTGTACCTCACGTCTTTCATAGTTTAATTTCTCTTAAAGCAATTTCTTTTTTCGCCAGAGATGACATTGAAAGAACCGATTGCATTTCCTTTTCATTAAATGAACTAAAGGCACCAGTTTTTTGGGTGAGGTTGAAGCTAATTTTACATAAAGTGATAGCAAAACCTGCTTTTAAAAAAAGGAAGTTCAAAGAAACGCAGATACCTTCGCCCTCTCTTGCACCCTTCATTTCGGACTGAGGGTGACCATTATTATATTCTTCTGGAAAATGAGATTGCATTAGAGTAGAAAAATTCTGGCATTTTCCCTAAAAATACTTCAACAGTACATAAGCCATCAGCCTGCGCTAGATTAACCTAACTCTAACAAATTTTCAAAATTTCTTTTTATTCTCGAAATTTTCCTAAAAGTTTCCAAAGTACAGTTTTCGCGACTTACTGAAAAAAAATGAGAACGAAAGATCAAGGAAAAGGTTATATAACCTCTTTATTTGATTTTTGTCATTTTAAAAACTGGTTACTTCTCGTAAATAATAGCTTTTAACTAGCGTGAATATTACTCGGTCTGATGTCAGTTACATATCATGGGTCATGTTTGGCAAATTAGGTTATAATAACTCAATTATTCAATTGTCTCCCGTCCTAACTATCATTAACCGTCCTTTTTGTTGTCTTATAATTTATTTTTTAGCCGTTGAAGAAAAATATTTCTCGAGTAAAAAAAAATAAGAAAATATTTGTCGATGCACTTAAATTAGGTAACCTGTATAGAGTAACCCATGATCTTTACATTAACTATCATATTTAAATATTATTGTTTACTATAAGATTTCGATCGTTGAGGTTGAATATTTGCCCTTCATTCATGAATCATTTGACATTGTTTTGATTCATGTTTGAGCAAGCTTCCTCAAGATTCTTTCCTTTTTTTTAAAAAAAATAAAAAAGGCAGTGATTGATAAGAAGGAAATAAGTAAGACTATCGTTATTAATTAATTAATTAATTAATTGATGTTTTGAAATTTTTTTCTTTTGCAGGGACTGAAATGAATTTAAATGAGGATGGGAGAAAAGGAAACTATTGATGTGCGTGGATGACCTTTAACATCGTAATCGGACTTTGGGTAAGTTTGTCTATGTAAATAAACTTATTAATCTTATTTTTCTTTGTTTTTATATATCCCGGTTGAAAGAAATGATATCAAAACATTTAGCCCTGTAAAAAATGACAGGAAATATATCCAAAGTATTTTTAAAACTGCCATGTTATTTACAGGCAGTTATCCCAATCCGTTTGTATGTTCAATGAACTCTTGTTTCGGCCCTTATTGAGTTAACTCTTATTTTATTTTGTGATAATCGGGGCTAAGCTCTTTACTTGAACGAAATTTTACAATATTTGCATCAGTCAGTTTAAATATTCTTCTTACACTTGAACAGTTCCTATATGACGTCATACAGCTTACCAAAAAACTTTGGGGAACAATATTAATTTGATTACCTTCCAACATCTCCGAACATACCTTCGAAAGTCTTCGAAAGTTGAATGAAAGCACTGATCAGCTGAGAAAGAATATTACTCTTGTAACGTCATAGAGTTTACTGAAAGGCCGTAAAAACAACTTCAAAAATTTCGGATTAATATTTCATTTTTAAACTCATGAATGGCAAGGTTACTGATGAGGTTTTGCTGGGTGAACTGAGCCTGGTGGTGCTTTCTATGCGCTTCAGGATTCAGGAGGAAAGGCTCTTTTTTGCCCCATCTCGATATAAATCTCCTTTGGTGGCTGTTACCGACGTCTTTAACTCCTATCATAAGCGTCTCGAGCTCACTCAATCCCTCCCCTTGTTCCTAAAGAGTGCTAATTTGGTAATAGCAGAAGGGCATAATTTAGTAATTTAGCTTTTTTTTTTTTTTCCCTCACTTAATTTGTTGTAAATCGTGGTTTTTTATTTTTGTTGTTACTTTTTCCTTTCTTGTTAATGTCTATTGTATTTTTTTTAAATATTGTTTTGCACTGTGAAGGGGGTTAAAACCTGTTGTGCCATAGTAAGAAAATAAATAAATAAATAACCAATTTTTAGGTCCGGGGAGTACTGTAACTGCGGCTCCGGAAAAATCACTAAAGCTAACAATAGGAAAAGGAAAATAGGAATAGACTCACCAGGATAACTAAATAAGTACACACGAGAATTAGCAGGTGGCAGAACGCCTTTTTGCCCCCTTTTTTTGTTTTAGGGAGACATATTGTTGACTTTATCTTGATGTTCATGAATGCCTTCTTTATGCCATGTACTGCCTGTTTTGCTTAAACAAGATAAAATTAGCTCTCTAAAAGTAGGAAAGACCTTTTCATACAATAAGACCAAAAGTCAGTTTATTTGAGATTTTTCATGATTTTTTTTGACCGGAAAAATTAAGAATACTTTAAGCCAAAACAATAATTCAGGCTACGTTTTTTTATTAAGGATAACGATAATGAATCTCTAGTAAAAGTTAATGCCCGCTAAATTTTTTTCCCCTATTCTTTTCAACTCTGTAGCACGTGGTATATCTATTCTGTTATTTGCATATTAACACTGATAAATTTTGACGTTTGGTCATGTGCTTATCTCCACTTTTAAATAGGCCTGCAGCATTTACAATGATAGACTCATCTCAATGATTAGTGGTCATTCGTGAATACAACATGAGGTTAGCAACTAGGTTTTCGTTTTCACTGTCGTGTTTTATATTGTTGTTGCTGTATGACACGGATAAATCATTAGCCTCAGGTACGTGCCTGTAATTCTATAAAAATTTATTTTTGTAGTTAGAAAAATACTGAATCGAGTTTGGGTTTGAAGCATGAGATGACCGGAGTGAGTTTTATGTCCATTATCGATTATCGAGGGGATTTTTGAAGTATGTTAAGTCAATTTTTTATGCTCATTCTTTGCTTAAGGGTTTTTAATATAAATTTATTGTAATTTTGAGAAACGGTTTGAAAGGTCTTTGCTATTATAAATTTGTGCAATTTTTACACAAAGTCCCAGATTTCAAACTGAATCTTTAGACCACAGCTGATTTTTTGTTGTGTTTCCCTAGGAAAAAGGAACAGTTCTGCAGCTCAAAGATTCTGTAGAAAGGATAGTTCATAATTACTGTATCTAGTCTACAGCGGATACTCTAATTATGCCGTTTTTCCTAGAGCTTTGTATACTTTTGCTTTCACCTTTTTTTTGTTCACTTTTGAGTTAAAGTTAATCTAGACCCCATTGACGTCACAAAGAAAAAGAGACACGTTCAGTGTTATCCTTGGTTCACCTTCGGGAAAAGACGTGGATGGGCACTTTGAGTGCAAAAAAGACACCTCTTCGTCACATCTTACCTTTAAAGCTTGAAAGCAAGCAAAACGTTAATTACAAGTGTTCGCAAAACAAATTTTTGTTGACCAACTATATGGCTGCAGCTATGCAGCGAACCTGGTGGCAGATTCTTGCATTTTCCTCCCATTCACAATATATTTTTTTTAAAAAAATCCTATTCTAAATCGTTTAGGCCTGTTGTTAATATTGGGGCGATTATTTCAATAATTGAAGCTTAAACCACTTTGACACTCAACGCATCTAAATACTTCCTTTTTTCTGCATCCTCTGTCAAAATTACATACTTTTAGCTCTGCCACAGTTACTTAAATCATTTGAAAATATATTTCGACCTTGATTACAACTACGACCATCCCGTAGGCCTAAAATTTTGCTTCTTCAGCAAAAAAATTCCCCTTTCCCTTATCAGAGATATCGAAACTTCAGGAAACCTCATATACGTAAAATTTTTTGGGAAAGGTCACGGAGATCAACAAACGTGATTATCCTTATCGACTATTTTTATGTTTTGATCGGCGAGAAGTCATAGTGCAACGATAATTTTTGCAAATATTTCTGAGAATCGGTTTTCCTGTTTAAAAGGTTCATAGGAAAAAAAGTTTTTTTTTTTAAAAAAAAAAATTAACATTCCACAACTTGTTATTTTAATGCAACGATATCAAACAGGCCGGGGTCGTTGCCAACACTCAAAAGGTTAAAGGATCTGCTAACCTTTCATTTTATCTCAAAGCTTTATACCCTGCTTTGAAAAATCATTGACCTAAATTGACATGGGCGTGAGGAAATCAAATTTTTGGGAGAGCAAGAAAAATTTTCCAGCAGCAGGGCCGGGGCAAGCCCTGGACCATTGTACCCCCTGCCACAGGGAGTTATTGTGCTCCCTTTTCTCTCTAAAAAATGTTAGACTTCAAGCAAAGAAAAAGCCTTCAGGCCCTCTTGCTGTTGACGCCCCAGCCCTGTCCAGCGGATACTTTGCTAAATTTTGAGGGACCTTCTGCGCCCATGCTTACAATGTACCATAAAGTTCAATGATACTCGTTTTGTAATAATTATAATTATATTATTTTTCCTAATGATTCATATGTTGATATGTAAGTGAAGCAGCGAGACAATCATGAACGAGGTAAATGGTCATGAATTAGTCAAGGTTCCACGATAACGGAAAATCATAATCATTTAATTGTCATTTTCCCTAAACATTATCTCAGTGGATTCGATTTAAAGGTGCTAAACAATTTATTTATCCGGTTAATCTTTCGGCTAGCCAAATTTACACACATTAACAGTATCACGTATGCCACGATTCGTACAATTATGTTCAATCAAAACCCCTGCTCTTTATAAAGACTGAACAACCATTTATCTCTCAATTGACATGTTGAACGTTAATAACCTTGATTTTGCTGTTTTATTCACTATTCATCTAAATTTTTTATTTTTTTTTCCAGCGAGTAGTTTACTGAAATTAGAAGAAGGGGTCACTTATGTATATAATCTAGATGGAACTACAGAAAGTTTTTTGCCAAAAGCCAAAGGTCCTTTTGGTGACAATGTTAAAATAAACGTTAAGGCCACGGTGGAAGTTTCGGCATTACCGCAGAGTAAAGCTTTGATTAAATTGAAAAATGTTCAAGTAACTGACCCGGATTCAAAAGTAAATATTTTTTTTCCCAGAATTATTATTTTTGAAATCAATCCAGAGTCATGCTTATTTTATTTACTAATTTTTTAGAAACGCGGGAATTTCGGTTCGTTAGAGCAACATCCTCTTTTGGTGGTGCTTACAGGGAGTAAATTAGATTCTACAGTTTATACTGTCAAAGACGATGACTCTCAGTCTCTTAATATCAAAAGGGCAGTCGCGTCATTGTTCCAGGTCAATACGGAGGAAGATGGAAGCTATGGCTACGAGGTAAGATAATTTTAATCTTTCTAAAAGCAGTTTAGGGATTATTTCTTAAGAACGCAATGAGGTATTTGTATTAACACTAACAATTTCTAACGATTTCCTCCTTTTCTTGTCCTGTCCACCATATAATTTTGATAACTGATGGCCATTTCATGAATTAGAATGACTTTCGAGCTATCGTTTGATCCTATTATAATAACTCATCACTAGCGTTATCTAGGGAGCCTAATAGGGAGTGAACATTTCAATGAGTCGTCTGCTACAGTGGGGTTTGCCATTTTGAAAACTGTAAGCTGCCATGATCTCGAATGTGACTGCCGCCATTCTCGAATTGAAGAATCTGCCAATCGCGATGTTGCTTTTCAATTCGAGAATGGCGACCACCGAATTCGAGATCATGCATGGCAGCTTCCAGTTTCCAAAATGGCGTACCCGTGTGTAGCAGACGACTCATCAAAGTGTCCACTCCCTACCAGGCTCCCTAGCATTATCTATGAGTTATTCACTACGAGCCAGTACAGAGTGCGCACAACCGGCTGTGCTGTGTATAATATACTGACATTGCGCATACGTATTTGTGCAATAAAAACTAACTTGAAATTTTCTTAAACATATGAAAATAATCATTTTCTTTTAGGTTGATGTTCTCGGAAACTGTCCGACGAATTTCCGGATTTCTAGAGAAGGCGACGTTACTGTTGTGAACAAGTACAGAAACCTGAACAAATGTCAACAGCGAGAAAATTTCAGAGCGTCGTGGTTTGCTGTTCCTCACGATCATGCATCGGTAAATACCCTTTCATTGCCTTTTTTCACTTTATTTCTCTTATTTTTTTAAAATTTATTTTGTTTTATTTTTTAACAGCACGAGTCTCAATCCACTCCCCTTTTACAACCAGATTTCGAAGTTGAACAAAGGTTCAAAGATGGAATACTTACAAGCGCAGTTGTTCAAGAAAATTATTTGTTCAAACCATTCTCGAATAAGGAAAACGGGGCTACGACTAGAGTCGTCACGAGACTAACTTTAGAATCGAAGTCGAATGTTGCAATACCTGGTAAGTTTTTATTAATAAGGCAATTTAAAAGTTTCAATACCTTTTTTTAAAATTATTTTATTTTTTCAGCTCATAAAAATGATCAGAAGGAATCCATCATTTTCCAACATAATCATGAAGGAGCGGGTGCACCTGGCTATAAAGCTGGTGTTTTGGCTCAACTTCACAAGATCGTGGATAATATCGACGAATCTGTTCCAACTTCAACTGCCCAAGATTTTGGATTTTTAGTTCATTATGTTCGACACGCAACTAAAGAAGATTTGATCTCAGTTTACGGAGAAGCTAAATCGGGAGCTGGGTTTAAAAACAGGGACTTGGCTAAGTAAATATTCTTTTTATTAAAATTTATTCTTTGATTTTTTACATAAAAAAATAATTGTGAATTTTAATTTTTTAGGAAAGTTTTCCTCGATGCCATTTACCAAAGCAAAGGCACTAATACGGTTTCTGTTGCTGCTGAACTCTTGAAAAATAACGAGATTGAAAGTTCTTTGGCTCGAGTATGGTATCTTAGCTTTGCATTCGTACGTCATGTCTCCGCTGCTTCCTTGAAGGATGTCGCTGTAAGTAAAATGATAATTTTTATAATCAAATTAAAGTCGGACTCTAATAAAACAAAAAAAATATACAAATAATGGTTTTTTTTGCCAGGAACTTTTAAGCCAACCTAAATTGCCAAAAGAAGCGTATTTGGGGATCGGAGGTTTCGCTGGACAATTTTGCCGAGAACATTCTTGCGAGTCAGTGCCCGAGCTTGACCATCTTATTTCTAAATTTTTGAATGTACTTGGGAATTCAGTAACGAGGGATAAAGAGAATACTGTAAGTGATAAAATTGATTAATTCTTTATAAATATGGTTTTTAACCTTTTTAATATTTATAAAAGGTATTAGCTGCCCTGAAAGGTCTAAGAAACATCAGACATTTGAATGACGAAGCCGGCAACAAAATAGCCGAGATCATAAAAGAACCTAAAATTTCGACTCGAGTAAGAGTTGCAGCTTTGGAGACTGCTCAGAGTGATCCATGTCAATCAAAGGTAAGCACTATGATCAAAAATTTTACTCTCCTATGACAACGAAGATATTTTTTAAAACTATTCTTTTTTTAGGTGAAAAATGCAGCCCTCGATATTCTTTTTAACAGAGAAGAAGATTCTGAAATTAGGATCAAAGCTTATTTAGTTCTGATCGAATGCCCTTGCTCTAAAACCGCGAACAAACTAAGCGAATTATTGGAAACAGAAAATGTCAATCAAGGTATAAATACTAGAGTATCCTAAATTTATTTTTTTTTTTTTTTTTTTGGGCCGAACACTAAGTAAATTTTTTTTTAGTTGGAACGTTCATTACATCTCATCTTTACAATCTTCGTGCTAGCGTTAATCCGGACAAACAACTCGCCCGAGAAGTTTACAAAAATGTAAAATCGAAAAGGAAATTCCCTATTGATCATCGCAAATTTTCTCACAACCACGAATTCAGTTACAATATTGATTCTCTCAGTACTTCTGCTGCCCTCGAATCGAATGTGATTTACTCACAAAAAAGTTATTTACCAAGATCTGTTAATTTGAATTTGACTACGGAAATTTTTGGAAAAGCTCTTAATCTTTTTGAAGTAAGAATCAAAATAATTTTTTTTTTTTTTAATTTTGAAAACTTGTTAATTTTGTTATTAAATTTTATTTTAGGTAAACGGTCGTGCCGAAAATTTAGAAAGAGTTATTGAAAAATATTTAGGTCCAAAAGGTTATTTCAGAACTCGTAAACCTGAGGAATTATTGAAGGAGGGCAAGTCTGAATATGAAAATTTGGAGAGGCGTGTTAAAGATAAATACAACGATCTAACTAGGCATAGAAGGAGTGCTACTAGACAACAGGCTAATGATTTCGCTTCTAAGGTATAGTTATACTTTTTTTCATTTATTTAATCCCATCTAGCTTAAAGTTCTCCTTAGCGCTGGTCTCCTAGCCGAAAAAATCAGAGCTTTCAGTGCCCAGAATTTTTGTGTTTCAAAGTTTTCTTTAACATAAAATCAATTTTCACTCCTTAAAATAATTTTTTCATGTTTATTTTAGGTGAAACTTAATAATGCTGAACTTGACAACAATATCGATGTCGATCTATCTTTAAAATTACTTGGAAATGAAATCATTTGGCTTCATTGCGACGATAGCAAAGCACCACTCACCGTTACATCTTTAATCGACAAAATCGCTCGCACTTTTTGAGCGTAGCATGGGAGACGTCAAAAACTACAAAAAAGACTTCAAAAATTATTATCAATTCCTCGACTCCGAACTAAATTACCCAACTGCACTTGGCGTTACTCTTCGATTAAGCGCATTCGGTTCTGCAGTCATTCATCTTAAACTCGGTGGAAGCATGGATGTGTCATCACTTTTAAGAGATCCTAAAAATGGCGAATTTAAATTTGAAATTATTCCAAGGTTTGTTTTTTAGTATTTTAAAAATATTCTTTAAAAACAAAAAGGTTAAATACATTTTCTGCGTTTTCAGCGCTGCTGTTCAAATCACGGGAGAAATGACGATGGATATCCTCGGCGTTGAACCAGGTCTTAAACTCCAAGGAACGCTTCACACCGCCACTGGCTCCGAAGTTCAAGTAAAATTATTAGACGGTCATGGATTTGATGTTAACATTGGCTTGCCGGTTAAAAATTCGGATATTCTTACAATCGAGACGAATGTTTATGTATCGGTTAGGAACCAGGATCATAATCCTGTATCTCTGGACAAGCCGTTGGAATTCCAGCTCCCAAGGTATGTCAGCAGAAAAATAAATACATTTTTAAAATTTTAATTTCCTCAACTAATATTTTATTTTTTTTTTTAAAGGAGAGATTATCACGGATGCTTTGATCAACTTCTGAGCATCGTCGGGCTTACATTTTGCGGCGATGTTGGCTTCCCATTCGATCAACAGCCACTAACATCAAACGCAGCTTTGTACCCGCTGAACGGTCCAAGCAAATTATCTCTTCGCCTCGATAAAGATGACGAATCGTTAAAAACTTATCATTTCAAATTTTATTTTAATATTGATGATCCGAAGAATAAACGCCTTGAAGTTAAAATTGACACCCCTGGTTCCAAAGTAGAAAGAGAAATTAGTTTCTTAGCGTCAGTGGTAACGGATCCAAATAAAGCAGCTGAAATTCGATTCGTTTCTCCGATTTATGCATTTTCAGTAGAAGGTAAAATTTATTAATTCGCCAAAAATTGTTAATATCCAAATCATAAATTTTGTTTTAAATTTTTTTAGGTAAAGTGGTTGATACCGATTCGGAATATTCTTTAGTCGGCTCTGTTAATTTGGATGACACAATGCAATATAAAGCACGTGTGGGAATGCTTATCAATGGCCCGACTTATACTCCAGTTGTGGAATATACTCCGTTTGGTAGTAATCAGGTCGATGTGAAGGTTGAAGGAACTATTACTGTGGATAAGAGGCCGAATAGCGCGTACCGGAAATATACATTTAATAATTTGAAGATAATAGTTCCCCAGTGTAAGTATCTTGTAATAAAAAGTAAAAAATTTCTGAACCGATTTCCCTATTATTTTTTTCGTGGCTGATACTCATGCATATCTCACGCACCCACCAAATAATTAAGAATATTCTAAGACTACGAATTTGAAGATATGTTATTTATTTTCTAGCCTCTTATACTCTTGACGGCAGCATCGTTAAAGACGCCAACTTATTCCAAGTCGACGGTACCTTCGGATACGATCAACACAACGTGGCGATCAAAGCTAAATTTCAAAGACAAGGAACTTCTCCTAATATTAAAATCAACGCACAAATCCAACCGTCTCAATTCCCGGATGCTAGTGTCAACATTAAATATGAATACCAAAGGGATGCTAGCCATGTGAGTAAAATGGTAAAATCATAAAAATCTGTATCTTCTATATTTTCTCAAATACTTATTAATTTTTTTATTTTCAGATTGAAAATAGTTTGATTCTGGTTCACGGCCCTGATCTCAATTCTAAAGATCATCGGCTCACCATTTTCCAACAACTTCATTATAAAATTGAATCTCCTACGAGTTTCGATATCTCGACTAAAAATACTTTAGCTTATCCTTTTCTTGAAATCGAAGGGAAATTCGAAGGTGCTGTAACAAAAAGAAGCGTCAGCTATGATTTGGATGTTTCATACGCGAAGCATAAAGTAAAGTCAAAATTAAGCGCGAAAACTGCTATTAATAAATTTGGAGATTATGAAATAGATTTTCAAGTTTTGGCATTCGAAAGGGAAGCTATTCTGGAATTTAAAAGGGAAATTACTGATACGCACAAGTCGAAATTTACAAATAAAATCGATCTTAGGCCAGGTGGAAAATATGAACTGAATGCGGAGGTTACACATCAGTTTAGGAATAATGATATTAATGGTAGGATTGTGGCCGTTTTGAAAGTGGACGGAGTGGCGAATGATTACAAGTTAGTAATTTTAAAAAAATTATTCTTAAGGAAGTTTACTCAGTTTTAAGACCAACATTTTATTTTTTCAGAGTGGATGTTGGCTTAATATCGAATCCGACTCTTTTTGATGTCCATAACAAAGTTATAGTTGGAGAAAAGGAATATTTTGTGGCCAATTTAAAATATGCTAGAGTAGGACCGCCCTCTGGAGGTTTTAGATTTATAGTTTGGAATGTGATTGAATCAAATGGAGATTACAGTTACAAAGAAGGCAAAGGAACTGGAGTTGTATTGATAAATGTTGTACCGTTAAAAAGGAAAATCAAAGGTAAATAAATTTTTTAGTGCCGCTTTATGAGCAGAGTCTGACTTTTGATTTTGGCCATGAAAGGAATTCTCTAATTTTCTGGCTAGACTACAATACTAAATATTTATGTTAATTTTTTTTAAATAATTCTTATAGGCTCTGCAGATTTGTCAGTCGTTGGTAGCAAGCATACTGGATTAATAGAAGTACTTTACGATGCTGATAAGGATGTCAATAAGAAACTTATTATCGAGACTGACACTGATTTAACGAAATCCAGTGTTAATTCCAAGTAAGAATAAAATTTTCTCTCTATTAAATTGTATAAATTAATCTACTCTTAATAATTTTTTTATTCTTGCTTTCAGGAACAAATTAAAACTTTTAGAAAAGCAATTGCAAGTTAATTTCCACGGTGATTACCATGGACGAACAACTAATGGAGGAGCGAAGGGTGGATTTGAAATTACTTTACCCTCTGGAAAAATTTATCTTGGTAATCTGAAGCAGGCGCTACAAATCGTTCCATCTGGATCGTAAGTGCTTTTTCTTTAGAAAGGAGGGCTGAGCAGCTAGTCCTAGTCTTAAGACTAGTCCTAGCATCCCATTCGTCTTTATTTCTTCCTCGTTTTGTTATAAATTATTAAAAATTAAATAATTGTTTTATTTTAGTAATGGCGAATTTTACATTGAACTTGGAGCTAGGGAGAAGGCAGGAGACCCCGTCTACAAAATATTTTTAGATACTTTCGCCAGAAACGTAGATATTAAAAAATACTTAGCCGATACGAAATTCCAAGTCGGATACGACTGCCAAGCCGGAAATATTAAATTCAGCCAGTCATTCAAAAGCGAACCAAAGGACGGAAAAATCGTTCTTGGTTTTGAGGTAATTTTATTAGTGAAAAATAATTATTGTAAAAGTAATATTTGTTTTATGCGTTCAAAAAATTATTTACAGTCTTTGTTGAGTGGAAACTTGGTCAGCAAGACGTATCAAACGAATACTCATGTTGTCTTGGGCAAAAATGAAATCTCTTACGTAACATCCGTGAAAGTAGCTGAATTCTCTTTAGACAGCAAAGGAAAACTCTTGACGGAATTCAGAAGATTAGGATTGGAACATGAAACTTACGTAGAAACACCTTTGGAATATTTTAGAAAATTTAAAGTTGTGCACTTGCTTCATTTGGTTGAAGTAGAGGAAACCAAAGCTCGCCAGGTACGGATTTTAACTGATTTTGAAAATTTTGTTTGCTCTAGAGGCACCAGCTTTTGGAAATGACTTAGTTTCTTTTTAAACAAAAAATTTACTTTTTTGTCTTTACTAATTTTTTTTATTTCAGGTAAAATTGGTTGAAGAAATCTTTTGGAACGATAGAGACTATAAAGTTGAAGCCGATGGAGAACTGCATATTAGAAAGGGAAATCTTAAAGGAAAATTTACATTGCCCAGCGAAGCTAAGCCCTACGTAGTCGATATTACTTATAAGCACGACGTTGTCAATGGTAATTAATTAATTTTTAATTAGCACTTAATTAAAATTTAATTATTAGATATTTATTGAATTTTTATTATTCTAGATATCAGAAAGGGAGAACTTACGTTGAAGGGAACTTGCCCGGGTGATGAATCCATAACGCTGAATCTCAAATCTGAATATAATAAAGATCTAAGTGTTGTTAATAATCAGTTATCTGGACAAACTCCGTATAAGAGTGTGCAATCGTTCGATGTGCAAGTATGTGATCATTTTTTTTCTCGCATTAAAAATGATAATTTTTCATTAATTGAATATTTTTTCCGTGTGTAGGTTTCTTATAAGAGATTGGCAGCTTTATCGAGATTCACAGACTGGAAAGTAACATTAAACAATGAGAAACTTGAAGGATCTGCAAAAATTGACGTTACGCCGAATCATCCAATCGTGGACCTTGTTTTAGTTACCTCAGCTGGAAGGAATAGGATTTATTACAAGCATGATCGGAAGAGCGACAGACAAGGCAACTGTAAGTAGGAATTAAAACCATTAGCATTTTCAAAATTTCCTGAGCTTTTTTTAAAAAATCTTTAAATTAAACTACTGAAATTTTTATACGCAGCTGAAATCCAGATTGTTCTGCCTCAAAACAACCTCGCTCTCAGCGCATCTTCAAAAATAGACTTCACGTCATATGAAAACTTCTTGATAAACTTAATTGCCGAATCAGAATATTTGAATCCAGTCGACGGATCAAAACCCAATAAATTTAAATTAGAGCTTGGCAACAAACCAACTAAGAGCGGATCTGGTAACAAAATTAATTTTTCGGCTATTAAAAGTGACAAAAAGCTTTTCTCCGGAAGGTAAAATAGATTCAAAACTAGATTTATTGAGACCCAAAAGCAATAAAATTTAAATAATCAAAAATTTTTATTTTTCAGTGTAACGTATGCGTACAAGGAAACTGATGTCGGTTTCACTGTTGAAGGAAAAGGAAACGTCGAAACTGAAAGTGGCAAAAATCCAGTTACCTACAAGGCTCTGTATAAAAAATATACTTCAACGGTAGATAAGGAATCGGGCAATAGCTTAAGCTTAAACATTGATTACAAAAAAGGAACTATAGTTTCAGACACTAAATTAACCGATAAAGAATTTAAATATTTTTGGAAATTGTGTGATGGAGCGAATTGCTTCAAAATCGATACATACTCAAAATATCTACTAGGTAAGTATAAATTTTCAGCTTTGATATCTGAAAATTAAGCAAAATTTTAGCTTTCCTTCGGCCACTAAACTATCTTACTTTCGTATTGTAAAATATTCACTCGTTAGTTAATTACATTTGATTTTACAGGCATTTCAGAACTGAAACACGACGCTGCTTTAACTTTTGAAAATAAATTAAAAGGAAGAGATGATTACTTCACATGGTTTTCAAAGACTCACAGAAAAGGATTAATTGTTGATTATGAATCTGGAACGAAACTTAAAAATAGGGAATATAATGTGAAGGCTTACGTTCATGAAGACGAAGGAGGTAAATTAATAAGGCTGGGCTAAAGCTGATTTAAAGTCTGCCCTAGTCAATAATTTTTTTCTACTTGAACTTCGCTGAGCGAAATTCAAAACTGGATTTATAATAACTTTAATTCATTGTTTTAATTTTAGCTGTTATTATCAATCTTCCGACTCGCGAAATCGCTTCCATCGCTACATACGAAATTCCGTTTTATGGAAAGAAGAACAGCTCTCCGAATAATTTGAAAGTTCGATTTGATGGATCATTGTATTTGGACAGAAAGAAAAATCCATCTGAAAAAGCTAATTTGTTGATTGTTGGGGATCTTACTTCTGCTCAAAAATTAGTCAGCGTTAATGGAGAAGTTAAATTCAGTCATCCTTCTTTACAAAATGATTTGTCCGTTAAAACGAGAGGTGCAATCGGTTTAGAAAAACGCCTAATTGATGCGACTGTCGATTTAGATGTGTTTAACAAGAAAAATAATAAAATAACAGCGTCTTTGAAAGTTGATCTCGAACAAAATAAAAACGGGCATAATGTTACTGGAAAATTGGACTTTATCAGTAAGGGTTTGGTATTGGACGTCGGTGCTAATGGCCACGTGTTTGGCAGTAAAGACGGTTTTAGCGCAGGTTCTTTTATTTACTACGTAGACGCTAATAATCTCAAAAAAGACGTTGGGGCTTTTGTGGAAATACTTCCTAGCCGTGTTTTTGCAGTCGTGAGTATCACTTTATTTTTTGTCAATTATATAAATGAAAACAAGATTTATTAATGAGAGATTTTTAAATTTTTTATCAGGTTAAAGTGCCAAATAAGGAATTAGTCAAACTTGATTCCAAAGTTCAATTATCTCGCGATCAACAAATTGTTGAGGGAGAACTTACTTTAGCCGAACAAAAAACGATTATTGGAAAAGTTGAGCTACTTGGTCTTAATATTCTTAAAGCTTCAGTCTACCGCAAAGGTAAATTTTTTTTTTAAATTTGCAAAACTTTTGACCGAGAATTTTATTAAAAATTTTTTTTAATTTTTTGTAGACACTCCCAACGATGTACTTCAAGGCGTTCTCGGAGTCAGTGCCCAACAGATTGAAGTTAGAGCTGAAAAATTGTCGGCTGGAGGAGCAAAAGAAAATTTGTTTTCTGTGATTCTAAAATTGGATGAAGCCAATTCCTTAAAACCGATTTATGAATTGAATTCTGAACAAATCAAAAAGATTCTTGTAAGTTTGTGGCTTAAACAATAATTGTATTTGAGCGCAACTTTGATAAAATTTAATTTTTCATATTTTTCAGAGCTGCGTAAGAAAAGACGCAAGTGAACTTTCTGACCAGGTCGAAAAACTCCTCAAGGATTTATACTCTGAACTAGTCAAAGAATTCACTTTACTGATCGACACCCTCAAAAAAGCTCAGCCTAACTTGAAGCCCTTATTACAAAAATATCAAACTCAATTCGACGCCATTATCAAGGAATTAGAACAAGATCCTGAATTTAAAAAGCTTTCGGATGCAGCGTGAGTATTTTAAAAATTCAAAATAAAATCGAGGCAGGAAAAATATTTTTGGATTTATTTTTTAGACGGAAAATTTTTGCCGGAATACTAGAAACTGTAAGAAAACAAATCCAAGGTATTATCGCATTCTACGAAAAACTCCAGAAGGAAGGAATTGATTTACAAGAACAGCTAATCGCTGCTTATAAGAAGATTCAGCCAGATTTGGAAGCTGCTTACTTTAGATTCGTTGAAGGGGCTAATGTATTTTCTGGCATGGTTACTCAGCATCTAGTCGAATTATTTAAACGAATTTTAGATCTTCTTAAAGAACACGAAGCGGATATTAGGCAGTTGATTGTAAATCTAAGCGAAAACTTACAAGGTTCGTATCAATATATTAATTTTTTTCATGACTAGTACTCATGCATATATTACGCACATTAATAATTTTAGATGTGACGAAGGTAACTCTAAGAACTATTGCTCGTCTCCGCTTGGAAATTGAAGAATTTTTCAAAGTTCTCATCGATGAAATTAAAGCTTTGCCACTTTACTCATTATTGAAAGAGAGATATCAAGAGATTAGGGAATATGAATTACCTCCTCAGTTCTGGAACTTCTACTCTGAAATAGCTTTCGCCATTGATGATTTCTTACCGACTCCTGAGCTTAAAGAACTGGCTAGAAATATCTTTGAATATATTGAGAAGGTACAGTAATAATTTTTAAAGGAAAATATTTTTTTGGTGGATTTAAATTTTGATTTGTAATTTCTTTTGCAGAGGCTAAAACGTCAAGAAGTAAACGATATAGTTATCCTCAGGGGAATTTCCGAAAAAGCATACAAAGCATTCTTGTCTGTGATTGAATTGCTTAAAGAGCAATATGTTATTGATGATCCTTCTGCTTGGTTTGGATTTAATGTTAAAGTAAGTTCGAAGTGATTTAAATTTTTTTAAAAGAAAAATGGGTGAAATTATAATTTTTTAAATTTTAGCTGCCAATACCTGCGTTCTTTTACAAAATACCTCAAATCGGTTCGCTCGGCGATTTTTCATTTGTTCGATACTTAAAATCATTCAGGGAGCTGCCATCTATTACTGATTATTATTACACATACAGGCCAACGCTGAATCCTTTGGATTATTTGCCTCCATTTAAAGGTAAATAAAAGTTAATTAAAAATAGTTGGCGGTGAATAATTTGAGCTTGGGGCTCCTGAGGCTTAATTTAACTAACGTTAATTTTTTTTTTCCAGCCTATGGCCTCATACTTAATTCTCATCACTTCTTCACATTCGACCGCAAGCATTTCGCTTTCAAAGGATCGTGTTCTTATGTATTGGCTCAAGATTTCCATGACGGAAACTTCAGCATCATTGCTAATCTCGATGGCGGAAAATTAAAATCCATCACTGTCCACGACAAAGTAGATTCTGTAGAAATATTAAACGACAACACCGTAAGTTTTTTTTCCTACAAACCAAAATTTTTAAAACAAATTTCCCCCCTCTCATCCTGTTTTTTTTATAAAAATTAAAAATTTTGTACTATTAAATTTTAGGTTAGCTTGAACGGCAAATTAGGCGATTATCCAATAAAGCAAAATGATTTCTCTGGATGGAGACGTTACGGCAGCATTAATTTAAAACACAAAGCAGGAGTATTCATAACAAGATACCTCCAACAAGACTTGTACATTATTAGAGTCAGCGGATTTTATTTTGGAAGGACGAGAGGCTTGCTTGGAACTATTAACAACGAACAATATGACGAATTTACGCTTCCCAACGGACACGTAAGTTCATTCAAATGAGACAATAAAATTCATTCAGTCAGTAAACTAATTATTTTTTAAATTTTTTTTGCAGATTGCTAAAGATATAGGGGAATTTGGCAACGCTTATAAAGTCACCGATTCTTGTGCGAACGTACCTGAACTTAAAAATCCAGGCACACACGCACCTGACTGCAACAAATTCTTTACCAGTGATTCTAGTCTTCGACCAAGTTTCCCGTATATCAATCCTGATATTTATAGGGAAGCTTGTGATCAACATGTGGCCATGACGCTTACTGATAAGCCTAAAGCTGCTTGTGAAGTTGTCGCTGCTTATGTTACTGCTCTCAAACAAGAACATGTACCTTTTGCATCTTTACCCTCAGAATGTGGTTGGTATTTTTAAAATAATTTATTTCCGGTTTGTTTTCGCTTTTTATTAATCAAAAAATTTTTTTAGCCAAATGTAAAGTTGAAGATAAACCGATTGAATTGGGATACAGTGCAACGATTGAATCTCCGAAGGGGAAAGCAGATGTTGTTTTTGTTTTTGAACAATCCTCACATAACTCGCCTGTTTTTAAGGAATTATTAACCCCGTTGATTACGACTTTGCAGCATGATCTCAAAGAAAAAGGATTGAGGTATTGAAAATATTAACGAATCTTCACTAAATTAATTTGACAGACGAATAATTAATTAATTTTTTACTTTCAGCGATGTGGAATTCGCTTTGATAGGTTTCGATGGTCCTAATCAAGATTGGCCAGCTCATTACGGAAATAATGGCAAAATTACCTACGAAGGCAAAGCTGATAATATCGTCTTTGGAGATAAAGAAAAATTAAAGGGACCATACGATACTTGGATAAAGAAACTTAAATACGTAATGAAAGTCGTTGAAATTGAATTGGGTAAGTTGAACAAGCAGAAATTTGGTCAGCAATGTGCTGTAATTTTTTTAAATAATTTTTTTTTTTATTTTAGGCAAAGAACAAATTGTCATTGCTATGAACGAAGCCAATATATATCCATTTAGGCAAGGCGCGGTTAAAATTATAGTGCTAATCAATTCCACTCCTTGCTCAAAGAGCCCACTTTTCCCAATATCTGTAAGTTGAATCATAAAAAATTATTTGAAAATCAAAAAAGTCAGGACTAAAATGATCTTTCTCTTCTAGCTTCAAATTCCAAGAATTTTCAACATCAGGAAGCACTACACAGATCATGGCCTTAACTTTCATATTATTTCACCTCTCGCCGATATAGCCATATCTGACAAACCCGATCAAAAATTGAAAAATGTCGTTGGATTTGATAGCGAAAAGATTTACACGCTCTCTGATGCTAGGAAGAAAGATATCGAAGGCAATACTGCTGACAGGCCAAATTTGACATATGAGGAAGATTTATGCCTTGCATTTTCTCAATACGTATGTTTCTTTAAAATTATTTTTCACGTGTTATTTTTGTTTTATGCTCATTTCTCTTATTTTTTTAGTACGGTGGAGCGGCGTTTAGCTCACATAACTTTGTAGATTTAAAACCAGATCAAAAGAAAAAATTCGTGGAAGTTGTATCACAAAGGATAGTTAAAGGAGCCGTTGCTTACAAATATACGGAAGATTGCACTTGCAATTTGTATCATGGATTGTTTACTTATCCAGAATGCACGGTTTCTGATAAAGATATGGTGGTAAATTAAATGTGGAGAGACAGCCAAAGAATCGGAGTGCAGTTTATTAGTAGTTTTAAAATTTTAAATTGCATTAAATCATTTTTTTTAATGAAATAAATAAGTTTTTTTACGTTTTTGTGGATTCTTTCATTTTGATCCCTTACCAAGTTACTCGTGATTAATAATTACGGGAAAAGAAAAGAAAAATAAAGTTGAAAAGAATGTATCTTATTTCACTGTCAATGCCGCCATGTTTTGTTTTGATTAAGCCTCCGAGATAATTTATTTATTTTCTCATAAAGATTGCAGCTTCCTCAAGCAAAATAAACTAACTTGGCAACAAGTATTTTTTAACATAAACTTACAATTATATTACAGACATTTCCATGCAAGAAATTCGAAATTTCCATGCTTAAATTATCAAAAATCACGATGTTTTTTATTTCTCGCTGCCTCCGCCATTTTGAAGTTGGCAGCAAACGAACCCGCATCCAGGCGGCCACGTATCTACTTACTCCTAAAAAAAACCTTCGAAAGCGTCATTGTCTAAATGGCAGATAAATCTTTTTACATAAAAAAACGCATTCGTTTTTATTTTAAATTGTTATTAGTTTACGTGTAATTACATTCAGTATAGAATTCAATTTAAATATCTTGAAATTGAAAGCCATGAGACCGTAGTAGCATTTGACTTTTATACACAAAAATGTCGGATGATTACTCAAGTAATCATGTAGGCGGTTCATCTGAAGATATTGATGTTGGTTCCTTTAATTTTGACATAGAAGACGTAAGTAACTACTCCATATCCCGGCTCCTAAGTGATTTTAATATCTAACGATGTAATAACCTACTTGTCGGATGAAAACACTACCTGTTATCAATATTTTTTTTTTAGTTGGACGATGCAGAATATCAAATTCCACACATTACTGAACAACCAACTCTTGAGAGTATATTAAATGATCCAGAAGATCGCGTTTCGTTAAATGAAGATAATGATTCGCTTAACTGGTCCCAGGGCTTACATTCCAGCACTGGGATCGGTTTGGAAGGTGGAAGTGAAACCTTATCATTAGCTAGTCAAAGAAGTAAAACATCTTCTGATAAGAAAGGAGCTTCTTCCACTGCATTTTTACGTCATGTTTTGCTCAAAGGGATCTCTACACAAGTCAATTCTGCTGCTGTAAGTAAATAAAAATTGTTCATCCAAAAAAAAATACTGTTATTGTAACACTAATTTTTTTTAGGAAAGAGTTAATGCAGGTTCGGCAACTGCAGTTACTGTTACATCAATGGTTGCTGTTGGAACATCACATGGGTTAATATTAGTTTTTGATAGCCGACAAACCTTGAGATGGTGTTTAAACAGTCCAGATGATGATCAAGGTTCCGTTTCAAGCTTATGTTTTAATAACAATTCAACAAGATTGCTTGTTGGTTTTGCAAGAGGACATATTTTAATGTTTGATTTGATAAATGGAAAATTAATTAGAACATTGACAGATGTACATCCTCCTGGGACTGCAGTTTTAAGCGTTAAAGTAAGCATCATATTTTGATTACAAAAAAAAGCAGTTGAAATTTTATATTAAAAATATTTTTGTAGTTTACAGATTGCCCAACAATAGCATTATGTTCTGATTCAGGCGGATCCGTATTTGAGTTGAATTTTAAAAGAACATTTGGAGTGCGTGGATGTGACTCAAAATGTCTCTTTTCTGGCAGCAGAGGTGAAGTTTGTGTGATCCAACCTTTACTTTTAAATCATTTAATGTCTCATCCTTTACAAGGAATCATTTTAGTTGCAATGGCTACGTTATCTAAGGTATTGGTATAAAATAATTATTTTACAGTCTGTTAATTACTTAAAACATTTTTTTTATCTTCAGGTAATCGTTGTTAGCATTAGGCCAAAGATGAGAATTGTTTTAGTTCGAGCTTTACCTCCAGGATCAATGGTATTGCCGCTAGTATCTTGGCAGTTTGTTGTAATTCAAGTTGGAAACTCTGGCAAAGTGATTGATCCAGTTTTAGCATATGCCAAGGATAATTCCATTAATTTTTTTCAAGTAAGTTTTACATTTCAAAGAGAAGTTTGAACTCGATATTAATTTTTAATTTTTTTCAGGTATCTTTAGATGCGGAGTGTAAGCTTAGAGTAGCGCCTCTTCAAAAATTAGTCGTAAATTATTCACTGTTATCAATACATTGGTTAAATTCATGGACATTAGCAGCTATTGATCTTAGTGAACGATTGCATTTATTAGATGTTCATTCTCATGAAGAATTAGAAAATTTAGATATTTCCAATATTGGTTTAGTATATGAATCAAGTCATTTTAAAGGCATTTTGACTGGGGGGAATGTTAGTAGAGCTATGGTAAGTTTAGGCTGTGCTGAAGTCATTTGGTTATCATTTTTTGTAAAACTAATTTTTTTTTTTGGAAAATTTTTGCAGGCGTTAGCGGGAGAAAAAGCATGTTATAATACAATAGTAAGTTACGGCAATCAAATATTAATTTTAGGAACGAAAAGCATTCATGTATTGAATATTAGACCATGGACTGAACGATTAAATTATCTAGTCAAGCAAGTAAGTTTGTCAAATAGGAATGAAAGTATTTAAAAAAAATTGTTTTCAAATTTATTTATGGTGTGGTGGTTTTTAGAAAAAATACCTCGCAGCTCTATCGTTAGGATTATCGTTTTACGAAGAACCGAAAGCTGCCGTAGGGCTGAAAGGTTCACGGGAAAGAAGGCAGGAAATGGCAAAAGGAAAAGTTATACAAATTTTAGAGCAGTTTATAGATGATTTAGAGAATCCGATGGAGGATATACCAGCTGCGATTCAGTATGCTGCTGCAATACATTATCTGTAAGTAAATCAAAATTTTATAAATTCTCGGATAGCAAAAAAGATTTTTAGGTTTAAAGGTCACTACTTCTAGGGCTATTTAGAAAATGCGAGGGCCTATGAAAATGTAAGAAAAAAAATGAAATGTTTACTTTTTATTTTTAGGGACATCGTTTTTACCAGACTATGGGAAAATGTCTTTCTGGATCCAGTATCGAAAGTTATTTACTTAGAATCATTAGAACCATTAATATTAAACGATCAGTTAACTTTTATACCACCCGCAATACTTCAGCAATTCGTTAATTGTTACGAGCAATCAGGAAAGCTACAAGCGTTGGAAGCTTGTATTATTCATTTAGACATAAGTTCATTAGATTTACATCAGGTCGTTCAAATCTGTTGGTCGCATGGTTTATACGATGCCATAATTTATATTCATAACAAAGCTTTAAATGATTACACGACTCCGATACATGAATTAGTTCCTATTATAGATCAGGCTGTTTCTTCAGGTATGTATCATCCTAAAAATATTTTTTTAAAATGGATTTTTGCTTAAAAAAATTTATTGTTGTCTTTTTTTAGGCCGGGAATTGACGGGTAAAGAAGTAGAACTTGGCAATAAATTACTAGTCTATGTCAGTTGTTGTTTAGCAGGCAGAGGATATCCAATTGGTGACGTGCCAAGGGATTCAGTTCAACACGTTAAATATGAAATGTTTAAGTGCCTGACAAGTTTGCACAGTAAAAGCGCTGATGACAATGAACTGCCGTATCCTTATTTACGTGCATTAGTTCACTTCGACACGAGAGAATTCTTAAATGTAGTTTCTTTGGCATTTACCGAGCCTGAATTTACTTCCGAGCTGGGTTTACGTCAAAGGCAAAGGCTAGTCGATATTTTATTACAAATTATGGTTCATTCTCCTGGTTTTTCCGTAAGTGCACAAAAATAATTTTAGTTTGATTAAATTTCGTCGACTAACTATTTCTAAATTTTTATTATTTAAGGCCAGTGAAGTCGGTGCTTTATTTACATTCCTTGCTCGTCAGCTTGGTCGTCCATCGAGTGGACTACAAGTTGAAAAAGAATTATTCCATAAAGTTTTTGAATATTTAACGGAGCCGGGAGGCGCACACAGGGAAGAACGTCAACAAGCTTTGTTGGAATTACTGCGAGCGGGTGGTTTACAAGAATATTCAAAGGACACTTTATTAGAATTGGCTTCCAAGGCTAAATTGTAAGTTATCTAAAATATATTTTTGTTGCGTGTAAATTGACTAAAAAAAATCCCTGTTTTTTAGTTTCAGGGTATGCGAAGTCATACACGAGCAAAGCGGAGAATGGGATCAAGTTTTATTATGCTACCTTCAAGACCCGTTAAGAAAACCTCAGGTATATTCATTTTTAAGAAACATTCTTTTATTATATAAAAATACAAAGGAAATAGATCCGGTCTTGGATAAAATTTGTGATAAAATAGAAGAATTAATGGAATTAGACGTAGAAAGTACCTCATCAATTATAGCTACACATGCTATTGATAGATTACCTGTGTTATTAAGTAATATGAAAGACAATGAAAAACTTCAGTTATCGTTGCTGAAGTCAGTGTTATTCCATAAAACCAAGTAAGTGTTCAATAATCTCAAAAAAATCTTTTTAAAATTAATTTTTTTATTAAATGGTTTTTTAATTTTGTAGAGATTTAATCAGTGATAATGATACAGATTTATTAACGAAGTATATAAATAATTATATTCGATTAGCATTAAAAATAGAACCGAACGCGAGTATTGATTTATTAAGAGCTCATGCGGAATTATACGATATAGATGAAGTATTAAATATTGCCCGTGAGTGTGGTCATCAAGAAGCTGAAGCCTTTTTGTTAGAAAAGAAGAAGGATTATAAAGGTGCATTTGAGGTAAGTTTTCAAAAAAAATGGCGAAATTAAAGCCAATTTAAAGCCCTGGCCTGCTCTTTGAAGAGTTTCTTTTTTATTTCTAATTTAAAAATTTTTTTTAGATTTTAAACAGCAAGCTAAAGACTATGTTAGGTGGATCAGAATTTCACACTATAACTGAAGTTGACAATATAGTTACAGAACTGATTAGGATAATCCAGAGATCTCATTCTAGTTGTAGTGAAACCTTAAGATTCGAACTTTGGTCTTCTCTCTTAGATGTTTTAATTAATTGTCAGAATTCCATTCAACAAAAAGGTAAAATCTAATTTTACTGAAAATTAGTACGCTGAGTAATTTGAAATTTAAAACTCTCTAACTTTTATTTTTTTTAGATAAGACTCGATTAATTTCTACGGTGCTTGGTGGAACTGTAGGGCATTCGAATCCATCTGCTATTTTAAAATTTCTCCTGCATCATCCAGCTTACTCCGGAGCTACTTTTGGAGAAATTCGACAATTATTATCAGGTTAGATTTTTATTTAAATGTAACTGTTTTCATATTAATAAAACATAATCCTTTTTTAGGTATGCTGGAAAATACCTGGTTTGAAGAACAATTAGCAGCAACCACTCAACGGTTAGTTTGCTCAGATCTTCACGCACAATTAGTTTGCACTTTAAATGGAGCAAAAAAAGGAATCCGTCCATTGAGTGGAAATTGCTCCGTTTGCAATCAGATATTGAAAAAAACTTCCATTATGGTCTTCCCATGCGGTCATCCAGCTCACAGTGGTTGCATATCTGATTTTCAATGCCCTGTTTGTTACACTGTTGCTCTTGATAAGGTTCGTAATTTTTTTTTGCTGTTTCAAATAATTAAGAAAAATTTTTTAATACAAATAACTATTGGTTACAGGCTCAGGCCAGTAATAGTAAAACGGAAACGTCATTTACCGATTTAATGCAAGGCAATCAACTTGTTTTGAAAGTCACTGCTCCACCAGCACCTAATTTAGAAAATTTGTTATAATTTAGATAATTTTATCATTTTTTATACATGTTAAATTATTTTAAAAATATTTCTTTGCCATATTTTTTGTTATTAAAGCTTACAAATTATTTAAAATTGTATATTTAGATTATTTAACTTCGTAACAGCGTCGATTTATCGTTAATAAAATAATTTATCGTCAAAAAGTGTTCTTTTTGTTTTTCATGGTATTTCAGCCAAATAATTGTCTTTGGTCCTTTTCGAATGAAATCATTTTTTTGAAAAAACCGTTAGGACGCCATCCACGCAGCGGCAAACAAGTCATCTAATGACACGTCTTTTGTTTTGATTTTATTTTAACGACACGTCAATTTTGTAAGACGTGGGGAATCTAATCTTGTGTTGTTTATCGATAAAATAGTTATGTGCTTCTAATTTTAAACTCCTTTCAATGACTTCTACTTATACAGCTGATTTAGAAATTTTCGAAAAGGATGGTAATAATTTTAGTGCAATAAATTCCCAAATAATTGCAGTCAAACACCGGCTAGCTATCGGCTTCTGTACTAACAAAATGTCTTCATTTCAGATTTCCTGAAAAAGTTTCTAAATCTATCAGTTGAAGACAGTTTAAACACACAAACAGTTCAATTATTGTCAGTTGCAGAGCAACTTAATAAACTATCAAATGGCATAGCTATTCTTGATAAGGAGCTCAAACGCCAAGTATTAGAAAACCATGAGGATTTACTATCACAAGCAACTTGGATTGAAAAGCTGGAAGGAGTACTGGAAATGATGACAATACATATACAGGTTAATATTAGGTCTTAAATAGTAAAATGTAATTTTTTTTTACTTTCCCAATTTTTTTTTTTAGTCATTACTTTCTGGTGTGGAAAGATTACGGTCAAGGATAACAGAGCCCAGCCAAAAGATGGAGCAGCAGAATTTAATAATGACTAATGTATTAAAAACTTTAGATATTTTAAGAAGGATTGCTAGAATTCAAGTAGTTTGGAATAGATTGATGTCACAGACTGCTGGAGATAACAATGACCTTCTAAAAACATCCCAGAATATTCATGAATTAGGTAAGAAAAAAAAAATTAATCACTGTTACATTTCAAAATTTTAATTTCCTTGTTCTTGTAGATCAACTCTGGAATGAAATTGATTTGAGCAACATTGAAATTTTAGAATCAAATTATCAAACACTGAAGATGTTGAAAAGAGATGTTGGGAAAAAAGCAAAGCATCAACTAATTACTGGTTTACAGTCTCGAAAAATGTCTCAAATAACATCAGCTGTCAAAGTATTACACAATTTAACCACTTTAGTTACAATTACAAAGGAAATAGTAAAAAATACTTCTGATACAGTTCAACAAATAATTAAAGATAATTTAGATGTTCATACACTTACTCAATCATCGAATTCCAGTAATACGAAAAAAGGTCCAGGGCGAGCTGCAGTACCAACGCCCGGTAACGTTTCATCATTCCGACCGAGAATGTGGTCAGCTTTAGAAAAAATATTTGAAAATATTTACACATTTTCAATTCAAATTCAAACATTAGAAATATCTTTGAAACAAAATTGTGATGATTACATCGTGACGAAATCACAAACATTTTTGGATATTTTTCCTGATAACATGAAAAATTTAACTAGAGATTTTTGGAATTCCACAACATCATTTTTAGCTGAGCAGTTAGTAAAATCAGCTAATGAATCAATGTTTGTTAAACAAGCTCTGGAAGGTGAATATCCTAAATTTTTAAGGTTATATATGGATGTATGTAAACGATTGCAAACTGCAGAGAAGCCTGATAATTTTGAGTTTGAATTTAATGTGAATAAGGATGTTATTGGTCCATTTGAAAAATCTTACTTATCAAAGTCAGTGTCAATGGTGCTTGATCCTGTACATAACATGTTTTCTAAAGAGGGAGTGCCTGAAGCTGAGGAAGTTGATTTATTGATTCGCACAATCCGAAGGTAATTAAACTTAATTTAATTTCTTCCTAAAAAAGTTTCATAGATATTTATAAAGGTATTTTTAAATTTTTACAGTGAATTAAGTGTTGCCTTATTTGATTCCAATTTAAGTTCTACAATAGCAAGAAATATAACCAAAGCAGTTCGGCTGTTTTGTATGAACTGTGATCAGATTGTTGATAGAGGTCCTGATGCTACTCAAGTAATTGGTGAGTGGATAAATTATTTAATGAGTTTATTAAATGAAATGATATATTGCTAACCTTATAAATTTTTTTTTCAGCTCCTAGGAAAGCAGCACAAGATCGAAACATTGAAATAGCTAATATTGCTGAGTATTTAAAATCAAAGCTAAAAAGCGTGACGTCGAATCTTGGAAATAATACAGATGCAGCTATGATTGTTAGTCTATCCTTAGCAGATGCTGATGCTCTTATTACTAATATTATTAGTCCAATGCTAGCTTCAATAGTCAAAGCAATAGAGATGATACTTCTTACAATGCATAAGGAAAATTTTTCAAGGTAAGAAATTTCGGAAATTAAATTCAGAATGTTAGCTTTCGCCCAAAAATTTTTTGTCAAGTGCTATAATTGCCTTTCAAAGAAGTATGTTGCCTGCTATTAACCTTTGCCATAATCTATCATTTGCCTAACATGACTTTATTCACCTGTGTCGTTTTGTGCCATTGATAGGCTAATTTGGTTTTCTTCATGAATCTTGGTAGTCATAATGTGAAGCTAAATTTGAATTTATTAGTTTTTGAAGGAAAGTAGATGGATGTCTAAAACAGGTTTGATTCACAATCATTTCTAATAATGAGAAGGTCATTAAAACCTAAACAATCTTTTCATTTCCAGTTGTATTGAATATCATTTATAACAGACTTGGTGCAAAAATTCACTTGAATGAATTAATGTCAGATTTTTGAAGTGAGATTACCAACATGTATACACCTGTGATTTTACAGGATGTTTTGCTTTGTTTTATATGATGCGATTAGCCATTGATAAATAAAATTCTCTGATAATAATTCATATCAAAGACATATTTTTCTTGATGTGTGTACTATTTTATGTTTTACAACATTTATAAATCTGTTATTTATATAATTTTTCAGTATGATATTTAACCAATTTGATTTAATATTTACTTAAACTTAAGCTCTGCTGTTAAGCATTTTTAAAATATTAAAATGAAAAAATAATATAAACACATAAAACTAATTTGCTCAACGTAATTACAACGTTAATGACCAGATAAAAATAAAGCTTTTAATTTTTTACATCCAATACAAAAAGAAATGGTCTCCTGTTAAAACTCAGAATTGACAACAAAGTAACAGCTGTTAATGGCTTGCTTTGTAGGATTGGTTTATTTTAAGGGTAAAAAAAGGTAGCCCATCCCTTTGAACTAAATTTTAACACATAAATATTTGTCCTTGAAGGGCAATAAAATTTTTTTATTTCAGTTTCGTCTTTAGAAATGAATACAACCAATCCCTACTATCCTTTCCATTGATTTTTTTAAATATTTCACGAATATCTTTCACTTTACCAAACTTGTACACTTCCTCGCGAATTTCTTTCAATGTTATTCCCTCCGAATGCTCTACTATATACACAATAAAATCGAATAATGCCTGTTCTTCATATTCAGTAAAAGACTTGGATTCTTTCTTCTCAGGATTTTTTATTATCCCACCTGAAACTTCTTCCCTTTTTTCCAATGATTTCTTAAATTTTTCTTTGTAGTCTGTTTGTCCGCACGCTGCTTTAATAAGCGATTTCCTTCTTTCTTCCTCAGTCTGCTCTTTTTCTTCTTTTCTCTCTATTTTCTCCAGCAGTTTAAGACGAGGATTTGACTTCAGCTTCAAAAAATTAACACAAAAAATTATTGAATACTTTTAAAAAAAATTTCAAGCGTATTTTTTACTTACATCATTAAAATTAAATTTTTTCTTTAAAACTCCTATTGGCCCACCTGATCTCCCCATTGTTACAAAATTCCATGAAAGAAGATGCGGTTGTTAATTAAATCCTTTTTTTTTTCCAGGGAGGAAAAGAAATCCGAAACGTCGATATCCCTTTACATGAGAGAACTCCAAGAATTTGTCACGCGAGCTTATAATAATTATTTAAAACCGTTTGAAAGTCAAGAGGTTCTTAAGAAATGCTGCTCGGATTCAGGCAAACGGTGCATTGAATTTTTTCTCCGACACGTTTCAATAATTCGACCTCTCGGAGCTGGTGGAAGAGCGAGACTGACAGCAGATTGTAATCAGGTACAGTATATGCGTTTGGAGATTTCACTTAAACTTTTCACACCTGAGTGTAGTTTCTTTTTTTGTTAAGTCATCATACCCACTTAACCGACTTTCCAACTTTTTTTCGTAACTATTGGTTCACTGTCCCTTGATTATTAAAATTCATTACGATGCCAGAAAAACTTAATATTTTGAAATTTTTGCCAGAGTTAATATATGTTAAAGTCTTAGATAAAATTTACTCATTAAACTAATACTATTTACTTTTTTTTTTAGTTTGAAGCGGCCATTGCCCCGTTAATAGGCGAAGAACCGAGGTCGTATCGTATGCTGAGGTCTTTCCGACTAATGCTCACCCAAACTCCGCAGGAAATAGCAAATAATCCAGCTCTTGGAGAGATCGTGCCTTACAGTTTAGCTTTATTCCATTTATTTTCGCATGCGCCGGATGAAATGAAATCGCCTCATCAGGTAAAATTTAAGAATAAGATATTAGAATTTATTAAAATTTGTTAGAATTCGGGGGAAAAAAAATGAACGCGCGGACCCATTTAATTCTTTTATTCTATATTCTATCATTGACCGGCCGAGTGATGACTGAGACTAACTAATTCATTGAAAACAAAGGTAGCATTGTGTAATATAATAACGCATCGAAAGATCTGGAAAGAAATCGAAACTCGAGATAAGTCGCGAATGTTCTTTTCTAGGAAATATGCATGACTCAAATTTATTATCAAATGAAATGTTTTCATTCATATATCTTAACATAAGAAACAGTCGTCTACTAATCCCAACTTCCAAAATCCCAAAAAAATTCATTTGATATTATAAAGAAGGAGAATTCCACTCATCCCATTTTTTTTTACAGAGCGGAGTAAACTGGTCCATCGAAGATTTATCTCAATGGCTAGACAATCACGAAAGCGAACGGGATAGACTAGGACTCATCAGCGGGGCTTTAGGAAGATACTGCAATATAGTAAGACAGGTGCCAGGAAAAAATTTTGATCCGGTTTATGGAATTATGGCTCAGTTGATTCAAAAGTCATCAAGCTAGACACTGGCAACTATCTTGAGCTATTTGCAGCTGTATCAGTATTATAGCATAAGTAGCAACGACGCTAGTTATCTGTAAATGGAAAGCAAAGCCTAATTTAAAATTTGAAATAGGATCATTGAACTTAAAAAAATTCTATATTTTCGCGCTTTGTTATGATAAGAATCATAAGATGCAAGCTAGAATTTTTAGGCATGTAGGTGGTAAATTTCTAAATCTGAGTCGCAGGAAAGTAGAATTAAACCTAGACCAAGCACAGGTTTCCGTAAAGGCCTGAATTTGAGTTTCTTAGAGCTTTTACAGGCTCTGCTCGAGCTCGGTCCTATGACCACCTATATGAGCTTTGCTGAGGCGGTAAATCTTTTAAGCAGGATTAGCTTAAACCTCAGAAATTTTTAGCGTGACTATTTCGGAATTAAACAACTTTAAGAACTCGTTTTGCTCTCTAATACATTTTTTATATTGACCAAAGATTCTCACTATCTTACTCGTTACAGGATTAAATTTTTGGCAATCTGATAGTGCTTAAATAAGAGCAAAAAAAACTTAACCTCCTTATTAAACGAAATTCACTCTAGATAAATTTTTAATCTCGAAAACGTTTAAATTTTAATGTAGAACTTACCTGTAATGCTAAAGTAAAGTTCATATCGAAAAATCCATTAGCGTCAAACTGAAAACGGTGGTGAATTATTTGAAGAGAAAATATTTGTACCTGTAATTTAAATGTTTCATTATTACACGGTATTGCCCTTAAACAATGAAAAACAGAAAAATAATGGGCAAGTCAGTTATTAGAAAGAAGCGTACATAAAATAACAGAATTTACTGATGTATTTCGAATTTTTTTCGAAACATTTGGCCTAAATCATATTTTGTGAATAAAAATCACCAAAAACATTTCCTGGTCAGTTATTTGATTGTTAATGGTTACATATTTCCTTCCAGATTCTTATTTGCTTTTAGACTTTTTCTTTGAAGCCAAGGAACTATGTATTAATGTATGTGCTCAAATTTCTTTTTTATTTTCCTCATTTTTTAAAGGACACTTTGAAAAATGGCTAATGAACTCAAAACTTATCAAATTATTTTCGTTTTTCTTTTAATTTTCAATTAAAAATAACTATCTTTGGCAAAATAACGACTACGAAAAAAAATCTAGTTTTCAAACATGCGGTAACTTTAGCATCTGTGACGTCACTAAGCGGCAAATCGTGTATTCAGACTTCTGCCACTTTACCTTTGTGAGTCAGTTACAGTTTGGCAACGGGCGTGGTTCGTGGATCTTCGCGGTAAAAGTGCTTTCGTCTTGTTTTGTATTTTAATTGGTAAATACTTTTGATTTTTTTTCGAATTCCGTGTGAAAGTGATCGTGAAAGTGCGTATCGAGTCGGGCGTAATAAATAACGGATCGCGTTCGCGTTTAAATCTGTGTTAGCATTCCAAATCTGAGTATGAGCCTCCTGGGTTACCTTGAAAAAATGGCGTCCGCACCAGTTAGTTAACCTGAAATAACCCTTTACCACTAAATTATGTACCGAATGCTATCTAATTGATTTTCTTGATATCTGTTGAATATCTATCTCATTAAATACTTTCATCCATCAGAACGTCATGCTTAGATAATTAAGAATCACCGTTTGCAAGAGGACCAAGGGGCCGTTCAAATATTACGTCAGCACGTTAGGGGGGGGAGGGGGTACTTGAAATGCTTACTTTTGCTGACAAGGGGGGGGAGGGTGGTTTATAAAATATGACGTCAGCTTTTTCATACACTAATGCACCTATAAAAATTAATAAATTTTAAAAAAAAGCAAAATAAATAAAAAATTATTTTTAAAAAAAATTTAAAAAAACTTCAAAAAAAAAATTTTTCCGCTTAAAATTTGCTTTAAAATCCTAGTCTATATAGGGATACTTTTAGGTAAAAAGTAGATTGAAAATCATGTTTCCAAAATGCGGAATTTTTTAATTTTGGAAAGGGGGGGGGTAAGGAAAAGCTGACGTAATTTTAAGAGGGGGGTTTAGTCAATGCTTATTTCTGCTGACAAGGGGAGGGAGGGGGTCAAAAAGAGGCGATTTCATGATGACGTAATATTTGAACGGCCCCCAAGAAAAATCCCCTATGTAAGTATATTTGTTATTTAAAGATCACTGCATACAGATTACAGATTACAGTTAATGCAATCATGAAAGAGAAAGAGTTGCAAAGATGAACATCAAAGTGAAAAGTGGAAAGTGCAGGTTGTAGTGTGTTACAGTGGTGCAGTCCCCTTTATCTCCTTTACTACCAATCCCTTATCTATTTAGCCGAATCACTGAAAACTTCCAATTTAAAAGTGTATTCTTACCTCCTCTTGAATGTTTGAATCCTCATAATTTAAAAAGTACATATGCATCTGTTTAAATAACTTGTAATCCTGGAACCAAACTTAATGTGCATTAATGAACGGACAATTTTTCCTAATTTTCATTTCCATGCCAAACTAACCTCTTCATTAACCTTTGCGCAAAATCTCAGAAGTGCTAACAGTTTTCCTCCATAATGTATAATGTAAAATGCAGCTTCTTTGACAGATTCATATGGATCGTGTTTGTATCTCTTCACATTTGAATAGGCAACATAAATCAGTAAGATGAGTGTATAGGTTACACTAGAGAAGTTAACAATCCCAAAATTTTTATTAACTTGTTCTCTCATACCATGCAGAACTTTATGGTTATGTTTGCAGAAACGTAATAAGTTGATAGCTTTAGTCACTTGCCTTGTTTCAAAGTCCCTCACATTGAAATCCTTTTTTAAAGTATTAACTTTAAAAATATGCCGAAAGCACTTAAATAAATCCCTCACAGTAACAGCAACTGCTACAAAATGGGCATCCATGATAAATATCATTACTAAAATGAAATCAACTGCCATTTGTATCCAAAACTGATTGAATTTATATTTTGATGTTTCCACTAATGAGTCGTGGACATTGAATGCTACGATAAATGAAAATCCCAACCAAAAAAAGGTAAAAGCTGAAATGCTTGTCCCAAATTTATAATCTGGATTTTTAGCTTCTAATATTTTTTTCATTTCTGTTATTTCATTCATTAGCTCACAAATTTTATTATTTTTGATTACCAGATTAACGTAACTAGCTATGCATCCAATCCCATATGACAGGAAAGCAATTCCTATTGGGATGTTTAAGTAGCCCTTGTATACTTGAAATAAAACAGCAACCACAAAATAATGGCATGTCGCCATTAATAACAGGACTGGGATTGAGAGTAGTCTAGTCAAATGGCAAACTTTAAACCTGTTCTTATTTTTTTTATAAGCACTTATCCCCAACAACCGAAAAATGATGTACAAATGATTTAAAGGATACTCATATTGAAACTTCCAACTAAATTTTTCCAACATATTACTAAGCTGTTAATTCGATCACTGAAAATTGCACTTGATGACTAATCGAGTTTGAAGGAAGTGATTGATGAAAAAATCCATTATTGATGCTTTTTAGGAAAATGAAAATTATTATGCTCCCATTACATAGTTAAAATTATATTAGAAAATTAACAAAAAATTCTCACATTTACATTTAATACATTTTTAATCATTGAAACACTTTTCTTACGGTAGGTGTGTCTAGAAATAAGATTTCATCCGTAAAACATTATTTCAGCAAATAAATTAAATAACTATTTACAGTAGCATAGTCAGCTAAATTAAATTTTTCCCGTACATGGTTTTACACTCTGATAAAATCGAAAAATGTTTCATTAAAACGAAAAAATTAATTGAAGGATTTTTTTTCAGCCATCTTGTCAAGATGTTGATGACGTCACGTGACCTTAAAATGGCGGAAAGACTTTCTTTCTTGTAAAATTAATTGGTAATTTAATCTTGGTATCAAATTTTGCAACAGAACAAAATAATAATTAATTAAAATAATTTTAATGTGTACCAAAATCAAGTTTTATAAACATTTTTGGTAATGCGGCAAATCAGCCTCGTGTACCTGCAGTTGATCCATCCACCATGTTGAAAGGCGACGTCACATCATGACAAAACGTTTTTGATCGTTGATTTTTTTTAAAACGTATATTCGTGCAAATTTTTAATTATTCGAAAGGAATATCTGGTAATATATGTTTTCCAGGATAAGTTTTAATCATTTTATTAAAAAAAATCAAGTGAGGCGTATTTTCGTTGTGAATTGAAAGCTATGATGACCGGGAGTTGGAAGATTGTGTTTAAGGTTATCTCATTTGAATAAAATGTTGAAAAATAGTTAAAATTCACATTTACAGGACCAGTAATTCGTAAATATCTATTAAGGTACGTTTCGCAGGATCACATTTAACTATTTTATGAGGCGTGTGGTGATTTTAAAACTCCAGTGCATTAGGCTGGAAAGCTTCATTTTTGATAGAGCATCGCTTTCAATTATAGTTCACGTTCAGGTGTTCAGATTTGCATTCTAGGCAAACATGATAGGAATAAGTGTGTTAAGCCACAATTTTTAATGATTTACTTATCTGCTTTAATAATGTCTTGGTGCTGATGTAACGTAACTATGCGTTTGAATGCAGATCTGAAAGCTTGCTTGCCTGGTCTGTTAATGATATCTCGTAAAGGTGCATATAATCATATCAAGATTTGTATTACAATAATTGTGTTTAAGAATTAAATTAACCAACCATAATGGCAATTTAGTCTTTCGATCTTACTTATAAATTGAACCAACTACATAATAACAACCTTACACATAAGGAAATTTACATGCTTTGGGATAAATTATTTTTATAATAACAGACCTATTTGAAATCCTCTTTATAAAGTATACAAAAGTGTTTTTCAAATTAGGCTAACTCCTATACAAAAATCAATAGTTAATAATAATACTATTTTTGAAATGGCACGTAGCATTCAGATTAAAATAAATCGTTAAGTCTTTTTTAATTTTTTCCATCTACGATTTGACTGAAAATGTAAGTAAATAGTATGTACATGATATTTTTCGTTTTACAACATTTACATAGAGTACACAATTTAAAAAGCTCGTTCCACAAAATCATAAAACCAAAAAAAATTAAAGAGAGCCTGTGTGACATAATTATCAGTCTTGAAATCTCATTATAAAATTAATTTAAAATACCTTGATTAAAATATTTTAAATGCAACATTATTTGACAATAATATACACAATTTCTAGTGACACTTTTTACTATACTAAATAATTATCTGGTATTTTTTTTAAAATCATAGATGGTACTTTTTTGTATTGGATATAACCCATCATTTTATGACATAGAACACCTTTGTAGCGATTAAATATTGAGTATTTAGATTTATTTTTAATATCAACGCAAAAGTGTGCTTTATTTTAAAAACTGGCGGTCAAAATATTTAATGATTTAGGCAAAAATTTTGGTAAATTAATATACAGTATTTCGTATACTTTCAATAATTATCAGGGTTTAGGGTTTTAGTGCAATGCATGAGATGTTGTTGCATCTAGGAATGGCGACGAAACTGGCTTATAGCTGTGGCTACTTGATTAGGGCTTCTAGGTCTCTTAAGTTAGTCGAATGGTGATTGAGGGATGCTACAGCTGAATAAGAGCTGGCTAATGTTTGTTTTGTTTTAATTCCAGGTTGAATATAGTCACGAAAGACAGTTATGGATAAGCTGAAGTCAATTGAAACCAATTAAGTACTGATGAGGATTAGCCAGGACAAGATATAACGAGCTTTTGATTGATTTAAGTTTTCGAAGTCAGCTGAGAAATGTTAAAACTTCTGAAACCATTGTAAATCTGAAAAAGGACTACAGAAGCTAATGGAGGACCGACTACTGACTTCAAAAGCCAATTAGGATCTCAGCATTTTTTTGAAGTCTACCAGGCTCTCGACTAGCTTAACACTGAAAGGTAATAACTCAGAAAATTAGTAATGTAAATGGATTCCTAGTTCTTAAGTTTTATTTTAAAAAACTAACTTTATATTGATTATAGTATTGGAGCATTAAATTTATTAGTTAAGTGATACTCCTTGATTCGGACAAATATGCAACTGAATGTACTTGAATGCATTGTTGATTCCCCTTAAATTATTCAAACGGAAGTTTATTTTCTTACTTGATAGTGTTGGAGTGACGCTTTCTGCACTCTTCTGAAAGGCCTGCTTAAAAAATTTTTTTCGGGATCTCATGTCCCATCGCCTTTTCCTGATTTAGCAACAAAATCTTAAATTGAAAAAGCCAAAAGTGGTGTTTTAAACACGTCAAACTTTTTCATTCAGCATTTTTTTCCTTATAAGAAAAATTTAATATCTTTCATAAGATAAAAATATTTTGCTGTTAAAGCCATCTTAAATTATACAGCTAATGGAGCTCTGGCGCTGCAGCATCAAAAAATTATACTCCATCTTGATAATTGAACATGGCCTTAATATTTATCCCGCCTTTTAAAATTTTGACATTACGAAATTGTTTAAATCTTAAGCATTAAAAAACAGAATAAAAGTTAAAATTAAAATTTTTTTTCAGTATTTTTTTAAAATGGTAATTTACTTCAATTTTAAATTTTAACTTTATTTCTTTTTTAAAATTAAAAATTCAATCCCTGTGGAATTATTTTTGTGGTCAAATAAAATTTTTTAAAACTTTGCTAACTCTCCCCATGTTTCCATTTTTAGTTTCCAACAGCCTTCCCAAATTCTACAAATCCGTATTTAATCAAAGCAGTGCATACATTCATCCCTTCTAAATTATTTCTTTCCCTTTTTAAAAAAAAATCTTTAAATATTTAAGTTTCATCCGCTTCAAATTCTAAATGAAACCTTCTACTTCTATGATTTTTTTTATTTTTAAAATTTCTTTTTTTCTTAGGCTTTGGTAATATTTCACACGAACAACCGGATCTCACTCTAATATAGTCCATTTTCCATTCTTTAGACACGATACCCGCTCTTTCGTTGTGGTGATATTGGTGATGATGGCGAGACGGAGCACCATGATCCATCCCGGCCACGTCCCTCACTAAAGCGTAAGTATACGAATACTTTTGTACGCACCTACTTTGGTTAGTGATTTTTCTATCTAGAAACCTACACGGTTTGTTAAAAACATCTTCTCTGCATGATATTTCGTAAAACCTCTGCCTGGTTTCACCGTCTTTATAAAGTTCAACATACATATCATCTTGATTTTTACCCCCTTCCGGTTCGATCATGTCGAGCCGGGACGGGCAGCACTCGACCGCGTGGCCTTCTTCGCCACCCTCCTGTCTTAGAACCATTTGAATATCACGGTGTGTCAGCACAGGCCGACCCTCGTTTTCTCCGAAATCACTACCGGTTGACCTATAATGAAAAAAATATTATTTTCGTTAGATTTCTTTTGTAAAGATTGGAAATGTTAAGTGTATTAGTGATTGTGTAAATATAGCACGCCCAATAGGCGGTCCGTTTAATTTATTAAATGAGTTGTAGGTCAGGGTACACATCAAGCAGTGAAAAAGCTTGTTTTTTTTATTAATGGGTGAATTTTTGATGTATTGAAGCTTAAGTGGTGGCCTTCATCATTTCACTGCTTCAAGCTTTGCCACCTTTTTTGCTTACTCAAGATCTTAGCCCAAGGGTCAGTATCTGGTTTACCAGATCTTTTACGGAATCCTTTTTTATCTTCACTCGTTAACAATTCATAAATATTCTTACAAGTTATTCTTTGGCCAAAAGATAAAAGGATATTTATCCATAAATTAGCCAGATCGATCGCAATGGAAATTAATCAGTGATTAATAGTTCTTTTATGTGCTATGAACGATTGCCTTGTCGAAGATTTACATAATTAAGTATTTTCTCCCCACATGAATCTTTTTTTGCATATTATCTCCGTGAAATATGTCAGATTAAATTACAATATCGCTAATTTGTTGCTAATATTATTTCAGATTAATAGGTAAGCAATATAAATACAGCTGATTGTAAATCAGCAAGGCTTAGTTAGGACATATCGACGTTTAGTATTCATCCATAAATTATTTTTATTAGGCTAACCCGAAATTATTATGAATTTAGCGAAGAGTTTGCAAATAAGGTGGACTATCATTAATCAGACTAATCTGCTGCGGCTCATTGATTGCACCGTATAAATTTTAGTATTTCAGCGAGGCCATCTTAAGTCATAATCAGTGGCCAGCAAAAGGAGGAAAGGGGGATGGGGGCAGCTAATGAGAAACTTTAGGCCAGCTTGTTGAAGCTGTTAAGGTTATTTATTTATCTGAAGCCCTTGAAGTTTGAATTATATTTTTTGCTGATATCTTAACCACCAAATTATAATTTTGATTTAAACAATTTTTAATTTAATTCTTATCTATTTCAGGTTTGAAATCGGCAATGAAGAGAAAAGTATAAGCTAGCTTCAGAACTTATAGATCTGGTTGGACTTGGATTACACGTTTCTGTTCCGGGGGGCTGGATATAAAATTCAAAGCGCTGTGTTGATTTTCAAACTCCTGGAGAAAAAAGAAAATGATGAAAGATTCCACATGTGCGGAAGAACGACATGCTTCGGAAAAATAAGAAAGGATAGTTGGCTATTGTAATTAGGTGAGGAAAGATGATTAATTTTGAATTTTTCATCATTACGATTTTTTATTCAAAATTATTTAAAGAACTCAAGCCTGTTTTAAGATAGGGTAGCTATAGGCCCATGCTAAGCTTTTTACTAGCCCAAACTGAGCCTGTGATTGCTACTGGAAGTTTTGGTCTGAGAATTATGCCCAGCTGAAATCTCTTAGTGACTGAATCTTATATTTTTTCAGTTATACGTTTGAAACCCGATTGCTGACAGGAAAATCGATTAACATTTCATTTGAGATATCGACTCTAATTTATACGAAGGCAGGGAATCATTCCTTTTCTTATGCTATGGTTTCTTTCTTTGGGTTTTTCCTCAACGGAGCTTAAAATTCGTAGGTCAGTCACAGATAAAACCGTTAAGACGTTCCCGGGTGAAAAGTAGGACTATTCCAACTGACAAGGTAACACGGTTTCCTGTCTAGACGTCATTGGTCAGTCTCAAAAAGACCACCCAAGACTTTTTATGAACATTTTTATTTAAAAAGATAACTCTTCAAGATATGAGATTCAATCGAAAAAATATTTAATATTTATTTGGTTGTAATCTAATTTTTTTCTGGATTCTAAGTTTAGATTTCACTTTTTTTTCCGAGGCTTCAATTAAATGTCCACCCACTTTAATAAATTTATGTAATCTTGTAAAGACGATATGGATCGTAGTTACACAACCAGAATCCAAAACTCCTGATCAAAAGGCAAGATTGTTTTACCTTTAACGTCATTCGATTCGAACGGAAGAGGGAAAAAAAACTGCAGAGATCTTAATCGAGTGGAAAACAATGAAGACCTAATTTTCAAAGCACGCATAACAAACTCGTTTTCCAATCAAAACCTGCCGATTGCTCTATTTTGATGACATGCATTTTTCATTCACAAACAGGCTATTTTCCCACCGATCTGCGTCATTATTCAAATTAAAATGAGTTAAGAAAAAAAAATTGTATGGCGCAGTATTCGAAACGTCAAGTCATATTCGTTTGCCATTAAATCTCATTAATATGAGATATAAATAACCAGAAACAAATATTTTAATGAATAAAAAAAAAAAGTAGACCTACGGAGCCGCGATAGTTTTAGATAAAGCATATGACTGAATTATGACTGGGTCTGCTCGACTGTGACATGCCATTGAATATGGTAGAGAAGATCTACCTTCGTTAACAGGACTATTAGTTCTCTTTAATTGCTTAGACTTGTCACCTAGCACCTAAGCACGATTCAACTCGTGTCAATTTATCGGAACAATATTAAAGAAGCAGGCATAAGTTTTGCCCGAACATCCCGCGTAGATGATTCTTTAGGTTTTTAGTAGTTGTAGGTTAAATTACGAGGATTATAACGCTTTAAATCGCCTGTTACATGTTTTAAAGAAATTAAAGAAATAAATTGTTAGTCGGTTTGTGGTGATAATAAAAAATTAATGTAGAGCGAAAAGGTATGTGATGCAGGGGGGCAAAGACCTGAGATTTATGGGAGATAACTTGAGGATGCAGAAAATTTGGGCAAAAGCAGCTTAAGTGATTTCTAGTTCTGTCTTATTGAAATTCTCAACTGTGTACATCGTTTCTGAATTTTTAAAATGGCTATCTTGAGGGCGAATTCAAGTCACAAGGATTGTCAGCTTTTGGGAGTTTCAAACCAACAAACGAGTTTTCAGCTTAGAATTGCTGTAGCTTAGGTTCAGTAAACGAATTGGTGACCTCTATAAGATTTTCAAAATTCTTTTACTTTTTTCGCCTCATATTTAATTAATTTATTCATTTTTTAAAATCCTGCCGTGGTGGAACCTCGCCCAGAAGAATCTTAAGCACGTCCTTGCGTATTATATAGGGGCCCTCGGTCAAAGCCATACAAAAACATTTCTCTATATCTTTGAATCTATGAATACTAGAATCGTGATCAGAGTCGATTATTGTCATTCTTTTAGTCTAGTTTAAATGTTTCATTCATAAAACTTTAAAACATCTTTGTTTATTCGGTCACGATTAAACACCGGGTCAATCCGGCCTACGTGGGTCATTTTTTGAATCCGCAGGGACGGAGGTAAAGAGCCCCCTCTTTCTCCCCCCCTTTCTATTGTCATCCGTTTCACTTTTTCAAAACGAATGACACTGTCATATAAATCCCCTTGAAATGCCAATGAACGATAATTTCCCCTGTCACATTCGGTATATTCTCTTCTTCTGACTTAGCTCTTGCTTTTTCTCTTTATCGCTAAGCTCAATACCGAATCAATCATATACTTTATATCACCCTGAGGATGAATTTAAGACAAATGACGAACGACAAAACGGATGCATCAAGATAAGGTACAATAATTGAATAATGTTTTTTGAGATTCGGTCTCTTGAGGGGTGGCCATCGACATTTCCGACGATCATTATTTATGAATCCACCCGATGTGATTTTATCTGTCATTGTTTTCACCTTAAAATTTTTTAAAATGGAATAAGTAAGTTTTGTTATGTTATTCTGCTCCTCCCAAATGAAAGTAAAAACATGAAAAATTAAAATTTTTTTAAAAAACTTACCAGGCAAAAACCTTGTTATCCCTGCGGCTGCTGGATCGTCTAAAGGATTTTTGCCCAGGTGAGAACTGATCGCTTTGCGTTGACAAACAGGGAAACAAAATGGCGGCCAGGGAGAGCACCTAAAATAAAAAAATTGAATTAGTGGTAAAATTGCAGAAAGATGGCAGAGGTTCAGCTAAATGAGTTTTAGTTGAAATTATTGATTAGTTTTAGGCGGCGAAAAAATGGGCTCGTTGGTGCTTTTTAAACATTTTAGTTGTAAGTTGTTCGATTCTTAAGTCCGGCTGGATTCCCAGAGAGTATGCAGGCCCCCTGAAATTTTTTGGCTTCACTGTTGGAAGTCTAGAAATTCGCCTGATTTGAGCTAAGATTTTTTATTGCGTGGTCTGGTCAGGTGCTGAGGTGCAGTGGGCACCGAGTGCCAAAAATACAAGCAAAGCTACTTTAGCTGAGACTAGACTTTGATTTTCATATGAAAAAGTTAAAGAAAATTTAATGAAAGAATACTTTGCCAACCCTCATCCCAAAGTTGTCGTTGTCGCAAACAAGAGAGAGGAGGGGGGGTTTTGAATAAATTGGTGCCAAAAAGGCTAGGAACGCCATTGTCTGGTGGCCGTTCCTTGAACTATCACGTACTTTAGCGACACCTACTGGTCATTCCCGGAAACAACTTCGTCACATATTCAGGCAGCCTGAAATGAGTTTTTAAGCCAACCCAAATCGGAGATGGCTTGCTACGTTTTTAGCTCGAGAATAGTTCTCGCTTTACTAACAACATTTGCACCAACTTGAACTTAACCGCCCTTCCTCCCCTAAGAAAGAAAAAACATGCGAAATTGCTAAATTTTAGGGAAAGTTTTTTTTCGTGTAGGAGCAGCACCTGAAATAAAAATTACAGAGACTGTTATTAGAATTTTTTAAAAATTAACACACTACCAATAATAAAGGATTTTCATCTTTCAAATGAAAATCTTAAATAAACATATCTCCTATTAAATTTAAATAATGATCAGGATTGGATGGTTTCCAATTTAACCCATGATTGCAATAAATCGTAAGGTATAGGTTTCATGTTGCATTTGATGATCCCATTGGGGGGCTATCATAAAATAAAATGCCGATATCTTTACGACTTTAAAATCGTTTTCAGCAACAACTCCTACGCAGCTACTTCTGTTTTTTTCGTTCACACTAAAATTTGACATAATTATATCGCACTTAAAAATGAAATGCAAACCGCATTAAATTTTTTTTTTATTTTACATTGCAGAAGAAAAGAAAATATAAAGCCTGATTTTTGAATAATACCTTTTAAGTCGGGATTGATGGAAGGTTTGGATTTAAAGTGGTGATAACTAAGATTGAAATAGAATTTATGAAATCATTTAAACCCGAGTAATTAGTGACTAATCTACAAAGAGACCCGGATACCTATAATCAATCTGTCAGGTTATCATTACGCATGCCGAGGCCTTTTCTTAGTGCGTTGCTAAATTAATATTGCCAATAATTATTGAAAGAAATAATAGGTTAGCCCCTTAGATTTGTTGAGAATGATTTTTAAAAAATTTAAAATGTGGGTTTTGGAAATAAATAATATTTTTCTTGATAGCGATTTCCGAAATCGTAAAGTATAACAACGCATGCGTGAATGTGAACTATTTTTTTCATGAAGAAGAGCTCCGGTCTTTTTATTTATGATCCAAGCCGCGCCTCGAGTTACCAAAAAACTTATTGTATTTATCGAGGATTTCCTGTGTGTATAATTATGAAAACTTGTTATTTATCCCGTATGGTTAGACCTATTTCTTTCAGTATCTGGGCCAATCATTCGGTTTTTAGTTTCAAAAAGTTAAGCGTGGTTTTTGTTAAGATTTGGCCGGCCCTGTTTAATAATAAAATTCGGAGATTGTACCTGAATTTATGAGACGGCTAGATACACTAAGTCAACCTTATTGCCATTTATTTAAAATTATGAATGTTTAACATATTCATTCATAAAGTTGTTGTTATGCCTACGCTAGAATCGCTATTCACCTAATTTTATCAGTTATCAGATATTCTGCAGATCTTTTTTATAAAATCGGAAGATTTATTAACAAAATTTTTAATTGTAACTTTTTCTTCTCTCTTTAAAAAGAAATTATCATTATCTCTTCCTCCATCAAAACCCTATCGATATTAATGCAAAACAAAACCCATAAATCCTACTAATTGATCATACTCGATAAAATTAGTCATCAAGTTTAACAACTCCTTTTCAATGCATAAATAAAACATCATTTCACTTGCATAATTACAAACTCAGCTTCTGTATTCCTCATATTGTCACGTATATTTTATATTCCGCTTGTTTTTTTTGCACGTTTAATAATTATCCTCTCGGGGCAAAAGAATGAATGGCTAATTACATATTTTATAAGCTAATATACTACTTGATCAATCTGTTTTCTAAAGGTTAACCGCCTAAATAATTCAAAAACTTGACGAAAGCAAAAATCTTAGCACTCATAATAAATAATTAATATATCAAATTTCTAATTTGTTTTAATAGTACAATAATAAAACGTCGGTTTTGATTATTTGCAACCCATAACGAAATGAGAAAAAACATTCATACTAGATGAAAATTTTGCCAAACTATGCCTAAATTAAATAAACAAAATTTTCATTTTTCACATAAATTTTAGCATTTTTCGCTCATCTTCCTTTAAATAATTATTAGGCCACCCTATTCATAAATCTGCAAGGAAAGGATTTTGGCTAAAATCATAAAGCGATTAAACGTTAAAAATTTTTTTTAAGGTACCTGAAATTGGGCTTTAATATAGGTCGACTTGATTCGGTTAATGGTTAGTTAATCAAGACATCATGTCCATCCATTAACGCGATGGATTGAAAAATGACTTAATTTGGTAACTCGCCGTTTGTCGTTTCGCCGCGCTCTCCGTTACAATTATTAATTCCCATCTAATTACCGGGTCTATACCATTGATTGATTGATTGCTTTTATATTTCACTAAATCATCTATGGTGTTGCAATCATGTCAAAACTCTTCCCGTCTGCTTTTTTTTTTGTGGAGGTTTTCCACTTATTAAAAGATTACCTATCGATCTTGTTTTTTCATCGGATAGTTTCGTTTGATTTGTCCAGTTTTGACCAGTTTGAGATTTTTTTTTTTGAAAATATTTCTAGGTGTGATGTTTTCTTTAAAAAAAATCGTGCTTGACGTGTTTGGTATCAATCTTACTGCTCGCGCAAGCTTTTTTTGCCTGAGTTTTTTTCTTAATCTTTGAGGTTTTTAATTAATAACTTCTTGAATTTTTTTTTTCCTATTCTTAATTTGCTGTTGACTTTTGCAGGGCATGACCGTTGCAGCCACCCGGGATAACATGGAAGTGCTGGTTGCATCTAGTTTTACGGCCTTCTGACTGACATTTTCAAAGAGGACATCAGAACATCTTGCTGGAGACTGATGGCAGCAAAATTGATGCCACGATTTGGTGAAATCAGATGTTTTGCAGTAGCTCTAGACAATTTCTGCTTTCTTCCTTTCATCAGTTTTGGACTATGATGAAAATTTACAAGGTAATTCTAGTTCCTCTTTTATTCCAACTTTTGTGGGCTAGAAATGTCGGGTGGAAAATGAGTCGGCTGATAAATTTGGCTTCCGGGAAATCGTTATCTGGTTCCCTTAAGGAGCCAGCCTTGTCTTACCTTCTTCCAAGGCAAGGTGCTTGGAAAATTTTGTTACAAAAGAAGATTTTATAGTTTCTTCTTTGCTAAGATTTTGCTGGACATTCGATTGAAAAACACTTTTTAAAAGCAGTATTAAGGCGTCTGATAATGTTACCCGTGTGGGATACCGGATCTGATTCGAAAATTACATTTTCTTGTTGAATTTTTGCGTGGAAACCAATCTAAAATCATCGTTTGGCCCATTTAAATTGATTTAAAAGACAAAAATTCTTGAAATTTCTGGAATTGACCATAAGAATTCAACAATAAAAATTATTCCCTTGTTAACTGCCCACTTGCCATCTTGTCGAACATCAAACAATACTCCTATGACATTAACCCATTGTTTTAAATATTAATCACTCATGTGGGATATAAAATATTAATAAATAACACACGTATCAAATTGGATCATTCTCAAGTGGCGGATCCTAACAGAAAAATGCGCCTGGAACTAGTGGCGAACTGGTAGCGTCCAGCTACCATCCTTAATTGGCGCGCCAGCGTCATAGCGGCCATTCTGGAGCTGCCATCCTATCCAGCGGTAAGCGCCATGCGACAATAACTTTTACCTAACACGAGATGCCAGAGTTGCCTAGCGGACATTCCAAATACTATCATCTTACCACGGCGACACTACCGCCATCTAGCAGCCGTTCCCCGAAACTTTCTGCTTGAGCTGCCAGCGACATTTTGCGGCCATTGCTGACACTAGAGCTATGAGGCACTAGCGCTATGAGACTCTAGTGAGCCTGGCTATCACCTTCATCCATCTTAAACTTTTCTAATAAATTTACTTTGGGCTTTAATCCTATTTCTTGCTTGCCCCAGGTTTTGACTTGAGCTTGGGAGAGTTTAAAATTTCCGATCCGCCACTGTCTCGTCACGCTTCCTCGATCATTATTCCATTTAATTTTACGATTTCGTTGTCCTTTCAAATCCCTATAACGCCACTGAAGCTTTTTATGTGATTCGTTGCTTTTACGGGTTTTGATTAATGAACTATGCCCCCGAATTCAACCCACGACGCAAATACTTAACGCTAATTGATCATTTACAATAAAATAAAAGGAAGAGACCTTTATCTCGACGATTAAGTAAGTCGCTTAATAGAAAAAAAATATTTTTGATTTTTATACTTGAAGGTGTCACCCCTTCCGGATAAGACGCACGGTCTCCGGGGTCAGTATAATTAAGGGCGGTGCCAAGACAACTGTCAAGGGTACAACTTTACGGTGACGATGGGAAAATATTGTGACATTTAACAAATTATGGGTTCACCGACAAAAATTTTTTTTTAAAAGGTATCTCTCATTTAAATTTAGATCTGTGAGTGACATTTTTATTCTAAGGAAGTCAATTATGCTTGAGGATTTTCCTTATTGTATGGGAGGATGGGTAGGATCTTGTAATATAACAATTAAGGGAATAAAAGTATGATCTCAGGGAAACGGGAAAAATGTGAATTTACATGCACGCGACAATATCAAAGGCAATAAAATCGTTAAATAACATCGATTAAGTTTTAAGCCCACCTTGTTTGTTCAGTTAAGGAAAATTTTGTAGCTACAATGGGAGTTGCGAAGACTTTTAATTGGGCATATACCATGCATCGTAAATTGAATTAGTAGTCGTTGTAAATTTTTTTATTGTAGATTTAACTTAAGGCTTCATTTACATTATAATAAGTAGTCGATGTAAATCATTTGGCGTAATGAAACTTGTTAAAATTTGATTCAGATAAATCAGGTGATTAGGAATTGGTAGAATAAGTATGATTTCGGTGACCTAGTAAAGAATGTGGATATTTAAGATAAGGGGGTGTTTCTAAACTTGAAGTAATGTCGAATTGAAGGATTTCTATAAAATAGTTGCTGGGAAAATTCGAGGATATATCTTTTTGTCGTTTTTTTAAAAATTTTTATCTATATCCTTGTAAGTAATGGCCCAGAGGGTTGCTATATGAGCTGAAGAAACCACCTAGCTTGGCCTTATTTCGACTAGCTGTAGAAAAATTTGAGTTAGGAGATAAAAAACATAGAGTAATTGAACGAACAATACTCGGCATAAGCTGCTGAAGATTTCAGAGCGCACCAGGACCTTCTTACTTACTCTGCTGGCATTACAAGGCCTGAAGCCCTACCGCCGCCTTCACCAAATTCCTCCACTACCGTGATCCAAGGCCGTAAATCTGCCGATCACCTGATGAATCTTATCGATCCACCTCATCCTGGACCTGCTCTGTGGCTGCCGGCCAGCCGCCTGACTGTACAGGACCTTGTAAAACGCACCAGGACTAGTTACAACTAAATAGCAATGGGCAGGCCATGCCACCAAAAAGGATATCGCGAGCAGCAAAGTGGAGACTTCACTCTTCACAAAGCAGCATTAGTAGGACCTAGAAGCGATGGCACGAAGACATCAAGAAAGCGAGAAGACTTCGATGGTTGCAGATACCCCAAGATAAAGAAATTCGGCTAAGACTAAGAGAGTCCTGGGTCCTGGAGCAGATTAACAGAAGAAAACTTGGAGCGAGTAAACGACAGGGGGAGACCAGGACAGTGATTCGCACTCCTGCTGGTAGCTCTTAATTGGACATACTTCAAACCCCATTCAATGGCGGCCAGATTCATGCATTTAAAATCGACAGCATTACCTCACAAAAGTGTATGTAAATACGAACTCGAAGAAGGCGGAATTAAGTATCAACTCATCTCAACTAATTAATCTTAAAGAAAGATAAGGATGATAATTTACATCAATAGTTGTTTGCTCGTCTCATGACTTCACCACAGATAATGTTAGTGCCTCCCTCCCCTCAAATAGGCAACTTTCCTTTCAGGCTCTCTAATCCGAAGAGACACAGAAAGGTGCGGATTTTTAAATTCTATTAAAAGAAGAAATATTTAATTCATCGGCTAATTTTGTCAATTTCCTGGAATTAGCTCCAGTCATTGACATTTAAATCGCGATACATTCCCCTCCAAGGCGCGATATTAATGATCTCATCAAGGCCACAAAAATGTAAACCGGCCGATTTTCCATTAACTACATTATTTTTATAATATCGACTCTATTCTTTTTTACAACGACGAGCATAAAAATAACGATATAAATACCCAAATAAATTTTTATAAAAACTTGATACAGACTTTAAAAGAAACATAAATCGAATGAGTGGAACATATCAAAGTGTAATTTGTCACAATTAAATACTTCTTTATATTTAGTAATGTAACCGGCTCAGGCACCTCATCGATAACCGATGTTATTGTAATTTATCTTTAACGTGGTCGAGTTACATTTAATACACCCGAAAACTCATCGTTTATCAAATTATTTTATTCCTTGGAACTGGATCAAGGAAAGCGCATCACGTCGTCTCATGGCGTGAGAAATATATCAAAAAAAAAAAAAAAAGGGAGAAAGTAAATCCCGGTATGTTATTTTTGAATGAATTTCCGAAAGGGGATATCCGTAACACCTTCGAGGATGATTTAATAGGTTCATTTTCAAGCCTTACCCGAATAAAGAAGCTGTCCGAAGGGTCAGAACGATTATGTAAATGAGACGGTTGAATCTCCGATTGTCTTGTTTTATTCAGTTCTTTTGTTTTCTTCGTTTATTAAGACAATCGCTTGTAATATTAAAAGAAAAAACACCCATTATTTATTAATTACTAATTTATAGTTAATCACCTAATAATGAAAAGGTCATTGTGATGAGGATGAAAGAGGCTTGGAGGGTGAATGTGATATTTGGAGCATAGGTCCCGTTAAATATTTAAAAGTTCAAGGGGGATTAAAATTTTTGAGAAGTGGTGGGTGCTACAAAAGATTTTGGAGGTATGATTGTTTTTGGTGCTTCTGCACAAACAGAATTGTGCAGAGCCAAAATTTTTTTTGCTGGCTGGGCTTTGGGCCAGGAAAGTTTGGCAGATGCGCTGCCTTCAGGCTTGGTTAAAACTGAACTAGTCTGAATCTGAAAAATCTTATACTCTTGGACGAATTATTAGTCCCTACAAAAGACAAATTTTGACATTACAAAGGAATACCAAAACACCCCTTGAAAAAAAATTTGTAAGACACCGCTTTAGTATAAATGAAATGCCGCCAGATTCTCACGCTTAGCTAGATTTTTAACAAGACTAGAGGATATTACGAAACGAAAAAAACTAATTTAATTAAATTAAGACCATAAGACGTTGTAACTAATTCAATAATAATTGATTTCAATATCAACTTCTAATTTTTGATCATTTAACAACGAAAATTAAGACGTCACACTTTCTACGATTTTTTTTAAAAAATCAATCGGCGATATCTCTTACAAATGACAGCTTCCTTTAATTATTATGTAAATCCTTTTTTAAAAAATCCAGAAGGTTTTTTTAAAGCGGCAAAACAAATAGCGACTTTTAACGACCACATAGTGTGAATCAATTTCATTAAAGGCCCGACTTTTAGAAAAAAAAAGGATGGGAAAAAGCACGAGGAGAAATTATAATGATAATTATCCGTTGGTGCTATATCGGTCTCTTAGTTTGATGAAGGTACGGTCTTATGTCAGGTCTAGGTGGAGAATCTGACGAGTAGTTGAACGACTTGATCAAACTGACTGACATACCTAAATCTGTGACTTTTTTTCAACTTTTACCATTTTGGAATGGTCGATGGAAAAATAATTTGAGAATATGGTGAAGGCATATTTTCGTTAAATCGTTGGGCTGGGCCCTCGCAAAGCTATAAGTGTGCTCGAGAGTGAAAGAGGTCACTGATCAGCAATGTTCAGTTGTGAAGAGAAGAGCTTAGGGAAAATTCTTTTTAATGAGAAAAATTTTGATCCGCAAGAGCCTATTTAAAAATCTGCATCTTCCAAATTTCTTTCGCCCTCTATTTTCCCCTGTCAGCACTCAATTTTTTTTTTTTTTGAAAAAGACTAATCTCATCCCAGCGGCTCAAAGTTTAAACAATGCCCAGCCGTCCACTTTCCTTTTTCTGCTTCTTGTTAATTCATACTAAAAATAATTCTAAATTCGGTAGCAAAACCCCCACGGGATACACGAAACTCGCATGATAAAAACGATTCACGTACATTGCTATTTAAAAACTCTACTCGATAAATAACGGGCGGATCTTGTACTCTGATCACCCGCAAAAATCATGCACTCTTCCTGTTTTAAATTAGAAGAAGCAAACAAAAGCAGGGCGAGACATTTTTTATCTGCATTGGAAAAAAAAATGTCCACCGCAAAAGGAGGCGCCATATAAAAGTCGCATTATCATTAATCACTTTATTAATTCTCAAATCATATTCACTCTATTATGCAGTTTGAGGGATTATCTTTTTAAGAAGACAAGTGTGGAATATAAATTAATTAAAAAACTTGACGCAATTTAATTTGTGATGCTCACGTGTGGTTTTGTTACCTCCTTATTGGCGCCATTTAATGTGTTTATTAATTGATTTCAATGTTATTTATGTTTTGTACAAGGAAACCAATTTTTATTTGCACCATGTATCCATGTTAATGTTTTAATTGTGTGCGATAAAATAAAAACGCCCACGATAAGATCTTTTTTTTTTGCATATTTAGGGAAAAGATCAGCACGTGGCTATGTAGTTCATCTTATAAAATTTTTCTTTTCTTTTCGCTAGAGTTGCAAAGCCGAAGACTTGCTTAATTAAAGTGTCATAATTTTAAATGTCGCTTGAGGGGGTGTAGAAGAATCTGGAGAGTGATTTGATAATCATCAGGGCAGGTATTCAAAAAGTGGAGAGTTATTCGTTTCTAGAAAATATTTAAGTTGGTGAGGTGGCTAAAAAAATGTTGCTCGTTTTGATTAGCTTCAGTTGCAGCAGCAACAGCAGCTTGAATTTAGCAGCTTGAGGAGTCTTTCAAAAGGGTGGTCTTCCTAATAGGGGCCTTATACATGGGCCATATGAAGGGGGAAGTGCCTTGAAAACCCAGCCATTGAAAGGGGGGGGGGGGGGTCTCCCTAGAGGGGTGGTCTCTATGAAAGGTTTTACTTTTGTTGGAAAAAGAACTCGGCGCCTGCTTCAACTCAGATTTTATTTTACGGCCCTAAAGTTTTCGATGTTGCTGCCGCTGGAAAAATTTTAAAGTAAAGGCCGTCGTAGCATAGGAGAGAAATTCTGATTCTCTAGGACTTTGTCCTGCTTCTTCAACTTTAGAAGGTAACTCTTGAGATCTGGTTACCAGAGCCATTTGAGCTTCAAAAAAATTTGTAAAGTACCCCCTATAAATTTTTTGAGCCTGGAGAATGTTCTAAGATTTGTGGATTCAAAAAAAATTGATAAAAAAAAAAATTTTTTTAGCCAGAGAAAATATTTTGGAAAAATGAAGAATATTTTATAAATGGGGAAAAACTTGGACAAGCTTTGTGAGTTTTTTAAAATGAAAATCCGATTTCTTTGTTCAAGCTGAGCACTAAGAAAAAATTGACTGTAATACGGATTCAAGTATTGACTTTTGACTTAAGTATTTGAAATGAATCCCCTGATTTCACAGGTCGCCGCAAACGCAATTCCAGAGAGGAAAGTAAAAATCCTCAATCTTCAATGCCAAAAATCATAGTTTAGTTTTGTTTCATCTTTTGCCTGTGCTTGATAATAATAAATATTACGGCAAAAAATGAAACTGATCTTAAAATATTTTATCAAAAATTATCCGCTGTTGTTTGCGCTCCGGCGATGCCAAAACTTGAACTCAAAAAAAGATTTTCTCTTACTCATCTTCTTTCCTTTATAATGATATAATTTTTTTCTAAAATATAATCATCAAGGAGCCTTTGAAGCTCGAATGTCTCTGGTAACCAGATCTGATGAAAAACCTCTTAAAAGTTTCAAACTGAACATGATAATAAGATTTCCCATTTTCTAAAATGTTTCAACTCAAGGAATTCGATCATGCGGAATTCTAGGAGTCTCAAGGGGGGCATTCCCAACAGACAAGAACTTTAAAATTTTGTGATTTTTAACGCCTTTTAAAAACTAAGGAACACCCTTAAAAAAACGATTCAGAATGTTATCAAGACCAAATTAAATAAACGCAGTGCAGTCATGTTATTTAAAGGTCGGTGTGTGTAACATTAGTATTAAAATGTTTGCCCTAGGAGTGGTACGACATACTAAACACAGAACCACGTCAAATCCGACAGTTTTTCCCCGATTTCCATTGTTCTTTAATTAACTTACCACCGACATTTTGTATTTCTTCCTCACCTTTGTAAATGATTCGGTTTTTTTTTTCTTGAAGATCGAGCAAATCAACCCTTTGTTTCTCACAGTATAAGACTTGTTGGCTTCAGAAGGAGGGATATCTGTATATATCAGCTTCTGTTGAGCTTAAACTTTAAAATTCGTGTCTGTTATGAATGCCCTCCTTTAGACTCCTGGAATTCCGCTTCACCGACTGTTTAAAATTCCCGAGTTGAAAAATTTTAGAAAATGGGAAATCTCATGATCATATTCACTTTTGGAAGGAACCCAAGTAACCATGGAAAACGAGTCTCGGGTCGGTTTTCGGCGCCAATTATACCCGGTCGTAGTATATACAGTATATGTTCTTGAATGAAAATTAAAAATCGTGTTAAAGAGAATGGTAGGAAAAAAGAAGTTTAATATTTTATCAATTTGACAGAACTTTGAAGTGAGAACTACTAAACAGCTTGAATCCTGATTTTTTTATTCTCAAGGATGACCGGTATTATTCGTCTTCAGTTTTAACGACGACAAATCCGTATCAGCGATCGATCAACAAAAAAAAAAAGGTCGCGACGAAATAATTGGCGCCCAAATAAATTTTTTTGAATTATAAAAACTTACCGCAATAATTATTTGAATATCTATGCGCATAGTAGATCTTCCAACCGTTATAAAGCCGATCTTTTCGACCGGCGCCGCACATGTGACGTCACTCTTTATTGGACGTCATCCTCCAGAATTTGCTCCATATAATTTTATTAAATTTCTTTTATGGCTTCACTTTTTTTTTAAAAATTAACAATAAACTAAGCACTTTATATAAAAATATTCACTGAACTGATAATTTGTTTTTTGGAATAGTAGCTCCTCCGCCGGACGTTTCTGGAAACAAAAGAAAAAAACATTTTCAGTGAAAACTTAAAAAGTCAATTTCAAAATTTGGCGAAAATAATTACTTTTTATCGATGATAGATAAAATCCCGACAGTCACGATTGACGGAAAGCTCCGCACACGAATGCTTCGATAAAATTAAGATTTAAACAAAGGAGTCTCGATTTAAATAGTAAATTTTAAAGTACAGACCACACCTCCGCGGGATTGAAAAAAAAAAGAAAGAAAAAGCAAATCGTCTCCAAGCAGTAAATGTATCATCTTAATTAGTCTCATCAATTCGACCGGGAAAATCTTAAATCCCTCGCGTTCGATTCAGCGAAGTGACTGCTGAAAACCGGCTAAATGTTAATGATGGCGGGGGCTCGCCTTACGGGTCGAATCCAATAAAACAATCTAAACACCTCCGCCTGTCTTTATTTTCCTCCTTTTGGCAATGTAAACATTTCATTGCTTACTTTATAATTGTTTTTTAATTTGATGTTTCCTGAGAAGGGCTCATTAAGTAATTAAAAGATAACACGATCGGGTTATTTAGGATTGGCAAAAAGAAAAACAATGCAAAATGTTTTTTTTTTTAGAAAGTTGAGATTTTTGTGTCTGATTTACTCCCACGCAGTTTTTTTTGCTCCAGTTTTTCTTTTTTAGAATTTTTTAATTGGATGATTGAGTATTGGAGGAAAACATTTACGGCGGGTTTCTTTTTGGCCAAAGTTAAAATTTTTGCAGGAAGTTTCGAATTTCTTGTAAAATTTAAGCCACCTAGCTTGTTAAATTGCAGAGTTGAAGGGGGTTCTTTTTATTTTTCGTCGACTGCATTATGTGTTTAGAATATTCAGCTAAGGCTTTACAAGCGAAGCCTCACCTGCACAGCCTGGATTATATTTATGCATCTTTTGTTGGTAGTTCAGGTTTCAGTCCCTTGAGTGGCGGCAGTTGTGTAAATCTAAAGACATGAACTTAGAATTTGGTAGGCCAGGTTAGTGCCAGAAAAATTACAAAATAGGTACTTTTCAGGACCAAAGGGACCATGATCATTTTCTTCATTCAATCCATCACTGTTCAGTTCTGAACTTACTTCTCTCAATTCTTACACTTCCTATTCTCTTGGGTTTTCTGCATCCACTTCTACTATTTTAGTGTCGTGGCAACGCTTTTGGTATCTACCGACCCTCCTTGATGCCAGCGACGTCACCGTTTGAGATCCTCTCTGTCTGCATTGCCATTTAGCTGTTTCCACATGGCTATTTGCTTATCATTAAATTCCTAATGAAAAATGTAAAAAAAAAAAAGGGGAAAATCCTCCAACACACCCAAAGGGGCAAAAACCGCAATCCCAATTCAAAACTTACTACAAATATCCCAACAAATTCTTATTCACTCGAACACCTCCCGTTCAAATATTTTTCCTTGCACTAGGACAACCATTTTAAAATTAGGCAAACCTAACTGACACCATTTCAAAAAATAAATATACTTTTCCCAAGTTTACTCTTTGGCGTATCTAGCTTGCCGCTCGAATTCTTCACCTATTATCCAAATATTCATTCACCATTGTCATATTTACAAGTAAGCCTATATATTTACAGAGATAACATTTTAAAATCACACGTTTATTAATAGATAACGAAAAAATTCTTTTAAATCGTCTCCACAATCATAACAAGGATGATGTTATTGATAACCGTATTGCATTCATTTCCCTCTTGACATTACCGTTACGGCTTAGACATTGCATAAGCAGATCGATGGATTGTGGGAGCTATTATTACACAAAAAATCGTAGGGAGCAACCTTCATTTTCAAAATTTTCCATGAATTTAAGATTGTTTTCCAAGAAACAAGGTCAAGAACAAACATACCTTCAACAACCTCTTGAAAGATTTTTGCAGAATTTAAACACTCCGAATAAAAAAATCTTGATAGAAGATTCGTTACATTAGTATAAAGTCGGTAACTTTTGATCCCCATTAAGTTTTCAATACGATTCCAGTTATTAATTTTACAGGTACAAGAAATTGGAATCGCTCCAAAAACGTTATTTTGACTTTTTGTCTGAGAGGTCTATGACTTTGCAGAATTATTATGACAATTGACAAGAGGTATCAAGATGTGCTTATAGCTTTACTTGACAGTTTGCATAAAATTGTTGCGATTTCGATTTGTTTATTTCAAGGGTGGGTCAAGATCTCTTACCGGGTGGTCTTTTTCCTTTAATTAATTTCATTTTGATTTATTAATATATCCCACGCTGTTAGCGGAGGAATAACCGAATGACCTATTTCTTTTTTGGGTTGTCTGTCTACTGACATGTCTGGTGACGCACGAAGCAAGTCTGGGCCGTTAGGAAGTTCAAAAATTGGCTATTTGAATGAATCAGGCAAGATTGAAGATGAGTGTATGCGTTGCAGGCATCGAAGCTCTTGCTTAATAAAAAAGTAAAAGTTGTTGAGTCAGGAATTTATTTGAAGTAGTAACTGTAGTGAGTTAGCTTTTTAAGAGCTAATAGCATGGACACTGCATGGAAAAGTAGCAAGTTAAATTTTTTCTGCTCTTGATTATATTAGTTAGAGCTTCAGGAGTTTTAATAGTTGAACCCAACTTAGAGGGAAAATAACCGGATCTGAGGTGTGGCCCCCGATAATTCAAGCGGAGAAGTCTCTAATAGCCGCTGAAATGGACTACTGGAGAAGATCAGCCAGGAAATCTCGTATAGAGCGCATTCGGAACGCCAGGATAAGAGAAAAGATACAGGCTCCTCGACCAATTACCGAGGACAATAAAACGAAGCACTGAGTGTTGTTCGGGTACTTCCAAAGAATGGCAGAGTTTAGAATCCGCAACCAAGTGTTTAAATGGCAGCCTTTGGGGAGGAGGAGGCAAGGTAGGCTGAGAGCTAGTTGGAGGGGCGGTGTTGTGGAAGAAATGAGGGCCTGCAACTTGAGAGAAAAGGACTGTCTGAATCGGGGAGAATGGCGCTTAGCAGTCGTAAGACGAACGTTATGAAACCGACGAGTCTAGATAAAAATATTTTATTAGGGTCTTCTGGCTTTTTAGGAGATACCAAATTTAGTCGTAAGCATGCTGGTGTGATGGATTCGCAGGCAGACGTGGATGATGGACGTGGTAAGGCGTGCTGCAGAGCTGAAACGGCAGTGGGTAGGACATGTGGCCAGGAAGGATCAAGAGCGGTGGGCAGTAACATTAACCTAATCAAAATCGAGTTTAACATCGAGAAGTAGGGGAAGACCTCAAAAACGGTGGCTCGACGATCATTCAAACTTCAGGAGTTTCCGGAGAGTGGAGAACCATGCGGCATGGAGAAATTTGAGAGGCAAATACCCAGGAGTGGATGCATAAAGGCTGAAGAAAAAGAAGAAAATGGCAGGTCTAGACCTAGCATTTACAATATGTTCTTTAGGTTAGAATTCACCCAATATCTGTCTGCGCCGTTTAAGTAGTCGTACCTGTAATGTTTAGGTAAACCCTGCAGCGTCTTTTGTTAGCCGGCCTCATTAATCCCTACCCGTCCTAAATTCGTCCGTTGTTTGCTCTTTAAAACATAAAATAATTCGTTTTTGGCAGTTGCGACCGCCTGTCCCATTAAGCCGGCTTGAAAATTTCATGAATCGAGTCACGTGGAATCACTACCAGCAGACGATTTAACGACATTGGCAATAAACGTTTCTGGAGAATGCTGCATCATTTATTCTCATGAGTTATACGGGTACACGATCATTTCATTGACTTCTGACCAGTCAAGCATCTTCCCATAAACCAGTATGATATTACGATTACCCGGCGTTGTAATACATAACCACGATTATGTTTCGTATATATTCAAAGGGTTGATATTCTCCTAAATTGAAGCGGCGACATATTGTGTCGCCCGTTTACGATTTCAAGTGATGATCGTTGTCTTTTAGATTTTTTTATCCCACTTGATGGGTGTGATCACGTATAAAATAATTGTCGGTTACTCATCTAAATAACTTTATTAACTTGTTACATTCGGGGTGTGATAAAATTCTACATTTTTTTGTTTTAAAAAAAATCTCAACGTTAACTTTGTTAGATATCCACTTCGTTGCTACGATTTGTTACTTTTTATGTATTGATCGTTTTATTGCCGGTTAAATTGATTGTAGCAGTTAATGCACCTACCTTGATTTTTTTTCCTACCGAAAAAATAATCAACTTGTAATGACAATTAATCGCTTTGCGATGTGTTGTGATTGAACGACCCGCGCGCGAACCGCACTTCAGTGTATCAGACTTTCATATGTTTTAAATTGAATCATCATTTTTCGGGGCCGGCTAATCATAGGTGACGTAGTTGATGACGTCGTAAATCAATGTTTTACTCTGTGTTATAAATGAGACCGCGCCTTCTGACATCACCCATCGTTCGTACAGCGTTTTTTTTTTTCACGGATAAATTCTTAGTATAAATACTGTCGTTAATTCATCACGTTGGATGTTTGCTTAGTAATTCCTCTTTGCCGGTGCGAATGCACTTGGATGTTCTGAAGACTTTTTGATAGTGTTGGTTCATTTTTGAGAGTGCGGCCTTAGAATTGCAGTGGATGGAAGGAAGAGAAAAGGACTGAGTTTCAAAATGGAACCGACCAAAAGTTCTTTAAAAAGGCAGAAGAAGAAGTAGGCTTGCAAAATAGCATCGACTAGAACTACTGCAGTAAGATAACACAGATTGGCAAAACCACCAGAAAATTAACGCCACGAAGGCGAAATCCCTAATTTTTTTTTTATTATAACATCATCGGAAACAGATAAAATTATGAAACTGATAACGGAGTATATTAATAACGGTTCTACTCTCAACAAAAAAAAAGAAATTTATACATTTCCGGTTTCATTTTAACTAATGAGTATCTAATGGAACTGACATAACCCTTTTCATGTCGATGGAAGTTTACCTTCATGTAAGAAAAAGTCCTTGGACTTCATAATTAAAAGCTTCATTTAAAAAGCAGTGCAATGCGAATTAATTAACTTGTCTTAACTGACATGATTATGCAGAGATCGGTCCAGGCAGATAAGAAAAGAAATATTTTTTGGCTATATAACTTGCGCAAGGAAGCGTATAAAAATAAAAAAAACATTGAGCCAACAGAACCTTTTTTTTCTCTCTCCGCGTCTTCTTTTCTTCTACTTCTAATCAACATGTCACGATATTTCATCAGTACATCCGAATATTACATAACTTAATATATTCTTCACAAGAATATCCTATCTTGATAGGTTGTCAGTGGTAAAGACATTTCGTGTCTTTTAAGGAACCGCGTCGACAGTCAATCTTTTACCGGAACAGTTTAAATGAGAAATTTGATGTCACTCTTTTCATTGTTAGGCTTAAAGAGAATCTCGGGCCGAGTGCATTTCAATAAAGGCAACATCGTAGAAAAAAACAAACAAGTTGTAATAAATGATTACTTTATTGCCCGCTGAAAAGAATATTAATCGTTGCATTTGCAGAAAAGATAAAAGTAATAAATACGTTGGGTTTAATTGCAGTGCCGTATCTTTACTTCATGGCAAAATGTAAATGTATTAGTAACGGATTGGTTTGGAGGTTTTTAAAATTTACTTGGAACTAGCAATTGACCGATAGCGTTCACTCAGAATCATAGGAAGGAAAAGGAGGTCTTCGATTACATTAAGCGTTGAAGCTTATAGAGAAAAGTACAGTCACTAGTTATGTAGAGGAAGATTAAGGGCTGGAGGAGAGCAGGAAGACCTGAAGGCTGAAGAATCTGCAAGACTGGTATGGCAAAGATTCGGTGACCCTATTTCGTTCGGTGGTCACTAAAGTGCTAGCCAGAGTTATGATCGCCCATTTCTGTCGTGGGGCTGGCGTTCGAAGAATAGAAGATTCACCGAGAGAAAGTCACCCCTTCTGTCAATCTGATTGGCAATCCTTTCAATGTATTTAGAAGGGGCGGCTGTATATGCTGAACTGCAGATGTGTAGTTTTATAAAATAGATAATGCCTACTGGCTTTTAGTTTTCTTTTAGTAGTATTAGCAGCAAGGGCAGCTAATAAGCACTAAGGCAACAACTAGCAATGGGCAGACCATGACATCCAAAAGGATTCAGGAAGATGAAAGCTGGTAGCAGCTAAATGGGAGGCTTCACGCATCAAGGAGTATCGGTTCAGTCGGCCCAGGAACGTTGGTGCGAAGACATAAGAACTGGCGAAATCGATGCAGCTACCCCGCGAAAAAGTGTGGCAAGGCTAGAGAGAGACATATGTTCGAGAATGGACAGCTAGAGGTTCAAAAATGAATAAAATGGAAAAGAATCCATCTAAATCAAATGAAAGTCCAACTAAGCTTATATGAAAATCTGGAATTCAACATGGAAAACTTACCTTATGAAAAAACAACGAAGGTGGACGTCACACACCAATTACGTAAAACTAGACTCGCCAAAAAGTTTTTTTTTCCAGACTCACTTTTATTCACAGTCTAATTTATCAAATTTATTAACGCTTACTTGAGCACGAAACCAAAACAACTGATTTGAACACCTCTTCCTAAACGTAGGAAAAAAACTTGAGAATTTCCATCGCAACTACTGGAACCTAGATAACGATACGCCGAAGGCGGGCTTTCTCACACAAAAAAAAATAAGCTTTAAATTATAACAGTCTGATAAATCAATCAAAAAAATTTGTTATTTCGTAACTGTTTTAATCGAATTCAGCCGCCAGATATTTGTACATATTAGTTTTAATTTGCCTTGCCTTATGTTTTTATTTGACAATATTTATGCAGTAATGATACACATGAACAAATGCAATTAGAATACATAAAACCGGGAGCCAACACGTATCTAGGAAATTAATCTGATTGAAAAATTTGATTAATAGCTGTCTGGGATAGCAATAGTGTTCCTCTGTTCTTTTAAATTCATCAATCATTCTACCATTATAGTTGTCGCAGGTCAGGATATAACTCGTTTATGAATCCGTCGGATTTTGTTTTATTGTTTTCCTTTTGGATTTATTTCGTCAGAAATGAAATTTTATTAACGTGTTAAAGGTAGTTTATATATTTCCGGGATTTGAGTTAATAAAGAAGAAAGACTTCTAAAGTAAACTTATTCCCTCGTTTGAGATGACAGACAATAACCATGGTGATAGCATGGGACCTACATGTGGATTCGTCCAAGAATAGATTAGGGTGTTTTAACTTGAACGTGATTTTATACAAAAACATTTCTTTTTGTTATTGTTTTTCAATCGGATGAATTAATGTATCGATTAATCGAAAATTTTATGAAGTAAACTGGCTTTTACAAGCTTGTTTTATGCTTCAAATAATTCTACCGGCTTAGTATGAAGTCCGATTGGCTTTAGCTTGCTAAATCGGAGCTTTTCTTGGCTCTATTTATGTAACTCAACTTTTAAGTGGCATCCGATGACTCCAGCGGCTAATCGGAGCTTCTTTAGGTTGTTAAAGCTTCCTAGCCGGCTTCAATCGGACCTCTAAATACTCTAGCAGGCTTAGCTTTAGCTTCTTATTCTATAAAAGAATCTAGTTCGCTCCTCTAGTTGTTGCCAGCTCAATTGTTAACAAACTATGCTGGAGCCTTAATGACTTTATGGAAATTGCAAGCTCTGCTCTGGCTTCTGGGCAGCATAAAATTGTTAGTAGATCTCGTTCAAAACTACCTTAGCTCTAGAGGCCTGGTGTGTGCGAAACGTTTTTGGAATCATTCCTTATCGGCTTCAAAGTGAACTTCTCCAATAATAACTTAGTTTCTCTAATCCAGTTTTTTCCAGAATTTCATCCTTCGACTTTACTTTGCTTCAAAACAACCCGGGGCAAACTTTCGTTAAATTCCACGTACTCGTAAATCATTAATCGAAAATAATTAAAAATCAGGTCATAGAATTATATTATTTTGTTTATTCTTTATCCGACAATAATAAATTTTTTCCAAGGTAAAAAGTCTCCCTTGAATCGCAAGCGGCATTTTTAGCTTCCCCCCTGCGAAAAATCCTAGCCAGATAAAAAAGTAATTACCATTAAATATTTTATAATCACATTAAAAAAGAGCTCGTGCGGTTCCACGAACAACGCATGCGCATTTATAACTGTTTTCTGTCTCATAAACAATCATCTTGCTTATGCTTTTGCTACCGATGATGACACGGGGTCATGCCGGCTCTTAATCTTTAAATCATGGGAAATTGAATCCGACCGGCTGGAAAAAAACACATAAAATGAAAAATTAGCATTCGCCAATTTCTCATGGAGCCGACGATTTTTTTCTTCTTCTCCCTTCTTCCGTTGTTGACAAACAAAATGAAGTGGAAAAAAACCGGATCGATTTAAATTAATTGACTGGGTTTCAGTTTGAAACATACACAGGCAACAACAGGTCCGTCTGGGTTCGTGTGTTGTCAATGAATTTATGTTTCATTCAGGAAAACGTTTAATCCGCGCACACACACGACCGCAGCAACAAATTTTATCACGGTGGTCCGTGATTTCTTTTTTAATTTTCCCTGTTCGTGGCGTTTAGTTGCTCTTAGTCGTAATGGGTGACATAATCTGGCAGTGGCGGACTGGAAAATTGTAGCCAGCCCAAGTGTTAAAGTTGTTGGCGGATACTAAGTCCACAGTTTTTGCTGTAGTCTTAGGTATAGCACGTTATAGGCCTAGCCACGTGTGTAAGAGATGAGGACTGATATCTATAGAAGCCTCTTTAAGCCCTGATGAGCTATCGTGCCTGAAAAGAAACGGAGTCTCCTACACTGTAAACTTCTTCATGTGTCCAGTCTGCCATTTTGTAAAACAGCAACGTTAAACATTGAAAGCTTGGCCACAGTAGCCAACGTGTTTATATCCGCGCCGATAATGACATATGAAAATTCTCTCTCGGAATGACATTGTAGTCATCGAGTCTAAATTGTTGTACTTCATTAAAACATATTTGTTGATCTTCAATTGTTACAAAAAAAAGAAGTAAAAAAAAAAAAACTACGCCTGAGAATTTTCAATGTTAGATGAGAATCCCAAAGTGATGATAACAATGGCGGTGTCTAAAAATAAAATTTCGAGATAACTTTATTTAAAGGTACATAAAGAATGAAATCCACATTCAAGGTGTTAACAAATGTGCTAACAAGTATAAATAACTGTGGGAAGATCATTTTCAATAGTCAGGCTCCGTATGAGTACAGCACTACGTAAACCTTTCAACAAAAATGCTTTTAGAAAAAAATTTAGAGGAATCTGTCACGGTTTTGTAAAAGGTTGCTAAAGGCTTATTATTGATCAGGCTTAGAAGGGGCGGGTTTTATTTCCTACCTAATCCCGTTGTTGACACAATTAAATATCAATGGAAATGGGGTAATAAAATTAATCGAGAAATGGCAGGAAGTGAAGAACGTGCTTTAAGATTTGGGTTGAATTTTTTTTCGGTTTAGTAAATAATAGGTAGAATTTTTATTATACGGCTATTGCTTGCAATTCTGAATTTTAATAATGGTTTTTTTTTTTTCAGGTCAAGTTTTTGGAAAGGTGAAAGGAGGTGCTGTGCTGTAGCCAAGTGCATGATTTCTGCAGCTGATATTGCAAGGTAAGTGCAAAATGAAAACTTTGTATTTGGTTTAGGTAATGTTAGATTTCAAGACTACAAGACTTGAGACAAGGAATCCTTTAAATTTTGGATCTCATCGTGGGAGACCTGGAGCCTTTCTTGGAAACCTTGAGCCTTGCAGTTTTGTGTTGCCTTAAATTTTTTTTCTGCTTTATTTGCATTTGCATCTCCTGAATCGTCGAGATCCCAAATATGAGTGATTCCTAGAATTTTCGTGAGTTTGAATTGAGGTCCATCACCAGGTTTACAAAAGCCAAAAAATTGGAAGACAGGATTGAAAGTTGATTTACTGTCCCTGATAGCTTAATAGCTGCTCTTTGATATGATGACCAGTGACCGCAAATTTAAAATTTAAAATTCTGCTATGAATACCATTCGTGCCCTAAATAGTGTCTTCGTGTCTTCGGACACGACCTGCCCATTGCTACTTAGCTGTTGCAGGGACTTTCTTTATACTCCAGGAGTATCAGTTCTTTATATGGGAAGAAATAAAGTATCAGTAGCAATCGACTTAACTTGAGTTATGGAAATGTTGATTTGCGAAAACTTTGTTGAATCGGTTACACGAGTTGAGCAAGTTGCCCGATGGCGGGTCAGAGATATTGAAGAAGAGCTAGACTTTTTTAAGCCACAGTTAGAAGGTACAGTCTTCAGAGATTATAAGAACCTGAACTTGATTGAAACTCTAAGTTGTTCATTTGAGCTAAATCTAATTCTCAATGGCAGCCTGAGCTGGATCTCTAAAGCCATTTGAGCGTAAACTGGATCACCAAAGTCAAAAAAGCTTACACCAGCCCGGCTAGTGCATGCTCTGGCATGCACGCGCAATACTTGAACAATTCACACAATGATTGTTTAAGTAAAAACTGTACATGATTCCATCCATGGCTTTCTTTAACAAAACAACAAATGAAAAAAATTGAAGGTTTTATAAAACAATGTCGTTGTCCAAACCAAACAGTACTTCTCATCGCCCCCGCATTCCCATCCAGACTTGTTCCAGATTAAATTAGTCAAGTAATCAGTTTTTCCACCTCCGTAAAAAATTCTTACAGTCGCCTCTGAGTGGATTTGAAAAATCCGTATTCAATCAAATGTAAATAACGGGGCCGATATTGTTTTCTGAGCAAGGGAAATTAAAAAAAAAAAAAAAAATCATTACGCAATGAACACATACGAAGATGACAAAGATCATTAGGTCATGGAGTCTTAACTAATATTATACGAATTTAAAACAATAAGGATGAAAATAAGCTTTACTTAGACAATATTAATGTAAACATAAGTGAGAATTGGAGTTGTTTATAACGCCAAGATAATTTCATTTAAATGTTGTTTTTTTTCACTAAGTACGTGTTTTTAAATAACAATAAACACTTAAAATATAAAACAAATATTGATTTTCAAGTAATTGTACTTGTATATTTGTTGTAAATTTCAATTTGATTCACTTTTATTCATAAAAAAACAATGCATCCTTCAGTCGATCCGGACTGCTTTTTCTTTTTTTGTCAAGTACAGACGGACAGTAAGTGCAACCATTTCTTTTTCACCTCCGCTGGAGACAAGTTGGCGAAGATTTAATTGAGAACATTTGTTTTTGTTCGAGGTTTTAGTCTTTATGCTAATTATGGCAATTTTTATAAGTAAAAGTTTTTTTAAAGAGATTATGTCACTTACATAAGTAAAAATGTCTGAACTGTCACTAATTGCTCTTGAATAGTTATTAACAAGTATGGTTAATGTGAAATGAGCGAATAGTTTTGAGGCAATATTACTGACACTTGAATTGGCAGAGTAGGAGCCTCTATAGCCAGCTTCCTTGTAGATCGACTCTGTTCATTTTAGGTCTTTAGCTCTGGAATGAGCAACTTTAAATATTTGAGAAAATGATATTCGTGGGTGGTTTACGCCGAAACTCGAATTTTCCTTTCCACAACTTTGTTACTTCCTCATTGATCAACTAGGGTCATAAATACTGTAACATCTGCACGATTTGAATTTAATGTTTTCATTTCTCAATGATAACTTGTTACTCTAAGTAAACTAACTTGAATGAGGACAACTACTATACAGTAAAGAATTCTTTTTTTTTGTACGTGCAAGTTTCTGACGTGCAGCTCAACCGTGCGCTACATTGCTGAATTTAAATCGTTGCAAAAAATTGTTCAAATGTCAACAAATCTCTTAAGCCAATCTAAATACCTTTATTTCCGCAATATTTCTTCGATTATTTTCGCACAAAGTAGACAGTTACGATCAGTCGAAAAGAAGTTAACCTTCTTAAAAAGTTATTTAATCAAAAATCAATGGTATGCTGATAATGTCATAGCATTCCTTTTGTTTCATAAAACCAAACCGATTAGTATGATTTGTATTCGCGCGTTTAAATTTTAATTGGCCACCCAACTTACCCTTATTGATACTATCTAGCTACCACCCAAAATACGGTAGCAACCCTTTCATTCGATAAACATCAAGAAATCCTTTGAATACTTGTTCGTGGATGCCAAATATTTTACCATTTGGAAATGCATTCTGTCATAATATGAATTATAAACCGTTGACGTTAATGTAACACGGATTCTGATAATGTGATGTTTTGGCATGTCACGCTTCCTATACGTTATCTTTCGGCTCAATTAACAGGATATTTTACATCAAATTTATTATCGGTAGATGTGAAATTGATCTCCACATTTATTTTTAGGTCTTTCCTCTTAAGAAGTTGCATTATAGGAAAACTGGAAGTTGGGAGAGTGAGAGAGGACATAAAGTAATCGAACAACGTTCAAATGTGAGTTGGGGATTAAAAAGTGCATGTTTAAATTTTTATATGGGCTTACAAGGTTATTGGGTTTAAGAGATTTGATAGCATTAGGCCAATTAGTATTTTAGCCCAGTAGTTGTTTAGTTGGTGATTGATTTTTTGATCTGCATTGGTTTTGAATGGCAGAGAGTATTCACAATTCACTTCACCAACGCCTAGTTCTCTATCACCAAAAACTTGTAATGATCTGATTTACAAAGCCGATCTAACGAATAAGACAAAAAGATAGCCGAATGTCAGTGTGCTTGGCAGCAAGATGTCCTCATTCAGCTGGAAGTGAATCACACTTTGTTGAATCTTTACTCGTGGAACTCTGACACTTTTTGTGTTAGTCATCTGAATTCACGGCCATCTACTTGTGTCGTAGTGTTGATGGTCAATCCCTATCAGACAGATCTCTTGAATAACTGTGCTAGATTTTGGAAATTTTCAATACTTCAAGCATTGGAAACTTGCTTTCTCGGAGGTTCAGTCAAATTGATCTTCAGCTTCAGCTGTTGAATCGTTATCCTGATCTACTGTCATTGTTTCTTTGCCATTTAGTGAGCAGCCTATTGTGACCAAAATTCGCAGTTTTTAGTGCAATACTCAGAGACTGGTTCGGCGTTAATTCATTGTCCCTATTTCGTTCAGCAGCTTCGAAAGTGCGCATCGCTATGATGATCGCCAATCTCCACCGCGGAGACGGCACGTAAAGAAGAAAAAGATGAAGAAGTGCAGAACTCTACTAGTTGAGTTTTTAAGTGCTTCAGATTCTAGTTGCTGTGAAATTTCTGGTAAACCGTGCCTTATGTTGAGCAGTTAGATTCTTCGCTTATTTCGGCCCAATGCGTTGCATCTCTTACTTGCAAAGGGCATTCCAACTTTTTTCAATCTGAAAACTTAAGAAATCAACTCTATTTGTCACAATATATTTCCTCTCGACCAGCCTGAAATCGTACACCTTAAACAGCCTCAGTTATGGTTATTACTTATACGCTTATAAAATAAACGTGTAAATCATTCTTGTTGAACCTGCTTAAAAGTTAATAAAACTTAATGGTCATGAATAGGAATATTTATGCGAAATTTGAGCTCGTTGATCGATTGATGAATTCTTCAAAAGAGGTAACAAAATACACGGCCAGACCTTGTCGCCAGCTAAATAGGCCTATTTAATATTTTTTCCTTAATCTTGTTTTTTTACATCTTAATTAATCAAAATAATTTGATAGTTTTTTACACCTTTTGAAGAATTTTAATCAAGTCGCTCGTAAGAATTTAGACCAGGATATGAAACGTTACACAACGTGGCCAAATGTAAAATTAATCTCGAAACACTCTTCCGAATATTGCAAATCCTACTGACACGAAAAAACCATAAACGAATTAATAAAGTTCTTATTTTATGGGAATTATGTTGAAGAGATAGGCTCGTTATCGCCAGGTAGGCATATGGCGTGATATCAAACCCGCGTCGGGTCTTCACCGGGAAAGAAGAAGGAAATTTGTATTAAAATTAATCGGTTATGCAAATCTCGAGTGAATCATAACATAGTCGATGATTTGCTTGTTGGCCAATGAAAATTTTACCTTTATGCAAAGAAATCTCATTCACTTTTGCCACCTACTATTAAAGTTGATTTTTATTAGGTAAAAAATTCTGCACCTGTTTTGCTTGAGAATTTTTTGAGCCAAATTACTTAACTTGTATTTGTGTGGCACAAGGTGATTCACGCACTTGTTCTTCTTCTTTTTTTTTATATGCTGGGTATCGTATGTTCTTTCTTTCATTTCGGCTCTTAAATTTTATTTTATCAGATTTTAAAGTGGTAACTTGAAGATTTAATATCGCATGTTGTATGGTCACTGAAATGGACTCCCATTGAGAATGTGAAATGATTTGGGTAGGCAAAAATCACGGTTAGGGGAATTTAAACGTGGATTTTGTCAATAGGAGGATAAAATTTTAGATGCTAATTGAGGGCGAAGTTTGAATGACGAATCCGAAGTTATTTCTCATAGGAAATGGTCATCCTTACAAAAATTGCAGAGTGAGAAACTAGGAACTCCTGTGGCTGATTTGTTAAAGCAAAATAAATCCCATGTAATGTGAAAAATTGATCAAAGATATTCACCCGCAGTAGTGAGATAGAGGACATAGTGAATCGAAGCAAGCAGAGAGGGGCCACTGGCGTGATAGCGTTCAGAAGATAAATGAAAACAGAGAAGTACGTGCGACACTGCTATAAAAACTAGATGCTTCTTTTCTCTTCCTCTTTTCATCCATCTAGTCCTCATTTTTTTTAGAAAAATGGCTGATTTTCCGTAGTCCAGAAAAGCTTGGCTTAAAGTGCTGCTTGGATAAGAGTCTTCGTCTGGATGTATAACAACTGTGAGCTCGTATGAGGAGGAGGAGGTTGATATCAACTGCAGTTGATATGAACCTTGCTGACGCAGCACAGCATTATCTTTAATAAAATATGAAGACGCTAGACATCAGGCGCTGCTTCTTTCCTTTTTGAACGGCTGCAATCGCTCAATTGTAACAACTCCTCCTTCCCATTCCTTTCTTACTGCTCCGAAAGTTTTTCTTTTTTCACTTCTCCTCTGTCGATACGCCTTTGATGTAAGGTAATTTAAATAAATTTGCATATAAAAATAAAGCGATCTAGAGTTTTTAAGAAGAGGAACGGCCCTAAATTAGCCTTAGGGACATAACACACACACAATATTAATTTATAGGTTTTGGAATGTGGAAGTCGGTGAATTGGTCATCAATATCGCGTTTCTGTATGGTAAATATAAGAGTAAACGTCGTCACGTGATGTCTTGTCTCTACTAATAATTAAACTATTAGCTGTTATCGTTCCTCTCTTCTCTATAGTGATTGCTTTACAATTATCGATTCAAATGGTGAGAAGTTTGTATAATGGATAAAAAAAATATAAATAAATTCCCGAACATCGTCTAGGTGAGCTATCAATGCTAAACGAGTAATAATCCTCAATCTCGATATCTAAAAAAACACTAATAAGTAGGATTTCAAGAAGAGGATTATGAATTCATTAGAAGATGTTATCACTTCGTGGTTACATTGGCAGATACTCAAAATCTGAGACAACAAGCAACATTCCATAGGTTTTCATAAGAAAATTAATTTGAAATATTTTTTCATTGAATATCGTGTGCTGAAGTTTTCGTAGACAAAAATTTTGAGACGGGCGTTGGCGCCATTTCTGCATTTTCATCATTGTTTTTCTTAAGAATTAATTTAGCTAAGTTCTCATTTTCCAGTATTTGTGAGCACATGAGTCTATAAGTCACGTGTGTTATAGTTAAGTCTACAACGAGATTTTCTAATTGACAGATTGCAAGAATATGTTTCCAATCTGTGACTAATTTTGGAAGTCATGGAATTCCAAATCTGGCACCGTTCCTGAATTTCCATAAAAAGTCGATAACCGACGTTTGATTTAAAACAATTGATGGCGAAGGCCTCGTGTCCAATGATTATTTCTTCCACCTCGATCGGGTGACCATTATGCAACTTTGAATTTATTACAACTGTAATCTTTCATTGAACTTTTCGAGCTTAAATTATCAACTATGACACATTTCTAAAATATCATTCAAAAATACTTTTTATAGTCATCTTTTTATAGTTACTACAAGTTTCAATGTGAGATACACAGATCATTGTCCAATAAATAAGAATGAATCGTTATCTCATCTTCGAAATAAATTGTTGCATTATGGACTTTTACGCAAATGGATGTTGTGACTTTATAGAGGCAAAAATAGTCATAGTTTGTCATTTATAGGTTAGAAACCAGCTTGATTCTTCGCTATTAATGAATTTTTATGATGATTCATTTGACGTGTTTTCGTGGTTGTTTAATTTTTTAAAAAATTCTTGATGCACAGTGTGTTTGCGAACGATTAATCATCGAAGTATGATTATGTCTCATTATACAAAAAATAATAATAATGCAATTACCGGGTCGGTACATGTGTAACTCTTGATTAATTATAATGTTACAACTTTTTTTTAGAGGTATTATAAAGTAGATTAATACGGGCAAGTAAACGGTTTTTTAAATGTTGTCATGTTTATAGCGTTTCAATGTTTTGACCAGTTGAAAAGGACCGAAAATCAAGATTAATTTAGTCTAGCCGTATTTAAAAAAAATAGAGTCGCCAAATATGCAAATACGATGACTTCTTTTACATTGGTGTTAAAATGGAATTAAAGAGGATTATGTCTTTCTTTTAATAAGATACAGTGTGAAGGATTTTGGCTGGCATGTCTTCTTTAATTTTTGATTTTGATTTTGTGGACATTCAACATCTGACTTGGTTTTACAGGGTGTAAAGCTCTTCAAAGTCAAAAGCCAGGCTGTTCTTTCCTTTGGCGGGTAGCTCAACATCCGGAAATATTAGTAACTGTGCATCCTGAAAATGTTGCCCCTCCTGTGCAAAGCCTGTCTTCCAGAGCTATACGGGTCGTAGAATATTCAGGGCCGCAGGGCAGGCCCAGGATGAGGTGGATCGACAACAGTCGTCAGGATACCCTGTCCCTGGAGGTCAGGAATTGGCAGATTTCGGCCTTGAATCGCGGTCAGTTGAGGAATTGGGTGGAGGCGGCGTAGGGCTTCAGGTTCTGTACGGCTAGCAGACTAAGAATAAGTAAGAATATCCTGGAACCTGCGTAATCATCTGCACAAAGTGATCTTTCAAATCTCTTCATTCCGAAATCCTCGAACGCTCAAAAGAGATGTAGCCCAACAGAATTGAATTCAGCCAATGGTGAGGATGAGCAGTCGCGGCGAAGAAAAAGGGACCAGCGGGTGTCATAACGCCTTTTGATAAAAACTAATTGGATTGTTGTCCTTAAAGACCAAATATTGTGCTTCACAATCTTCTATTATCCTGCTCTCAAAATTCTGAAATCTGTCTGCAACTCCATCAAATATTTGCACAATTTCCCAACTTAGCCTCTTTTTTCACCGTGATCTTATTTGAAAGTGAGAACACCTTCCATCCTCAAAAATTACAGTTACTCAATAAAAGAAAGTGAGCAAAGAAGGCTAACTGAAGATGATACAATCATAATAAAAATAAATAAAAATCGGACGATTTCTAATAATAACAGACTTTGTTAAAGATTTATAAAAAGCCGGAGGAATCGATTCTTATAACAACGCGCCGATGAAATTACAAGACGGTCTGTATCGACTAATCTTGAAATGCACTAGCCGAACAATTATAACTGTTAGTAGATAAATGAAATATAAATAACGATTGCCGGATATAAACAAATCAGAGGATTACCAGCGATCGGTAGCTTGTTGGAAGAAAAAAACGCCGAAAGACTCGTGTTTTAATTTCCATCGGCCTATTATTTACATTTCCGGGATTAAGTCTTTGACTGTGGAAAAATAAACAGCCTTAAAAGAGTTTAAAGCGGACTGGATTAAAATCACTTTCTTTATTATCATTAGCCGATTGAAAAATTTTAAGGGTGTTAATAAATTTTTATAAGAGATTGGTTTCCTTATCGTTGAGGAGGCTTAATGGCTTGTTATCGTTAATGAAGAGATTTAAATATGTGATCAGGGTCTTTGATGCTCGAATTATGATGTAATATGGTTAAGTGTAATGTGAGAAGCAGGCCTACTTGTTTTATTCGGCTACTGTCAAGTGATCAAGTGACAGTTTCGTCGCCATCTTTAACAAGTCTGAAAAAAAATGGATTTTAGCATTGAAAAGCACATCTTAAAATCACTCGCGCTTAAGATGGTTAAACATGAAAGTGACCAGCAGTAATTTGGCGAAAATCCTGTGTAAAAGAACCAGACACTAAGCTTTGTCTAGGATCGCAGAAACTGTCACAGGATTAGGATCCCTGCAGCATATGAATAACTGGGGGGACAGAAGAGAAATCTGCAAGAGTTTAGTCGGACAAAACAGCTTTTAAAACACATCTTCATTAAGCTCAAGATCCAAAAGTAGGATACCATCAGATGAAGATGAACGCCGACAGCAAAGAAATGTCAGACAGGTTTCGTGCTGTAAAGGAGTGTCATCTACTTCTCTGATGAAAACAATGGTAGAGCTCCAAGTCCTGCAAAGTGAACAAGGTCCGAAAAGCTTGTAAGTTTTACAAAACAGCACATATAAGATAATGTATATGATTATGTTAAAAACAAACTTAATTAGACATCATGAAAAATTAATGTTGTTGCTCGGGGTTACTACTAAAAAAAACCGAAAAACTAATCAGCTATTTTCACTGTAATTACAACAAGTTTAGTGTTAACATTTACAAGCTAAACACTCCAAAGCTGAAGACCACCAACTGCTTACAAACCATTTACTCCGGGATATTTTTTTTTCGCAATGATTCGCCAATCATCGAAGAAATTCGTTCCGGCGAGAACTAGTTTTCATTTTCCCACCTGAATGATGGATTGTCATTGCTTGATGCAGTCGACTTGTCGGTGCCAGTGCATTCATTCGAAAATAATGCGAAGGTGGAAGAATGAAAACTATGGGGATTTATGGAGTATCGGTTTCCGTTACAGCCGAAATTACGTCAGTACCTGAGGACATCTACAAATCAATAAATTCTAACCGATTAAATCAAGACGTTGATGGGAAACGAGTTAATCAATCGATTTTCATCTGACAAATATATTTAGGTCAAGATCAATTTTTTTTTATATATTAATTTACTAGGACGTCTTTATGGCTTAGGGTGGGATGGGAGGATACCTTGATAATAGATTAGATTTAATTAACAATCTTGAGTAAGGGGTTGCCAAAGTTTTCAATGCGGGAATCAAAGGAATGCTCTGTTTTTAGGTTATTGTAGGAGGCACGTCGGAATTATAATTTAGTGCAGATTTACGATTAAAGAAATGCATCATCAAACGAAGAAGGAATCAAGTTTTTGATCTGAGATCAAGAAGAATCAATTCTGATCGGTGTTAAACCTGTTCTCTTTAAGTGGCAGCTATCAACCGTGCAGACTGTTAGCCACGCCTTCTTCATTTGTCTAATTTGCAGTCTTCACTTTGTAATACCGCTTTCATTATGATCTAAATAACACATTTTACTTTTTTTTTGAGAAGAGAGTTGGGTTTTCGCTTTTTTTTAGGTTGGCTAGCTTTTGCGAGCAATGATGAAGGTAATAGATTAATGGAGTGGTGTAAGATTGATTGCAATCACGCACAAAAAGAGGGCAAGAGTAAAAAATTGATATGGTCGTTGCTTCTTTCTCTGCAGTGCTCTGGAGAATAGAGACATTTATGTTTATCTTTGCCATTTGTCAATTGAATCCCATTTCTCTTGATGGCACCTCTTTTGTGAAGCGTGTGCTTGTTGAGCGACATCTAGAGCTTTAATATTTTGTTGTGTTGGAAATCTGAATTGATCGTTGTTAACCTTGAACTCACGTGATACCCACAACGACTGAAGAGTTATGCTTTTACAGTAATCAAGACATGTGATTCGTGAACCAGGAAAATCATGAATGTTTGGTCGGTCGAATGTCTGGTGCTCTGCTGAACTGATTAAAATTGCAGGGATCAATTCATGAGATGGATTTGCTGCTCCGATCATTAGGTCAAGCTGTTTGAGCCATTTTGATGTTCCTCGGAGTCTGCCTTCAGGCTATAGTTACACTAATAAACTGTTTGGATCATCAGTTCAGCCCCCGCGAAGATTTACTGGCGCGAGTGGTTGTAGTTAAACTGTTGGCAGCAGCTGATGACCTGTTCGGAGGATGGGCTTTCTCTTTCACGATCTTGGTGCCATTTTTTGAAAAACTCGGCTCTCCAAGACGGGCAGTCTTTTCTGTTTTTTGATGACCTGGCTACAATTGTTGCATCAATGTGTTCCGAAGAAGCCAAGCCTCTATTACTACATACCCAGACGTTTTTGCACATCCCATCAACCCATCAAAAGTCTAACCAAAAGGAATGCGATTAAAATCCTTAAAAACGATTGATTAGAAACAGGTACATAAATCTCGCAACATAAATCATAAGTTTGAAGAGAAACATTTTTCTCACAAACCGTGTTTACCATACAAGTCCATTCCCACAGTCAATTTATCCGTCGACACCCTTAATTTTATTTGTTTTGGTGGTTTGCACCCTGAGCCAGCGGCATTCTTTTTTCTTTTTCTCTCAAATTCAACCGGGGGAAAAAAAACCGAATTACTACGAAAAACTAGTGGCACCAATTTCCGAGTATTAGCCTTGCCAATTAGCTAACGCTTCCTCCTCCTCGCCTTTAAAACCATGAACTTTGATTCTTTTACGAAAATTAAATAGAAAATGCGCGCATGGCTTATCCTAAAAGATTCGAGAAACGATTAAATATTTAAACAAAATAGCCAGGAACACAAGGATAGCGTCTGTGTATGGATAATTAAAACCAACAATGTTATAAATGCATCGTTAAATTAACAATATCATAAAATTTAAACTCCTTACATTTTTCATCGTCCATTGCATTCGATTCGTTTTCTTTTTCTATTTTTCAGGGAAATTGGACGCATGGCGCTTATTAAGAAAGTAACATCCCACAATTTATTAAAAGTACAATGCACCGATTATTGTCCGCGGTTAAGTATTCGTTTTATATAATAATGGATACAAAACAATAAATAAACAGTGTAAACTTGACATTATGCGGGCTTTAGGGCAACATCTGTTAAAAGTTTTTTTTTGATAAAGAAATTATGCCCTGTCATGACGCGTTACCAAAAAAAAAAACTTCATCTCAATTAATAATATTTTATATTCACATCGATTTCTATTTGCTTAGATTTTTTTTTATTATTTCAATAATCCTTGAAATTCGAGAACAATCTATTTTATTATAATGCATTAGATATATTGGAGACGGAGATCTTAATTAAACATACAAATGATAGTTTCACCTTGAAAAAACTGATTAGCTATAACTGATGGAGAATTGTTATCTTACTGTTTTTCTAATTTCATGACGAGGATTTTTTTAGAGACCGATTAGCTTAAAATCGAACTGCACAGTGACAGGTTTAATTAATAATCAGGTGCGGGTTGGTCGAATCAGGTCTAAAAGCTCGAGTGAGTCAATCATGAATGTGATCAAGGCATGCTGACTTCTGTGAAGTTGAGAGCTTTTAGTGCTGCGCCCAAGTACAGGCTGCTGCAGACCATCATGCAGGGCAAGGTCGAGGGTAAAAGAAGACTTGGTCGTAAGAATCTCTTCTGGTTGCGGAATATCCGGAATTGGACCGGGTTGACCGTAGAGGAGTTATTCCGTATGAAAGATTCCAGGAGCTCGTCAGATCGATCGCCTAAGCTCGTGTGCGAGCAGGGCACTGAAAGAGTGCTGCGCCATAGTCGCGAATGATAGAGGAGATTCTATGTATGGGCGCCTTAAGAGTTTCAAGACCTCATATCCAGGAATGATGGGTAGGTTGGAAGTTCACAACCGGCGCGCCACCTTCTAGACTAGAGCCATCTGAAAAGGAATCTGTGACGCAGCAGTAAGGTTTGAGGCCATAGATTGATTGATATGGCCGCACTAAAGCTTTCGAATTCTAAAGCCAGTCCGCCACTGTCTATCATCATTACTGATTAAATTAAAGCGGTTGTCTTTAAATTCGGAATGATGAGAACAAGATATGATTGTCAAGGATTCATCAAAGAACACCGTAAAGCTGGCCCCCAATTTGGGGAGAACGGGACTAAAATATTAGGTGAAAAGATGTTTTTGTACTCGAATTTGAGAAGAAAAAGTAAAAAGAAAAATTCCCCTCTATGTCAATAATTGATTTATAAACGGGTTAAATCTTCACCATTTATTTCAACAGATACAGTAATTATTTACCTTTTTTTATATGTACTATGCATGCGTCTTGTTAGAATTGATACATGTCTCGTCGTAAAATCTCCACTAAACGATTGTAATACAAATGTTTTAGTAGATAATAAATTAACCGACTTATATTGTTCTTTGATGGAATCGGATTAGGGAAAAAAGTAATCTTTTGAGGATATTGTTCCCCGAATTTTTACCAAGGAGACAAATATTCCTACTCGGCGCCCTCAAGGGAGGGATGAATTGGGAATCGTTTGAAATTGCTCGATGACAAATTTCAAACGAGCCGCGTAAAATATAGAAAATGTTTTTTTTAAAAAAGCACTTGAACGTATATATTTTCGAACCTTTAACAGCCCTCGTTTGTAAAGCATGTTTTTTAATGGCGCAGATTACTTACTCTTTTCTCGAAGATTTATTACTTGTGCTGAAAGTATAATGACTCTTGGGGTTTGAAAAATTCAGGAATATGTTAACTACTTGGGAGATGAATTTTGAGGATTTATTTGAATGGTTAAATTTTATCTTTTGTCTCTGTGGGTCTGCAGTGGTTAATTTTGACAGTTTCCGGCAACTGTGGTCAGTGAACTTTGCTTGGTGGATGAGGTTGAGCCGAACAAAATTATGAGAGAAGGAATCAATTTCCCCCTAATGTGTCTTTGTAACAAAATTCCAGGATTCAAACCCAGAGAAAAATTCAATTCGAAAAAAAATGATTTATCACCGAAAACGAATCTAGTCCTGAAAGAAATTTTACCATTTCTTGTTGATACTTTTTTTTGACCGGTAGTTCATTTTAAAAGGTTTTCGTGATGTTGATGTGTAGTTTAGTAGCCGTATCTTTTAATTCATTTCTTTTTAAGTGGTCGAATGAAGGTGATCTTTTTTTGTTTAAAAATATCTGACTTTTTATTATAAAGAAGAAAGTGTCACATTTAGTTAAGTGAAGTTATGTAAGCTGCTCTGAATATTTTAAAGGATGGATTATGTTCTGTTCCTTCTGTATCTTTTTAAAGAGTATAATAACCATATTGAGCATCACAATACTACCAACTACGTATTGTTTTACGCTTTGTAAACAATGGTAATAATTAAGAGCTTTCAAGAGTTAATATTTCCATAAAAAAACCTGATGTGCCAACTTGAAATTTGCAGGCGCTAATTACTATAGTTTCATAGTTTATCTGACACAAGCGCCATATCCACCAAACTTCTTTTTGGACAACGACCCAGGGTCTGTTTCTTCTAGCTTTTAAAAGGGTTCATCTTGACCAGTCAGACTCCAACAATCTCTTTCTTACTCTAAAGTACTTTGTCCGGAATGGCCATGGATTGAGTCGAGGAAAATTTCTGAACGATTTTTTATTGCAGTAAATTTTATTTTGAACACTTCCTTACATTCTATCAGTTTCATTCAAATAAAACTTCCTCTCTGTGAAATCTCACATCAACGTCTCTTATTCATCACAAAAAATTTCCCTCATTATTCCTCGTTTCTTTTTCCGCATTTCGATTTACAAATTCGTAATGTATGAATCTATTTCTGTATACTTGCGTTATTTTTTGAATTCCATTCAATTGAAAATAGCAAATCGCCAAACCGTTTTATCAAAAGCTCAACGTGCGCGCCACTTTTGCGGAGGAATAATTCCAACGCTAAAAATAGATCGATTGGTTATTTTAAGTGATCCCATTGGAATTCGTAGTATTTAAAAAATCATACCTGGTTTTCGTCAGGTGAGATCATTAATCAAATCTAAACGTTTAACATATACAATTTTGATCTTTTAACAAAGCAAGATCGCCATTCTCGCAAGTTCATTAATTCGATGATGTTTTAATCGCGCGGTTGTTGAAGATGGAATTTCTTTTTTTTTTTATAAAAGTTTCCGGAAAAAGTTAATGTTTGTTTATTTATTTTTTCTTTGCATATTTTCCACCGTAACACCCATTATCTTCTTATTGCACCTGTCGACGAAGTATTTCACAGCTGGTTTTTTAATTTATAAGAGAGAAATCATTACCCATTTTTCAGCGTCTTACGAATGATGTTTGACAACCCGTCAGATCTGCTTTTAATTACCGTTCAAATTAGCTTCTGCGAAAAAAAGAAGATCGTATGCATAAAAATGCTTTGATGTGTTGTGTGTGTCGAAATAATTGTGAGAAATTTAAACTCGTCGTATCGATCAATCAAAAACGAAAACTACATAAAAATCTTGATCAGGTATAGTTAAAGCATCAATGAATCACTAGCTGAAAACCCATCCATGATTTGTCAATAATTTCATGCATGTTATCATACCGCGACCGTTCAAAGCGATTCATTTAATGAATGAACTCGAATCTTTTTTTTAAAAAAAAATGAAACCGACGCCCCTGAGAATCGTGGAGATGAACCGCGATGATTTTATATATTTCGACCACCTGGCATACCAGGAAAGCTCTACATGATTCCGTGTACAAAATTAGAATATTAAGTTGTAATAACTTTCACGGAAACGACATGTTTTGAAAATAAGATCAATGAACAACAACTTTAGGAGAACACGTTATTCATGGAATTGTCTATAATGAAAAGACTGCGCGTGATACGTTCGGCACCACTAACTAAAAGGTCCCTCATCAAACGTGTAATAAACATCACCTTAACGCTTAACTTTACAGTGTGCCCCCAAGCTAATTTGCCAGACTTGTTATTTAAAAAAGGAATTATTCAATAACAATCAAAACGTTAACAATATATTCAAATAGTTCGGTTTTTTTTTCTTATTTTTACTCGTAATAGTTTTTCACAATGAGAATCCGAAATATGGTAATGCCAGATGCTGTGAGCGTTCATCAAGAGAATTCAACGGAAGTTTGATTATTTGGACAGTGTTGTGATTATGATTTTCCAGGTATTTTCTTTGAATCGCTGTGCAAATGGGTATGTTCTTGTTGGAAAGGATTTTAGATCAGATTGTGCAGGAAAATTGCTGAATCACTAGAGTAAAGCAAAAGATGTGCGAGGTAGAGTGGTGCTCTAAATTGAAGCAACAATAGAATGTATGGGACATGTGATAAGGCAAGGACAACAGCGGAAGTCAAGCGTTAAAGATCATGCAGCGGACGGGAACTAAACTAGTAGTCAAAACTCATTGCTGTCACAAAATGAAATTAGACATGAACAATGTTTAGTCCTGTCTGTAGTGACACCAGTAATTTAATCTTGGGTAAAGTTTACACTTGGCTGATTTTCAGTCTTCAACTTTGTTCAAAATTTTACTGATCCTTCATTGTCAGTTGCCGACTTCGTTTAAATCGTTGTAAGTGTTCCACTGAACAAGATCGTAGTTGGACAACGTGGACAATGAACTATGGACAATGTTAAACTTCGTTCAAATCGTTGTCAATGTTCAGCTTTGTTCCAGTCTTTGCCGGTGTTCCACTGATAAGTCGTTCTTAGTGTTCCGTTGGCACTGTTCAACTTCGACTAAATCGTTGTCAGTTAGTGACAATTATTTGTCAGTTCAGCTTTGTTCCAATCTTTGTCAGCTGACGAACTTGAACATTGTCAATGGAACTGTTGAAGTTGCAGGTCTTCATATCCGTTTATCTCTTCTTCGGGTGTCGTGGCAAGGTCTTTTTTTAAATCACTGATTTTCTTACAACGTTTGATGGAACTCTCCCATTAGCTGATGATTTCCTTTTGACATTATTTAACGACATTTTTCCATCGGCACTGGACGGTTTTTCCAACTTACTTGACACAACTTCTTGATTTTTCTCAAGAGATGTGGATACACCGGCGACTCCGTGAGTCCATTCAGTGTTCCAATGTTTAACTTCGCCCAAATCGTTGTTTATCCAACACAAACTATTGATAACTAAAGCCAATATCGGCCATTTTTTTGGAAATTTGAGATTCTTGGTTGTCAATGCAACGGATGCTGAACTTATTCAACAACCCTACATGGAACCTGCAGCACTAATCCTGACTTACTAACTCGCCTTGACTTTAGGTGACGACTTATTATGACCAAAAACATAGATCTGATATGGGAATAATAGGCTCATTAAGCCTATTCCTACTGCATTTTTCCACATCTTTATCTCCCAATCTCTCTACTCATCTTTTATAACGAGGAACAAAACCGCATCTAAACATAAATCACTTCACCAAGGTAAAAATTTACCTTCCTTAGTGCAAAATTTTCCCAAAGGGGAAAAACTCAAAGCCTTATTTACTTAAGCTCGAAACATAAAATCCGCAAAGGATCACTTATATTTATAGATTTCGATATTAGATCAAGAATAAATAAGCCGTTAATGTCTGGATTAAAATATTTTACGATGCAAAAAAATAAACTTCAAGTACTTATATTTAATTTGACAAGTTAAATCTTGAATTTGAATCCGATATAATACTTGTTTCACGATTAAAAATAAAAACGCGGACTTCGTGAGCCGCGCGCGCAAAAAAAAATAAAATTAATTTTACAACTAACCTTCGCTATAAATAGGCTTAATATTTTTCTGATACACCGACATGGAGCCAGGATTGTATAGTCGGTAAAGATCACGTTTTGCGGTAGCCAGTTAAAGCGTCCGATTAGTATTCTCGATGCACTTTGGTTTTTTTTTTCTTCCGACAATAAGTCGGGTGTACTTTTCGGGACGTATTACGGAAATCAAAACGACCGCTTGCTTAAAATCGTTCCGTGAATTCTTGAAACCATCAAAAAAACATGCACGCGCCATAGGGTATTAAAATTAAACACATAGTAGTGATAATAATAATAAAAAGACTTTGACTGAAAAGCTTTAAAAAATTTTATTACCTGTTTGATGTCTTGTCTCTAACAAAATTCCGATTAATATCACAACGGTATTATAGAAAGGAATGTTCCGTATTAATTTTATGTGTTCTTAATTATTTTTCCGTTTGTGATATCGATTGAAACAAGGACGAGGGAAAATATTTCTTCACGACTATCTGATGAATCTAATTGTGTAAATCATTTGAAAAATCAAAGAATGCGACATAAAAGAAAAGAGAAACTGTGTCAACAGTAACGGAATGACGGTAGGAAGTATGAGCTGGGTCATGTCCGGTCTGTAAAGGCGACAGAGGATGAGTCCTTCCTAAAAAAATCTGACACCTTGTTTGAAAAATTTGGCTGTGTTCGAAAAACACAATAGAGTTAGTCTGTCTCTCGGAGCCCAAATATAACTACTGGGGTTGATGTCTCTGGTTTTTTAGCTTAAAGTTTCCCTGCAAGTCTAACACTATCCTTCCTTCGTTTGCTGAACTTGCGCTGAGTCTTTCTCGTTTCTGTTTCTGAATCTGACATTTGGGCTAATCTTTTCAAACGTGCCTAGCTCGGATCTTCATCCGTTTTAAACGGAGTAACTCAATATGACTAAAAAATCTAACCAAACCTGGTTTGATATTTCTAGTCCGCCACTGTGTGTCAACGGTCATTTGCTTGGGGAGCAAACAAATTTTTTAAGTAAAAGCATTGTTGAATATTCAAAAAGTGTGTAATAATGTATTCGGTATACCTGGATATCAACTGATTTAAGGGGCCGACAAAGCCTCCCGATTCACAGGGGAACATCAAAATAACAATAAAGCAACTTGTCAGATAAACACCTTTACCCTGTAATTCTTTTATGGAGAAATTTGTTGCACATTATGGGTTACAATGAGAGAAACGAAATTTTTCATTCTATTTCTTTTATTTTTTTTTTATAAATCCCTGTTAGTAACTTCATATTGTCAGTCTAGTATATGTTTGGTTAGATCCTGACGTGTGAGTCATATAAGAAAAAAAAGAAAAGCGTCAAATGAAAAACATGAAAGGATTAAAGGTTTTTTGTTGTGGGTTTGCTATGAGAGCGTGCAAAATAGCTTCTTTGACAGTTGTACAATTACTGAGAATTTGGGGATCGTAGTCTTGAAGCTCAAAATTGAATTTATTAAAAACGAAATAGAGCCTCGTGTTGTGAGCCTAGCGGGAAAAATTTTCTATCGTCAAGGTTACCTTGAAATAAGCGCGAATAAGTTTTTTACTTTCTTTCCCATGATTTTAAAAATTACCAAAATCTCCACAAGAAATAACGTTTATTTCATAATCCTATTTAAAGAAACACATTACTAAAAACATTAAAAGAAGCTGACTCCTGATAAATATCATCCTCATGAAGATATTCACATAGACGAAAACTAATCCCTTTCAACCATAAATTTGTTTTTTTAAAGTAGCGCGGATGTCGGGGGCAAATATAACCACTAAATGCTTACCATATACCGTTCACAAACACATGAAGAATAGAAAAAAATTAAAAAGACAGATTCCAGTTGGTTGAAAAGAGTATTTTACATTGTTAATTATTATTCCTGAAGAGAAAAAAAATTAATAGAAGATGTGTAAACAGTCGTAGGCCTCAGCATGACACAGCACTTGTCTTCTAATATCAGTAATTTATTTCGATAGTTCGGTATTCTTATGTTTTCAACAATGTTTTCTATAATTACAATCATTTATTAAAAAAAACATGTTCTGAAAATTTAAATGCCTAATATGTATATTGTGCTTGTGGACGTTATGGATCTTCTTATTCAATGTCTTATTTGGTACCTTGGAAAAGGTTGAGTTATTTAGGATGTTTAAATAATAATATGAAATGGATCATTGGAAATAAACAAGGGGAGCTTTAGAGATCCGCCTGATCACTATTATTCATACTAATCATTTTATTTGCTTCCATCTCATGGTTTTTTTTTTTGAGTACACGACTGAGTACATGGAAAACATACTCAATCACGATAGTTTCGAGTACACATTAGAGAACATGGGAAACATAACTCGATCACGATTATACTGTTTACTTACAGTTAAACTTTTGCTTGTTTTTTGTCTCTGGACAATCATTCTTCGACCATTTGTTACAGGATAACGGATTTTGTGGTGTTCGGTTTCGTTTGAAAGAATGAATTGCGGGACTAAAAAATGCATCGGCGTCGTCGTTAGATTCAAAGGTTTGAGAATATTTTTTCTTGAGTTTAAAACCGGTGAGGAGTAGATTCATACAGCAGGATGAAGAGTTGGAACAGCGGTATGGATAGAACCTGATTTTGTAGTAAAGCCATCATGGCTGAGAACAAAACTATACTGCCCTTAATGCAGAGCAGATCTAAAATGGTCAGAGGGTACGAAGAATCCTCCGGTCTAGAACTGCGTGGTATGTGCGACTGATAGACCCGCGCCGGCTGGCTGGTCAGCTGCCAAGTCATGGAGAGGATGGGCATTGGTATTCTCAGAATGAGTAAAATGCGATGGCTGCGCAAATAACATTGCAATGCCAATCACTCATCAAATCCAGTATCAATGGATCTCTCACGAGCTGAACTCGTCATCTTAAGAACAAAATAAAGTGCTATTTTAAATAGGCTGAGCTCTACATAAATCCATCTGTGGCACCAACAGAGATTTGCCTTTGAAATCTGAACAACCATATAAACATTTTTGATCTCTGAACGCCACTCACTTACATTTCTCCTCCTGATCAAGGGTCACAGACATATCCCAGACAGAATCCATGAAAACTTTAAAGAGTTAAAAACTCGATTTGTGGGAGATTAATGAAACAAGTAACCGTTGTCGATGAAAAATAGAGAAATACTTCGGTATGGGACGTTGTATTTGCAATCGGACTGCCTTATTGAGAGCGAGGCGCCAATCGGAAGACCTTGGACAAGCCGGCTGCGTTCACTTGGACATTATACTTTATTAAAAATATATAAATCATGCGAGAGGCGAGACTTCGAGACACAATGAAGACAAGTGTGCGAAAGTTATTGATGAATCTACTCCAGTTTGGGTATAACCTTGACATTGTCCGTTGCTAATTTTAGAAGTCGTGATATCGAGATAAAGTTATGATTATTTTAGTGTGAAGGTGTAGGTGAGATAGATAAATCTTGATGGACCTTTGTCGTAAAAATGCTGTATGTAAATATAAAATAGTAAATACCACTTGACACGTTCTTATTCATCGCCCAGGTTATTTTTCGTCAAAATATTATAGGCTCTGTTATTTTTATTGCCTAAATTTTTAATATTCACGTCGCAGCGGCATCAAGTTGACACGCATCTGGACGTTTCATATTTTTTTGACGCAACTACCGTGAATGTTATTGTTTATTCTTATCATGGTTTCTTTAAAAGGTTTTTTTCCTTCTTCCGAGAATTTGGTGGCAGGGGCGTAGAGAGGGAGGGAGTCGGGGATTGCTCCAGATTGTGGGACGTCGAAAAAAATGAAGAGAAACTAAAGGGTTTTTCAGCACTTTAGTAGAAGTTTGTCACCAGGGCCAGGGAAAACCCTTGGTGCCCCCCGCCACAGGGAGCAATTGGTTGCCCTTTTCCCTTTAAATAAAACTTTGGACTTCAAGCAAAAAAAAGGTCTTCAGGTATCTGTTGTCGCCCCCTGCTACTCTTAGAAGTTAGAATTTTGTGATCCTGTCCTGTTGAAATTGAAAACATTTCTAGCCTGGTTAAGTTGCCCATAGTTGGAAATTCAGAAAAAGTATCCGTGCAACAAGCGCGTTGTTGGGCAAAATCTTACTACTCTCGTCACCCTTTCTTATTTCTCCCCTGACTATATCAAAATTGAAGGTACGATAATATTTCAATTACGCTTGGATTAGTCCGCCTCAACTTTTATAATGTGTACATTTATATTTAGACCAATATATAGGGTACCGTGTTTTTATTGTCCGGGTTTATTATCAAAAAAAATGAAGCGCAGGTGTAAATGAAGTATGTTAAAAGTTTATTTCAATGTTAAAGCTTATATCAAAACGAAAACAATCAACCGCGTGTTTGCTTTTATTGCGCAACTTTCTACGAATTGCTTTAACGTGAATCTTTAATATCGTTGTTCTCCCGTCTTTTCAAAAAAAAATTTTTAGAGGGAAATATAAACAAATAAACGAGATTTATATATAAAGAGGATCATGATGTGTAGACGAAACTTTTAAATAGGGAAATGGTAGGATATGATGTCTTAACACCTTTTCCATCTGTAACGGCTACGAGCAGGCACGATCGAATCGTAATAACCAGGATTAAAATGTTTTAATACGCGGTTTCTTTTACAAAAATCTCCTTTAGTTAATCGGGCTGACCTGTGGGTCAGTCGATTGATACTTATTTTGTTTAAAAAAAGTTCAACATAGACATGATAAACGTGAAGCTTGTTAGTTTGTTGTCTAGATTTAGACATTGAATTTGTGTTGGAGGCTTTTAGGTTTTTTGTTTTAATTTTTATAGTTGAATGGATAAATTAAAGTTGTCTGAGGAAGAGATGAAAGTGAGAATAAGGGAACGCTAAGTGCTGAAATTGCTGCATTTATGGGTTGCATAAAAAGCCTGAGGAGTCAGAAGCGACTAAAGAGCTTTAAAAGACAAATTGTTTGAAAACTTAGTTGGCTAGTTGACTTGCAGACCCAAATTCGATCGCACAGTTATTGCAAGTTCAATTGCAACAATGTCTGCAAAATGAATTGATCTATATTCGCCTGGGTAGATACCATGTAATAATTAGGCACCTCTCCAACGAGCAAACTGGGCCTCTCCCTGCTGATTCTGGTTGGTACTGCCTTATACAACTGGAATTTTTTAAACAAGCTTTAACAATAGGCCTTTAATTTTTCCATTACAAGTATTTATTTTTGTGCAGTCCTCG